>JANZLQ010000086.1:4028540-4057343 GCA_026212715.1 Elanus axillaris
GGGGGGGAGTTTTTAGGAAATATCAGCAGTTTGTTTCCCATGAGCTTCTTAATGTGAGGGGGCTCCATGCCTCACCTCGGCTGCGGAGACTGAGAGGCAGGAGGGAAGTAGGGGTGCAGGTTGCTCTGGGTGCTGAGGCGTCAACCTCTCCTGGCTGCCAGGGCAGCATGGCTGTGTCCACCTGGGATGGAGAGGAGGATCATTGCTGGCAGCCCACCCGCTCGCTCCCACTCAGTCACACACACTGAAGTGCCACAAGACAAATAGGGCCAAGAAAGAGATGCACTATTTAAACTTTCATCACTATTTTTCTCCCTGCTCCCCTTGTTTCTTTTGATTTATTTTTTAGCATGCTTTCCCCAGGCTGTGCTGTTCGCCTGCATCTGTTTCCTCTCCTTCTTCACTCGGCAGCAGCCAGGCGCCTTTCCAGGGGCACCCACAGCTGCCCTGCATTTTTCAGGCTGTCCAGGCTCAGCTCCTTTGGGTCAGCAAGCAGAGCGAGGCAGCAAAGCTGCATCAGGCTGGGGTAGATGCGGGCTGGAGACAGAGGAACAGCAGAGGACCTCTAGCCATGGCACCCTCCCTTCGCTATCCATCCCTGGCCAAGCAAGGACTCTGGGACCGTTTGTTAAGACTTGTCCGTATTGCAGGGACCATGCAATCGCCATACGAGAGCCCCATCGCGTTGCCACTCTTCCCAGGGTGGGTGACCCTGCCAGGGCCTGGCACGGGAGAGATGCAGAAAGGGTGCCAGTCATGCAGGCATCCTGTCCTCCGAACGACCAGCCTGCCATCCCACACCAGTCTCGGCAGCGCCAGAGGCTGCCAGCACACAGGTCGGGGGCTGTATGCTTTGAAGCAGTGCCGGAGTTGGCACCGTAGCCAGTGTGGCCTCTGTAAATCGACAGGGTGCAACGCGGACTGAATTTTTTTCAGCCTGCCTTATGTAGGGAAGGAGGACACAGGCAGCTACGCTGATTTGTTTCCCTTGCAGAAGAGCTGAGCCTCATCCTGCTGAGCAGCCTGCAGACAGAAACGGTCTCCAGGTTTCAGATGTAAAGGAAAATGCGGTCAGTCATGCTTGCAGAGGGGAATATTACAAGTTGGAGCCAGGACTCTCAGCCCTGCAGCTGACACCGTTTGCAAACTCAGACCACTTGCTCAGTATCATCCCTTTTTCCTTACCTGCCAAAGCTCCTCACGCGCAAAGGGATTGCAATCCTAATTGCGTCGGGAAGGGGAGAGGTAGAACGGATGCGTGTCAAGACGATTGAGGGGAAGATGCAATTGCAGTCCAGGATTAGGTTTCCTCCAGAGCACAGGTCACCAGGCCCCACAGACTTGCCACAAGTCTCCAGTTAGCACTGTCCTGAAAAATACAACCCGTGACAGCGTTCAGACATAGCGAAATCTCAGCCTTCGAAGTGTTGGACAAAACCTAAGAGCCTGTTTCTATCCTTCCTAGCAATGAAGAGCTGCTGGAAATCTGAATCCTAAATGTGTAAGGTCCTGATAAATGAAAAGCTAAACATTCATGTAGCTGTAAGCGGCTCTGCAGTGGTGTAGGCCCTCACAATGGGTAGCCTTCAGGCCTGATAATACGGTGAGACCCTAGGCAGTCTGCTGGAAAACTACTGCCAGAAACACAATCCCTGTAAGGGGATTCTCTTATCCAGTGTTGCAAGCTTCATCCTAAAAGCAGTTTTGCTGTCTAGCCCCTTTTCCTCCTCCTCCTCCTGGGAAGCTATCCTAGATACTTGATGAAACAGAGAACCTTCTTTCTTCCCCAGTGTCCAAATTTTCCTGCTTTTTCCCTTGTCTTCTTCTGACCTTCCCCCAGTCCTTTCACTCCAACCAGCCATAGTCTCCCAGCCTTCATTTTGCCAAATTACACAAGCCAATCTCTTCTGATCTCACCTGGTAGGAAAGCTGCTCTTTTCCTTGGACCAGCTCCACAGCCTTTTTCCATGCCTATCCCAAACAGAGTTCAACATCCACGAGTGTGGCCAACCCCCCCCCCCCCCCAGGATCTCGAGAGCATCTTGCAGAGCAACACCACTGGTCTCTGCAAAGCACCCCGAGGCTGGCAGGGAAAGCAGACGTTGGCTGCACAGAAACGATAGAGCAGCTAATTAACTTGTCATTTTGCTGAACATCGTTAACACCAAGCTTATTGTCAAAGTCACACCCCACCGGTCTTGCTGCGTTAACCGCTTGCAGAGGACAAGTGCCTGCTTCTTTTTGGAGCAGGACAGGATCTTCCTGGGAAGGTAAGGAGACCACAGAGGCTGCAGGTTGAATCCTGCTTCTTTCACAAGCACCTCACCAGCGGCAGAGAGCAGATTCGCAAAGGAAAACACTCTCTGCAGCGTTTGTATTGCAAAGAACTTCCACGCAGCAAGCAGCTGTATGCAGATCAGGGCAGCGCCTAGGTACGGTCACCCAGAGCAAGTGTACTGTGATGCCCTCATAAGCTTGACTTGTCTACAAGAGGCAAACATGCCTCTTTGACAAGCCTGCGATGCGACGTCTGAATACACAAACACTTTGCTGTACTAGAGCAAAGCTTCCAGATCCATCCTCACTGCATGAGAGGGTGAGCTGAGCCAGCTGAATCCCTCCAGGCTGTCTCCCTGGGGCTCCCTGTGCTTTCCTTACTGTGGAGACAAAATACAGGAGCAAACATACCTTTGTTTGGCGTAGCTTCATCATCTCTGGGGGGCCTTGTGTTTGCAGAGCACTGTCTTGCTGGAAGGTGGCTGGCTCGCCAAGTTCTGTTAGCAGTCCACTGCAGAGTGCTGGGGATGCTTTTGACCTATGCTTAGCTTCAGGTTTTGGAGCTAGGAAACACCTCGCAAGAGTTTGTGGTCACCAAAAGCATCTTCTGGTCACTGTTATTTGCTTAACGCATCTCTAAGATGGGCCTAGAGTGCTGCTCAGCATCTGCCTCTCCAGCCCAGCAGCTGGGTGGCCCTTCCCCACCGGTGAGCATCTGAGGTTGAATCTGTTAATACTGTCCCAAGAAGAAGAGGCTTGCTACACAAACCCAACAGCAAGGAGGAACCAGCCACATCAACAGAAAAAAAAAAAAAAAAAAAAAAGTCAGCTTTAATTAGGAACAAGTGCTGGTGGCTGGAGGGCTTTTTTTGCTTTGTCCACTTCCAGGAGCTGACTTCTGCCTGGAGGATCCTGTTATCTCAATAAATATTGCTAATAATTGAGGCTCCGTCTGCTTGCCACAACACTGTCCAGCTGCCGAGAGCATTTAGAGACATCTACGTTATTCCTTAGCCAAAGCTGCAGTGTTAGCCTGGGGTATTGGTTCAACACTGAATAATTCTGCGTGGTGTCATTGATTAATCATACAGTTAAGTCTTGCAGGGCAGGACTGTATGCAGGAAAGCCTCTAACTAGCCAACTAATTTAAGAAGTTGCTGAATGCACAGCCCAAGAGCAACACTCATTTATTTGTATTTCTTTATGCTGATGTGTTATAAAACATGCTTTTCCCAAAGCACTCCAAAGGGCAAGGAGCAGAGACCCCAAGCTGTCCTTACTCATCCAAGCAGCCCACAGCTATGGAGAAGATTAATGCCTGTCCAAGGCTGGTTTAAAAATATTCAGCAAGCCCTGCATTTTGACAGAAAAATCAGGGGTTTGATGGGGATAAGCTTGTCATTGTTCCTTTGGAAAGTTCTGTCTGCAGTGAAGAAAAGAACAGTTCTCCAGCTGAGGTCCCGAGTGCTCTGTGAGGAACAGGAGACCTTCTGCTGGGGCATTTCATCTCCCACCCCAGAAGGTCTCAGGATGATGTCCCTTTGGGGATAATCCATCTGGACTCCCACCCCATAAGCAGCTGTATGTCATCCATCTCTCTGGCTTGTTCCTACTCTTGTGGGCTTGAGCCATCACGGATCCCTTCTCTTTCATTCTCTTTTTAAACTTCCCAGGCATGTAAAGGTTAACTCAATTTTCTTTGCTGTCAGGAATACCCCCACACACACCCAACCCCAAACAACTCTTTCTATTTATATCCCTGTATTAATCAGAAAGGCTGGCATTTCTACATCTACGTGATTAAAAATTAGGAGACCGGATTCTGTAGTGGTGCCTTATAATAATAACCGATCCTGGGAGTACAGTGGATGAATAATGGATCGTGGCTCTTTGCTACTAGCTTCTTGCTTTCCCTTCTTTCTTCTTCTCCCCTTTTTATCTTCCATTCTTCTCTTCCTCCTCCTCCTCCTTTCCCAGGCTCAAGTTTGAGTGAGGAAAGAATACATCCATCCTTCATTTTGCAGAAGTTAGAGCTGTTGAGAGACATCGCTAATTCCTATTCATCAGACCCTCTCCTCCCCAACCAGATCCCCTGGTTAGTGAGCCTGGAGACCATCAATAATTCATGGCTACATGAATAACTGGGGGATGATAACCACTTACTTCGGAAGATGTAATCAGGACCCATTCTCTCTCCTTCTCTTATCTCCTTGAACAGTTCCCCAAGTCTTGCTGCTAATCCGATAGAGAGAAACAGGAGCAAAACATGGGTTAGAAAACAAGGTTTTCTGGCACAGGGAACACATGTGGTTCCATGTTTGTCTGCATTAGGTTGTCCCCTGTCCCATGATGTTCCCTAGGTTCCATGGGCAGCTGAGGCGCAGGCTGGACTGCTTTGAGGGGGTGATGTTAAGCTGGTGGCTGCCAGGAAAAAAAAAAAAGAAAGTCTTCAGATGTTAGCCAGTGGGACCAGCCATTTACAGGACATCAGTCAGGATTATTAAACATCCCACCATAAAAGTCCCTTCATTTAATTCCAAGATGCTCTTCAGAGAAAGGATTGTGGGTTGGTTTTTTTCCCTGTTTCGCAAGCTAGATTGCCAGTATTTTACAAGCTGAGGTCAAATTCAATTAATAGCTTCAGTGAGGGGGAAAAAAAATATTGGAAAATATCAGTTTGGGTTTTTTTAAAGCAGTATAAACTCATCCAGTGAAAGGTGGTGGGGGTTTTTTTTGCGTTTTGTTTTAAGTGAAAAGAAATACTTCCTTAATAGTTAAATAGCATCAGAATGAAGCTGAATTTTCCACATTTTCTTATTTCAGGAGCTGACACATTTCAACTAACCCAAACCACAAATTTTCACTTTTTTTAACACTCTTGTAGCCTGGAAAAAAAAAAATACACATTTTGGATCCATGTAGAAAAGCTTTTTTTCCCCAGTCCCTGGGTTCCACCCACTGAGCTGAAAAATCCCATTACTCACAGCATTTGGCAGATGTGTGTGTGACCAGCGTTGTGTGCAACCAGCACATCTGCCTTGCCTACAAATCCTGCGCTGATGCAGGCAGCCACCTCTGAATTGTCAGAGAACATAATCCCTTTCCATCTCCTGAATTCTGCCCAGCGCTGGAGGAGCCAGCGAGGAGTTTTTAAATGTTTCTCAGCCAGTTAAAATGCTGGGGCAGCTCAGGAGCAGAAGCAGATACATACTTGGGGATTTCAGACAGGTCTTTGGCCAACTTTGACGTTCACTTTGCATGGCCGAGCCCGGTGCCAGCCAGCTCAGGGAGGGGGAGACAGCACTGGCTTGTAACAAAAGCAGCTCCACTTTGGTGGAAAACTGGCAGGTTTCCCCCAGCTGCATCCCCTCAATAAGGACGCTGAAGGGTGGGAGGCTTTTGCCACCTGCTTCGGAGCTGGGTGTGAAGCAGCAATTTCTTCCTACAGCCTTTGCTAGCATGAGCTTTTTCTGCTTGGGCAAGAGGGGCTTCAACAGGGATGCCCTTCCGCTGCGTCCTCTGCCTTTCTGCTGGCTTCCCAATGCTGCGTGGTCCCCAAGAGCTCCTGAAAGAGGCCGTGAGATGGGCGGGCAACATCTGTCTAACAAGTCCAGCATTTGGTTTCCCAAAGGATTCGGCTCAGAACAGCTAAACTGACAGCTGTACAGACCCCTCCATCTTCAGAGCAGGCCTCGGCTGGAGCAAAGCCAGTCAGGGTAGCAGAGATGAAAGGTCCTCTCCGCAGGATGAAAGGACAGCCCCCCTCTCCAGCTGAATTTCCCATCTCTTACCATGCTGGGGGTGTTTAGAGGAGCCAGGCTTCAAGAGCTAGTAACAAAAGAGGAGACCATGCTCATCGTGCCCCTCATCTCCTGCTTCCCTGTTTCCATCCCGCCTTGTCTCTGGCACAAAGTACTTGCCAGCGCAGGAGGCAGAGAGGCCCAGGGGCTACGTGATACCAGCAAAGCCACATCCCGTAATGAGGATGCAGCCTCACACAGGCTGTCAGGCTGAGCTGGTCTCAAAGGAAGGCTGAGATCTTAAACGTCTCCTTGACACCCCTGGCAAAAATCTGCTTTTGCAGAGGGAGATACTTAAAAGACTTACCATAGCAAGAGGGAGTCTGACCAAATGAGAGGAGTTTCGCAACCTTTTGTGCAGCAAGACAGCAGCACAGATGATGAGTGAAAGCAACAGGGAAATCAAAGCAGAGCAAGGGAGTGCTCAGGGGTTCCTGCATCCCTCCACGACAGAGGGCTGGCAAGGGACCCCTCTTCAAAGGCAGGCATCTGGAAACCACGCACCTGATGCCCATAATAAGCTGTTCCCCCCTGAGTGTAATAGGTAACAGTCCAAATCCAGCTCCCCTGCCCTTCTCCTCCAAATCACCCTCACCTACCTTCCAATTTGCAGTCGGAGGAGCAGGGGTCAGACCAAAGCCCCTCTGAGCCCCATATCCCGAGTCCAGCAGCAGCCAGTTATAGTTGCCTGGGGAAGAACAGAAGAGTAGGGCCAGCAAGCCAGAATATTTCTTTCAGATACCTACCATCCTCCCACAGTTTGCAGCTCAGGGACATCCTGGGCCGGAGGTGTTTCTGAGTATTTAGTAGCCCTTGGTGGATTTCTCTACAACAGGCTTAATCCTTCATATTACTGCAAAGCTCAGGCAGCCTCCTGGCCCGCGTCCCCTCTAAAACTTCAGCCAGTTTCTGCTGTTGTAGTTCAAATCTGGGGCACAGCTTTCATGCAAGCTGCAAAAAGGCAAGCCAGCTACAACGTGGTGCGATGGGGCTGCGTGCTGCCACGGCCACATCAAAGCCAGCTGCAGAGGTTTGCGAGGTGACAGTCCGGTCCTGGCAGCCCAGACCCCACAGGTAACTCCAGAAAGGTTGGTTTAATGCTAGCAAATGACACTGTCTCCTCTGTGCTATTTCCTTCCAGTTCCTCCAGATGATCCTGTCATTATGGGGGGGCCCGTCATCAGCCTGAGAGCAGGAGACCCCCTCAACTTGACCTGCCACGCAGACAATGCCAAGCCAGCAGCCTCCATCATCTGGATGCGGAAAGGAGAAGTCATCAATGGAGCCACGTACTCCAAGGTGAGGCAGGATGGGACTGGGGAGAAAGGCTGTGTTCTTCCCTTGCTTCAGAAAGGTGTACCAGGCCTGACACTGCTCTTCACACAGCCCCAAAACATCTGGGAGAGCACCTTCAGCTCTGCAGAGCTGAGACTCTCACCCTACATCACCCCATACAGCCTTCCCCATGGAGAGGCTGGGAGGAAGACAGTCAGGAGGTTGCAAGTGAGAAACCACAGACTGCCACCAAAAAGGGCTCTGGTCTGAATTTGTCTGGCTTTCTGTACCTTCTCACAGCTTATAATTGTCTGGCATGCCCACTTCTCCCCCTAAAATCCCACCTGGGTGTGGTGTTGATACTGTGTACAGCACCACGCAGCCGACACTGACCTGGCCTTGGCCGTAGCAGAACCTCTGGATCAAAAAGGTGGTTGCGGTGACGTATGTCCCCTCCTCCAACTGCAGTTTTCCATGAAAAATTGTCAGGGTTGTTGGCATTTTTTAATTTAAACGGAAAGCCTTTATTGGGTCATAAAGGAAAACATCAAAGAGCAATCAACAGTGTACTCAGAATGGGTACCCACATGTTCTCCTGTTTATAGATGCCTGATGTCTGGTAAGTGCTAAAGATTCAGTAACACTTGACATTTCTGATGAAAATTTCTAAAGAACAGAATTCAAGACATAAAATGGGTCAGTTTGCAGCCATTTGTAATGCAAGCAAACTTCAAAGTCAGGAGTCAAAGGCATTCCTCTCAAGCTCCTGAAGATCTTTTAATAAACATTTCACCCTCTGCTACCACTGCGAAGCCTCCATCCAGCCTCATTTCAGCAACATCCTGATCTGCTTGGAAAAGCAGAGGAGCCAAAACAGCCTCCTCTCCTCCTCCCTGTCACTCTGCAGAGCACACCGGTACCTCAGCTAAAGCTGAGCTGCTGCCTTGTAGCCAGTGGCTGTGAACAGAGGGGGAAATTGCCCCATCTCCCTGCATGCAATGCAAGAGGCAGCGCTAATTAAAGCCAGAGAGAACTGACCTCTCCCTCTCTCAAATCAAGTGGAATTAATTAAAATTCAGGCCACTAACATGCAGTTGTTTATAACTTATTCCATTCACCCCAAGCCTTCCTCTCCAACACAGACTGCTCAGACTTGGCCCTGGGGAGCCAACATTTAAGCCCTTTCCCTTTCAGGCCCACAAGTAGTAGGTAGCAGAGAAGGAAGAATGCCCTTCCTTTATTGTTCTTTAAAATATTTCCAACCAAAAAAAAAGCTTTTCAGACCGCAGGTCCATCTCGCGTGCAGTACAGAGATTTCCGTGGCTTTTTAAGCTGCTGTCAGGGATGATCTGGGAGGGGAAATATTGTCCCCTCCTCCTAGGGTTAGGAGAACCTCATTTTGAGGCTGAACTTCACTTTCTCCTGACTCCTTACTGGACGTTTCCATGAGGCCCTTCCACAAACACATCTCTGCCACGGACGGGGAAAAGCGATGCACTGGGGCCAGGCACGCACAGGGGTGGTCAGCCAGCACCAGCTGCATCAGCACTTGTCACCTTAAGCACCACAGTCCCCACGCATACACAGGAAACCCAAACTTAACCATTTTTGTGGCTGTCTTAACCTTGTCATACTAAAAAAGAAAACCAGCCTTCAGAAAACCTAATGGCCAATTTTAGACATTTTTGGAATGGGAGGTTTTGATTTTTGGCATCTGAGAAACCTTTCTCTTTTGAAGCTCCCTTTAATATCATTCCTCAATTCCCTTCTTTCTGCTTTTTCAATAAAACTAAAACCCACCCAGATTTCATTTGATCCAGAGATTCAGTCAACCAAGAAGAAACCCTGTACAGGTTACTGATTGCCTGAAACCATTTATAGCAAGAGAGAATTTCTTTGTTTCTCTGAATTTCCAAGCCACCAACTGATTAATATGCTGCCCTCCCGCAATCATAGCCAGGCAGTACAGAATAGCCGCAGCTGACCGAAAACCCCTATGCTTACCCTGATCCCTGTTGAGGGGGACAGAGAATGGTCCCTATAGCCACAGGGGATATTATGGGATCCTGCAGGGTTTGGAGGCTAACCCAAAGCTCAGGGCAGTGCAGGGGGGAGGTTTTGCACAGGCTTAGGGCTCACCACATCCTCGGCACCAAAAGCGGCACCGTTCCACAAAGGAAGGGCGCAAAAGGTGACAATAAAGCAAGCACAGGGCAGCATCCTTACCCCCAAGAGCACAGAACAAGAGGAGCAGAGTAGGTTTGGTGGTCGTAGAAGGGTTAACGGCAGTGCAGCAATCTCCAGAAAGTCCATCGTGCTGAGGCAGCTCCGAAGTCAAGCCATGAAATCTAGTCCACATCGTCACACCTAAAGCAGGGTTTAAGCTAGAGCCAGAGTTTAAATACAGCTTCTGGGCCTGTGGGTGAAGAGCTCTTGGGTAGAGTCCCCAGATGAGGTTCGCCAGGAAAATTAAGTGCTGTTGGTGCACTCAGGCCCTGATGATCACGTACTAATAGGTCTTGGTCCTACTTCTCTCCAGCTTCTGGACTGATCGTGGTGACAATTTCTCGGCACTGTTCCTTGTCTAGAGTGCCTGAGAGGGACAAACCTGTGAACACTGTGTCACGATGAACCCAGGTGGTGAAAGCATTAGCCTTGCTGCCATATGTTTATAATTCAATAAAGCACTTGTCTCACATCGTGCAGAGGAAACTTCAAGGATACAGCCTGGGAGAGAAAAACCGCCTGGCAGGGTCCAAAATACAGAGTTAAAGGGATGGGTGCATCCATGGGCATTTACCACTATTATCAACAGCTGGGAAAAGCTGTGTCTCTGGCATTTCTGGTCCCTGGATGATGTTGATAAACCAGAGAGAGTTCAGAGGAAAGCCCGGAGAATGATTAAAAGATTGAAAACCACGCAATACCTTAACAGCCTCCGAGGGCTCGATCGGTTTAGTTTACCAAAGACAGGTCTACAAGGTGATGTGACCACGGTCTGTAAGAACTTGCAGGAGCATTAGGAGTCTGATAAGGCAGGGCTCGCCGATAAAGGCATGGCAGGGCACCACAGCTGGAAAAGTCAGATAAGTCCGGGGAAGAAACAGGGTGCCAAGGCTGAGCAGACAGAGCTGGTTAACCACTGCTGTACCAGGCCCAAGGTTTTGGATCTCTGGCATCCTCTGATCCCCATCACAGTGATCACCAGCACAAGGCAAGGCAGAGCGGTGATGATTTACCGTGGGCTGGGCTGGACCTCTGCACAGCAGCCAGGCACCCGTGGCCAGGATCAGTCCTGTGCTGCTGGCAGCCGGCATCACCACTCTTTGCTACATAAAGTGGCCCAGGCAGCTTTTTGCATTCACCTGGCATAGGTGCAGAAGGTGACAGCAGGTTTAGGAAGCTGGTTGCCCTATCTGTGCCCCGGCTTACTCTTTCCTGGGACACTGGGTGACATGTGTCTCGCTGGAGTCCCAGGTCTGGGCACAGCAAGGCTGGAAGGAAGCAGATGGGAGTTAAATGCCCAATTCCCAGGGAAGCGCAGTGAAATTTGTCTATGCTATTCCCCTAAGGCTTCTTGGCAGATTCCAGCCAGAGGAACTGTTACTGCAGAGAGCGCTGCTTGGCTGTGAAACTCGTACGAGTGAGGGCTAGCTGTGCGTGTGCAGAGCCTGCCACGACCCTCGGCCAGGGGCAGCAGCCCCTCTCCTGTAGGAAACTGCCTTTTCTCATCTCTGTTTCTCCTCCCACAGACACTTCTCCGGGACGGCAAGAGGGAGAGTATCATGAGCACCCTTTTCATTGCCCCCTCCGACATTGAGAATGGGGAGAGCATCATCTGCCGTGCCACCAACAAAGCCATTCCCAGTGGGAAGGAGACCTCCGTCACCATTGATATCCAGCGTGAGTACACAGCCAGCTGAGCTACCTCTGGGTACTGTGTGATCCCAGCCTCCCTGCTCTCTCTATCGCTGCCCCAGGGCTGCCCGCATGGGTCTGACTCCCGTCAGGAGCGGGGTGCTGGGATTTGGGGCTTTCCCTTTACTGGGATTTACTGGTACATTGATACAGCGAAGTCAGAGACGGGAGATCGCATATCCTCTGCACTCCCTGGGGCACCAGACAGACACGAGCACCCACAGGGACGGGCTGCTTCCCAGCTTTTGTGCCTTGTCTCCGTGGTTTTGAGCAAAAGCAGCGCCGGCTGCCGTGCTCTGGGTGGCCAGCGGGCATTACATATGGCCTGACTGTGTACCCTGATATAGGCCCTCTGGGGTCTTTGGAGCAGGGATGGATCCCAAATGGTTTTGGCTGAGCAAGCAGCATCTCTGGACATGGCCAGTAGCAGAGATAAGGCCCATTAAGATTTCTGGTACAAAAGCACATGTTTCCAGTCTTACAGACTGTACAACGGTAAGGTTTTTGTATTGTTCTCTACTGAGATAGCATGTTAGACACCTCGTCGGTGAGAAGTCTCCCTCCCGTGAAATACAGCTAGCGTCAATCACCATCTGCTGGGGACAGGTGTGTGTCAAGAGCCATATCATTTACCCTTTACTGTAAGTCCACGAAGCCAAATCTTCTTTCCTCAAAAATTCATGTTTCACAGATCTCTTCCCTCCTCCTCTGCAATAGCTGTTGCTCTCAGGCTCATCCTGACCTCCCTCCAGCCGGGCTTCATTTGCACGCACAATTCCTGCAGCTGTATTTACCAACAATTTGCAAATGCAGGGTGTTCAATATTAGCATGCCAGCTGCTTTCCAGAGTCCAATTAAAACTGGCTGAACAAACTCAAGCACAGCAGAAAATTCACCATTTAAGACTTCCAGCTTTTGCTGCTGGAAGATTAACAGGCTCTTGGGTCTCTGGATAGCATGTCCTGACAGAAACGGCCAGATAAAATGAGATAATAGCATGGGTTATTTCACAGCCGGCAAACAGTTACAATAGCTGGAGACGCACACGCATTCTCACAAACAACGCAAAGCCAGAGACATCATTACGCTGTGCTGTACAGTGTGGGGCAGGAGACGTGAGCTGAATCCCTGAGCCTGATGGAATCCGCTTTGAAAAGAGAAAGACCCAATAAAGAACACCACTTTCCACTCTGAGCCATTAAATACTCCATGCTGTGAAAGTAATAATAATAATATCCTATTCAGCTATTAAAAGTATGTTGTTCTTAATGGGGTCTAATGAGGATATCAATTTTGCAGTGCTGGATGGGTGATGGAGGGATAGAAAAATACCAGGACGCATTAACCAGCCCGTGGTGGGGTGGATTTCGTCCCAGATGCCAGAGCCTGCTCTAGCTGCTGCCCAGTCCATTAGGTTTTGCTCCCAACCTGGTAGGCAATTGGCTGTTTTCACTTTGCGAAGAGCTACAGGTACTTTTCTTGAGCAAAAATTATGTGGGCCATTCCTGGGGAATTGTCCTGGGCAAGACTGGCTGCAGAGGCAAGGTAGGCTGCATGCCCCTCTGCACCAGCCGGGTGATGAAAGGAGGTCCTTCCCATGGGTCTTCTTCCAACATCTAGCAGAGAAGCAGCACTTTGGGGGGAAAAAAGGAAGTGGTTTCTGCCAGAGTAAGGAAGGAGGCAGCAGTTGTTGGCTGGTGAGCTTTCCCCAGCCTGGCACAACCTGCTGCATTTCACCCTGGAGCCTGCGCATCCCCACCTCCGCTGTTCACACCATAGCAAGCATTGCCCAGCTGCACAGTTTGAAAGAGACGGCCTTGCAAAATAATCCCAGGGAAGCAAAAATAATCCCTCCCAGGAAGCCACAGCCTGGTAAATCACTCCTCCTGCTTTCATTTTCTTTTGCAACTCAAAAGAACATCAAAAACGCTCACACACAGCAAAGAAATGCCAGGGTGGGGGTTATTTCCTACACAGGGTGTATGCACGTGGTGGGAGAGAATATCTTCTTTCAGCTGACGCAAAGTTGAAGTTTGGCTCCCATCAGTCTCATGCAGGCACTGCCTGACCATCTTAGCAGCAATGAAATAGCTGAGTCATAAACCCCTCCCCTTCCAAAAAAAAAAGGGGGGGGGGGGGAAGAGGAACTGAAAAAAAACCCAAAAAAACCAGAGCAGGGTCTGTAATGGAAACGCTAAGCAACTCCAGCTGGAACATCTGTTCAATGTGATTTCTGTTCCACCAGCCACATCAAAGTCAGCCTCCTGTGAGTTATGTGCAGAACATCACAACTGGGATTAAAATCATGTTTAATAGTTTGATATGCCATAAACTATTTATACTGCCAGAGCCCAGTGGCTGTATGGAAATGCACATCCAGCGTGCCGGGATGGGGAGGAGCGGGGTTATTGCTTATCCAAAGCCATTTGCTCCAAGCTTCTGCACACACATGTGCAGTTGCTCATTTTTACACCTCTTTTTCTTCATGGCAAGAAGGGATTTGACTGCATCTGTGTTTCTTGCAGGAGGTGGGAATAGGAGAAGAAAAGCGGAGGGTCTGTCGATGGCTTTTGATGGGCAAACTGAGAGCCACGTCACTGTCGGAGGGTCTCCTCCTGTGTTTATCCTTACAGCACTGGAGTGTTTGATTCCCCTTTGTGCTTCCCACTGGGGTGTGTGAAAGGCCGGAGCTGAAGAGGCGTCTTAGTCTGCTTCCAGCTCCTCATTCCTCCTCATTTGGCCACCAGGCTGCTTTTGGATTCAGGGTAGAGGTTTGGAAGGGCTTGCCTGGGGTCCGGAGGGGAGAGGAGCATGGCGAGGGATCTGCACCTGGCAGTGCAAGAGCCAGCACGGTGCCTGCAGCCGGGGGAGCTCAGCCGGTGATCCCAGCCATCATTTCCCAGGTGCTAATTTGAACTAGTGGGAGCTGAGGGGTTTGCTCAGGTGCCTCACTGGCTGGACGCTGGCGAGGAGCGATGCCAGTCCCCTGGTGCGAGCGTGCTGGCAGGATACGCCGTACCTGGGCGTGCGAGCATTTGCATGCGCGCTCTCCTCCCGCCTGTAGGCTGGCTCTATCTGATTCCATCATTCAAATTAATTACAAGAAGCCAGGCAGGAATTATAATTGTAACCGAGTGGAATTACATTCTGATGAGTTACAATTTGTGCCGCCCTTTTTTTTTTTTTTTCTTTAAAATACCCCAAAACACAGTCGCACACACAAACCCAGGCTATCCGCGGCACCCGCTGCCTCGCGGGGAAGCTACTGCAATATTAGGAAGCCCAATCCCATTTGTGAGAGGCAAGATCAAATACTTTAATTCATTTCCTTTGCTCTTTTTTTTTTTCTTCTTTTTAATCTCCTTTTTTTTTATTTTGAGTGCAGGAGGGAGCCGGGCTCATTTTAATACAAAGAGGCTCCTCTGTAAATTGTAGGCACAGCTACTAAACCATCAAACAATGGGGAAGCTACTAAAGAGAAGTGTGATTCATACTTAACAAAGGAAGGTGATTAGCTGTTGTTGTATAACAATAGGGAAGTGTCAGGATGCCTGCAAATGAATTAGGAGCCCACTATATATCTCTGGGCTGTTATGTTAGGGAAGCTCATTTATATTCCCAACTGTGCCCATCTTTATTGTCATTTGAATTGCACATTTTAAAATGAAATTAGGGTAAATTGAAAATACCTATAATTTCCCCGTCATAATTTCCTATCAAGAAGGCAGGTGGCTTTGCTTGCAACAAAGCGGGGCTCTGGCTGGGTAAATATCAGAGGGCCTAATGAGGTGGGGAGCGGCGGAGGAGGAGGAGGCACTGCAGCACGCCGCGGCCCACCGCCTTTCCCTCTCCTGGCTCGCCCCGGCTGCCGCCCGGCCAAAGCCAAAGTCACTGCCAGGGCCTCCTGGGAGACTCCTCTTTCGTCCCCCCGGCTGGTGGCCTTGCGGCAAGGATGATCCCAACCCATCCCGCACCTCACAGGCTGGAATACCGCAGGATCGCTTCGGATGCTGTCCTGCTCTCTCGGCACACGGACAGACTTTCTGCTTTCCTCTCCTCCCCTCCAGCTCCATTGCTTTTTCCTCCTCAGCTCCTCATACGCGTGAGGTTTCACCCGTTGCCATTACC
This sequence comes from Elanus axillaris, assembly GCA_026212715.1. Classification (NCBI taxonomy): domain Eukaryota; kingdom Metazoa; phylum Chordata; class Aves; order Accipitriformes; family Accipitridae; genus Elanus; species Elanus axillaris. The sequence continues at coordinate 4,043,939 of JANZLQ010000086.1, forward strand.
TTTGCAGAGTGGTACCCAGAAGAGGGGGGGCACTCAAGCTGTTCTCACATCAGTGTGCCCAGTTAGAGCCCGTACCCCCCGGCAAAGGCACTGAGCAGTCGCCGCAGGGGCAGGTCTCTCCAGTAGGACCCCGACTCACGTACGGTAGATGAAGCTGGTGGAGGGAGAAGCCGTCGGGGAAGCTTTCATCCCTATTAAACACTCCTTGGGCTTGCGTTAGAGCCGTGGCTTCACAGCATCTGGGCGGTAAATCAAGCATCGTACTTCTTCCAAGCCCCGTGGGGCTGACCTCGTTCTCGGGCGCTGGGATGCAGGATGCCCACCCGCAGGTGATGCCAAGGGAGGTTCCCTGGGCCAGCGGGTGCCAACCAGCTTCGCTTCCCTCAGGCCAGCAGAGCTGCTTGGGCGCTGGGCGGGAGGGCGGCTGCTCAGCTGCAGCCTTTCCCCCTTCTCCAGCTGGGAAGGACATTGCTGAGGTATTTAGGAAGGGGAGAGGGGCAGCAGCTGGAGGTGAACGCATAACTTGTCCTGGTTTAGGATGGTTTTTTCGCGTACGCGGCATCAGACTCCCACCTCAAGGGCGGGAGAGCCCCTCAGCTGGACCGGTGAGCCGGCCTCAGCTCCGCTCCGCAGCCCCGGCACAGTCTGCAACAAGACAGCTAGCTCTTCAGGTACCTAGAAAACCTCTCCACAAAGCCATTTCTTTCTGCTTTTTCCCTCAAATGAGGTCCCATCCTTAAAACCTAGAGAGGGGGTCTAACACCCCCCTCTCAGACATCATGGAAAATTAAAACAACTCTAGGTATTCTTATTCCCCATCTAAACATGGCACCCTTTTCTCCTTTGCTTTTGTCAGTTCTCTCCTAAATTTTGTTTGCTGCTAAAGCATTTAGATGCTTATCATGTAAAAAGAAGAAAAGAAACTGAGCACCAGTTGGAAGAACCGAAAGGCCTGTGACACCAATAAGGACTTGGCAGAGATGATTAGGCTGATGAAAGAGCAGAAATGCCACTTTTAAGTTAGCAGATAGACAAAAGATCATCATTAAACAGCAAGATATTAAATGGGAGCTTTTCAAAGCAGGCAAGTTTATTTCCTTAAACGGGAATCAGAGCCGGCATTAACATTTTTGAAGTGAAATGCTACATCAAATGGTGTGCATGGCTCCCCTTTCTGTCTTATTTACTGAAGCCCTCCAAGACAAGTGCAGCGTGCATGACATGAGCCTGTCTTACAAAGCCCTAAACATTATATCACAGCATCAAGGAGTCTCAGGGCTTTTGCCATGTTTTCTTATGACCAGATTTTGCTTTCCAGACTCAGAAGCCTGGCAGGCAGTGGGCAAGGGGATGCTGCGCCCTGTCTTCAGGTCGCTCATGGGCTTGTCTCTATCTCTTTGCAGACCCGCCCTTGGTGAACTTGTCCGTGGAGCCGCAGCCAGTCCTAGAGGATAACACTGTGAAGTTCCACTGCTCTGCCAAGGCCAACCCTGCCGTCACCCAGTACCGGTAAGGTGGCCGCCTCGCTCGCCAGCACCCCACATCTCCCTCCAGCCCTCTGCTGAGAGCGTCTCATGTTCCCCACCATGCAAAGTTATTTCCTCCAGGTGACCCAAGAGCGCTCAGCAGCTCAGGCTGTGGTTTCTGGTGGCTATTTCACTTGCTCCCGTGTTTATCACTGCTGGGCGGTCACGCTAGCTTATCCCCACGGCCTCCGCTGTCCTCCAGCCAGGGGATGCAATGGCTGGAGCCAGACACGGCCCCTGATCCCTGCAGAGCAGCGGTGACCTGCTGTGGCATGGTCCTTTTCCCAGCATCCCAGCTCCAATGGCTCCCCAATGCTGCTCCTGCCTTGATGATATTGTTACATGTTGAGAGGCTCCAATTGCCTCCGCGTTAGGCCGTCTGCTGCGTTTTGCTGCATGCAGCAAGTCCTTGGTCAGAGATCCACTGGCGTTTTGGAGTGGATTAAGAGGCCTGGCACCGAGCTGGCAGAGCCATCTGTTTGGGGACATAATGAGCAAAGCGTGCCAAGTGAAAAGTCTATTATGGGAAAATTCCTTTTTTTTTTTTTTGCATACTCTTTTATGATTTGAACAATACAACTCCATTGCCATCTCCGTGTAACCCTTAAGCAACTGCCATAAGCCTCTCTAACCTAGCAGCGTGGAGTAGAGCTCAGTGGGGGCCAGAGCAGAGACGCGTCGGCTGGAGATGTGGGGGGACATAGGGGATGGGCTCTCCTTGAGTGGGACATTCTCCTTGAGTGGGTAGGGTCGTCGTTACCACCTGGGATCTTCAGTCAGCGCTCCAGTGAGCTCAGGGCAGGGTGCGAGCGGTTGAGGGGCTCGGTTGGTTTGGCACCGAGGAGGCCATCCCAGGAGGAGAAATTGCGTCACTTGCAACTGCAGTAGGTCTGGGCAGAAGGCAGTGCTTGGGGCTCCCTGTCTGCACGCCTATACTGAGGCAGTCCCAACCCTCCCTTGATCACTAGGCATCAAGATGCTGCAGGGTTGGATGAGGCCATACCCTGCAGCAGCGAGGCTCATTGCTCGCCGTGTTGCATTCATTCGGTATCGTTCACTGCAGAAGATGAGCAGATGGCTCTGCACCGAGCAGAGTCGCTGCCGTGGGCTTTTGGGTATGGGTCTGAGGGCTGCTAGCACTAGGAAACCCCCCTTCTCTCAAAGGTTTCTCGGTCTAAGCAGACAAAAATACGGGTATGGAAAGCGGGGTGGGTTATCGTCACATTTGGGGAGAAGAGAGAGCATCGTGCTTAGCCTCCTGGCTCCAGCTCTTGGAGCTGTCTGAGCCAGCGCTGAGACATTTCACAGCAACCAGGTACACCCCCGTTCCACCGCTGCAATCAGTTGATCATCGCTCCTGCCTTGAAGTTATGAGCGTGCACGCACAGGCGTGCAATCAGTTATGTTTTTGCAACAGCGTCAGTTGATAATAACAGAGGAGGCACCTCCGGGGACAGGTTACCATGACCCGCCTCCTGTTAGGCTCGTACAGCTTAATTAGTACAATCAAGTTTGCTGGTAGGAATGATTCCTTCCGGCTGGATATCTGCTATCAGCACAACAAAGCAATAATTGTGTTCCTAGTTACACAGAAGAGTTATTAATTTGAGAAGTCAATTAACGTCAAAGATACAAATAGCCCTGTTTTCATATTTACAGTTAGGAGGAAAAAGAAGTGGGTGACAATCTGGGGAAGGACCTGGGCAAAGGTCCCACGTGGGTCTTACTGGTACAGCCAAAGGCAGAACAACCACCTTTGGCCAAGGAAACAGACAGTGGCAAGAGCCCGGCAAAATTTCTGCTCCAAAGACGGGGCATCTGGCCTGACCCTCAGCAATAGGGACTTTCGCATCATCCCTGAACCCACCCTGGGCTGATCTTCTGTACAGTGGAGCAGTCTTGAAGGCTCCCATCTAGGTTTTCTCCATCCTCTCGGATGCTTCCACCTTCTGGGTACATGGCTCTCCCCGGCCAAAACAATGCTGGATTGCTTTTCTCCACCAAATAGCAGATGGAGCCGCCACGCTTCTCTCCTCTTTGGAGCCATATTGTTAGCGCAGGGTTTTTGCTGTCCCCTGTAGTGGCAAATGCACCCGCAGCCCTCTTCTTTCCTTCTCACCCATCCCAAGGCCACGTGTCTTGTCATCCTTCCTGTTGCCTAACCATTGGGATTTCTCCTTTTCTGCAAAGTGCTTTGTGACTCGTTTCATGATGGACTTCACTGTCAAAACCACTTGCACGTTTTTTTCAGGTTATGCTTTCTCATAAAAGGGACTTTTGGGGCGAAGAAAAAAAAAGGCATGAAAAACTCAAGCACTTCGGGTTTCTCATTTCTTAAGTTCCCTTGACATGTTAACATCACACAAGGCTTTTTCCCTACCACTGTGACAAGCAAACAGGATTCAGCAGTGCTCAGTGGGGCTTCCTTCCGCTTAATGGCTGTGATTGACTGGCAGGGGGAATTCATTTCCCTTCCAAAAGATCCAAAGGTCTTCACTAACTATGAAAAGGAAGCAGATGTTTTGGCACTGAATCTTGGAGTCCTCTGGAGCAGGACATCCGAGCAAGGAGCCCCTTGCAACCTCGCCTCTGCCTAGGAGGGAAGGTGGGTAAAGGAATGGGATGTGGAAAGCCCCAGGACTGAGATACTTGGAGGTGTGAAAAGGCAGAACATGAGCTCAATGTCATCCTCAGGGCCACTCCGGACCCTGTCACTGGTGAAAATGAACTTATTCTACCTTAAACAACAGAGAGAAAGTGTGATTTTTTTTATATTTTTTTCTCCCTGGGGAGAGAACTGCTCTAATATATCTTCTATGGCTTCCCTCATCCTCAGATAGAGATAGCAGATCTTGGTCTTTGGCCGACATTTATTTTTAATACCTCCCAATGTTTGTCAGTAAACAGCTCTGAACACAAAGGAAAAATGTCTAAACAACATAAATCCCCTTTTCTGGGCATAAATCCACAGCCAGCTCCGCAGGACCATCCCTGCTTTGAATACACGAGCAAGCTGTCACCTTGTTTGAATTTGCGAGGGGTGATAAGTTTTGCACCGGGCTTGCACCCCAGATTTTCTGGCTGGGAAAAGCAAGTGAGGTCAAGCATCTCACCCAAAGGCTTCACCCAAAGATGCTCAGCTGGGAAGCACCCGTGAACCGCGCTGCTCGTTAGCAAGGAGCTCTGTGGTCCTGCCGACCTGGGGTTTTAAGCACAGACCCCTCACTCTCTTTCTTAGGGTGGTAAGGGAAGAGAAACAAAATTCAATACAACTTCCCAGGAGGCAAAAATCCCCCTCTGCCTCTACGCAACCCCCCATAGAGAATATAGTTTTGATGAAATCAAGGCAGCTGCCTTTTCCTTAAGAGGTTTCCTTCGTGCTCTCTTATATAATACATCACATACGTGTGTTTTTTAATGCAAGGAAAACCTGGTTAGAAAGGAGACCTCGGAGCAATCTGCTCCCAGAGCCCGAGTGGAAAGTTACAGCCTGCGCCACGTCTTCTCTTTTAGGGGGTGGGGGTTAATGATATTTTGTCAAAACTGACAGGTTTCCGCAAAATGTTTGGCATCAGTGGCATTTTCTGATGGGGGAAAAAGCCAGAATCCCTCTGCCTTAAAATTCGCTGGCATCTCATGATGTTGGGGGGCAGACAGGGCTGGGGCAGGGTGTCCTTTGCTGGAGACACAGTTCCTTCTGCTCCTTTTCTTAGCTAAGGACACCCTGCAGCTGAAGCTGGAGCTGAAATCCCAATCTTCCTCCCTTACTGGCAGCAGCAATTCCTTGACAAGGAGCATCTGTTTCCCCAGGGGCATTTGTTCACCCACAATGTCACCTGGGCTGTCGCTTGCTTTTGGACATGGGAGAGGTCGATGTCACTAAAAGCAAGCGGAGGGAGCCGGGCAGAGAGCTGGCGAGGCATCGCAGCGATGCGTGAGTAGGGGGTTTTGGCACAGGGATGAATTAACCCTGGCAGCAGGGGTTTTGCTCATGTGCGTGTTTTCCCTCTCACCGTATAGAGCAGTCTTTGCACAGACATATCCTGTGTCCTCTATAGGGTCTTATACCCCACCTGGCCTGGGTTTATCCCACCTCTGCCTGGGAGCACGTTCCCTTTGCAGCTGAAGAGCAGCTCAGCCCACCGAAACGCTGCTCCACAGCTCCTTGCTGCTGCTGTTGCAGCATCTTGTGCTCGAGAAAGGCTCAAGGGGACCTTGGGCTGCTTGGCAGCACCTCCGTGGATGTGTCCCCATCTGCTTTAGCACTGTGGGCATGGGGCTGAAAGCCCAAAGAGGCTCCCTGGTGTCCCAGCGATGGTGAGGGAAAGCTGCCCTTTCCTCTCCCCATGCCTCAAGCCGCTGCCTGCCTCTGCCAGTTTGTTTGCAGGCAGAGCATCACGTAGCCACGCTGCCAGGCTGGAGGAGCAGTGGCAGCAAACGGCTCCACCAGGCAGCGAGCATATGTGCGGGCAAATTGCACCGCCTCGTCTTCCTCTAATAACACGCTTCCCACACGCCTCTGCCTCTCGGTGGACAGTTCTGGGATGGGGAGGGGGGAATTTGGGAATTTACTGACTTTCTTTTGCTGCAAGCAAACAGGCAAGAAAGGGAAAGGGAGAGAGAGTAATTAGCTGTCGCCGTTGTTCTGCCACCTGTGATGGCGGGTAAAATTAATGGAAAGGAACAGAAGTCGGGGCTACGTGAACCGACTCACAACCAGGCCTCCTCTTTGCTCACTTCAGATCTCTCTATTTGCCAATCTTCTCTTGGCTTTTGATGTCTGTTGTGTGTCTGTGGGGTGTTTTTTTGCTGTTATTATTCATCACTCGCAGTAAGAAAGAGAATCTTTAAAGTGGCAGAAGAAAATGGGAAAGTTTAATATTGCAGGAGGCAGAGTCCCTCAGCCTTTTGGGCTCCTCCGATGATGGTTATTTTTGCAGAGCGATGGGGAGTTGGTACAGGCAGGGCAAAAATGCATATCTCACTCTCGCGCATTGATACAGTGCTCTCACCCCCAAGGCTAGCAGAGACCTTTGCAAATAATGTTATCTTTGTAGTCACAGGGAGGAGGGACATTTCAAGCCACCCTCCAGCATCAGCTGCAGTTCTGAGGACCATTGCACTTCCAAAACAAGGCATGGGACCGATGGACAGACAAACAGACGTAGATGGAAAGAGAGAGCTATCCCTCCCCGGCTGCCGCAAGGTGTCTGGCTCTGGCGTTGAATATGGCAGCTGTGAACAACACGCACAGCTCTCCGTAATTGTGTGGGACGTGGCAGAAGATCCAGCTGATGCTGCAGCAGAAGCAGAGGTCAGGAGGAGCTGGGAAGCATTGATTTAACAGCCACCCAGGGATGGAGCTACCCCACTTCTTCCTCATCCTCTAGCAGAAGGGGAATTGCACTTTGTGCGATCCAAGCAAGCTCCGCTTGCTCCTGTTGGGCTGAAGCAGAAGGTGCCACCTGCCCAAATATTGGTGAAGATCTTCCTGCATGAACCAGCTCGGTGAACTGCAGCTGCAGGTCAGGGCTAGGGCCACACCATCTTCCCAGATCACAAGGTGCCTGGTCAGGCTGTGCCGGAGCTCGGAGCCAGCCCACAGCATCTCTCTCTCCTCAGCCCCACCAGCATCGCCGACGCGCTGCGTGGCTCGGCTTGCGGCAGGAGCATGGTTTGTTTGCTCACTCAGTGGGCTCCGGTCTGTAGAAAAGACCTTGTTTGGTAAACAAGGTTTTCTCTTTGAACCAACAGCATGCTGTCACTCATCAAATATTAATCCAAACTCAACTGCTTCTTAAAGAGGTTTTCTTTAAAGGTGGTGGGGCTCAAACACACCTGATGGGAAGCAGTGTCCTAGCCTCCCTCTGCCTTTGCACTGGGGAAAACAAAAAAGAAGATGTGACTTGTTGCTGTTGCAAAGGGGCAACAACAGGCAAGAGATCCAGTGCCAGGCCCGTTCCTCCAGCCTGCTCCGCAGGGTCCTGGCTCTGGTGGGGATGCAGGGTGACGTTTCCCACCCAGCCTTAGGGAGATGTGTGGATGAAGACCCCCAGAGCCTTCAGTAGATCTGCTGTCTCCAAGGATTGTACAGCATGCCCCAGTACAGGCCTGTGAGCATTTTGGCTGCTGGTCTTGGGGGGAAAAAGTGACAGGTTTGTTTGGGTTCAGGGGGATATGGAAAAATCACATCTGATATTGAGGAGCTCTGAGAAGAGAAGGAAAAAATATCAATATGCATCAGCTGTGCTTTGGCTTGCCTGTCTTACACCGTGCCATCTCAGGCATTCGTTCGTGGGGACGCATTCCCACATTTTGTTTTAAAAAACCCAGAGGAGAAGTTCAAACTCCACAGAGCGTTGCTGCTCTTTTTACTGTGGGTCTTGTCTGCTCAGTTCTGGGACCTGCTGGCATCTTACCAGATTTATTCACGAGACACTTTGGGCTGCCACGGAGAAGTCAAGTTCTCCAGGAGCACGTGCCCCATGTGCTGCTGGAAGCAGCACTGCTGCAGCTTGGACGTTTGCTCAGATGCTTGAACCAGCTCCCTCGTGGCTTAGCATTGCTTTGCTGCGTGGCAAAGAGCCAGTGAATAAGGGTGTGTGCTGATGGGTGACATTGGGCAGAAGAGAAGCAAAGCCAGGAGCAGTACAAAACTGGGAGAGCCTTATCAAAGGGATGGGGAAGAGAGGAGGGAATGAGCGGATGGCCGGCCCTTGCTTGGCTGGAGTGAACCACTGCACCTTCACTGCCCCAGTAAATGTGGCTGGCTGGACCAACTGATTGCTAGAAGCATGCTGGATGCATCATCAGTCGATCAGTCGTGGGCTCAGCACATAGACCCGATTCTCCAAATCAGATCCCCAAAGCAAGAGAGAAGAGACAACCCTTGCCTTAGGCACGTGGTTTTAGGACAGGAGGAAGCCCAGAATGAAGGTCAGCAAGTCACTGATTCATGTGCAGTACTCAGGGATTCCCATCCCTAATTCCTTACCCTCACTCCTCAGGGATCAGACCTGCTGGGATGGGGTTCTCTGTGCCAGAGGGCTGCCCCCAGGGATGCGTCCGAAGCAGGATCCAAGTGAAGGGAGTCAACCCCCATGTCCAGGCAGTGAGGAGAGCTGGACTGCTAGATGGATGCACCCTGTTTCATTTGACCATGGTGAAGCCACATGCTTCATCTATAGAGCTGAGGAATTGGGGTTTTAGGGAGGGAAGTGTCTTGGGAATTGTTTCCTGCTGCCCGGACCATTGAGCAGAAGGAGAAATCACCCAAGGCACTGGGAGCAGATGTCTCTCTTCCAGCTGGCTCTCCATAGCTCCTTCACGTGGTCCGCTGGGCTTCCAGATGTGCACAACCTCTCTGTTCCCGGGTGAAAGGCCAGGGGAAGGCGTATTTGAAGTTTAATGCTCTTCGTGACACCAAAGTTGTTCCTGCCTCTTCCATTTAGCTGCCACAGAATATGTTCACAGATCTGTAGGCTGTAAAGGCCAGAATGGGTTATTGGATCGCGGGAAGCTGATGCGGAGATTCAGGGCGATGCATTTCATTGGCAACTTTTGACGGAGAAATGGCAAATGATCCATTTAATGGGCACGCCTGGCGCTGCCTGCAGCCAAGCCACAGTAGTGGCTGTTTTCCCTATTCTGGCACTATAAGACCTGAATATATTTTTGTATGGGATTCAGATGGCTTTGAAAATGTCTCCTGGGAGTTGGTGTGTTTGGTATGTTGCTTGCTTTCTTCTGCCCATTCATGAAAGGCCCAGAATAAAAGTGAACATCCCCCCTGTACCCTGCATTCCCCAGAGCTTCTGATCACCGAGACCACTACCTAATTGGCACCTATTTTGCCTCCCCAGCAGTCTCTGCCAAGGAAGGGGGATCTGCAATATTAAGCTCTTATTAAATTACAATCACATCTCTATTAATATTTAAAAGGGACTGTCAGGGGTTTGAAACACACTACAGAGCAGCCTGCAACTGCAGATAAGGTGTGAAGCTTATGGGCACATGGGCACACTCACCGACATCCATCAGGCTCAGCATCGTACTCGCAGGGGAAGAATACCCGCACATCTCCGCTGGGGACGGCAAGGGGACCTGGCGCAGCCCCACACGGTCCTGCGGAGCCTCGGGGGTCCCGGCTGGCCAGGAGACGGCAGAGAGATGTTGTGCGGAGCAGCTCACCAGACATCTGGTCCAGGCAAGAGGCATCTCAGCATCTTCAGGTGGAACGGTCACTCTGGTTTTGCAGCCATTTCTTGGCACGCTTAGGACCATCTTCCCCCAAACCAGCTCCCTCCTTCAGTCCAGCTTGGGGAAGGTGCACATTTACACCAGTGTGCAGGCTCTCCTTGGTTTTGCTGCCTTCCTCCCCCCTGCTCCCATCTGCTGCCTCCTCCTCTGACGGCCGAGGCTGCCGTCTGTCCAGCGGCAGGACACTACGAGTCCATATGCCGTCCCTCAGCAGGTCTGTCACCTCTCCTGCTGCCTCCCGCAGCCAAACTCAGCAAGGGAGGCAAGGGAAGCTGGAGCAGGGAAAGGGCCCGCAGGCATTTCACAGCAGCAATGGAATAAATCTAATTTATAGACATAGCAAAATGCAGCTAAAGCGGGAGTTGAAATGAATGCAAAGCACACAGAGGTCTCAAGTTATCGGCACTGTAACATTTTTCCTGACTATCTCTGTTTTCCTGCCTGGGTTTGTCTTTGTAGCTTCCTCCCAGACAACTGGACCTTTGCTCTCAAGTGAAAATGAAAGCTAGGGAAAGCAAAAATAACGGGAAATGAATTCTTCAGATCTCCTTCGTCATGCATCAGCCCCATCTGCCAGCTCCCTCTGACAGGGAGCGAAGTGTGGCTGGGTGGCAGGTGGAGAGGGAAAGACATGCTTTTAGAAAAAAGTAATGAAGTAAAATAAAAGGCACCAGTATCCCTGCAGCTGGGAAGCAAGGCTGGGCTGCTGGGGGGGCTCCGCCAAGTCACGCGGCTTCAGGTGAGACCGGGAAGGTGAGGTTGGAAGAGCCTCCCTTCGCTCACAGAGGGGTGCAGGTAGGGAGATTTGTCTTCCCGTTCCCTGCCTTGTCAGGGTAATGGGAACAAGTGGGTGGGAGATGTTTGGAGGCAGCTTGAACTAGTTAGGAGAGAGCGTAGAGTCTAATGGCTGGAAACGGGAAACAAAAAGTGGGGGGAAGGAAAGCGCTTTGTACTCTTGAGCACCACTCCCCGTTGTAGAAATGATTAGAGGTACCCAATTAAATGAGTGATGAAGCAGGCAGCCCCAGCTGCTGCGTTGGATGGAGCTTCTCCAATGGAGGGGGTTGGCGGATGGTTTTGCTGGCGTGTTCCAGAAGGGCTTGCTGAAACATGGGGTGCACCATGGTTGTGGCCATCCCCATCCTGGTCAGGACCACCAGCATCCTGTTGGGCAGGAGCTGGCAGCCTCACAAGTCTTCCAGACTTTGCTCGTGTCCTGCAGTTTACCAATGTTGGAGTGAATCTGTCTCCAAAGCCTCTCATTTCCAGCAAACTTTGCACCCAAACCTCTGGGTGCTAGCAAAGACCTTATGGTTGCTACCAAGCAAAGCTGCTAACACTTCTTCTAAACATCTGTAGGGTTTGGAGGGATCTGAGGGTTGTGTTTTCCCAGCCTCGTTGGTCACCTCTCCTTCGAGACAGGCTCGTGGTGACTGGGAAGGTGACTGGGAAGAGAGCATCATTGGCTCCGCTGGCCAGATCTCCTCTCCCTTTGCAAGGAGGGATGGCAGCTTCTCAAGCCTAATTTAGCAGTCTTTAATCTGAGTTATTCCAAACCACACTTGCCACTTCCTTCATGCATTCCCGCAGGATGATGGGCTGATTTCACAGAACGAAAAGCCTTAAGCAAATCTTGTCACACAAGAAAATTGATTTTTCAAAACTGACTTTTACAAGATTACTGGCGTTTTTTTCCCCTCATCTTTCTTCTATATCGTTCCCTTCCAGTCTCACGAGGTGGCTTCAGATCTAAGGAAATTAGAGATGCTGTGACTAAATTGAAAATGTAAAAATGGGGAGAAGGAGAAAAAAAGAGACACCCAGCACTCAGCACCTCCTTTCCTGCTGCCTCTGAAGGATATGGCTGCGTGTGCTTGTGCTTGTGAAGTAGCAGAGATGCCTCCTTCACCTCTCCTACTGCCATAACCTCCATGAGACACCAGGAAAGAGTCTGTCAAAGGGTTATGCCAGCATCTCACAGGGAACATCCCCTGATGGGCATTCCTTGGTGAACCCAAGCCAGATCACAGGGTTTTTTTCTTTCTCTCCCTCAATCCCTCCATTTTATTTTCTCTCCCCAAAGAAAAACAAGAGTTTCCTGCTGCCGCTCGATTCAGAGACATCCTAATGTGTTTTGTTAAAAAAAAAGAAGAAAGAGGAAGAGTTGCCTTGAAGTCATTTCAGACAGCTTAAAATATGCTAAGCTTTGTGTTTCTGTGATATAAATAATGAATCCTCTTACAGCTTCTGAGTCAGGAAAGACGTTGATTTAAGAGGCCTTCAGCTCTGAGGTTTTTCTGCTTTTATGCCAGAGGGTGGGGAATGTGACCAGGGACAAGCAAGGTGTGATTGATGAGGCAGGGTGTGCAGAAAGATCCCTGGATGGAGACAGGGGGTGCGCCCACCTCAGCCCTGCAGGTGCTTTGCTAAAGGATTTCACTTCTTGATTCCTTCTTTGCTCCTTTATTGCAATTTTCAAGGGCTAGAGGGGGGTTTAGACAGAGGACAAAGCTGATAGCATCTACTTCTCTCTCTATCACCATCTCTGCTCCAGTAAGCCAGTGGTGATTTGGTGATTGCAGTGGGCAGCAGTTCTTGTTCATTTGACTAATTCCCCAAGGAGCATCCTTGGAAATGTCTCTGCTTAAAAGAGCTGTCAGGATAGCTGCAAAATGTAGGCCCACATGCATGACATATGAGAAAAGCCAGCGGACGCTGGCATCCCAAAATAAACCCCTTGGGTTCCACTCGCCCTCCAGGAGCACATGTCCCAGTACTTTCCCCAGCACACACGACTGGTCTTGGACACTGGCGATCGAAGGGCTCATCCTGCCATATGTAGGCCATTGGCACGTGGATCCGCTGCTGAGCTTGAGCAAATGTCGCACAGGCTTGCTCAGCTGGGAAGTCAGGCTGGGTTCATTGGGAAAGAGGAAGTCTAGGAGAAAGCAAGGGAGAAGTTGGCACAAGCTGAGCTGGGGCAGTTTCTAGCAGGAGAGGCCTTCCTCTGCAAACCTGGATGACTTCGGTAGCTGTGGCGAGGATGTGCTGTGCATCCTGAGCCTCCTTTTTGCCTTGCATGAAGTTGTCTGGGCATGCTTGTTTGGTGTAGACAGCCCCTAGCCTTGTAAAGCCCGCCCCAGAAAGACCCAAAAGGGATACTGGTCTCATCCGGTGTCAGATCACAGACTAATAACTCTGTTAACATCAGGTCTTGACGTTATCCTTGGGTTTCTGTTCCTACGCAAACTCTCTGGAAGCTGTTGGCAAATACTAAAGCAAAGGAAGAACGCAAGCTGTTGGCTCTGGATTAGAAGGCCATTTGCCTGTAAAGCATCAAGCAATGCTTATTGCTCAGCTCTGCTTTGCTATCGAAGTGTGTAATTAAGGACTTAATGGTTTTTACTTCTGGAGATGACTTTCTTTTGAAATGCTGTTTCTTGCTGGTTTATACAGAAGTCAATAGGTAATCGCAAAGCTCTTGTGGGTCAGTCTGTTGTACCAGGGTGCAGCTGCACTTGATTATTTTCTCATAACATGGCCAAGAAGAGCAGTATTGTTACCAGGGTGATGTGTGGGCATTCAAGAGACTTGGCCGAGATCAGTGACTTCAGCATAAG
>JANZLQ010000086.1:4057364-4092915 GCA_026212715.1 Elanus axillaris
GAGGGAGGGTTGGACTGATGGGGTGGTCGGATGAATTTCATAGTGAAAAGATTAACAGATCTTTTGGTGAACTTGCAACTTTATTCTCCTTCTCCACCTGCATTTGCCTGTATATTTGCATTAGCACAATGGGAATGTGTTTCTGGATATGTCATTTATTATTCCTCCTTATGAATTGCCAGATCCCCAAGTTACTCACAGTTCAGCCAGCAGGAGCCCGTGTTGCATTACACAGAAATCGCTGCCCTTGGCATCTTCCACAAGAAGATTCCCACATAATTAGGACTCAACCTGTCTTCACCTGGGGTGCATGCCTCCTAGCACAGTTGCCTCTGTTGATAATCCTAACTTGAATCATTTGCTCTAGACACAGTTCAGCTCTGAATTATTAACTGTTCTGGCAGGACCGGCCAAGGAACCTGCTAGAGAAGGAGCTGTGCCTCACACCAACCTGAGGACACGCCAAAATTCAGACAGAGCCTAAAAAGGGAGCTTGAATGGTGGGATGGCAACAGCAGCTGTCATGGGGAAGGAAGGGCTTTAGGGGGGGAATTTGGTGAATTTGCTCTGAGCTGGGGCTGGAGAGTCAGAGGGAGATGGCTCAGGCTGGTGGGCACCGTGTCCAAATCAGGGACCATCACCTGGCTGTTGGTCACCCACCTTGAAGAATTAATATAAACCTGTCCCGAGGTCTGTCTCCTCTCTCCATGCCAGCAAGAGGTCAGCCTGGTGCGTGCTGAAGCCCTGTCCTTACAGAGATCAAACCACAAAGCCCTTGAAAACTTCCCAAAATCAAGCCCAGGTCAAATACTCAAGAGGAGCTTTAGGAGTCAGCCAAGAAAGAGAAAACCCTTTGAAAAGCCCCAGCCACCCAACAGCTCTCTGGCCATGCATGAATCCTGTGCGCAGCAAGGCAGGAGCCATTCCTGTCTGCTGTGCCCATCGTTTCTGCCCTGAAGCATGCAGATTACGTAGCTTCAGTGATCAGAAATATGCGGTCCCAGCCCAGCGCCGGCTTCGAGATCCCCCTGGCAGCAGACTTTTTATGCTTATGAAGAGCTGGGGCTTCTGTCTCCATTTACCACCCTTTTTTTTCCCTGTAAACCCCAAAGGAATTGCAGGGCGAGGTGTAAAGTTGCAAAGGCCACAAGCACGGGTGATGTTTTTTAGGTGAAAAATAAGAGCTGTAGTAGAGGGAAAGGCAAGTTTGAACAGCTTCACAGCACAGCTTCACTTTGCGCTAAGCAGGAGGATAAACACGGCGGTGGAGAATTAGCGCTTTGACATGCCAGCATCCATAAATCTGGCTAAAGAAATTCTGATGCGGGGGTGGAGTGGGGTAGGAAGACCCCAGAAAGGACTAATCCCATTAAATGATTTGAGGAAACACAAACCACGTGATGAAATTGGATTACCCGATCCACGCAAGAAATAATAGTTAAGCTATTAGTCATGTCTATTGTGTGGTGGGATAAGTCAAGACGATGTAGGCAGGAGAAATGAAATGCAGCATCGCTGCCGAAGGGGTAAAATCCCCCAGGGAGAGGTGACACCTATAAGCTCATCCAGAACTAAGGAGTGACTCACATCCCCAGCATTTCCACAGGATAAGCAGTTTTGGCAGCTGGCTGTCATAGCCTGCTTCTTCAGACCCGTCTGAATGGTTTTAAACTTCCTCTGCACCTAGAAAAACCAGGAATTTAACATTAGTAATTTAACTTGGAAAAAAAAAAAGGACAGTTTTTGTATGATCCCGTGATGCTGGGGCAAAGGATTTCAGGAGGGGAGAGGAGTTATTGCAAAAGAGGGTGGACTTGTGAAAGGGGAGGGGCAGAAAAGCATCCGTCGTGGCAAGAGAAGCGCCAAAAGAGGGATTAATGGGGACAGGATTGGTGCACAGCCCTCCTGTGTGAGGGGGTGGAGGAGGAGGGGGCATTTTAAACAGCGGGATTAAAAGAGCGCCAGATCTGAACCATCTGCATTTTGGGTTGATCTGTCAAGGAAACAGCTCGATTGGCAGAAGGAATCACCCAGCCCATCAAGTTTTGTGCTTTTCCTTTGAAATAGTAGCAGCTTTTCCATCAGCGCGTCTCTGGTTTCCTTCCGGGAGGATGAGCATCCTTACCAGCCCCTTGTGCTGGGAAGGAGCCGGGGGGGGGGGAACATTGTGCTGTACTTTGTCCAACACGTCCCTGCTGCAAATGTCGGTGTCCGTAACCCTCAACGGTCTGCCCCACAGCACTGCGAATACCAGCGACCCAGGCACATGGTCCAGCATGGGATGCACGTGCACCGAGCAGGTATTAACTCTCACCATCCCCAGCCAAGCCTCCCATGGGGTCCATGGCCACCTTGCATCTCTAGCATGCACAGAGGTCCATGCAGCACCAGCTGCAAACCCCGGTCGTGCCCACTCCTGGGGCTGCAGCGTGTAGCATTATGCCATTGATTATCTGCACGGCTCATCAGCTGGCTTTAACTATTTACAATGGTTGATCAGTCAAGTCATTGACCAAGGTAACAGCTTTGTTTACTTCTTCCCCTCGGCTTCAATTTGTTCTGATCACTGTGCTAAGCAAAGGCTATTTTGATGGTTTTCTCACCAAAACGAACCGCGGCTTGTACAGGCTGTGCCAGTGACGCGGCTTTAATTGTGCCATCTGGGAGAGAGAAAGCTTCTCGCCCTGGTTTCTCCAGGCTCCCACACTCTGGGCAGCACAGGCTTGGCCCCAGGGTGTTCCTGCCCATCTCTGCTCCAGTAGCCTGATGCTCTCTGGAGAGCTGGACTCCTGTTGTACATTTTCAGGAGTGATTTCGGGAGCTCTAAGCTGCCCCTTACTGATTCTTCCCACCCATGGGACCTGCTGATGGCAAGGAGGAGGTACAAAACCAGTGCGCCGAAGACAGGCACTTCCCTTAAAGACCACAGTTTGATGAGCAATCAGGCTTGTCACCAGTCTCCTGGCTTGAGATTAGGGAGGAAATCAAGCCAGAGTTTTCTTCTGCACAGCAAGGTGTTATTATTATCATCAAACCCCAGAGTGTTTAAAAACAATCAAACCCCAGTAGCGACAACTGGTGTATCGCAGCAAGCGCAATCAGACACCAAACATGTCCTTGTCTGGGATTCAAGTCTGAACTCTTGAAATTTGGGAAGAGGTTGCAGTCTTTCTCACTGTTTATTTGTTTCTGAAGAAAAAACACACAGGAAAAAAAAAAATAGGCGAGGGGAGATTAGCAAAGTTGGCATCTCCACTCCGAGGTGCAGCTTCTCTGCCCTTGGGACCTGGGGTTCACTTTGTGGTGGAGCCAAGATGCCCGTGTCTGGGATGGAGAGGTTTGGGAAGAGGCCATTGCTGCAGCAGCCATGCACGGATGGAGGTTTGTCAGGATGGGAGCTGGAGACATGGAAGCCTTTCCTTGAGTATGGTGGGTACCATCATCTTTGCTCCCCTAGCCTGCATGCTGGAGGACCGGCCAACCATCAGCAAGGATGCTCAGTGCTTTGCTCAGGGCTCTGCCCTCCCCGGCTTGATTAAACCCCAAGCTGGAAGGCCCAGCCTTGTAATTTAGATGGCGGAAAAATTACCTATCTCCTGCACCAGTTGATAAATGAACCCGCTGCACCGGCATGGAGGGAGGTTGGCAGACGTGCGGCTGAGGAACCACACAGGGCCCACACGTCTTCATTAGGGAAGGAGCAGGCAGGAGAAGAGGAATAACCCCATAGATCACCATTATGGAAATTTACTCTTAATAAAGAAATAATTTGTGCGATGCATCACACCGGAGCCATGCAGGGGGGTAGCGTGACACTGCTCGGGCTCTGTTGCTCACTCCATCATTTCTCACAAGACTGTCGCTCATGGGAGATGCTCTGCAAACATGGAGCTGCCAGCACAAGTCATCTGCTGTCCTTGCCCATCTCGGACC
The DNA here is from genome assembly GCA_026212715.1 of Elanus axillaris. Lineage (NCBI taxonomy): Eukaryota > Metazoa > Chordata > Aves > Accipitriformes > Accipitridae > Elanus > Elanus axillaris. Next base: position 4,061,298 of record JANZLQ010000086.1, read on the forward strand.
TCCAAGGGATGCCAGCACATCGTCCGTGAAACACCATCCTTCTCCAGCAGCTCCTCCCCATGGAGGATGCCAGGGTAATGGGGCAGTGGAGGGATGCAGGGTGGTGCTCACAGCGTCCCACTGGCAGCCGTGACGCATGGAGACGGCTCTTGTCTGAGGATGAGAGGGGACTGCCACGTTATGGCACTAGAATTGAAAGTACTGCTGGCAATAAAGCAACAAAACCCATTCTCTGAGCAATTTGTAGCAATTAATAGCCATTCCCAGGAATGAAATGTTAATTAATTCATTCCGTGAGCCATGCATTTATTTAAGGTATTTGTGGGTGTTCTTGGTACTTTTATTAAGCAATTAAAATGCGTCCAAGAAAATATTTATCTATTTTAAGTCATTCTTAGTAAACACAATTTATATGGCAAGCAACTGCTTTATTTTGCATTGTTAATTAAAAATAATGATACACTCCACTTCCCTGGGTTACACGCCATCAGAGCAGCCAATCTGCTGGGAGGTCTGGTTCGAGGAGCGCGTGTGCGGCTGGCAACTGCAAAAAAACCTCCTTAGCGATGATCCACGTAGCCTGCGATATGGATTTAAGTAGTGCTTGATGGGGCATTACGGAGTTCAGAAAGCCCCAGCATCCCTGTGCTGCAGGGTGGGTGCTCGTGATGCCCTCCAGTTGTTCCTGTGCTGCTGGGAGATGCTGGAGAAGAGCCGTGGCCTGATGAGGAGCCTGATAAAGAAGAGTGTGTACGAGTCCTACAGCCTTCCCAGGGCTGTAAAGTAAATAGCTTGTTCACACATGCTGTTTGTTGAAGAATTACAAGACCTTGTACCGCAGACAGAGGAATTTATTTGTTACGGCAAGCTTGGGCAGTGCTCAGGCAGATGAAGTCCTTGCTAGCGATGCTGCTCTACGTACCGATGCTCCACAGGGCACGTCACGCTCTTGTTGCAGACGCAATGAGCTCATCGTGGGCTCCGTGAGCCTGGAAGCCCAGCCAGAAGCAGGGTCCTCGGGGGGAAGTGATGGAGTGGAGCTGCTGGGTAAAAACCCCTTGTGCAGAAGACTCGGCTGAGCATCTTCCAGTGAGACCCTGGGAGGAAGCACAGGATCTTCATCCTGGCTTTCAGTGGGTTTCGTTCAGAAACCTGAGCAGGTCACTGAAGAATCACAGATGTATGAAAACTGAAACAAAGCCACGGCATTGCTTTTGAGCTAACGTATCCCAAACTGTCCTTTGTTATTTGCTTGTGTGCACTCTTGGCTGGGAAGCGATCAATGGAGTCAGAAAAATGCTATTTCCCTGGGGAATGTCACTTTAGAAAAGTGCCCCCCGCCCTCTTATCTTTAAGTGTTAAAAGGACCCAGTACAGGTTTTTTTCTTATTATTCTTTAATGACTGTTTTTTCCTTGCTGTCTGTAATAACCCCTTTGAAGCTTGGATCGAAATATCTGTTTCCTGGTTGAAATTTATTTTCCTCCATCACCCTGGCCAATTCAATTTCCAGAAGTTACTGAATTGGGAGGCACTGGGCACTCCCTCCAGAGAGGTCAGAGGAAAACAAACGCAGGTTAAAAATACGGGGAAGGAAATAATAAAGTGAAACTCAGCCCAGAGGGGAAGAAATGCCCATCTGGGGAAACAGGCTGAGATGGTGCTCGGTGAAGAGAAAGAAAGGTGAGAAAATGTGCAAAGCCTGAGGGAATGAGGAGCAGCAGCAGATAGGATGCTAGGTCTGCGTCGGCCACACGACCCGGGATAGTGGGGAGAAGTGGTGAATTCGGAGCTAGGTCCTCAAAAGAGAGCAGACAGTCACGTCATCTCACAGTGACGCTGCCACTGTCACCCCATGGGGAGCACCCGAGACGCGCAGGGAGGATGGGATGGGTTCCATGGCATCCCCTCTGCCCTGCTAACCTTCGGTGTGGAGAGCCCAAGGGAAGCGTAGGAACAGGTCCTTTGGGCAGGGTGCCCAAGGGCAGAGCCTCACCCCTCTCCTGGGGCAGGCTCCGCGTGGAGGGGGGGCACAACGATGCTGTGCTCCCCCCGCACAGACCCGTCCCGGCAGCCCCTGCAGTATGATTTGGCTTAGGAAGAAAACCAGCAGCAAAAGATGACGGGTGAGTTAGCGGCTAAGTCATATGAGAGACTAAAGGAGGTAAATGTATATAGTCTGGAAAAGACCCCGGGCAACAGGTCTGCAATCTATAAATAGCTTCAAGGTAACAATATAAAGGAAAGAAGCCCCTGCTCTCAGGGGTGGTAGGACAAGGAGCGCTGGCTGGGAGCCAGGCTCGATGTGATAAGGCTGGTGAGACATTAGGAAGAAATCACGAAGAGCCAAAGCAGGGGAGGTGGTGGACGGGACTGCTGGAGCATCCTCCGCATCTTCTCGGCTCCATTTTATTCAGATTCTGTTTATAAATAATTACTGAAAGGTTTATAGGTGAGTAAGACGTGTTATGGGCTTGTTAAAAACATGAGTAACTTGCCTTCTGGCTGTCCACAAGCACATCGTGGGAAGCTTTACAAGAGGGTTATCAGCTGTCGTTATTAAAAACCAATTTGACATTATAAAAGATCTATACTGCTTGTTCAGCCACATTGATTTAGCAGTGTTAAGCCTTGGAAAACTGGAGCGAGAACCTTGATCTCTGCTGAAGCACGAAAAATTGCTGTTTGTGACACATCTCTGCGCTCAGGAAATCCAGTTTTGCGGAAGCGATCACATAAAGCCGTGGTTGTTGGTGTGTGTTTTCCCAAGCCACTGCAAAGTCAAACAACTCTTGGAAACCTTGCCCTCCGTTTTGTTTTCTTTTGCGACATCCAGGAGGATCTCCGCTGAAGTCTGCCCAGCTCCAGCCCACCTCCAGACACTTCTCCGCCTGATTTCCAAACCCCGGGGCCCTCCATGTCTCTGCTGGCAGGAGGAGCTGCAGGCAGGCTGCAAGGACCTGACCCAGGGAGCTCACAAGTCACTTTTATCCTCGTCTTGAAACCTCCTTCTTTTCCTTTGCAGAGCAGGGAAGGTGGTTGTGTGCAAAATAACCAGGAAAGTGCCAGGCACAAGAGAAGCGCTGGATTCCCACACAGGTTTGGTGCCGCACTCGCCCCGTCCCATTGACTGCTGCAAGGAAAAGGCATCTGGTGCCTCCCTTGAGCACCTGAGTAGCAGAACAAGGCCCATCAGAGGCTGGAAATCTGCTTGTGGCTGACAGCCTCTGTGGGGACAAAGTTGTAAAAGGAGCTTAACGGAGCAGAAATACTCCTGACAAAAAGCACAGGGTATTTCCACGTTCACCAGTTGACGTTTCCCTGTCCCTCTAGCTTTCTACCTTCCTTCCTTCCTTCCTTTCATCACGTGTTCAGACTTTAAGCCTTTTTGACCAGCAAACCAAAGAGGACGTGTCTCGTCTTCACCCCACAACCTGTGCGAAGCTTCAGGGATGAGATACCGGGCCTGTGGCAGATCCCCCTGGCCCTCTTCTGCCGCAGCCCGGGCTGAAGGAGCATCCCAAGGGAGAAGCCGCTGCTGCAGCGCGAGCAGATAGATGCTCTCTCCCCGATGGGCAGCACCCTTCCTGCAGCAGGGAGGCGGCAGGGCAAGGCACATCCCAGCAGGAGGCAGGGAAGCATGATGCCGAGCTCGGCTGGCTGACCTCTCGCAAGCCCCTCGGCTTGGGTTGCGGTTCCCTCTGGAAGGAGAAAGGCATCACCAAAGCATCATTGACCATTCAGGCCTTTGGAGAAGCACCTGGCAGGTGTTGCTTGTGCTGGTTTTTCCATACAAGGAAACTCCCTCATTAACACACGAAGCGCAGCCCTAGAAATAAAAGTGGCATCTCTTGATTAATTATTGAAGGGGGAGTCCGGGGAGGAAGGGAGGGTAGGGAAGCTGAAGTGGCCAGTCAGCATCTGTTAGAGTTGCAAAGATAAATGAAATGAGAGAGCAGATAAGTGCATACAAATCAGCTTACATCTGTACCGCTAATACATCTCTTTCAAAATGCTTGTGTCATCAGATGGTGGGTGAAGCCTTGCAGGTCAGCTGTCCTGATTCAATTAGGTTCACATTAGCAGGCGCTGGGGGAATTTGCTCTAGCAGCACTGTCAGAGTGTTTTCCAGCCTGCCGTGGACCAGGGTTTTGCTCTCGCTCCAGCCCCACAGAGGCATTTGGAGAAGCCGTCTGTGCCTACAGACCCTCTGTATGAGTTCACTGTAGCTCCAGTTGTCTTTCTTTGGCTGCCTTTGGGGCAGCACGAGTCTGGCATTAAAGCAAGGGGAACCCATAGCAGAGCAGTGGGGATGAGCAGAGGAGAGCAGTAAAGGCAGGAGCAGGAGACCCGTGGGAGGGCCACAAGCAGACGTTGTTTGCCTTGAAGGGGACAGCTTCCCCAAAACCACCCCACCGACCCCCCATGGGAAGCAGCATCCATGGCTCATCTCTCCAGTGCCTGATGGGGCAAGTCCAGCTCACCGTGCCTGCATCTTTCCCCAACCCAAACATCCCAACCCATCCAACGCAACCAGAGGAGAGCAGCCCTGAGACAACAGGGGCAGAGATTCCTCAGGGAAATCCTCTTCCCTCTAATTTACCTGTCTGTTGTTTTGGAAGGTTTATTGGTTGTGGTTTTTTTTTCCCCAGGCTGCTGCCTGTGCTTTCTTTCCCTTCCCCCAAGGAGCGGCTGGAGTTTCACACCAGCCTGACAGCATCTCCTGTCTTTACCACCCGCTCCAGAGTGGCAGGTTGCCAGATGGTGCCCCATTAGGTCACATTTGCTCATTGTTTGGCAAACAGCGGCTTAATTCAAGTGCTGAGTTGACAGCTTGTTCTCCGAGACAATTTGCAAGTTGCAGTGTTGCAAATGCCAGCTTGGCTTTTCAGGGTAATGTTATTTCAGCTGCCTTAAAGGGATAAAGTTCTGTTTGACTGGGAAAAAAAAAGAAGAAAAGGGTGAAAGTGGGGGGAAGCTGAAAAGGTTTTTAGTGGTTTTGATGTGGAAGGACCAGCAGTGTTGGTCGGAAAGCATTCGGAAAGGGACTGCTCTCCTGGCACTGTGGTTCTCCATCAGCAGAGACCCTCCGTGTCCCATCACTCCTATCATTGAGGTCTTCCACTCATGCCCCACAATCCTAAGGAATGAGGTGTATTTCCAGTGAAACAGCCTTTTTACAGGGAAATAGCAATTTTGGTTTATTTTGGAAAGGTTTCAATAGGCATGTACGTATACATTGCTTTGGTGTCACCTCCAAAACCCATGGTTATAACCCCTACCTCCTGGGCAGTGATGTAGGGATGATGCGGACGATGCCAAGGACAAGTGCACGTCCCTCCTCAATTCAAGGGCATCAGCAGAGACCCTATGGCCTGCAGCCCCCCAGCACTACAACCTGTGTGCTGGACGAGCAAATCTCCACCGTTACACACGTGTAAATGGCAAGGGACACGTAGCAGCACCACAATGATGTGCTTTCTTCTTCAACAGGTGGGCAAAAAAAGGCCAGGTTATAAAGGAAGCATCCGGTGACTTCTACGAAACCATCGTGGACCACACGTTCTTCTTCGAGCCCGTCTCCTGCGAGGTCACCAACGCACTGGGCAGCACAAACATCAGCAGGACTGTGGACGTCTACTGTAAGTAATCTGTCAGCTTGAGACTGGCTTAGCAGGGCTAGCAGAGCTGCTGAAAATTAGCGGGAAGGGGTCCTGGCTAGATCTGACTTGCCCAGGGTGACCAGGACTTGCTGGGCTCTCTTGCAGCTCAGACTTTGTAAATGCTCTGGTGGGGGGAACCGTGATTTCCTCCCACCTTACAAGTGCACAGCGCATGCTGGCGGTCCTCAGGGAGCTGGTCATTCTGGGGTTGCAGCAGGCACCCTATCCCAGGCTCTTCTTTATCTGGGGCTCTTACATGGCTGTGACCCGTAGGTCCATCAAGACCTACCACTGCTTCCTTTGACACAGTGACCTCTTTGGTTTGAGAGTTTCTGGCTGACACAGCCCATCACTGGGAATAACTCTGGTCTCCTCTGTGCAGTTGGGCCCAGGATGGCAACAGAACCGCAGTCCCTCCTCGTTGACCTGGGCTCGGATGCAGTCTTCAACTGTGCTTGGACTGGGAACCCGTCTCTCACCATCGTCTGGATGAAGCGAGGCTCAGGCGTGGTAAGAATTGCCGCTGAGGAGGTGGAGAACAGCACACTCAGGGCTTGAGGTGGTGTGTAATGTTCCCCATGGAGCAAAGCCCATACCTATGGGCTGGGAGCTCCTGGCTGGACCTACGAGGCTCCTCCAAATGCAGGGGACTACGTGACATTGCAGAGCAGTGGCTCCCCGGCTGCAGGTCTGCAAGGCTGTGGTGAGTGTCCCCAGTTAGTCCAGAGAAGTGCATTAAGCAGTAAAGGCTTTATTGCCTTTGTAATATATTGGATGAAAGCATGTGTGAATCCATGAGGCTTTTAGATGGCAGGCTGGAAAGTCAGGCCTGGAGTCCCATTTGGGAGAGGCAAAGGGAAAACCAGGCTGCTGAAAATCACTGCCATCACTGCTGCCGATGAATCGAGGTTGTCTGACCCTGCCCCATCGAGTCCTAGCAGAGCCACCTTCCAGGGCACACGCAGCTCTCACCCGCAGATGTTTGCAAAGGAATCTTAATAGGAGGATCGATTCCCGTGATGATGGGCGTAAAGGTTGAACAGAGGCCAAAGCATCACTTAACCTCTCGCTGACAGGTAGTGCTTCTGCAAATCACCTGCCTGTGGTCCTTTCTGGGATGGTCCTTTCTGGCCTCCAGACCTGTGAGCTCACATCCCGACGCATTCGCCTCGGCTCACCTCCACTGTGGGCTGGAGCCTGCTCGAGTGGGGGGAGTCTGGACCTGGCCCAGCAGACTTCTCCATGTCTCTTTTGTCCTGAAAAGTGAAAGGAGCTTTGCAAATATTAATCACGGCTCAGTCAGCCCAGGAAGGCGCGATATACTCTCATCCCCTCTTTACAGACAGGAGGGCTGAGCAAAGCCATGTTAAGAAGCTAAAGGAAGGCTGAGATGTGAAACTTATCCGGAAGGCACATGCAAGTTTGGGTTTGAAAAGCATCTTTCAGCTTCGTCTGGGCAGATGTGTCCTGAAGTTGATGAGGCAAAGCTGACTCAAGACTAGGTATTATCAGAGAGGTGGACTCGCACAGGAGTGAGATGAATGGGCTGAGTTGCTCTCCTGACCTCCGCTCACCAGGCACAGATGGAGGAGGGGAGCGGACATTGAGGCATTAACTGCTAAGGGATTTTTTTCAAACCATAATGACCTCAGCGAAGGCCATCTCCTGGGAGGTAATTATAGACTTGGGAGAGCTGATGGCTCGAATCAGCTGAGGAATCCCAGTGGGTCAATAATCCCTAGGTAGTTTCCCATCCCACAGCTGCAGTCATAGTTTCTCCGGGTTATTATCATTATAGGCAATGCTCTCGCACCGTAGACTTCCATTTCATTTTCTCAAAGACGCTGGAGTGTGCAGCGTGGTCGAAAGGAGCCATGCACAGCGAGGATGAGGGCTTCCTGACCCTCTCCATCCAGCTCCAGCCAGGCATCAGGGCTCACCTTCGCTAACTGGCAGTGCCCAGGCAGCACTCAGGCAGAGCAGCCTTCTCCCTTTTTATTTGGCTCCCTCTAGCTGACTTGTGCCGGCTTGGAGCATCTCAGGGCGTCAGGACAGACCTGCCCGATCGTTTAACCCAGCAGAGATGCTTGCACTGGTCAGCAGAGCTGCCTCCATCTCCCCCGAGGGGATGCTGCTTTGTGAAGCCCATCAGTGACCAGCCGTCGCAGTGTGATGTGGGATCAGGGATGCTTTTTTTCCCAGCCCCTCCGCTTTCAGAGCCAGGTCGGGGTCCCACAGTATTGCCTTCTTTCCTCCTACTTTTCCAGAAGGAAACAAATCAGAGACTGAAGTGAGGGTGAGGCCAAGCAAGCACAGGCATTTGCATGGATATCTTTGTAACTGATGCTAAAACAGTGGGTTTAAAAGGGATCTGAAATTCTGTGCCTCTTCCTCATGCCACGTTAGGGGTGAGACCCCCATCTTCTTGCTACAGGGAGACCCAGATCCATGTCCAGCCACCACTCAGGGCTTTGCATGAGCACTAATTTCTGAAGGCATCAGCTGTGGGAGCAGCAACCAGCAGAACCAGGGGCTCACCAAGCAAGCAGGTCTGGAAGGAGGAGAGGTGATGGGCTGGCCCTAGCCTTTGGAAACAAAGTCCTGGGGGAGAGAGGCAAGGGCAAACAGGAGGAATTCACTCCCACGCACATGTTTCCAAGCACAGAAATGCGTTGCTCCAAAAGCCGCTATTTGTTTTAGAACTGCCATGTTTTTTTAAATACCACCAGTGCCAGGTTTCTGCTGACAGCCGCAGCCAGATCACCCTGCTTCAGCAATTTTCAAGTTTTAATAAAGCTGCTAATTGCACTGCTGGGGCAGGAGGGCAACGTGGCTGACGATGGCCACGTTGCAGATGGTCTGTAGGGAGGGCTTGCCAAAAGCGGCTGAGATTTCCCTGGCTATCCAGCCCCGGTTCCCAGGGGGCTGCCAGCTCTCTAGGTTGGTTTCCCACCACTTCTGGGTTTGAAATCCCCAAGTCAATCCTGGCAGACTCCCCTGCACCCACGAAGGTGGAAATGCAAGTGTGGAAGCTGGTTTTCTTGATGGCTTTTCTGCTCTGGGTTACAAGGCAGTTATGTCACTGCAGCCACCAAAATTTTTCTTGTGTTTTGAACTTCTTGCAAAACTGGTGTTTGTAAAAATTCAAATGAATAGGAACAGGACTTATATTCTGCCCCCCCCCCCCCAAAAAAAAAACCTGGATCATTTCTTTATTCCTTGGTCAACAGCAATAAGTGACATTTCCATGCCACAGAAGACTTTGGGCTCATCCACTTCATTTTCTCTAGGCTGCCCTGGAGTTTGTAACATGTCTCTTGTTCTACTTCACATCAGCCCTTCCCTGAAAGCAACCCTCTCCTCTCTTCCAGGTCTTGAGCAACGAGAACAAGCTGACCCTGAAGTCCGTCCGCCAGGAAGACGCTGGAAAATACGTGTGCCGAGCCGTGGTCCCGCGGGTCGGTGCGGGGGAACGGGAGGTGACACTCACCGTCAACGGTACCTCTTGCTTTCCTATTGCTATTCCGTTCTGCTGTCTCATTGCTTTGTTCCTGTTGCTAACATTGCTGAATTATCCCCTCAGATATTTGCTTCCAGAGTGAATCCCACCCACAGTTGGATCAGGGAGGGTCCTGCCCTGCAGGCAACATGAGTAAATTGGATTTTGCATTCATTTGCCTGGAGATGCATGGGTTAAAGCAAAAAAACCCCAACATTATCTAAGACCCGCATGGTTCCTTATTACCAACAGGGGTTTATTGAGTAGTTGGGAGCTAGTGTCTTTAAATCTTTAATAGATTTATCTTGCAAAACCCTTGCAAGGTCGGAGAGCACTGTTGTCTCTGTTGTACATCCAGAGAGCTGGGAATTGAGCCTGGATCCGAGACCAGCAGCCTAATCACTCTCTCAGAGCCCACGCGAGGACACCTGTGAGAGGCAGCAGTGCTATATAGCTCCTCCACGGTTTCTTGGGGCTCACCCAGCACGGTCTCAGGATGTGGCCCAGACCCACACCCAGAGCTCTGGAGTTTAATGATGACCTGGCCAGGACCCCGCAGCAGCCGATAACAAATTTCAGCCTAAATATGGAAGGAAAAGAGCCAGGCAGGCTGCATATGGTAGAAATAGAGCATGAATTTTGCATTGTCTCTCACCTGCATGATGAACTGGCAGGCTTCAGTCCCCTCTCACTGTCACAAAGAGAAGAAAATAAGTAGGGAAGCAGCAGAGGCAGTGGCAAGCATTGATTTTAAATGCGGATAATGCAGATGGGTAGATGCCCCTTCCCTGGAACCACTCAAGGTCAGGTTGGACGGGGCTCTGAGCAACCTGATATAGTTGAAGATGTCCCTGCTCATTGCAGGGGGAGTTGGACTAGATGACCTTTAAAGGTCCCCTCCAACCCAAACTATTCTATGATTCTATAATGCTAGAAAGGGAAGCCAAGGGCAATGCAGCAGGGAGCTGAAAATCAACCACTCCCTTGACTTCAACTCAGCTCCTCAGTGCCTGCGTGCTCCTTCCCTGGCGGCTGCTGGGTTTTAATTACAATTAAACTAGCTCATGGAAAACAAAGCAACAAATTAGCACAAACAAAGAACGTGCTCCTTTCCTGACACCTACGAGGCACACGGCTGCCTTGAACACAGAGCAAAGCACTTGGCAGGCTCCGGGCCGTTTGCAGCATGTGGCATTGAAAAGCCTCTCTCAGGAGCTTTGCAGCGTAAGCTTTTCGCCTTGCAGAGCTGACTTAGGAGCAAATGAAATCGGTGCCGTGAGGTTCACCGCTCAGCTTTGAGCATCTCCCAGGAGCTGACTGCCTGCAGCATCCCATCCCACTAGGATGTGCTGCTGTGGGATCTATTGCTGCGGTTCAGTGCAACCCCAAGGTGGCAACGTTGGGACCTGCCATCCCAGGCACTGGAGCCTACACCAAGGGAGAATCCCACACCTTCAGGTCGATATGGTCTCCTGGCTCTCCAAGCTAGAAGAACCAAGGTGGGCAAGCACAGAGCAGCGTCCCCAGGTCCTACATCCACCAAGCACCAGGGCTGGGCTGCCTGTCCTGCAGCTGGAGCAGCCCTCCAGCTCCTGTAGCACGGCACGGTGTGTCTAATCCAGCTAATGAATTCTGCTGGAAGTCTTTTCTGCTGTAGTTTGAGAGGGAAGTTGAACACCTCATATTTTCAAGTGATTTTAAATCCAGAGGGTGATACAATTGTCTTGGTATTACCGGGTGCCTTTCTCCATGGACTGGGATTCGTCACAGTAAAATCAGGCATTTAGAAGTGTCTATTCTGGGCTAGCTGCATCGACTCTGATCGGTGCATGCGGGCTTCAAAGGGGCTGATCCATCCCACCAAAAGCACAGGGACCGCAACGGAGGGATCCTCATCTGCCCCTGCTTGAGCCTGCAGTCCTGCCTGTAGCAGCCAATCCACTCTCAAAACGGTCAGAAATTGTGGCAGCACGATGCTGGGGTGGGAGAGCATCCTCCTGCCCTGTCTCGCTGCCCTCCCCACCGGCAGCCTCACCAGCCAGGTCTGCAGTTGCAGAGAGGGGCTGGCAGCCCATCCCCTTGCCAAAGCGCGAGGCCACTAGCCTGAAAGGAAGCAGATATGATTCAAAGTCTGGTTAATGGGAAGGAGGATTATGCAAACGAGCAACATTTGGCAGGGCCAGAGCGGCAGAGGCAAAAAGGGAGCGAGGAACTGTTGGTCCCATCATAAATCAGCAGCAGTCGGATTTATGGCCCCTGCATGAGCCAAAGCTTCTGGATGCTCCTGACTGCACACAAGCCTGGCTGAAGCGCCCACCCTGGTAGGAGAAGCACCCCAAGATCACCTTCGCAGCAGGATTGCCTGCGGTACAGTCTGTCAATGCATTGCCCCAGCTTGGCAGGGGCTGCTGAGCAGGGACCACCACCCCTGCCCATCTCGCTCTGCAAGAAGAGGTTTGTTAGAAGGACTGGACAACCCTGAGTGGCTAATTCAGGATTTAATTTGCCTGGGATTCACCACAACAAGCAATCCAAGCCTGCCGGAGAGCTTGAGAGCACAGCAGGGGCTGACCTGCCGCACTGCTTGGTCACGAGAACATCATGGTGTCCCTTCGGCTCATGCCTGCAGCAGCCCATTGAGAGCCTCATCGAGAACATCTCCACTACTGCTTGTGGATGGAGACCTTGGGATGGTCCCTTGCAATTCCAGGCAGCACGAGCCAGCCCAGGGCTTCTGCAGGAAACAAGTGGTTAAACCAGTCTCTCCTGGCAAACCATTTCCAGCTTTTCGAGGGCTTGGGAGGAAAGGTTCAGGTGAACTCAAGCAGGCTGGAGAAGTCAAGGCCATCTTTTCATTCCTCCAAGGCTCCCGAGTCAGCAAGCTGCCTTCTCTTTTGTGCGAGCCGCCAGGACCGCACAAATAAATTGGCACCGCCGTGCTAAAAATAACCGCAACCAATAGCTCCATCATTTATATCCATAGCAACATTGTTTAAAGCCTTTTTCCTGCCTGTGGGCTGTCTCACACTTAGCGCTGAATGCCAAGCCGGAGATTGGCAGCTTTTTCATAAGGAGCCAGAGCCTGGTGGAGAATCAAACGCCGGCCCCAAATGTGAAGAGGCTGCAACTTCATGCTATTATTTCTGGGCATGTTCATCTCACAAATGGTCTTTAGTCATACGCTATTATCATGATGATAAGCCTTCGACTCTGAACTCCTAAAGCAATAATAAAACCCAAAGCCGTTGGCATTTGTGCCATTTAAAATCCACTCGCCTTGGGGAAAATGATCCTTTTAATGATTATTAAGCCATTTTTCTCTGGCGTCACCCAGTCTTGGAGCTCTTCCAGAATTTACAAGTAACATACAACCACTGAAATAGAAAGAAGGTGGCTTTTTTTTGTTATTATTTAGGCCTGGCCTACAGATCCCATCGGTGCTCTTGCCTCTGTTGGCTTGGGATTCAGCAGTGATCAGGGCAGGTGAGCAGGAAGATCGCCTAGCACATGCTTAGCTAGCCAAGAAGCCCATCCTGCATGCCTTGTGCCACCCTTGGAGGATGACGGGACCAAATGGCTCCCCATCGCATGTCCCATCCAGGAGGAAAAAGCTCCAGCACACGTTTAGGGCCATCTGCCCATCACACTTGGCTGTTGGCACGGTTCTGCTCTTGCACCAGATGTGGGGAGGGAAGGCCAAGGCTAGCTGGCATTACCACCTCGGGCATGCTTGCAAAGAGCTATTTCACAAAGGCAAGGTGCCGTTTGCATCCTCCTGAAGGGAGGCAAAGCAAGGAATCAAGCAAACTCTCCTGAGACCCCAGCCAGCACTTCTGAAAGATGGACTTTCAGCGGTGGATAAATGAGAATGCATGCCTTGGGAGCATACCTGGAAGAACATCTTGAAGAAGAGCATTTGGGCAGAAAACCACAACAAAAATGACTTTTTTTTTGTCTTTTCTGCTAACATACAGCTATGACCACTCCATCAAAACAAGTCTTGGCCTTCTCCTTCACGTACAGCTCCTGCTATTACCAATTTTGATGCCAGCTCACTTTCAGCAGTAATTTCCTGAGCTGCCAGAACCGTGTGTCTGGTCACTGGTCAGTGAAACGCACTTCACAGAACTAGTTTTCTGTGCATCTCACCTTGGAACATCATAGAGGAGGAAGGATAGGGCTGTATCTCAGTGGGAATTGTTTGGGGATTGTGCAGGTTTGATGCAGGAAGGTGTTACTGGCATAATTTCAATAGGCAACTGTATGTATGAATGCACCAGAGTGAAGACTTTAGCATTTCGGCACATCTTTGTGCATTCAGCAAATTCATAAATGGGCGATTTGGATGAGAATCGGTCAGGAATACCTGGGCTAATCTGTTTCTCCCCACTTTACCCCAAATCCCTGAGACTTTATTCTTAAAGGAACACCACAGCTGCAGGGTGGGCTGAAAAAATGGGAGAAGTTTCTCAAATCCACAAAAGATGGATCGATGGGAGAGAGGATAAGCACAGCAAGCTGTCCCACTCCAACCATCCCAGAGACCGGGGCTGAAGACCCAGCTGAGGTTGTCCCCAGCAGTATGTTGGCCTCTCGTAGCAACTCCTGTTGCAGCTCTTCCACTTGGCATGGCCCGTGTGGAGCCTGATGGCGTTTGCACATTGCTCCGCGCGTGTGCATGGGTGGGCATGACGCCAAGGCTGTGTTTTCTGACAAACCCAGTGACAGACTCAAACCCAGGAGTGACAACCCAGACTGAACATCTGAAGTAGCCGAGCTGGGGCAGGGGGGGATCTGCCAGCCCCTGCCTCTTCCCTCTCCCTGCCTTGTGCTGCCTGCCTGCAGCCCAGCTTGTTGCTGTTTTCTGTCAGCGGCAAGCCACTCAGAAATGCAAATCTGCTTTAATTAAGGAGGCTAATAAACAGCAATTAGGATCCCAGCTCTTGTGCTGGATCCCTTGGGGTGATCCCTTCCTCAGGGGGAGATCCCCTCCACAGGGCTGTTGGAAGAGTGGGGGACATGCTGATCCCACCAAGCCGTGCTCTCCTCTCCAACTCCTTTAATTCCAACTGTGTCTTCAAGCTGTCCACCAAGGGAAGACAAAGACATTGCCCCTGGGGTCGCAAGGCTTTTCCAGCAGAAATTTCTCCACTGCATCGGGTAGGCTGATTGCAGGTCGCTGATGGTGGCTGCTGGTCAGTGCCTCCTGCCCTCCTGCTGCTTCCTTAAGCCCCTGGGGAGCAATCAGTGTAACAGTTGCTTAACAAACCTGGGAGAGCACAGAAAAGGAACACCAGGTAGGCTGGGGTCCTGCTTTGCTTCTGGAGCAAAGAGCCCTTCTCAGAGGCGGGGTTCACCAAGGAGATTCCCGCAGGGTGATTTAATCAAGGTCCAACACCAGGGATGTGGGAGCAGAGATAGGGAGGCTTTGGTGCTTTGTGGGAGCGTTGCAGAAAACCAGCAAATAGCAAAGCCCCACTGTGTCCCTATGCATCACAGGAGGCAAGGGAGCTGCTGCTCCATCCCTCCCCCTCACAGAGGGAACCCGGTGTCCCTCCGTGCCTCTGCTTACACCCCCACCAACACCACCAGTACCTTGGATTGAAGCCACCCATGTGATTCAGCAGCATCCCTCTCCTCTCTCTTGCAGGGCCACCCATCATTTCCAGCACCCAGACACAGCACGCCCTGCATGGCCAGAAAGGGCAGATCAAGTGTTTCATCCGCAGCACCCCACCGCCAGACCGAATTGTGAGTACCATCCCATGGGGCAGCACCTCGTGGGGCATGGCGGGTGTCTTGCACACCTTAGGGTGCCTTATGGTGGGCAAACCTGCCCCGGGCTGACCCCTCTCTTGCTTGGCAGGCTTGGTCCTGGAAGGAGAACGTCTTGGAGTCTGGGACCTCTGGGCGCTACACGGTGGAGACAGTCAGCACAGATGAGGGCGTTATCTCCACGTTGACCATCAGCAACATTGTCCGAGCCGATTTCCAAACCATTTACAACTGCACTGCCTGGAACAGCTTCGGCTCAGACACAGAGATCATCCGGCTCAAAGAGCAAGGTGGGCATTGCTGAGGAGCTGGGCAGCGGGAATTAGCACCTGGCCGGGCTGTAAGAGTGGGGAGATGGTGTGAGAGGCAGGAGGTGCTCAGAAAAGCTATTGGGATGTCAAAGAGGAAATTAGGAAGGATGGTGAAAATGCTCCGGCCGTGCTAGCTGTGGGATTGCATCCTTAAGGTATGTGGTCCTGGCAGAGGGCCAGGAGGTGGGACAAGCCCTGCAAAGACTCTGCCTGATGCGGTATTGCCCCGTTTTGCCTGTCCTGCTGAAGATGGAGGGCACAGGCCGATCCTGCACCCCTCACTCCCTGCCCTACAGCACAAGGTGATGCCACTGCCACATGGTGGAAGGTCATTTATAGCCTTGGAGAAGCAGGAATGGCTGCTCCGACCAGACCCCACTGCTCTGCGGTGATGGGAGTGAGCAGGGGGAAGCCATTTGGGCTGGTGGCAGCCCTCCGTCCTGGCCACCAGCCACAGTGCCAGCACGTGTTTTGCAGGGCTGGGCTTACCCACCCAGCCTCAAAGGCTCCTTGAGCAATTCTCAGGGGATGGCCAGGGGATTTCCTCTCTCAGGGCTCTCCATAACAAGGGAAGGAGATGGCTTTTGTGAGGAACCCTTAGCTCCTGGAGGGACTCCAGTTCTCTTCTATTTTATTAAATGCCAGGGCAGGCAGGTGGATTGTTC
The DNA here is from genome assembly GCA_026212715.1 of Elanus axillaris. NCBI lineage: Eukaryota > Metazoa > Chordata > Aves > Accipitriformes > Accipitridae > Elanus > Elanus axillaris. The sequence goes on from JANZLQ010000086.1 coordinate 4,077,210, forward strand.
TCATTAAGCCGTGATTTATAGGCAAGGCTGCCGTCCAGATTAAATCAGAGCTAAATGAACCCCTTAAAATTAGCCTTGGGCTTCTTCCAATGCAAACAGAGCCAGTGGTTTTTCCAGGTCGTCTGCCAGTCAGCGGGAGCGCTCAGCAGCAAGCCTGGGTCCCGGCGGAGGGTGGCCGGGAAGCCGAGCCGGGTCGGAGCCGGCGCCACAGCATCCGAGTCCACAGCCGACTCCGCATCCGAGATCCAAGCATCCCTGCTAGGTGCTGCAAGGGGACACCCCTGCTCTGGGCAGGGGGACACCGTAGGGTGGCTGAGGATGCTGTAGGGTGGCAGAGGACATCCCCTTCATGGGGACATCCCTGCGCTCGGAGCAGAAAGCGGAGCAGAGGGCTGAGCGCTCAGGAAGACTGACGTGTGCGCTTGGGCTGTGCAAGGCTGTGGACACTTGCTTTATTTTCAAACAGGTACGGAAATGAAATCAGGAGCTGGTATTCAAGCAGGTATGGAAATCATGAGCTGACGGTGAATGTGAATTGTCCCCAGCCATTACCACACCTGAGGACCCAGCGTCCTCCTCCTGGCCTGGCAGCTTTCCAGCAGGGCAGGCAGGGTAGGAAGGGGTGTAGGAAAGCTGCAGGGCAGTGAGCGGGGCACAGACGGAGAAGCTGGAGCGGTCCGGTCTCTGCTTTGCCGCTGACCCACTCTGCAAACCAACACTGCCTTTCTGTGCCCCAGCTCCCCAGCCACTGAGAGGGGGATAATATTATGCAGCCGCATTTGAAAGTGCTGCGAAAGGGACCACTTAAGTGCTATTATGGGGCAAAAAAGAGGGAGAAGTACAAGTTTGCAGGGTCATTTGCAGACATCAGCTTGTCTCAGCGTCTTGGGAGAGTGCTAGCCAGCAGCCAGAGCAGGGCTGAATGGATATTTGGGCAGATGCTGTGGGATGTGCTGCCATTGTGCCTTCTTTGTCCTCTGCACCAGAGCAAGGTTCATGGGGGAGCACGTAGCCAGAAAACTGCTCCTCATCAGCTCGCCCTTGTCTTTGGGACGTGGTTTACCGTCCCAGCTGCTGGTTCTTGCTACCACCCTTTTGCATTTACCTTTGTTTCAGCCCAGGGGAGTCCAGGGGGCTTTCCCCACCCCATTCCCTGCATGATTTTCTATCATCATCATCATCATCATCGCACCCACGCACTCACCATCACTACCTGCTTCTTGTTTAGCTCTGCATTACAGATCCCACTCCCCCAAAGCTGAGAGCCAGCAACCACTCCCAGGGACCCCAGGTTCCTGTCTCCTCACCCTTTTGCTCTATCTTCCCCTGGGAGAGCCAAAGAAATCCCACGATGAGTTACCACCATTGGCAGAAGCACCTGCCTAACAAATGGCCTCAGGCCACCTAGAGAAGAAAATCCCAGTTTCTTCTTGCTGTGGCTCAGCTGGTGTGTTGGAGGATGCTGGTTTTAGGATGAGCTCCTTGGTGCAGCTGGAACCAGCTCCAGCATCTGCTCTGTGAGCTCCAGCTCCAGCCTTGCAGAGCGCTCAAGGGGACTTGCCTCTTCACCAGAGGCCCCGGGGGAATTCTCGCACCACGGTGGTGAGCACTCCCAGCAGGTTTGGCGATGTCAAACTCATGTCACCAGTGACCCCACTCGAGTGACAAGTGACACATCAAGGCACCAGCAGGTCCAGGCAGAAAATCCACAAGCAAACCAGAAACTGAAAAGCATCAGGACAAACCACCAGCTGAATCACTTGAAATGACAAGCTAAGCGGGGAGAATTAAAGGCTCTTTTTACATCAGGTGGGAGCAGAAGAGGCTAAACTCAACCAGCACCATTTTTTTCCCACCCTGCAGTTCCCAAAGTAGGGCTCAGGATCCATGCGGCCCCATGGCCACTGCTGAAGGGTAATGTGAAGTGACTTTATAACTCCCCTGTCCCAGCTGGGTTTACATAACAATGAAGAAACCCTTCGCTGAGTACACGGGAAAGGTGCTGGTGGAATTACAACTCCCTCCGGTCCCACCAGTGAGGATGCATGCCCCTTAGGAATGCTGAAAAGCACAAGGAGGATCTGTGATCTCAGGTCCAGGATGAAATTTGTGGTCAACACCAGCTCCACACCAGTGGACAATGAGAAATGGTTTTCCTTATCACCCAGTCAAGTGTCAGCCGTCAGGCTGCAGGGCTTTGCTTCTCAGCTAGATCACCCGTGTGTCCCCATGGTCCAGCAGCATTCACATTCTCCATCTGCACAGGCAAGGAGGAAAGAGGACCACCTCTCTGCATCCATTTTTCCCTAAATTTATCCCATCCATTTGCAAGGCAGGAGCTGCAAGGAGAAAATATGCATTGGAGGTGTCCAGGAAAGCGGTGAGGACACACTCACCCAGCTTAGCCGGCCGTCCTGGAAAGGGTTACCCCTCCCTTGGCCTGCTGTGGGGTCACAAGAGCCTATAAGGATGCTTAGAGAGACCAGGAACGGGGACCTATAGGTATCTGCTGCTTTGGGGGAGAGGGTCTTCAGGATGCAGTTTATCATCCCAGCCAACGAAGGCAAGTTGTGGTACCCACAGCTTCGGTGTCCTGTGAGTGGGAGTGCTGTCTGTCACTGCCTGGCAATAATCCAGAGAGCAGGCACCAACCCAACACTCGCCGTTAAGTCGGAGCTGTGCTTTGAGGGACTGGAGGAACTGAGCAGGGAGATAACAAGGCTCTTGAGTTGCAAATCTGACCCTCTCACCATAAATGTGATCTCATATTCCACCCTCCCCGCCACCTCACAAGCTGCTGCCTGGATCTGCGCAAATAAATCAGCTTTGCTGGTGGAGCTGCGGTCTGAAATCCCCGCCGGGAACCCAGCTACAAAGCGATTGTAGGCAGAAGGACACGAGCATGTAACCCCCACGCTGAAGGCAGGCTCTGCTCCTCCGGGCCGCCTCCGCAGAGCCCAGCGCCCACATCCCACCCCACAGCCCTCGTCCACCACAGCCACGTGGCCTCTGCTCATCCCTGGCACGGGCCAGCCCTCCTGTCCCGGTCCTTGTAGCACCCTCAGGGTTCACGGAAGGAAGACGGAATTGATAAGCCAAGGGAGAAGGCAGGAGACTGGGATATAAAACGGGCAGAGGCTGTGAATGACGGTTCTTGGGTTAATTCATCCATATATACTTAACAGCACCTGCTAAGACAGCTGAGCTACCGCCTCTGGCAGGCAGGCTCAGTGCCCGACTCCATCCCTCCATCCCAGCTCTAACCTCTCTCCAAGCCTGCTCTGATGCCATTTCTCTTTCTTAATATTATTAACACGCTGTCTTCTTTTGCACTTTTCATCCTTTAGAGATACTCACTCATCAACCTGCAGGGTGCTACTGAGAGCAGATGTTAACCTGCTCTTCTGGCTCCCTCCTCTTCTCTCCCTCCCAGGGGAAACTGAGGCACAGAGAGATCAGGGCTTGCACAAATTGCAGCGCTCACCGGTGTCCCGTGGGCAGCCCATGCCGGCGTCACCCATGCAGGGACAAGGGAGCAGGGAAGGAGGTCCGTTTGGCCCCAAAACCCTCCCCAGGCTCATCACCGAGCCGCTTTCCAGTAGTCAGGGGTGGGTCCCTTGGGGAAAAGCAACCTCTCCGACCTTCATCCCAGCTTCATGCTCCCTCTCCTTCCTCTTGCAGAGTCGGTGCCAATGGCAGTGATCATCGGAGTGGCCGTGGGGGCCGGCGTGGCATTCCTGGTGTTGATGGCCACAATCGTCGCCTTCTGCTGCGCCCGCTCCCAGAGGAGTAAGTGTCTCTCCCGGCTTTGCTGCATCCCTTCGGGCAGGGCTGGGGCTACAACCTTGGGTGGGGAGGGTGAATAGAGTGGGTCACGAAGAAATTAGCGGCTGAATTTACTGACATGGCACCAGCACAATCTGCTCCTCATGTTGGTCTACCAAATGTTCGGCACCACTCGGCTGCGAACGGCAGCCCTGCAGGAAAAGGAAAGGGTTTTGGAGCATGTGGGATAAACATGCCAGGGTAAATGTTAATCCCCGTTAATAGCACAGGCAGCTCAGGAGGTGTGCAGGGGTGTCCTGGGGGCAAAGGGGTTGCAAAGGGACCTGCTCTCAATCCATCCTTTGGAGAAATCCTGAGGTCCAAGAGGGAGAAGCATCCTCACCATGCCACATCGGTGCTTAAAAACCCTCCTAGGTTTGCGCTCTCTGTTCTGCTTCTGTTTTAATTCCATTTTTCTTGACATAAAATGCGTATTTCCTAGTGGGAAATTACAGCCAGCTGAGGGGTTTTACATGGGACATGTGGGTTTTGAAGCCTGGCTGCAGTGGGAATACAAGTTAAAGTGACATGAGAGATGCAGGTAGCGGAGAAGGAGGAGTAAACAGCGTGGCATCATGTTGCCTCATTGAAAAAAACACCGGGAAATTAAAGGAGGATTGTTGGCCAAATGAAAAGGCATCAAACCAGAAGGGAGAGGAGTGTGACTATGTGAAGCATCTCAGGCCGCAGGGGAGAAGAGGAGATACTCGGCGTTGCTTCTGGCTCGGGAGACACACAGTATGGATGCCAGGATGCCAAGCTCTGTGTGTGTGTGCCAGAAAACCCAGTTGGTTTTCTTTTATTTTTATTTTTCCCCATCTTGATCATTTGTGAAGCAATCAGACACCGCCCTCCTCCTGGATTTGGGTATGAATGTACGGCCTCCCACGGCAGATACGTGTTTAATTTTAAGAGCAATAATGATGCCTCTCCCTGTTTTATCCCTTGTTTTTTTGAACTCTTGCAGCCTCCATGAGCAAGTATTGACAAATTAATGGGGGGCAGTCACTAATCTTGCTTTTTGCTGCCAAAACAGGGTCCCTCCTTGGTTTTGGGGGGAGCTGGGAGCATCAGCAGCTAAACCAGCCCCTGAATGACACCCATGATGCAAAGCCCGGCAGGGGAGGACTTGGCTGTCCCAGGGCGAAGGGCTTTTATCCCAATTTTGCAGGTGCTAATGCGAACTGGATGCTGTGGCAGCTATCTCCAGCGGCAGGTGGGTGTTAGGAAGGTAGAAGCACCAGGCTGAGAAGGTGAGGAAAGGACTTTCATCATGGTTAGCGGTTGGAAATCAGCAGAGGTACTACAGAGAGCAGCTCAGGAGTGATGGCACCAGCAGAGCACTTGGATATCAGGAGAGGGACTCATTTCCTACCAGGATGACTGCAGATTCCTCTCCCAGGACAAATACCGGCGCATTGTTGCTTCATTTAAAACAACAGCCTGCAAACAAAACCCATCAGCAGGCTGCAGGGACGGCTCCTGGCAGAGGGGACAAGGTGACCCAGCAGTAACTCTGGAGAAGGCATCTCCTGACGGCTGCAACCGGCTGCCGACCGCAACTAATGGCACTGGGGGAGGCAATTCCTGGCCTTGCTTTGGGGAGGTGCAGCAAAAAATGCAGCGGGTGCAGACACACTGAGCCTGGAGGCTCTGGAAAAGGAGAAAAAAAAAAAAAAAGACTTTAATGCACCTCTGTTGTTGTATCTTCGGTGACTTAATGGCCCAGGGTTATTTAAGGGGGAACACTCCTGGGAGAAGATGTGCAAGACAGTAATTAGCTTCTCCTTGTGATTAAAGATGGAGGTTCCGGCACCAGGAATGTGGTCCCAGCAAGAAAAAAAAAAAGAAAAAGCAGTAGTAACTTCCCAGCCAAACCCTTTGCTTTGCACCCTGAGACTCGGAGACGTCTGGGGACGACAGCAGGGCTGCAGATACCGAGGGCACAGGACGCTGAGATGGATTTATTCAAGGCTGGAGCTTCAAGCCGGCCGTGGTTGCATGATTCAGTTTGGCTTACAGATAAACTCACCATCTTCTCCTGCATGGGCCAGCCTTTGCTGGACTAAGTCGGTGCAGTCCTGGCTTGGCAGGACGCTGCCGCTTCCTTCAGCTGGAGGTAGATCTAACGAGCCCAGCGCTTCAAGGCGGTTTTGGGTCCAGGAGGGCTGGCGCAGCCATCCTGGGAGGTGAGAGCCAGATTGTAGGCTGAAGCCCGGCTTCAAAGCTGGGAGCTGTTTAGATCTCGCTGTTCAGATTTGCATCCATCTCTGCTTTTCATCTTGGATTTGCGCGGCCGATTCTGCTCCTGCTGCTCAGTGTCTTTGGTTTAATTTTGCTAAAGTGACTTCTTCAAAGCACGCCTGACACCTTCAGGGAAGGCAGAGAGTCTCTCCAGAAATGTTTCTCTCTGCCCTGCATGAAAACAGGCTGCTTGGAGCAGCAGCCAGGGATGATTTTGTCATTCCCAAAGCCCTGGCTACATCTTTGTTCATTGCTTGGCCTTTTCCATATGCATCTGCACCGCAAACCTGAGGAAGGCTTTTCTCAGGGGCTTCCTGGCATCAGAGAAGAGCTGATACATCCCTCAGGAGCAGTATTTCATGTGCTCGCCGAGCAGACGCTGTATATCAGCAGTCTGGACATACAGCCTGCCATCTGTTTGAGCAGTCCTGGTGCAGCCCAGCCCCTGTTAATAGCACCACGAGCATGGCAGAGACTAAGCAAGCTCCCAAAAGAATTAAAATAGAAATCTGAGCTCCCCAGAGGTGAAGGTTTCATGTGCCCGTACCTTACAGCAATGCAAGTATTGCTCCCCCAATTCTCAGACGGGCTTCCTGAGCCAGGGTTAATTTTCCCCAGTGCTGCTGGACGTTCTCAGCAATCAGTTGGGTCCCTGAGGATGCTCCAGGATTGCTGTCAACTAACCCCTTCTCCATCTTGCTTTTTGCCCAGATCTCAAAGGTGTGGTTTCTGCCAAGAATGATATCCGCGTGGAGATCGTACACAAGGAGCCAGCCTCCGGCAGGGAGACGGAGGAGCACCCAACCATCAAGCAGCTGATGGTAAGGTTTTACTTCTTGTCCCCGTAAGCAATTACCCTGGGTGTTTGATGGTAACGAGCCCAGGCATGTGTAGTTCAGCACCGTAATCCCCACTCAAGGCAAAGATGCTCTTCCAAAAATCTTGCTTTTGAGATACACATTCTCCTCCCATAAAAGCTCCTCGAGTGAAACTTTGCTAATGAGGAGGGAGAGCTGGGAGAGGTTTATTGCAGTAGCCCAGCTGCCCGCCGGGCTGATTGCAAAGCAAATTTGCCACCTAGTGTGGGGAAAGAGCTGCAAACTGCAAGTAGACACGCAATAGGTGAGCACAATATAATAATAAGCTAATTAGCCAGCAAGAACCGTACTCTCCTGGATGCACTTTAGAGAATTATATGTGCAAAAACAATGTATGTACACACAGTTGGTTGCAGATTGCTAACACTGGGAGTGTGGGGCCAGCCTGGACCTGGGTCTGTAATTAATAACCTCCTGAGGGTGTCACCCTCCTGAGGCTGCTGCCTTTGCCCGAGGGAACCAAACCATACCGGCAGGGCAAGATTCTGATGGTTGAGATCCCAGAAAATTCAGCCTCAGCACAGGGACTGGCACATCCCTGCAGCCTGGCCACGGGCTGCTCCTCTCCCTAGTCTCACCGCTGTTCTCCGTGTCTCAGCCCCAATTTGCCTTTGCTTTTGCTTCCTGTTGTTATGTCACAGGTGACAAATAGAAGGCGAACAAATGGCAAAGCGAGGTGAGCAGCTGTAAAAGGTGAGAGAAAAGAGCAGATAGGAAAGGGAGAAAGGATTGAAGAGGCTGCTTTCTAGGCTGCTGGGTGATTTTTTCGTGCTCTAACCCTCCAGTTTTTTGGGCGGCACGTGTAAGAATCGGCATGCCCTGCCTGCAGAAGCTGTTCAATGAATTACCGGTGGAAGGGCAAGGCTGAGCATCGAAGGGTGGGCAGAATCAATATCTGCTGGTGCACATATATAGCAAAGAAGCCTTGAAATGAGAAGGCGGGAGATGGGGGTCTGGCATGTTATCCCAGCACCGCTGAGGTTTCTGTGCAAGACCCTTTGTTCCCAGTAGGTCTTTGCCCTGAGGAGTCTGCAAATCCATGCTGGGATTTGCAAGGCTTCACTCAGTGGAAGGACAGTGGAGGCTGGGGCTCGGTTTGGAGCAGTCTGCTGAGATGAAGGGCAATGAGGAGGTTCCTCTACGTAGGACCCTGTACCACCATCTGTATAGACAGTGGTCAACAGCACCAAGCCCCAATCTGGCTTCCAAAGGAGGGGCTGAGGTCAGCCCAAATGCCGCTCAAGACCTTAACCACCGAGCTGGAAGCATGCACAAAGCCTCAGCGGAGGAGACATACGAGGGGCATTTACTGCTGACGAGTAAATGAGGAAGAGGATGGTCATGGGAGGCCAGGCACAGGATCTTGCAAGACATCGTGGGGACTTTCTTAGGTTGTTTGTCAGAGCCAGAAGGTGATTTCACATCAACGTGTGCCCTTGGTGAGGCTGGTACCGGAGCAGTGCAGAGCTGTGCTGTGCACAGTTCAATAAGGATGCTGGCAGGATGGAAATTGTGCAGAAAAAAATGACAATGTTTATTTGATAGCTGGGAAAACAATGCCTTACAGGGAGAGGTTTACAGAGCTCATGTGCTTTAGCTTATTAGCAAGACTTTGGAGAAGTGGTTTGGTTACAGCACAGTATTAAGGGGCTATTTAAGCGCGAACAGGGCAGGCAAAGTTGAGCGCTTTTGGATACAACATGACAGAGCATAACAGCATGGCTGCTGGACCGGGAGAAGAGGATTCTCCTCCTCTCGTCACCAAATCCAGGCACTTTTGCTGAAGATACATCAGCTGGAAATAACGTTGGATCAACGCTGTTCAAGAGGTGGGAAGAGATGGGCCATAGTCTCTGACCCTGACACTAGGCAGATTTGGCACTGGCCGGGACATCCTACCTGGCAGGAAGAAGACATCAAAGCCCCCTCCCGTGCCTGGACTGGAGCCTCCCCATCCTCATCTGCCCCCAGCAAGTGCATTCCCATTAAATACTTCCCAATTTCTTCTCTCCTCAGAGTCCCCGGGCAGCCCCGCTCTCCCTCATCCCACTCCGTGCTGTTTCCAACAGCCGCTGCGAGCATCCTTCTCTGGCCATCAGATACCCAGGCTTCGGAGGCTAAGCAGATTCCTGATAAGATGCTCTGAGTTTGTCAATGAAATGACAGATCAAGTTAAAAAATTCATCCTCGCTAATGAGCAGTGATGAGACCTCTCCGGCAGGAGCACAGCACCCCTTGCTTGCTCCCTACCCTCACCCCAAGACCTCCCTCTCTCCCTCCTCCCCACACCAGGATTATTTCCCCCGCTGCTTCTTCCTTTGCCTTCTCTAAGCTTCCTGTGATATTTCCAGCCCGGGTTCAACCTCGACGGCGTCCTTTGAAATGATCTCCTTGCCCTCAACAATGTTCATAACACCTTGCAGTTTAACATCAACTGCGAATTTCATTAACATGCTGGGTGCTCTCACGGAGAGATCATTAATGCAGATGTTAACGAAAAGCAGGCCACGCTTGCTAACAGCTCCCCTCTGCTCAACACCTTGCTGCTTCGCATCAGCCTTCTCATTCCCCAGCCCAGACCCTTGCCCAAGCCCCTGAGGTCCAGCATGGCCCGACCTGCTCCTGCCAAGCTTTGGGAGCAGAGATCCGCCCTCTGCACCAGAGATGGTACCTTTGCTCCTCCGTTTCCCACAGTGTCTCTGCCTTGCCGGAGCGTTTCTGGATGCAGAGTGCCGGCATGACTCTTCTTCCCCCGCTAAATGCTATTGCATTTGTTATTCTCCAGCCATCTGTGACCTCCGCAGCTCTCCGTGCTTTTCACAAATAATTATTCATGCATCTATAAATTCATTAACACCTTAGGATACACGTCATGCTGTCTGATTTGCATATGTTCACATTGTCTCAGTGCCGTTCCCCCCCCCTCCGTTAGCTGTTCTGCCAGGCGCTGCCTACGGGCAGGGGAAAGGCTGCCAGCCCGCGGAGGCCGGAGAGCAAAAAGCAGCCAGTGGCTGGAGGCAAAAGAGCCCATTAAAGGGTCTGATCCTGGAAAAAAAATAAATCACAACAGCAGCTTTCTCTCTCCTGCCAAGGTGCTTTGCATCAGCACGCCGATTCAGCTGAGCCTCGTCTGTGATTAGGGGGTTGAAGAGCATCATTGGCTCAGATGTGGCACAACCTCCTCTGTTATCATGGCTGGGTGACTGGGTTTTATTCCTGGCTGACTGAACTCCGTGCCTCAGTTTCCTCATCTGCGAAATGGGGTGGGTGATGCCAAAGGAACCATCCCCACTGCCAGGAGCAATCATGATAGAGATTATCCCAAAGTGACAGGCAGGCAAGAGCACCCCAAGTCAAAGGGGGGGGTCCAGTGCGGCCAGGTAGACCCAGGCATTGCCTTTGGTTCATATTTGGGGTGGAACAGTCAAAATAACCCATACAGTAACCAGGTTGATGCACTTTCCCTTGCACACCTCTTTCCTGTCCCCATCTTGAAACCCATCCCTTTGCTCCCAGGGATGTTCCCAGTTTGTTCACAGCCTGCAGATCAACACCAGCCACATTTTTCACTCAGGAGCTCAGCTCCCCACGGAAGAGGAAAAATCAAAAAAAGCAGAGGTGAAATTCAGGGCGAGGCTCATCATTACCTGCAGCCCAGCTGTCACAGCATCATTTTCTCTGCCTTTCTCCTCAAGAAATGCTCCAAGTGCCCAGCAGCCAGTGCCACTGCAGTCTTGGGAAGCACATCCCTCCCACACAGCCGACACCTTCCAGAGGCACCAGCACCCATGGCGGATGCTGCTGGCAGGGTACCAGCTTGGGCACAGCACCATGCTTCCTCCAGCCAGGGAGAAAAAGATGCACCATGTAAAAAAAAAAAAAAAAAAAAAGAAAACCACCATTAAAGTTTTGGCGACCTTTGCAGCTCAAGGCTTGAGTTTTGTGGAGCCACGGTGGAGCTGGACCACCGCGAGGTTTGGACATCTTCCTTGGGCATCACCCAGGACTGAGTTATCTCAAGGCAGGTAACACCTTTAGGGGTAATTGGTGCTGAGGTGCATCAAGCCAGGCACTTTACGAGCACGGAGAAGCTGGCTTCTGCCACAGCAAGCTCCCAAGAAAGGAAGAAGGATGCGAGAAGTACAGCAGGACGCAGCGCAGGCTGGCTGGCATCACTCCACCACCCCCTTCGCTCATCCGAAAAAAAAACATTTGGGGGAGAGGTGGGACGAGGTGATGCAGCTTCACCTGGGGCCAGTGGGATGGACAGCACAGGCACTCGGTGGGAGCTCACGTCACCGGGCGGTGGAGGCAGGAGCTGGCATTTGAAGGCGATAAACCCTCAGCCGGCTGGGAAATCCCAGCAGGGTTTTGGTTTTTTATTTGTGTGCCTGTTTCCTCACTGGCAGCCGGTCCCCGGTGGGAGCAGAGGAAGCCGCCGTCTCAGGAATCTATTAAACAACAGCCCTCACCCCTGGTAGGGTTTGATCCACACGAGTTTCAAAGTGCTGTGAGTGACATCCAATTACCCAACAAGCGGGAAGCGTTGTAATTAAACACGGCGCAAGGGAAGGGGGAGGCACCTCGCCCACAGCAAGGGGCTCGCCCTCGAGCCTGCCAGGTCTGGATAGATGCTTAGGGATGCAGACGGGGACTCTGGAGGCAGCAGCGTTTTAAAAAACATATTGTCTCTGCTAATGAAAGCAAAGAATTTAATATCCGGTCTGTTGGACTTGACATCCCAGCTGAAAGAGGCTTTTCATTTGGCAGCGTTGAGGGGGTGCTCCAGTGCGCAGATTAGGAGCCACGGTGCTGGAGCTGGCCACTATTTTCGTAACTTAAGCACCGTTTCCCTGCCTTAAATGACCTTGGGCCGTCACTTTGCTTCGCAGGGATGCGATCCCTTGATGGTAGGAGCCAGCATAGCAAAGCTGATGTGATACTTCTTCGTATCAAGGGGGTCACTGCCTTTTGCAGCGGGGGGAACTGAGGCAAGAAGCAGTAGCCATCAGGCATGCAGTTCATCACGTCCCTTAGCCATGCTGATCCAGGAGGGACCGGCAAGGTTTGGGCATGGGGAACGGCTTTACACCACAACCGCCATGCCCAACTGCAACATGCACCGGTCTTGGGATGGCGGAGGCCGCTGGCGCCCAGCACTGCCAAGCAGGATTAAGTCCTGGCACGACATTCCTGGGATCGGGCTGTGCCCTTGGATTCGGCAGCACTGGCAGGAGGGGGAATGGTGGGCACGCGGCTCTAACGGGCAGCTTCATCACCGGACATCTGCATGGCAGCAGTGCGGCCAAAGGACCAAAGCATATTGGTGGTGTATCCCCACTGGAGAAAACCACAGCTCCAGAAAAAAAGTCTGGGTGTGATGCTGGAGCCTCCTACGCCCATGCCAGCATCTGCAAGCACGTAAATGGCTCGTGGGTGTGCACTTGGACAGTTCTGATCTCTTTTTTCCCCATTTCCCTTGCCCCCCCTCCCTTTTTTGTCTCTGCATCCATAATCGCTATTAATATTGGTAATGGCGTTAACTCGCGTTAGCTTGCTCGTGTTTACCCAGCGATGGCAAAGAGAGGAAGGCAAGCTAACGAGTGTCCCGCCGCCTGGTAATTAACGGCGCAAGATGGCATCGGGGCTAAGCTGCCGCGCAACCTGCAATAAAGGTGGCATTAATGACTGGCTGTAACGCAAGGATTGGAAATGAAGCGATGCAGCGGTGCGTTATGGCCACGCTCTTTGCTTGCGCAAGGGCTCGATGCCCTCTGACGGCACAGGGGCTCACTGCAGCCCCCAAATCCACGGTGTGCAGCCGAATCCACGGCACCCTGCTGGCTTCTGGGAAAGGCAGGGTCCCCACAGGGCTCAGGGTGCATCCCAGTGCCGGGACTGCTCCAATCATCATTGCAAGAAACACCACAAAATGGCTTAAAAGACCCCGTCAAACCCAACTTACTAATTCTAGGGAGGTTTTGCCACTGGTGGGACTGTCCCATTGGTTCCCACACGCTCTTGTCCCCTCTCCATCTCCAGATCTGGCCCTGACCACCTGGGTCACCCACGCCAAAAACCAGCCGAGTCCGAGGAGAAGTGGCTTCTCCTTTTCTTTGCGACGCAGAACCCATGAAGCCCTTTCAATGGCTTTAATACGGCCGCGTGTATCCCCACCCCAAGCCTTTGCAGCAATGCTTTAGGGGATTTAGGGTGTCGCTGGGGCTGCTGTGCAGCTGGCAGAGAAAGAAAACAACAAAACAAAACAAAAAAACCATCCACGTACCATTTTAGCTGCCTGAATTTAATCCTCAGTGACACTTGTATTTACCCTGGTAAATCAATGACTGTTACAGGCTTTTTTTTCCCTAGAAAAACTCAGGCACTTTAATTTATTGCATTTAATAGCCCTATCAAAGGCTTTCAGGAGATGAACAGAAAGCGCTGCAGGGTGAATTTCCACAACCACTTACCATTTTAAAAAGAAGAGAAGTTGGGCACTAAAAGGGGATTTTGGGGGCTGCGATCAGGGCAACTGTGAGCCCAGCGCCAGGGCAGAGAAACCAGGCCGGAGGCGTACGATCAATACGGGAGAAGATAAAAAAGGCAGCCAAGAACTTGACTGATAGTTATTCCACTTCTGCACAACCCCAACTTGCTGAAGGAAGGGTAATTAAAGCCATGGTCTAATTAATGTGTACCTTGCCCCACCCCCTGCCCCCCAATCATGGTCAACCTTCAAAGGAAAGCTAATGAGGTGGCGAGAGAGGGGTGAAGGCAGCACGTCGAAGCGGCAGCATCCATCGCTGGGGGGGTCTGCAAAGGAGCAGCGTGAGCAAAAATTGGCTCAAATCGAATCAAAAGGAGCTTCTCCAGCCCCTCCTGACGGGCCGGCCCCAGTGCCAGCCACACTGGCCTGGCTGGGGTGGGTAAAGCCTTCAGGACTCAAATCTTTTGAGAAGAGCCAGTGTCGGGGTGAGGGGAGAAATAAAATTAAGGCTTTCACATTAATTACAGCATTGTGGCAATGCCAGAACCTAGCTGGGATTTTTAAGGTGTTGGAGGAAAGGGTGAAAAGAAAGAAGGGGAAAAAACCAACAGAAAAAGGAGGTTTGGGTTGGCTTTTTAGGGGGTTGCTTTGGACAGGTGGGGTGCAGCCCCAACACTGACCATGGTAGATGTAAGTAATTCACTTGCTGCATCAGCCCAGCCTTTTTAGTCCTAAACAGAGACAGGGAAAAAAAAAAAAAAAAAAAAAAAAACAACTCGTAACCCAGGGAACTGTGTGGCTTTTGGGTGGCTGCCCAGCTCCGCTGCCCTCCAACACCACCCCACTGGGCAAGTCCTCTAACCTGGCTCGTGGCTGACAGCTTCTGTACGCCGTGGGGCTCACCCCACGCGGCGTGGGGCCGTGCAGCCCCAGGGTGGGGGGAACAGCAGGTGCTTGAGGATGCTGACAATGCTGACACCCACCTGCATCCTTTCCTAGATGGACCGGGGGGAGTTTCAGCAGGACTCGGTGCTGAAGCAGCTCGAGGTGCTCAAGGAGGAGGAAAAGGAGTTTCAAAACCTGAAGGTGAGCCAGACCCTGGGGACACGGCCCCCTCCATCCCCAGCCCCACGGGCAGATGTGGCCCAAAGCCTTCCCCCCCCAGGTCACTCCTGCAAGAGGGGCTGCAGCATATGGCCGAGGCAGTTGCACCCCAGGGTGCTGGGGACCCATCCCTGTGCCCGCCGCAGGGCAGGACCAGCTCATCCCTCGCCCAGCATTGCTTCTTCCAGGCTTTCTGTTCTTATGCCGTGTCCCCAGCAGTGGCCCATACCAGACGGCTGTCCTGGCACAGAGAGGGATGCTCCCGTACCCTCAGTGCTCTTTTGTGGTCCCAGCACCCGTTGGGGGATTTTAAAAAAAAAAAAAAAAAAAGAGGTGCGTGCCAGGACCGTGGGGTGCAAGGAGCACCCATCCCTCCCTCTGCCCCAATGTGGAGGGGGCTGAGCCAAGTGGGACACCTCGCCGGCGCGAGAAGATGCTCCGGCACTACGGGCAGGAGGGCTGGGGGGTTGAGGGTGTCCTCTTGCACATCACGGGTGGCACAGGCAGGTGCCCCAAATGCCAGAGCGCACAGGGAGGGTGGGCACCACCAACCTACCCCCCTCCACCTTTCAACCCCCCCCAGGACCCCACCAACGGCTACTACAGCGTGAACACCTTCAAGGAGCACCACTCCACCCCCACCATCTCGCTGTCGGGCTGCCCCGCGGACCTGCGCCCAGCCAGCAAGCAACGGGTGCCCACCGGCATGTCCTTCACCAACATCTACAGCACCTTGAGCGGGCAGAGCCGCCTCTACGACTACAGCCAGCGCTTCGTGCTGGGCATGGGCAGCAGCTCCATCGAGCTGTGCGAGCGCGAGTTCCAGCGCGGCTCCATGAGCGACAGCAGCTCCTTCCTCGACACCCAGTGCGACAGCAGCATCAGCAGCAGCGGCAAGCAGGACGGCTACGTGCAGTTCGACAAGGCCAGCAAGGCCTCCGCCTCCTCCTCCCATCATTCCCAATCTTCTTCCCAAAACTCAGACCCCAGCCGGCCCCTACAGAGGCGGATGCAGACGCACGTTTGAGCCACTCCGGGGACGCTCGGGACCCTCTGCGCGGGTGCCGTGGCTTCGTGCTAGGACAATCGCACCCGCCGGGAGCGGCGGTGGGAAGAGGCTGGATCCAGCCCCCCCACACCCATCCCACCCAAAGCGGGGCTGCGG
>JANZLQ010000086.1:4115505-4126569 GCA_026212715.1 Elanus axillaris
CCCCCTTTTTTTTTTATGCCTGCTCTTTCACAAGTGCCAAGCTACCAGTGCCCTAAGTAAGTTCACTGATCAGATGAGCTGAATTTTAAACCAAACACTGCCTCATGTGATGGGCGGGTCATCAGCTGACCACTCCTGCTGTTTCCAGCACAAGCCCAGCAAGGACAAAACATGTCCAGAGACTGGCACCACAATAAAACTATTATACTGAAAGCATCCACACTTTGCATCGTCCAGCAGAAAACAGAAATGCCTCTGTAGTCCCCCGATATTTCTGTTATACTTCCCATTTCACCTTCCGCTCATCAAGATCAGTTAAAGACAAGAAACGGCATTATCAAATCACAGAGGTCAAGGACTGACTGTGCTGACCACGATTTATCAGCAGATGTTCCTGATGCTCACCAGGAATACGTTTCCATGTACAGAAATCAGCTTGCAAGCATTTGGTGGAAGAGGCAGAGAGTGAGAGCTCAAGCAACTTCTGGAGGCAGCTGCTACACCAGGAAACTTAACAGCCTCTGGAGCAAAAGCATGGAGAAGACATTTGTGCGGGTTGCTGTCTCATGGAAACATGCTTTTGTCTTTTTCTCCAGCTAATAAACGCTCCCTGTATGTTACTGGTGTTGCAGCCTGGCTGTCGGCAAGAAAGCTGAACAATGAAGCAAAGAAAAGCAGGCGGGCAAGGAGTAATGGAGCACACACTGCAGCTTGCAAGGTGCCTTCTGGTACGAGTCGCAGAAAGCAGGATTCACATTCATCTGCAAGCAATTAGAAAACAGACATTGCAACACTGAACCCTGTTAACTGTTCTGCTGCTGTTTACAGCGGCAGGAAAGAGGTGGGGGAGATACCCAAGGCCTGTGGTTGGGTTTTTCTTCAGGTTTATTTTTAATGGAAAGCCTCAGCAGACCCAGGATTTGTTTTATTCCCCCATTCTGCACAGGCTGGCATAAATTGGTCCCTACAGACCTGCATTCCTTTGCTCTCTAAAGAAAGATAGAGAGAAGAACAGTCAAAAGGGATGTAAAACAGGAAAAAAGTCTGCTGCTGCTGCCTGGGGCAAGAAGGACACTAAAAGTACAGCTTCACCATGTGGAATATAGATCAAAGGGCCAAATGGCAGAGGAGCTGCAGGCAAAGCCCAAGGAGTGAGTTGCAATATAGAAATCCAAGAGCACTCTGAGCCTTCCCGTTTCCACAATGCCCAAGAGACTCCTAAAAAGCCTAGCAAACAGCACCAACACCCAGGGACCCACCCTCAGAAAGGAGGAAGAACACCTCAGCACAGAAAGTCTCCATAAACCTTGGGAAAGGCAACTTTGAGTACATCTCCAAGGCAAATTGTTTTTCTGCAAAGATGGAGAAGGATGCCCCAGAGGACAGAAAGACAGGGATGCCAGGGAAGTTTAGCGGTAAGAGAGCCCTGTTTAGCATCACTGAGCTTACCCCAAAGGTCAGACAGCCTCAAGAAAGCACAATAGATAAGGGGATGCATTCAGCAAAGCAGGCAGCATCACAACCCAGGACCAGCAAAAATAATCTGCAGCCAGTTGTGTTTGAGAAACGGGCTGCCCAGCCAGATGAGAGGGTGCAGTACCACGGAGCTGACAACACGCTGATGTAACAACCAACAGGGAGATGGGGGCAAAGTGCTCCCGACTCTTCTGCCTCCAACCTGGGCTTCAGATGAGACATTTTACAGCCCAACATGTTGATGAAGGAGACCAAAGACATCTGTCTGCATAGGGTAAGCAGTGGTACCCATACCTGTATGCTGAAGCTTTGGGACTGGATGAAGGGCAGCGTTATGTTCTTGTAATCCTCCCAGGTTTCGTGGATGAGGTGCACTTCTTGACGAAGGTATTTCTGAAGGTGTTTCTCCGTGGCAGGGTACACCACTGTGGTTTTTATCTCTAGAAACAAACACGTTTACTGAGTTATCACAGACAAAACCCACATTACTTCCTTCATTCCCCAATAAATCTGTTTTCCCTTCCAATAAATGCCACACTAACACATTTTGAAAAGATACCACTAAAATAGCGGGGTAGGGAGGATGGACATGGAAAGCAAACAAGTTCTTTAACCTCCCAGGTTGCTGCTGCTGCTGCTCTTCTTGAAGAAGGATAACCTGACAACACAGCCAGGGCCTGTCCTTCCAGTTCAGGTGGAGGAGTTTCCTGTCTGAAAGGTTTTTTTCCCCACACCCACTCTTTCAGGCATATCAGCAACACTGGGGCAGAGCTGGGGCTCCCAGGGAAGAGTTCATGTGCAGTCAACAACCAGGAGAGAAACGCAACCCCAGGGGCAGAGACGCATCTTCCTTGTGCTTAAATCTGAAGCTCATGGGACATTATCGAGCAAGCACCCAGCAACTTTCTCCAGCCACGAAACCAGACACAGCGTGAGCTGCAAGCAGCAGGGTCAGCATAAGCAGCAGCTCCTTCCCAGAGCTCTCAGCCCTCAGGATGCTGGGCCTCAGCCCCCGAGTGCGGGAGGCAAAGAGGTCAAGGGCACAGGGATGGATCCAGAGCAAACAATGCCGGCTGATGGGTTAACAGACACAGGACAAGCTGAAGGAAGGGGGCTGGGTAATTCCCCTGCACCAGCTGACAAAGAAAGAGCATGTAGCCATTTGCTCTAGCAAAAGGAAAGTTTCTGTTTACCTTGAGATTAAAACTTTGCTGCATAATTTCTGCGGCATTAAACAGGATGCAAATGTGCACTTTGCCAACCTGGCAGCTTTGACCTTGGCAGCATTAAATCTTACCAACAGCAGTAAAACACTCAGAAAATAACCGTCTTTGGCTGAGATTAGATGTGCAATACGGAGCCTGCCACAACTCTGAGGGCACCAGCAGTGCCTCTGCCTTCCCAGCTGACAGAAAGCTGCTACGAAATGTAACACAGGCAGGAGAAAAAAACCCCATGAGCCTGGACAAACCCTGAGCAGATCACACCAAAGCAAGCAGCTGGGGCACTGCAAACACCGCAGCTTGTGCCCAATGTCTGCCACAGTCACAAAAGCAATGGGCTGCACACTCACCAGGCTACCAAATAGTCATGCTTCATACTGTATATACATATATATGCTAGCCAGACACCGAGTATAAATATTTATTTGTTCCTAAAGTCAGGATTTAAGGTGTGGGGTATTTTTTTTCTGGTTCCTTTCTTTTTTGTGGTTGGTTTTAGGTTTTGGTTTGGTTGAGTTTTTTGGTTTGTTTTTTTGTTTGGGTTTTTGTTTGGGGGGGCTGGGTTTTGGGGGGTTCTTTTCTGGTTTTTTTTTTGAAGATCAGCATGGCACAAGCCGGGAAACTCTGCCTTTTCATTTCATGCCAAACCCAGCTTAATGAAATCCACAGGAAAATGCTGGTAACATGAAATATGAAAATGCAAACCACAAGGGCAGTCTGGTCTGATTCCCACCATACACATGTTCAAACAAGGTTGTTTTCCAGGACTCGATTAGCACTTCTAGGGGGATGATGTAATAGCAAAAAAAAAAAAAGAACACAAGGCTGTAGCTCCTCTACTCCTCACTTAAAAAGAGCAGCAAAGCACTGGGGAGAAAACAAAAAGGCAAAAGATAAGGAAATACTATGTCCAGCCTCAGGCTGAAACTTCCACAATTTAACTTTATACCCCAAAACAAGAGCAGGGACCACAGCAGAACGCTAGCTGGGACGGGGTTGCAGAGGACCCTTCATAGCTTCCCCAGCACCTCTCCAGTTTGGGGGGTGGCTGCTGATAGTGGGAAGAGCCACTCAGGATACTTTAAAGCCTAGCTCAAGATCAGAGAAATCCTTAATGTGCAGCTGTGGTTGAGCAGCAGATGTTTGCAAGAGGAGGGGGGAGAGGCTGTGGTTTGCTAATGATTATTTCCCTTCTAGAGGTCTCATCAACCCTGAAACACCCCGGCAATGCTAATTAGCATAAATCAATACAACCAGAGAAGCTTTTTGATAAATGTTCAGAGCCTGACTATCTTCAGGAACTCATGCATGGGATGCAAAGTCACAGCTAAGGCTGGGCTTATCTGCAGGAAACATCCACAGCAAGACTGGGCTCGCCACGAAGTCTTTCCAGTGCTGGCGACTGGCCGCATTCATGCTCCATTTTAAAAGCCGCCCTGCTCCTGGCAGATTCCACGCGCATTAAAGCATCATGTATGCCGTGAGGCAGCCGAAACCTACCCTGGCCTGGAATTGGGGGTAAAGAACCACTGGACACGTGATGTGGGTTTTCAAACTCACTGAAGGGTCAGGGATTGTCTCCGCTCACGTCTGAGTCACAGCAACCAGCATGTTCCTGAACGCCAGCCCAGGGATGCCACAAAATGCCTGTGGTTTATTCTGGAAGTCAGGACTGACCATCAATTAACTGGAGGTTATAAAAAAAGGAGGTTTAATTGAAGGAACCAGATAAGCAGGAGGCAGAGGTACTGCGGTGGCAGAAAACAACTGATCAGGCAGTTCACCCTGCGAAGGGTGTTTAGAGGGGATACACCGCACCATTGCTTCCCCGCCCAGGAGAAAAGGAAGCATGGATTGACCAGAAACAAAAGGACTTCTCCCCTTTCCTGCTAAAAAACGAGAGCAAAGAAACAACCCAAGACACAAAAACCAAAAGAGCACCTCAGTTTGGGGAACTTATAGAAAAAAGGGCAGAAAGCAGCTGTTGCCAAGAGGAGACAATGAAACACGTTACCCCATGCTCCCTGCAGTGCAAGACAGCTACCCTTCGCAGATGGGAAGGAGGAAGAGAGCACTCATGTACATAGGAAAGTACACTCCAGGCTCGCTAGCGATGCCTCGTGCCCTTTCACACCACGCTGTCCCCAGGCTCTGCCAAAATCCCCCTCCAGCTTGGCACACCAAATTTCCAACTGATGCAGATGGCACTGCCACTCATCCTACTCAGCAACATTAAACTGGACAACTGTAGTTCTGTTTTAAATAAATCGAAACATGCCAGGGAGCCGAAAGAAGCACACAGTGCAGGAACAACCCGTTTCTACTTTTGGGCAGGAGTGCTTTTTCCTCCCTTTGCTAGTAGGAAGCTGAGCTTTGGCTTGTAATCATCTGCCTAGTCGACTCAACTGTCAGGTGCAGGAAGATGACAAGCCCAGGAAACAGCAGACAAAGCCACATTTGCACTCTTTCAAGTTCTCTTTTCCTCTGCAAGCCTCTTTCCTTCTGCATACAGCTCTGTGCTGTCTTCCCATTTTCAGGCATCTCCTTCGATGCAGCCCTAACTAAATATAATGATGCACAACCCCCCTTCCCCTGCTGTATTAACATGGTTTATTTAGTTTTATGATCACAACTGCACAGCAGTCACAGGGGAACACCTAATTTTAACCCACTCCCAACCAGGTACGATCATGGCTTTACCTCAGGCATCTGGGGTTCTCGTTACTGAACAAAATAAAAGCACAAGAGAGAAGGATAAAGCTTGCAAGAGCACACAGACTGAGGCCAGCACATGCCAGGGCAAGTCAAGCATGCTGTTGGGGACTTCTGCCATGGCTGTCTGGCCCCTGGTTCTCACTCAAGGAGGACTCTGTGGGCTCTAGCTGCAACAGCCACGGCAAAGAGGAAATTTGCAGCTTTCCGACCCCTAAAACCGGAGCAAAGCATGGCGATACCTGCCACCGTCCCAGCAACCACCCCATGCACTCCCACTGCTAAAGGCTCCAGCTTTTTCTTTTTAAGTGTAAATGCAAAGCTTCCTTCGCTGGGCAAGCCCCACAGGCAGGCGGAACATGGAAGTGCTGGGAGATGAACCAGCCTTCCCAGAGCAGCTCGTGCAAGTTTCTCCAGCTCCTCGCTGCCTGAAACCAGATGCTTTTTGGGCTTGGGAAGGCAGGGATATGTATCACTTCCTGCATGACTGAATACTTTCCTTCCACGCTCTCCCATTTCTCCCACAATTTCTCCACCCTGTGTCAGAGAGATGGAGCCGGAGCATCTCCCGATGTACTCATTTTCAAACATTTTTAATAAGCTTCAACGTGCAGCACAGGGATGAGCCATACCCAGTGAGTAAAGACACCTTAAAGGACTGATAAGAGCCCTTAAATTACACTAGCACAGCTTTGGTGCTGTGAAACACGACATCCCTCAGCAGCCAGGCAAGAGGAGGCTGCTTTTTGCTGGAAACAGCAAGCTCTCCTTGCTAAATGGGTGTGATCACCACCAGGAGCTGGATGTTATCGGGCAATGTGTTGATTGAACCATCTGGCTTTTGCAATTGAGCCTTTGGCAGCAGAAAAATCTTTTCCCTGCTATGAAAGCAGCCCTTCCTCTCCCTGCAAAGGAGAGTCCCAGAGCTGAGGGTTTCCTCCACCAGTATCTCACACCTCTAGGCATAAGCTGCCTCTTAAATCTAGGCAACATCCAACAACTGGCCTTAAAATAAGTTACACACACCTGCCTTCACCAGTAGCAGAGTGGTTACCATCAGAGGGCATGCTCTCTGACACTGCTCCTCCTTGGTTGCCCTTCAGGCAAACTTTGACGGTCATTAAACTGGTTTGCAAATGTTATTTCCCATTTTAGCCTTGACACGTCTCTCCTAGTGGCCAGTAAAACTGACAAGCCAAGCAAGACACAGATGAGGTCCTCTTTCTGACCAGCACCATCTTCACATGTCCCCACACCAGCGCGCTCCCAGCCCTAAAAAAAAATCTCATCTTCAAGCAGCAGCAGAGTGAAATTCCTCTTCCCAGGAGAGAGGGAAGTTGTTTGCTGAGGTAATGTGCTTCTTTTGGCCTCCCTTTCTCTGCCTTCACCACAAAAACAAAGTGATTGGCCCAGCCTCACAGGCTCTTTTACCACCAAGACAAAACAAGCTTTCATCGCACGGGGCCTGTGTTAGCTTGACTCCACAGCAGGAACAGCATCCGACTCACTTAAACAAGGAGGCGGGGAGAGGGTGAAGAAAATATCCACTTTCAGCTATCAAGAAACTCCACTTGAATTAAGAGCCCCCCAGGGACTTCAGACCACAAAGGTGGCATTGAAAAACACGCTTCAAAAAAAGCGGAGGGACCCGGAGGCAGCTCCTCACGTCATCAACACCGAATCACTTGCAGTCGTGATTTCCTCAGTTTGGAGGTTTATCCTACCTTTAGAAAGTGAGAAAATGAGTATTGGGGGGCTTAGCCACCTGAGATGCTGTGAAATCCCTCTTCTGCATAACACTGTGACCCAGGACTTTTTGGAGGAACTGCTTAATGCCAAACTCTGACCTTTTCTGCAAAATACTTCTAGTGCATCATGTTAACCAGGTGTAAACCTGCAAGCGCCAGGAGATACAACCCTGTATCTCTCCAACCCTGCAACCAAGAGGCCAAGATAGACCCTGTGCGAGGGCTCACCACATCTCCACGTGATCACTCGACATACTGGCATTTCTCACAAGCCCTGACATTGTCTGCAGCCTTACAGGAAACTTCTCCTTTGTTTTAGGTTTATGAGCTGCATTCCTCATATCGACCCCCTCCTTGGGCCATGAATGAGCTCTAAAGGACAATTTCCTTCCCCTCCTGACATACCTGACATTTCCTGTAGTGCCAGCCCAGCTGCCTGCCAGCAGCTCACACAATATGCCCACAAAAACATCTATTCAGCAATGAATTGCTTCAAAGGAAGAAGCCTCCTTGCTCACTGCTCAGAGCCAGGGAGCCTGAAGAACAGCACCAGGGTCCACAGCCCCCTCCTGATCTCCTGCTTGGGGCTGCCCAACATCCAGAGCAAGCACAGCAGTGCCAAGGAGAGGGGTGGGAAGCAAAGATGCACCACTGGGTAATGTTTCTGCAAAAACCTACCTTTTCGAGGCAATTTTAAAAGTAATTAAAAAGATAAACTTCAGCAGAAGGAAGCCAGAGGCTTTTTTTCCCATTCAAACCTGCAAGAGAAACTGCACACTCATCCAAAAGCACAGCAGGTTTGGTCCAGCCATACATGAACAAACAGCAAGGTGACATGGGGCAGGCACAGCACAGAGGACACAGCAAACAGAAACAACCTGGGCAAGGATTTAGTTTAATGAAGCCCCAGAAACAGGACACAAGACGACCCAGATTCACCTGGTTTTGCTCCAGCCTCTCAGAAAAAGCAGGACCTGGCACAGCACTGACAGAGACCAGCAACCCTTTAACAGTCTTTTCACCCCAGTGTGGAGTTTCACACCTGACATAAATCTTAAAATAAAAAATTCTGCTATCAGAGTAATGCTGGAGTTACACATCACTGCAGCAAAGCTCTACAAAGAAGTCAAGTGCCACCACAGCTGGCAGGGCTGCAGCTGGAGAGAGGCCCAGGGGATTTTAGTCTTGCAATGCCACCTCGTGGGAACCACTGCAAGTCACTGCAGGCATCAAATACAGCAGGCACCCAAGCAGGAGTCTTTCCAGTTGCCGAAGCATAGCCTTAACATCTTCCCATGCAAGGCATCCGCAACAGCCATGGTGTCATGGTGTTTTCCTGCCATTAAAACATGACATTGTAACACTGAAAGCTCTGATTTCGAGTCCTTGACAGGACAAGAGGAGCTCTGCACAAATCACAAGCTCCCAAAGCCAGACAGTGCTTCTTCCTACACCATGGAAACAGCCTTAAAATAGGAGCATTTTCAGGAAGGCACATCACACATCCTGAAAATTTAATTCGGGACTGCAACAACTTCTTACTTTAGGCTATCACTCCAATTTTGACTCTGTTAAACCTGTTTGGCTATCATTGGGGTTGTGGAAGCGTCAACCCATAATTAATCACGGCACTTCCAGAATTTAAACACATACCAGCATTAAATCGAAGTGCCCAGCCTGCCAAAAGAGCAGCCCTGCTTTCCAGCGGTGGCTGCAGAGTGCCACAATCACAGGACACCTTTCCACCATGACAAGAATCTGTCTTGCAGGATGACAGCCTTCCACTGAAGCTCTCCAACCTGCTCATCTGACCCCATCATACTCAGTTATTAATAGGGTTTTGTAACACACGGATGTGTGAAATCTGCAGGGAGAGGCTTGAAAGGCAGAGGCTGGGTGCCCATCTGCCTCAGGCACTTGAGGTTACCAGCATTTAAATCCCCCCTGCAAACATGCTAGCTGTTTGTCCTTACCAGGTGACATCAGACAACAAAAATGAAGCACAAGAGAGGATACCCTGGAATGAGAAGAAGCTGACGTGTGCTCTGCAGAGACTGTTTTCAAGGTAAACCTTATAGGGAAGAGACAATATCTGAACTGACATCACTGAAAAAAGCCACAAGGAAAGCTTTCAGACCCACAAGCCCTTCTTCACCTTTATATCAAGGCACAGGCAGATGAATGCAAGTAACCAAGCAATAGCCATTTAATGGCCAGCCACTCATCAGCTGAGCTAGGTGTCTGACAGCACAGGGAAAAGGGGGTGAAACAAGGCAGTGTCCAAAGCCTCAGGAGTAAGATGTTGCCTTCAGAGCAGCAACAATCCACCAATCTCCCCACCTCAACCAGGTCTGCTGCTGTCAGCCAAACCACGACCGGGTTGGCACGGTCAGATCCAGCAAGCAGTGCTTGCCTGTCTTCCTGCAACCTCCCCTCCAGAGCTGGCAGAAGCATGCTGACTGGCATTCCAGCTATGACCACTGGTCCGCAGCTGAGCCACAGAGTGAGCCCCCCTCCCGGGACACCCCCACGTGAAGCAGAGAGCACTCACCAGTCAGCTCTGGGGGAGGATAGAGATGGTATGTGCTGTAAATATCATTGCGCATCTGCAGCTCCAGCTTCGTGTGCTTCTTCAGGAGGTCTGATACCTTCTCCTCCTGGAAAGGAGTCTTTTCCAGGATGATGACAGCATCTGTTCCCTCTCCAGAGGGGCTGGTCACCTGGGGTAAGAACAGATAAAGCTGTCAGCAAACACAGACCCAGTGCTGGCTGGAGAATTTGAGGCCAGGACCTGAACGCCTCCACCCAGGGACCGCGGCAGACACCTTGCAGCCCCTCAATCCTTGTGCACAAACTCCCTCCTAGTCCAGCCAACCACAGGGCAGTACCCATTCAAAAATAAAAGGCACATTTGCCCTGAAGTGTGACAGGAAGCTGCTCCCCATCAGGGAACGCAAGTGGTTTTTTGGGGGAGCACAGGATGCGGACAACGTCTCAGCCCATCTGCACGTTCCTGGATGCTCCCAGCACCTACAGCTGCATTCCCACTGACCCACATCACCGATTTCATCTCAGATATTCGCAAGTCGACATGGGGCCACTGACCGGGCAGTTGTAGGGTCAGGAAGAGGGCAGAGGCAGGCGCAGGGGTTTGCGTCATGGTCAGGGAGCAAACCTAGTCTGTTTTGGGGCAGGGAGCACTGCTGCCCTGGTCCAAGGAACCACAACCCAGATCCGGATATGGCCTGGGCATGCTGGTTTTGGAAGGCGTGGAGTGCAGAGCACACTCCTGAATCGCTCCCGTCTGTACAGGACCCAGGCAAGGCCTCACTGAACACTACCTGGGGAGAGAGCAAAGGGATTCACCCGGGGCTCCCAACCCAGCCACGCTCACAGGGCACAGCGGGCAGGTCTGCACCTGCTTCGGTTACCCACTGACCATCAACCCATGGCTCCGAGACCGAAGCAGCGGCCTGGAACTTCCCCGTCCTCACTGCCAGTTCGGACGCACATCTCCAGGAGACAGAAGCCCGGGCGGCTGCGCTGCTCCCACGCCACGGTCCGGCCATAAAGGCTTCCAGCCTGCTGCCGCCGAGCCGCCGGCTCCTGCCCCCCTTTTACCGGATTTGGGCAGCAGCGGGCTAAAAAAGCGGGTCTGGGGCTACATCTCGTTGAATAAATAAGGGCTGAGGCTGGGCCGCAGCCCCGCGGAGCGGAGGAGACGTGGGGGGGACGGACCGGGAGAGCCCACGACCACGCCACGTGGCGCCGGTGGGGGCGTGGCCCTGGCGGTGAGGGCGGGGTTTGCTGGTGAGGGCGTGGCCTGTCCAGCGCTTGCCGCCGGGGGGCGTGGCTGGCCCCTCAGCGGGGAAAATGGCCGCTGACCTGACCGGGCCTGCCCCCCC
>JANZLQ010000086.1:4134780-4151680 GCA_026212715.1 Elanus axillaris
CCTACCCCCAGAGAAGGAGCCCCGGCCTCCTCCCTGCCTGCTGAAGTGCCGTGTTTTTGCTTTTTTCCTCAGGTTTAGCGTGAGAGGGGGCGAGGAGGGGGCACAGCGGAGAGGAAAGGTAAGGCCTCGAGGCGCAGGGCATCCCTGAAGGTGGAACACCCCCACACACACCACCACTACCATCCCCGGCAGCATGTCCAGCCCGGTTTGCTTCCCAGAAATGCTCTTGGAAAGCCAGCCCGGCGTGCAGAATGGCCTGCTTGAGGGCTGCCCTGCTGCCTCGTCTGCTGGGGCTTAAATCGGGTGGACCGAAGCCAGCCAACGTCTGAACGCCTTGGCCTGGCGCCTGTCAGACAGTGCAGGCTCCTGGGTGTGAGTTTGTGGATGCAGGCCTCTTCCAGGCTTCACTCTGTGACTCCCTCTCGTTTTTCATGAAGCTGGTGGGAGCTCGAAGCACGTGGAGGATCGCAGCATTAAATAAAAACCTCTGGTGTATTTTAACTCACATCTGAGGAGGCTGAATCTTGTGTTCGTAACGTCAGCGCGAATAGAAAGAGGGCTTGTTTTCCCTACGCTGCCGGTCCCCATTATCCCTGAAGCCTTTCTAGGGCGGTTTTGACGAGCCATGCGGGCCTGCTCCAATTGCGACTCCCACGTGGAGGGACAGAGCTTGGGAATCAGCCAGGGACGACTCATAGACGTCCTTTCAGATTCTTCTAGCTGAAACATAGCGGGTTTTAAACTATTAACGTAACATTTGTCTTATCCCAACACCTTAAAGCACCTTAATTTAAAAAGGGGATCTGAATTACACCCTCAGTGGTGGTGGTTCTTCTCAGCACTCAAAGAAGCTAAAAATAATGAGCAATGAATTTGTACTTGCTTCTTTATATTATTTGAGAGGGCTGTTCCAGCGGAGCCCCTCTTCCAGCATTGAGCTGGAAGCGTGCAGTTTTTACATTGCTTAAACTTTAAACATTCAGGTCTAGCGTGCAGGTGTAGCTTTACTTGTATGTTAGCTGCTGAGCATGGAGACAGTCAAAGGGCGTCCGCAGTGACTTCCCCATCTCCTTTGGTGATGAGTCAGTGGAGAAAACGTCTCATTAATTTCTTGGGGTGGTTCTGAAGGCTGGGGTCTGACATTGACTGGGTGGCGTAGTCCTGTTCCGTAGAGTTATGGCAAGGGTTTTGTAAATACACACTCTGTGTGAGCGTCAGTGTTAATTTGACATAGAGTCTTTAGGTGCTTAGGTTTGGCTGGGATACATCTTTATGTTCTGGGCAGCTGGATGTGTCTTCTTTATATTGCGTGTGGGATTGTTGTGGCTAGGTTTACTCAGTGTTGGTGACTTGGGCATCGTTTAAAGATAATGCTGAAATCTGTACCTCAAAGGCTTTAGGGTAAATTAATTTCTTCAGCATGGAGGGTGAAGGAGAACGCTGCCAACCTATGCAGGGACTCTGTAAGCACAGTACCATTAGTAAAAGCAATGAGAAACAATGCTATGACAGGATAACAGCGCAGCTGAGCCAGGAACCCACAGAGTTTGACGTTTGCGCTCTCTCCGACTCCCTGTAGTCTAAATAGCTGGAAAGTTCCTGACGTCTTGAGGAAGACTGGAGAGAGGCTTCTTATCTTGTAAGTGCCCATCGCTCCCTGTCCTTCATGGCACCTGCATTTACAGCATGGCCAGGTACTGCAGGGTCCCCCTGGTGCTTTTTTTCGCTGCAGCAGTGGTGCCACTCTCTGAGGTAACACTGTTTAATTTTGGTTACCTCAATCATGCCAGCATGCTCTGGTCCCCTGGAGAGCAGGGCTTCTCCCCAGGCGTAAAATCTGGAGGTTTATGTTTCTTAGCTGAATCTTCAAGACTTGTTCTGAAGAGAAATAAGAACATTTCTGAAGATAGGAGAAGACTAGACAATATTTCTGATATTTGGGGTTTTTTTTCCTTTTTGGCTATCTGCATTAAATAGAAATGAAGGTTGAAGTTCATGATACTAGATGACCATTTCTTGGTAGCTATAATTATAAAAGGTGGTTTTTCCTAAGTTCAAAATTACTTTTGAAATGTCCTTAGTGCTTTAGAGGCACTTAAAAATTGAATTGATGACTCCGTTTCTGCTGTTTAAAGTAATGCGAATGTGTAGGATGTGCGAAATGGGAGCAGTGCTCAGGCAGGTGAACAAGCAAAATGGGGGAAGGCCTCGGCAGGAGTCTATAGTCTTGGTATTTACGACTTAGCAGGTAATTGTCAATCTAAAGCTAATATAAACTTAAATTAGATCCCTAAACTAAGCCAGTGGAGAAAGTGGAGAAGGTTTTACCTTCGGCTGTTAGGTATGCTGCCTCGGAGGGGATTGAGGGCAGACCTGGGCAGCAGTAGGAGTTTAGCATGTGGCTTTACACAAGCTTCCTTCTTGAATATCCCAGTTATTGAAGGTTACATGCTTTAGTCCCGAGCTCGTCTAAAGTGTCTTTGCACCATGAATTAAAATTTGGCTGGCTTTGTGGAAGCAGCCTGTTCTTCCAGAAGAATCAGCTAATCCAAAATGAGAGATCTTACTCTACTGGAAAGGAGAAAAAGGGGCGCTTTTTTCCCCCTTGATGTTTTCCATCCTGACTGTGCTTGGCTGTATTCACTGGGGGTGAGTTTGATGTTACCACCTGAGTGACCATGTGTCCGACGGATTCTCCTGCCTCCCTGAGAGACACCGCTCCTGAGCAGATGTTTTTCCGGTAGTTTAGTTCCCCGAAATGGTTCACCCCATGGCCTGATGCTTGCAGGCGTTTGCGGCGCAGGAGTCTGCAGAGTTTCGCTGTCAGAACTTCGTCAAAGTGATGTTAGGCTCGACGGCAGGTTGGAAAAACACAAGGTACAGTGTTGAAAAGTGTGTGCAATGGAGGAGGCTCAGCCTTGCAAGCGTGGAGGGTGTAAAACTGGGAGGTGCAAGCAGTCAGCTGGAGCCTGGTTCCTCGCCTGCTAAACGCATTTGAAACTTTTATCTGAAATCGGGGCTCTATAGTAAAATAAAAATCTGATTATTTGAGATGACAGGCAGCATATGCTAAGTGGTGTTTCGGGATGCAGGTTGTGAAGACCAGCTCTCTGAGGTGTTATAATATTATTATACTATTGTTATAGTAATGATATATTATTATTGTAATGATAAAGTTTTCAGAAGTGAAAGGCTGGCAGGCATAATGTACCTGAGCATCTGCGAGAGTAGGTGTGCCTAAATGATCCCTGCCAACATTTGCAGCCCAGCTGAGGTTTCATACCTGCAAAGAGTTGCCCTGTGTATCCCGTCAGTGCTGCTGCTTTGCTGCAGTGAAGCAATTGCAGGCATCTCATTCGTAGAACAAACACTCAGATCTCACCAAGGCTGCAAAGCCTATAAAAAAAACTGTGATTTTGGGCCAGAGGCTCCTGCGCAGCTTTTCCTTTTGGCAAAAGTCTGCCTAGCAGAATTTTTTCTGGACTCTTTCTTCATTACGACTAGCAAGAAAAAATGGGTAAGGGTGAACAGTTCTGTCTGCTTTCTTTCCCTTTTAATAGTCTTATTTTGGAGAAGCAGAGTGGGAGAGGACCATGTACTGGCAGACCTTTCATGGTTTATGTCATGAGCTGTTGAAACGAGTTCTCAGACATAGAACTTCCTTTCCTGGGCTTTAAGGTCATATCTCACTACCTGTAGACGTATGGCGGGCCAGATAATCCTTCTTTATCACCGGAGAATGAAATGCTCTCAGTAGCCTTTTGTAGCCAACAAAAATCTTTTTGTCTTTCTTCCCTCCCACTGTTTTCCCAAGCAGCAAGTTTGCTAACAGTTATCACCTTGGAAGGGGGGAGCGCCTGCTCCGAGATGTAGGCTTTCGGGCAAAGATGAATGGCCAAGGTGAAATGAAGGGTCTGGCAAACAGTGCTCTGCCAGTGGCAATTGCAACCAGGTTTTGTACAAAACAGTCCTATGATTTTATCAAGCTTCATTGTAAAGGAAGTTAAGGAGGTGGATGAGAGCTGCGGGGCAAAGTTCAGAAACAAAAAAGTACAATTCTTGGTCCGAAGGTGATCTCATAAAGATAACAAAACCCAGTATTTATCTGGCCCTGAAAAGCTGGCTCGAGCAAAAAACTGGTCTGTTACACATTATATTGCATGTATGGAGTGACTTTGCTTGTGGTGATTTGTCTACTATAGAAACTGGATGGCTTCTACCGTGAGCCTGGGTAAAGAAACATTGTTGGAAGATGGAATGCCACCTGCAAAAAAGCCCAGGTAAATTTAGTTATACTCCAGTGAATGTCTTTAATAATAAGAGCTTTTTCTGTAATCTTGCATTATTCTTCAAAGAGCATGACACTTGGCACCAAGCCCCAGCAGTCATTTTGGTTGCTGATCCAAGAAAAGCGTGCTGTCTCTAGCCATGCCCCATGTTTTCCTATGGTGCATGGAACAAAGACCTTAATGCCCAGAACGTACTTTGCTGCTGATTTTTTTTAACCCCTAAGCCAGGATGCGAGGTTGCACAGAAGGCTGTTTTTTTACTGTACTGTCTCCATGGTTTTGATCAGTGTTAACCCTAGCTCAGGTCCTGTCCACATGTGGGGTCACATCAGATGGGGTGGTCGCGCTTCTTAACTCGAGTTGGACAGCGTTTCCCATGAGGACAGGCAATTACTCAAATTAGTATGATTTTGCTGCAGGTAAAGGCTAAATAGTTTCACTCTGGAGGCTCCTCATAAGTCATCTTACAGTTCTCCAAGCAGGGACCTGAGCATGACGCTAACTTGGGGCATACCCACACTTCTTTCCATCCAGGGTTGGTACTGTGGCTTCTGCGATAGCATGGGCTCAGAAATTAAGGCATTGCCATCTGCGAATGAGCAGCTAATTCATCTAGGGAGTTGTCTTCCAGTAACCTGATTTATTTACGAGTTATGGAGGGCTGGAGAATAGTTTCTGTGAGGGAGTCCTGGTTTCAAGGTTGATCCAGTGACTGTGGAATGAGCAAAAAAGAGTCTGGGAGATTATTTTTTCCTTGCTGAGGATATCAGGGTAGAAACAAGTGTATTTATCAGCTTGGGAACAGAATGCCTCTTTCAGAGGAGTTGTGTAAGATGTTAGGACTTGGGTATTTGTTATTATTTTGGACTTCAGTGCCTAGGTTTCTGGTTGTGTTTTTATACTAGCTCATTAGCATGAATACTGATTTATTCTTTGCATGTGAGGCTTGCAGTGCCAAAATTAAACCCCATTTATCGTCACTAACAGTGAAGACCTCCTAAAGAGAAGGGTTGACTCGTCTGTTTTCGTAGGCAGTATTGGAGGGAAGGCAAAGCTCCGTCCATGTGG
Source organism: Elanus axillaris (assembly GCA_026212715.1). Taxonomy (NCBI): domain Eukaryota; kingdom Metazoa; phylum Chordata; class Aves; order Accipitriformes; family Accipitridae; genus Elanus; species Elanus axillaris. The sequence goes on from JANZLQ010000086.1 coordinate 4,140,138, forward strand.
TGTTGGTTTCTTTTCCTCTTCTCACTAAATATCACATGTTTGCAGATAAAAAACATTCCTTCCAAATGAGCTGCCTCTCTGGGCTGCTGCTTTCATCCTCCAGGAAGCTGCAGCCTGTCTTCTGGTTCAGAAAAGCAGCCTGAAACTAGGCAGGGTATGATGAGGAGAAGCACATCTGCTTAATAAATAATAAATGTCAAATTTAAAAGCACTGTGCAGGTATAAAGCTAGGAAAATAAGGAAGAGGGGAGGAGGAGGAAAGAGAATATAACCACGCAGCACTTTCGTGAGACTTTCTATCATCTGGGCTTCCAAAAGATCGGCCTCGAGCATCCCGCTTATGTTGCAAGTGTGACAGGGAAGGGATTTCTGGTACAGCAACATCCCACTGAGGGGTCTTCTCAGCAAAGAGTGGCCAGGAGGTGGGAAGGTCCTCTCCAGGGCAAAGCTGGGAGGAAGCCTTCACTTCCTTCCTTTTTGTGCTGGGATAAATGGGGCTGCTGTCTTCAGGCCCCTCTTTAGCATCTTATTTAAAGCAGGCACAGTCACACAGTCTGTGTTGGCCCCTGGCGGGGAGGTCCTATGCATACCTTGTCTCGGTCCATAAGAGTATGTATGTGTCTCTACAGCCATTGACAACATATTCCATATTGGTCTCCACACTTTTTTCACTGTCTCCAGCCTTTCTGCTAGCTTCCGGGTAACTATTATTAACAAGACCTCCCTTATTCCAAATTTTCATGGGATTAGCTTTGCTTTGGAAGTATTCCTGGGCAGTATTGACTTCCCCAGTGACTGTCTCAGTAACAGACTCAATTGCTAAATATGTTGTAATTACATACCTTGTAATTGTGGGCATTTGTGAGGTTGATCCATGGAGCAGCGCACTGTCTTTGAAGGATACCGAGGTATTCCTTTGAGCCTCTGTTTACCAGAGGACCATAATGGATATGTTGACTCAAAATTTAGGCAGAGGGTACCTCGTTTGTCCTCGGTCTGCATGTTCTGTGACCTGAGACATCCTTCCATCTACCATGGTACCAGCTATGCTACTTTCTCCTCTTGCAGGAAGCTGTTGCCAAGCCTCAAAACCAAGAAGCCTCGGGAACTTGTTTTGGTGATTGGGACAGGAATCAGTGCAGCAGTTGCTCCCCAGGTCCCAGCACTGAAGTCTTGGAAGGGGTTAATCCAGGCCCTCCTGGATGCTGCTATTGACTTTGATCTGCTGGAAGATGAAGAGAGCAAACGGTTTCAAAAGTGTCTCCATGAAGACAAGAACTTGGTTCATGTTGCCCACGACCTTATCCAGAAGCTGTCTCCGGTGAGTGTGCTTGTAGCACTGTATGTAAATATTTGATACCCTGCCCTGAGCATAGGATTTGGCTTTTGGAAATAGCCAAATTTGATTCTCCAGCATGCCCCCATCTCCAGCAATTCCTCTATCTGCAAGGAACCACAAGTGCAGTTACTGTGCCAGGTTCCCAAGACATAACTCTGCTGTGGACACCAGCTTTTGGGTATTTCACTCGGAGTATGCTGGGCAGGGGCAGTACCCGCCTCAGTGCAGTATGTGCTCTGTGTTAACCTTGCAAGGACCTATAGCTTTGCAGAGGTCTTCGAGAAATATGTGGGTAGTTTTTTATTGAGTTATTTGGCACGAAGTGTTAAAAGAAGCCTGATTCTGATCTTAATCTGTCTCCTCAGCGCACAAGCAATGTTCGCTCAACCTTTTTCAAAGACTGCTTATACGAGGTGTTTGATGACCTGGAATCTAAAATGGAAGATTCTGGGAAACAGCTGCTTCAGTCTGTGCTTCACTTAATGGAAAATGGGGCACTTGTGTTAACCACAAACTTTGATAACCTGCTGGAACTGTACGCAGCACACCAGGGGAAGCATCTGGAGTCTCTTGACCTGACTGATGAAAAGAAGGTAAATGATGACGATTTTTTTTTTTTTTTTTTTTGTCAGGGCTGAGCTGGGACAACACAGGACAGTGGCAGCTGTGGGATGTGCCCTCATGCCTGCGTAAAGGGATTGTAATGCTCAAAGTAATTTAAATGATGCTAGACAAACTCCAAGGAGAGGCTTTGACCATTTGGGGCAGTGAGCAGAGGATGAAGACGAATGCTCGTTTCTGAAATGCTGTGCGTGCTGGCTGACATCCATTGCTCAGGAGGAGCCCTTAAGCCTGGTGTTTCTTTGATCTCTGTCCTTTAAACTTCTGGCTTGGCCTTGCTGAAGTACCGCAAGACTCGCTTCCACATAAGGCTTGGGTGGATGTTTCTAACCGACACAGGAAACTCCATGCGAGACACAAAGCTGACCTTTCTATTTTTATAATGTGCTGCAGAGTGCTTTTTGCGACAGAGTGTTTTCAGGGCTGTAGCCTTTGAGGCTTCCCTCTTGCCCCGTGTCCTCTTTCTGAAATGGTTGGACGGCTCCTGCTGGGTCACTCCGTGTGTTCCAGCTTCTTCTGCCGTGCTGTTGTATTTGTAGCCGCTCCCTTCACACAAGCCACCCTCCTTTTGCCCCAGGTCTCCAGTCAGGCAGAAAATCAGACTGTGAAACCCTCAGCTCTTCACCACCTGCCCACCTCATCTTTCCATCATGGGTTTTACTGGTGGAGAGCATCTTGTCCTTCTGTTTGCTTGTTAAATATACCACATGTAGGTGCTGTGCAGTATGTGGTCTCTTTCCATTCTGACTCATTTCTGTGCTTCACGTTTCCTGCATGACCTCTTAATCTACATGGCTGGAAGTACTTACAGTGTTACAAATAAGCATTCTAATTATTGCAAGCTTAAACGAGCTAAGGTCTGCAGGAGTAAACCGAGAGCCTCGGAAGTGGCCTTCTGAAATGAAGGTCAGCTGTTGAGCTCCCTCAGAGCTTCTCAGAGCCTGGAGGGGCCAAGAAATAAAACTTTGTAGGCTTGAGAAACATGCTGGCATAGTATTTATAGAGTTTTTCCCTTTTTTCTGCTAAATCCAGTGTATTGATTCAGTCTCTTCCCATCGTATTCACCGTTCAACTGAAGTGTTTACCCAAACAAGTGCCGTAGGCGGTAGCCATGGGCCATGATGTAGAGGCTGATGGACTCATAACCTCTTGAGGAGATAAGATAGGGAAGAAGCTGCCTCTTTGAAGCACTTCTCCAAAACAGCATTTTTAACAGCACCGTGGAAGCTGACATGATGCACTCGCTAACATTTCTGGAGGGGTTTGTTTTGCACAGGTGCTGGAGTGGGCGCAAGAGAAGAGGAAGCTTAGCGTCCTGCATATCCACGGCGTTTACACCAACCCCAGCGGCATAGTGCTCCACCCAGCTGGATACCAGAATGTGCTGCGCAACACGGAGGTCATGGTGAGGCAGCCTTCCCTTCCCTCTGCAGGGCATGCTGTGGGGTCCCATACGTTGTGTGTATACATCTTCCGCTTCCCTGGCAAGCCCGTAAGTTAAGCAGGCATAGACTCAGCTGAGTTTAAAGACTGAGCTCACACAGGGTGGTGGGAGAGTCCTTAATTTTGTGAAATAGAAGAGGAGGGATGGATTCTTTAGCCTGCTAAGCTGCAAAAAACACATCACCACACTTGTGTTGAGGACGATCGAGTGATGGCAGTCCTGCAGAGCCTCATCAGTGATTAGGCAGATGCTGTCTCTTGTGCCTTGTGAAGATAAAGCTTGCCTTGTCTGAGAACATCTTTCCCTTTTTTAAAGCGAGAGATTCAGAAGCTGTATGAAAATAAGTCATTCCTGTTCTTGGGCTGTGGTTGGACTGTTGATGACACCACGTTTCAGGCCCTGTTTTTAGAAGCGGTCAAACACAAGTCAGACCTGGAGCACTTCATGCTCGTACGGAGGGGAGATGTGGATGAGTTCAAGAAGCTCCGTGAGAACATGCTGGACAAAGGGATTAAAGTGATTTCCTACGGAGATGAATACGCAGACTTGCCTGAGTACTTTGAGAGGCTGACGAGTGAGATCGCCATGCGGGGTCGAACAGGTACAGGGGTTACGGGCTGTGTGGGATGGCTGTCTGAGTACATCCACCATCTCCCCACTTATGTCGGGGATCCTGTCGTATGACAGCGCAGATCTTGGCTGTCAGCCTGGAATTTGGAGTGTAGGCACTGTTAATAGCCCCTCTTCTCTATGCTGTATTATTCCATAAGCTTTTTTTTTTTCCAAAAAAAATTGTCTGCAAGTGTAGCTGAATTTGGGGCTTACTTTTACAAAATCAGTGTATGTTCTTTTAGTTCAAACAGGTCTGCTGCTTCCCATGCATTCAAACATTATTTTTCATGTGCAGTTGCAGTTGTTTATTCCCTTTCTAGTGAAAGGTAAGAGCATTTCAGTCTCGCTGACCTTCATGCTATTAGGTCTGAGCTAATGCTTTAACATACAAGAGATCTTGCTAATAAATCATAAAACTGGGGAAGAGTGAGTTTGCTAGCCAGAGCCTTGCCGGCAGGCAGTCCGAGGGGTAAAACCCAGCCAGGAAAGACTGTCGTGTGAAACTACTGCACGTGGGCAGCAGGCTGCCCGCGTCATTTGGGAGTGCTTGCTGTTTGCACAGGGGCTCCCCGTGTCTGCGCAGTCACCTCGGGGTTGCCTTTCCGCTCAGTCATCGCTCTCTGGTCTCCTAGGTGTGCCTAAGGAGGGACAACAGCTGAACGGTTCTGCTGCTGCTGCCCACGCTGAGATAAAAGGTGAGACTCTCCCGAGCTGAGAGGCTTTTTAGCCCCTTTGTGACTCCCCGGGAGTCCAGTGGCCTCTCTGGCAGGTTCGGAAGACCCTTTATTTTCCTGCAGGATGCAGCACGTGAGCATCAGCCTCGCCCCAGGACCTGCGCCGCAGTGGGGTCTCCCTAAGCCAGAGCCAGCAGCTCCCAGGGAGGCCTGCGCAATTTAAGGCCAGTCTAGGAGAAGAGCAAAGCCCACTGCTGTCAAGCTGCCGCCCACACGCACTGAGCTGAGCCGGGACACTTCAGGCGCGAAACAGAGGCCGGGGCAGAGCCTCCCTGGACAGACACACGCCTGGTTTAACGTAGTAGTTGTCTTTTTACCAAGGTTGCGTGCACCTAGGGAGCGTGTTCTCCCCAATGGAGCTGCAGCTGCCTCTAATTTCATACCTAGTGCTTTTGTATTCTGTACTTTCAATTAAAAAAAAATGAAACTTGAGCGCTTTTTTTTTACTTGAAGCTCTAGTTTTCTAGTCCTGTCTTTATACTGTACAGTATTTTATATGTTGAAGCTTGTATTAAAGGCCTGTTCACGTAATCTTTGGCTGCTGTGTGATTTACATGCCCTCTCCAACACCTCACACAGCCAGGAGTTTGTCTTCCCACCCACCCCTGCCCCCAGGAGGAAACAGGGCCTGGCTGCAGGCAAGTTATTTATACACAGAGAACAAATTATGAAGTTTATTTTATATAAATTATGTCTCTTAGCAGACAGCATTCAATTTATTGCACTATAGCACATCTGCGATACAGAGCTACAAGACATCATAAAGAGTTTTGTATTATTCAGTGTAGCACTTCAGACCGGGATCAAGAGGCACTCGAAGGGGTGTGGGGGAGAAAGGGTGCAGGAAAGCAGCAAGCAGCCACTGTTATCTACCAGTATTAATATTTTTTTTATCTTTTTTACCAGCAAATAACGCTAAGGCCAGCAGGCAGGAGCACACTGCCTTCCTTCTCCGGCCACAATTAGCGTTATCAGACCAAGCTGCTGCAGCTCTCCAGCTCCTGCCCAAATACATGGTCTCCAGGTACCCTGCTCGGGTGTCCCGGTGACGACAGAAACGGGGACCTTAAGGCAATTTAGCATCTCCCCTCCAGCCCAGAGCAGCCCATCGCCATTTTTGGTTTATCAGCTTCGGTGGAGCTACCACTAGCAGCAACAGTAACAGCCAGATCGTCTAACGCTGTAGCGCAGCAGCGGCTATCCTGCTTGCCCCTGACAAAAAAGTCACTCCTGCATCTTCCCTAAGCCAGTCTAAAAGTCAAAAGCAGCTCAAAAAAATGCCTTCAAACCCCCAAAAAAGCACAGCAGGTCCTCGTGCTGCCCACCCCAACCCATGCGGCACGAACAATACAAAGCTCTGGATTCAGCCTCCTCGCGTGGGAGCCTGTGTCACTTAAAACAGAATGAAGGAACCCAGGGGAAGGGCTTTTGCTGGATAAGAGGAGTTTCATCCAAAGAAAGTACCCCTTGCGCTGGTATCCCTTCATTCTGTTCTGCGCTACACGGGAAAGACTAGTCGGTAACGGGGTAAAGCATGTTCTTCTTGGACATCTGCAAACAGCGATTTGGTGGGTTTTAGGCCTTCATGAGCGCTGCGACCACGGCCTTGGCATTAAGGCTTCGCAGATCACAGTAAGTTTGTCCAGTACCAACGAAAACGATGGGCTTGCTTGTGATGTAGGTCATGGAGATGGCAGCACCGACCTGCCAAGGACAACAAGCACCGTTAGCCTGCAAATCCAGTGCTACCCCTTCAGGGGAACATATCAAAAAGCTCATCAAATGTTCAGCCTTCTCCTGCTTTCTGGATCTGTACAGTCCCTCTATGTCCCGCTGGGGTAACGCATATAAACCCAAGAGCCCTCGCGGCCCCGTTTTCCATGCGTGTTGAAATCAGACTGCTATGTTTTGTTTAAATGGCTTAAATGCAAGAGGAAAGCGGGGGACAACATCCAGAACAGCGCAGAAGTGCCCTGTGTTTTGACAGTTCCCTTCTCTCCCCCTCTGGTCACCAGCAGGAAGCTCATGCACAGAGTCATCGTGATGGCCTCCTTACCTTGTCATCGATGGTATCAAACTTGGTGAGGACAATCCCGTCAATGAGCCGCGGTGTCTGGGCCATGGAGTGATCAGCCAGGGCCTTGTTAAACTTGACCTGAGGGAGAGAATGGATCCGAGAAACGCATTCGTAGTGCTGCCTCTGTCCAAATCTCCTGACAAAACCTACAGAAGCGGGTTTTTTCCCACCCATCAATCTTTCAGGAAACAAATCCTCAACACTCACCAGCTGATCCACAGCCTCATTTCCCACCAGCGCCTCCCCAACAAACAGGACCAGGTCGGGAGCGTTGACAGCAATGAGTTTGGCCAGTGCTGTCATCAAGGGAGCATTGTCCTGCATGCGGCCTGCCGTGTCCACCAGGACCACGTCAAAGCCCTGGTTCCGAGCTGGGGAGATGAGGAGGCAACCTTAAGCAGGACGCTCCCCTGAAACAGCATCTCCCACCATGGGTTTTTCACTCACCATAAGAGATGGCCTCCATGGCAATCCCCGCGGCGTCCTTGCCATAGCCCTTCTCATAGAGCTGCACCATGGTCCGCCCGCCGTGGCTCTCCGGAGGATGTAGGGCATTGAGGCGACGGGTGTGGGTGCGGAGCTGCTCCACCGCTCCTGCGCGGAAAGTGTCGCAGGCGGCGATGAGGACGCTGAAACCGTTCTCGATGAGCCAGAATGAGATCTGCAGGTAGCAACAGGTGAAATAAAAAGCCCGTTAGCAGCCAGAGCCTGACCTCATCACCCCGGTCCCAGAGAGCCAGGAGGATCGTGTCCTACCTTGGCCAGGTTGGTGGACTTCCCAACACCATTGACACCACAGAAAGTGACAACGTAGGGTCGGCGATGGCGCTGGGCGTCCATGACATCACGGAGTACATCCACACGGCGCTGGGGCTGCAGGATCTGCACGAGAGCCTCCTGCAGAGCCTGCTTCACCGTCGAGGTCACCGCTGGGAAGGAGGAGAAGGAGAGAGAACCTGTCATGCCTGGGGAACACTCCTGAGCCCCAAACCACAAGCAGGAGGCCACGCAACTACTTACTGGTGAACGTTCCCATCACCTTCCCTTCCAGTTTCTTAGCCACCGATTCACAGAGCTGCACCGCGATCTCAGCTGCCACGTTTTTTGCTTCAAGAAAGAGATAGAAAGAGGGGAGTTAGCGCTGCTGAGAAGGTTACCCATGCCAGATGCCAGCATCAAGGGAAGGATGGAGTCAGTGTGCAGGATCCCCACCAGGCTAGACCGTTGCCCCCCTTTTGATGCGCTGTCGAGGGCTCCCCAGAGGCAAGACAGGAACCCACCATGGTTCCTGTGGGCAAGAATGGCCCGAACCACAGGTGCTACCCCACACCAGGGCCCACCTGATGGAGCGCAGGAAACCACCTCAAACTAACACCCTCACAGCAGATCCAGACATACCGATCAAGTGATCCTTCATCTTCTCCAGTACGGGATCCATGTCCTCTCTTGTCAAGCTCTTGGAGCCCACCAGGCCTTTCAGCATGCCAAACATGCCCCCCAGGCCACCCTTCTTCGTGCTGCAGAGAAGCAGAGGAATTAACTGTTAGGTTTGAGGAGCAAGTCATGTAGGGCACGCAACGGCCAGATGCAAGAAGAGCCCACCACACAGCTGACAAACACACCAATTTGTCCCAAAGTGCGTTACTGGTTAGATGGCAAGACAAGCTACAGGAGAGGAATTAAGGAGCACACAGGGCTGCAGGAGTCTCTACCTGGGTTTCGAAGGGTTCTGAATAACCTTCTCCTCCTCCACTTCATCATCGCTTTCGTATTCAAGGTCGTAGAGGCGGCCGGGTTCCCTATTTCGATCCCCCAGGGCCTGCAAGGGAGGAAAAGATGCACCCTGAAAAAAATCAGCAACCACTTACGGTCATCTCCCCCTGCCCGCTTTCACCGTCACAAGCCGGTGACAACAGTTAGCAGCAGCAGCAGAGGCAGCTCTGCAGAGATCTTTGCCACAAGGGCTCAGCAGGTTGATCCCGTCTAGCACCGTTTGCAGCTGGAGAAAAATACTCTTTAGGCAGCAGCTTTACGGCCTGGGCGCCATGATCCCCGTTTTTCATACCTTCTCAGCCAGCCACGGAGACCAGGCTGGGTTTGCAATGCCCAGCTGATCCCAGAACAACGCACTAAAGTAGACACAGCGATCCGAGTTTTCCTTACTATATCAGGGTCAAATTCCTCCACGGGACAAGCCTCCGTGCTTCCGTTGGTAGCAGAGTTACTGTAATCAAGTACTTTGGCATTAGAGTTCCCCAGATCCCACACTCGGGGCTTCTTCCCCTTCTCCTTCTGTGTCTCAGGCTTTGGAGATTTGCTGAAATAAAAAACAGAAACACATTTTGTTCAGTGCAAGGAAGCAGTAGCTATTGCATTCTTAGAAAGTGTGAAAATTAAAAGCCCAGATTACTCAAAAGAGGCAAAAATTAAAGCTAAATCTGGCTGATTCAGTCTCTGGAGTTTATTTATCTGAACTCTGACCCTGTATCAGACCACTTTGCCTTGAGCCAGGCATCGATGCCCCACTGCCCTTTGCTCACAGCAGGGAAGACTCACCAAGAAGAGGTCTGGACCTCTCCCAGGCACATGCTGAGTTTTTGGGTCTCCTCAGTCTCTACTACCCCTCCAAGGCCCCCCAGCATGCCCCTCTCCCAGTCTTTCCAGTAAGCAGAGAAATAAGGAAAAGGGAAATAAGGTCCAGGAAAGCAAGACCTGACTTCCAGGGTCACTGAAGGAAGACGACATTCGGCTATGGCCGAGGGACACCTGGAAGAGCTGTTTTGAAGCACAGGTAGACTGACCATGTCGTTGTTACCCACCTGGACTTTTCCCCTGCTTTCATGTGTCTCTTGAAGAATTCCTCCCGGTTCTTTTGCAGGATTTCATCCTTGGTCAGTTCCTCCCTGTCCCCGGCTGTGGAGGGCGGCTTGTCACCCACGGATGCTTTACCGGGTGCTGCAACAGCTTCAGCTCCTGACGGAAAGAGCCCCGACATGAGCTCAGACCAGCGTCTGGGTGCTACAAGAGGACTGGGAAAGCGCAGGCTGGGACACAGAGCTCTGGAATATTTATTTCCACCCCCTCACCATAAATCTTTCCTATCAACTCACCCTCTTTCTTGGAACCTTTGTTCTTCTTGTTCTTGACTTTCTCCTTTGGTTTCTCCCCTCGGGTTTCTATCATACACTTGACAGTCTTCTGGGACTTGAGAGACTGCTCAAACGTCTTCATTACCGTGGGAGCTCGGACTTTACTGCTCTCCTCTGCATCCCTGCGGGGAGGTGGCCCGTTAGCCTGATTTTCAGCTCTATTCCTCCCCTCCACATATCCCCCCCCCCCATCTATCTCTACTCAAAATGGAAATGAGAGAAAAAATCAGGTTCTGCTACCGGAGAAGGCGCATGAAGTCATCTTTGAAATCAAAGGTGCCATTTAGGAGGCCCAGGGTGCCTTTCTGCTGGAACTCATTGCGATACTTGTCTCTGAACTCCTTATGAACGTCATCTATCAACTTGTCGACATAGGTTAGAGTCAGGATCTTCTGAAACCCCACCTGCAGAGAAGCACAGCAAAAAGATGTTGCTCTTTCAGCTAATTTAACTGCAGCATCTAGCTGGCAAGAAAGCAAAGACATCTCCATTTAATATGGAGTTCTTTAATTTCGGCGTACTTCAGTTTCCTAGTCTGACTTCTCAAGCTTTTAATATGCTCTCAAAAAGGAAAAAAAATGGCACAGCCCAGAGCTTCACTTCACAAGGCAACACCAATAAAAATGGTTTGACTGTTTCATGGCAACAAAGACATTTAGCAAAAGACCAGAAAGCCTTTTGTTTATCTTTAGGTACACAACAAAGGCTGTGTGGATTTATAGAGATAAGGTACTGAAAGGAAGAGCATTAAAACAGATCCTAAAGTAAAGCAGATGGCACGTTCCTGGCTTTTTTAAATAGACCTGGTCAAAATAAAAAGTTTTATTAGCATGTAGCAGCCCGTACAGCTTCTATGTGAGGTTTAATGAGTTTTAATCCTATCGCAGATGATTAAAATAAACTACTACCACAGCGGTGTACGACCCAGAGACACCCGCATCCACCCACCAAGTCCACTGAGCTCCCCAGGGAGGAAGGACATAGGAACAGGCTACACTGGGATCACCGCTCAACACACACACACACACCCCCTGGGGCTCTTCCAGAGCCAGGAACGATGAGACCCACGTCATACCTCCTCACCCCCCAAAATCCCAGAGCCAGAAGGAGCTAACTGGGAGTTCTGGGAGCCGAAGTACAGCCCTATGCAATTCAAACATCCCTTTGTTTAGACCACCACAAGCTGATAATTGTTCTCTCTGTTTTTAGACCGGATTAACACTAACTTGGGGGCGATTTTTCCTAATGTACGACCCCCCTCGTGCCGTTTCCCAGCTGGCACCAGCTCTTCAGCGAGGCCGACGGGCCCCGGGTTCCCCACATCGACGCGGGCAGCTGCTGGCATGGGGAGGAGGAAGAAGGGGAAGGCGCCAGGAGAAACATTCGCGTTATCGATGCACGAGCTGCTGCTTTTCCCAGGCAGTGCCGATGATGCCTCCTCCCCCATCAACCCCTGCTCTCCCCGAGATTTTAGGAAGGCAGTGGAAAACCTCACCCCTTCGGGAAGGCTTTAAACAGCTTTTTTCCAACCAAGCCATACGCGAACACCCCTCTTCTGGGATGATCC
>JANZLQ010000086.1:4202756-4237756 GCA_026212715.1 Elanus axillaris
AACAAACTGTGTATGCGCCAGCCCCCCCCCCCCCCCATACCAAAGGAGGGATGAGGATGGGGCTGGGGCTGTGCCAAAGGCCTCTGGTCCCAGGTGGACAAGAAGATAAACTGCAGCTCCGCCAAGCGGGGGGGAGGCTCAGGTTGGAGAGAGGGTGCCTGTGGGCTGCTCTGGCCATGACATCACCCGTCTGCTCTGGCCATGACATCACCCGTCTGCACGTACTCCTTGCCCTAGTTAGAAGTGTTGATGCTGGCACTGGCACCTGCCGGGGGGTGAGCTTGCACCGCTCGGGTCTCTTGGCAGCAGTGATCATCCTCCAACACAAGGCAGCACGCTCTGCATCCAGGAAAGAAGTTGTGTCCAGGAGCTTGAGAATTGGGCTAGGAGGAATGAACTTGGTGGGGACAAGGAGGTGGCAATGGGTGGCTTAGAAGTAGAAATAAGATGTTTAGCAAGATGGTTCTGTAATTGTGCTAGGCTGGCTCTGTGGCCTTTTGAGCGGGTCAGGGTTGTTCTGGAGCCACACATCGAAGACCTTCTCCCAGTGACATGTTGGGTAGTCCTTGTTAGCACACGCACAGCCAGATCCAAGGCTGGGAAGGGAGTTGTGCAACTTTAGCGATGGAATTTGCGTAGCTAAATCTGTTATCATCCCCATGGATGCACTGGAGTAACTCTTTGGCAGCTCATAGGCTGTGTCGTGTTGTTTTAACATCTTGGAACACATCAAGGGTAGGTCCTGTTGGTAGGCTCAAAGAGGCTGTGAGATGTGATTGTTACAGATGTCTGGGCAGGTCTTCCCTCTGCTCAGAACCCCCAAGTTTGTCACAGTCTAACCAGCAAAAGCTCTGGCAGCTCAGGGTCAAGTTGGTGAAACTCGTCAGCATCGGCTTTCCTGGTTTCATGAGAACTGGTATTCTTGCATTGATCTGATCCACTTGGGGTGTGCGATCAGAAGTGCTCATGACGGCTTTCAGCGGTGTTCTGGAGAATTTCTGTGCTGTGTATGGGGCAAAGATAAGATCTTTAAAAAACGGTATTTCCCCCTTTGGAGAATGGGTTTTGCTGGTGGTGGATGTATGTAATCTCTGGTAGCTGAAGAGTTTTGCTGTGTAATGTTCCAACTCCATGTAGATTAAATGTATTGCGGAGTCAAACTAAACAATGGCATGTGGTTTTCCTTTGTTCCCCCCTTCCCCACAATAAGAGCTCACAAAAGTTCCCGAATTATGGGTATGTGTGCATACGCTCAAGCGTAGGCTCGGATTTTCATAAAGCTTGCTGAGGGCTGTTACTTCTGAGGAACTATTTCACCTTTGCAATAGCTTCAGGAAATCTCTTTGTTTCTCATGGGCCTTTTCAGAAGGTGTGTTTTGGTGTAGCACTGGGATACTTGTTGCCTGAATACTTTGCAGTGACAGTGTATCACAGCTTGATGGAGATTTGAGTCTCCTCTAATAAAATGCAAGCTAAGGAGGAAAACCCCCAGGGGTTTTTGGAACAGAAGATGTTTTCTGTTCCTGCCACTAATCTTTGTTGCAGAGTGAAATAGGAATGTATACTTTAAATCTGTCAGGGTGTAGAAGGAAGCTGGCAGTGGATGTAATAAAAAATGTTATTATCCAAACTCTCTAAATATGTTGAAATTTCAAGCTTAATGATATAATTTTAAACTCGGCTATTCAGACTGAGGCATTTTTTTCAGGTGCAGACAGCACTTTCAAATTGCTGTGGGAATCAGGATCAGCCAGAGAGGAGTCTAGGACCAGGTCAGAGATGGTGGATACTGAAGTCAGACCATCTGCAGTTGTGTTGCCTTAGTCCCTTCAGCTCCCTGAATCATTGTAGGAACAGATCTCAAATGAATTGGATGGTAGCATTAAACTGAGCTGCAGTTTTCTAGATGATGGGCTTTTGAGCTGAGCACTTACAAAATGGTCTAGTTTTCAAATTAGCTTTTTTCCCAATTAGCGTGTTTGCTGTTGCTCACATGGAACCAACGCGAATGGGAGGTATGTATATTCAGAGTTTGAAAGGCCTCTCACTGGTTGCAGTAGAACACAATGAAGCAATACCAGATCCTACCTGCGGGAGCAAAGACCCTAATCTGCCTGCCTGGTACGAGAGGAGACCAAAAGTTTCCAGCTCTATGCTTGTAGGTTGGAATAAGGGAACTGTAAGTGATGCTCACCCTTCTGATGCTTCTTGCTTGAGTAGAGAGGCTGCAGGTTGAGGGCATAGAAGAAGCTGAAGTCCTTCTCTGAGCCAAAGGTGTGAAGCTGTTTATTTTCACTCTGGAAGTGTATATATTGAGGCAGATGCTAGCCTGCTTAACCTAAGCATTCACTACTTATCTGGGGTCTGGCAAGTGTACAAGTGTTGTCCCTTCTTATCCCCCAATATTAAAAAGTCCAGGCACCTTTCTCTGGCTGAGTCTGAGATCTGCTTTAAAAAAAAAACACACAAAGAAAAGCCAACAAAAAAAGAAACATTTGCTTTCTTTGCCAAGTTTAGATGAAGACTAATGCCGTAGTGCTGCTTAATCTTGTTTTTCTTGCTATCTGATGGATGCTAGTGTGGGATGAAATCAATCCCGGCAGCCGGTTATCTTTGCAGGGCCCTTGTGTGTTGCCGAGCTTGGCATTGAAGTCTTGCAGGGGAGCTGACGTGCTATGAAGAGTCTCAAACCTTCTTCCTGCATTGCAAAGCAACAGCAGTAGTGTCCCTTCTTCTTTTGGGAAAGGTGTCTCCTGGAATCTTTGGTCTGCCGTTGGACGTCCAAACAGAAATCTGGTTCAGCAAAGTAGGGTATGTCTGCGAGTGAAAACAGGGTGCAGTAAGGTTAACCCAGTGGAAAATTCTCCCTGGTACCCATGATGAAACTTAACTACTTTCCTATCAGTTGCTCATGTTTGAACTGGTTCTGCTGGTAATAGTTGCCATTACCCTGATTTGTGGGAGGAGATTGAGGACTCTGACTCATGAACTGCTGCGGTTTGATGTTTGTGCCCCCGATTGCCTGTCTGCTCTGGGTTGGGGTCTCTGCCTCTAGCAGGGGCAAGCTGACGGCGTGGCTTTGACTCAGAGCTCAGCTGCAGCAATTGAAGGAGCAGAGCTGGAGAAGCTGAACCCTCAGACCATGGTTCTGTGATCACTGCTGCCTCCTTCCCTTGGATTGGCACTCTCCTTCGGCACCACTGGCACAAGGAAGAAGGTGGGAAGCTACGGCCAGTGCTCGGTTGCACAACGCTGCTGAGCAAATTCAACCTAAAGCCCCCCTTGCCTTCCCCAGTGTTCTGCTACCCCTCTCCTCACATGGGAGCCATGTCAGTTTGTTGTAGTAAACCTGGCCTGACCAACTTTTTTCTGCCTAGCTGTTGAATTGAGACAGCTTTTATGTGGGCCTGAGTCTAATGGGACTGGTTTTGCTAGAGGAATATTGTCAGTCGTGTCAGGATTCCTTCCCTGTAGGTTAAGAAGCACAGAAGTGTGGTTTTGCCCAAGAGTTCGGACTTCCATGTTGAAACCAGGTTTGATCTGTTGAGTGTGGGGGAAGGGAGGGGAGGAGAGCAGTAAAAGGGAGTTACCCGGTCAGCTGATGTAATGCTGAAGGATGAATTGTTCGAAGGCTTGTTTTAATCAGGGGAAGAAAGGATGGACTCTTTCCTGCCTTCTCCCTCAGCTGTCACCAGTTAGCTGGTTTGCTTTTTAATCAGCATTGTTCTCCTGCCTATCTGCTGTGGAGACTGGCGTCAGCAGCAGTGTGTGTTGGCATTGCATGTGACAGCGTATGGACTACTGTAAAAGGATGGGAAGCAGCAATTTCAAGGGGAGGACAGCACTTTTGTGTAGGAAACAGAGTCAAAGTGGATCAGTTGCTCTGTTTTGTGGATGATTTCAGCCATCCACAGGCACACTGAATTCTAAAGGGTGACTAACAACCCTGCTGTAACACACGGGCTTTGCTCTCTGGTTCCAGCACGCCTCCCATATCCTGCAGCTATGAGTTCACAGGCTCCTAATTGCCTATGATGTAAGACAGCAGTAGATGGGGTTGCTATAAATTCTGGCTGCAGGTGTGGATTTAATAGTTGTGTTTCCCTTTAAGGGATCATGGATAGCATGGATCCGTGCAAGTTGCAACAGACTGAGTTGGACTTGGGGTAAGGCAGCAAAAGGAACCCATTTGTCTGTGTTTTTTAGAGCTGTTGCTTGCTGGAGGCTACCAATGGACGAGGTGTCAGTGTTCATCGGGAATTGCCTCAGAAATGAGCTTGCTGTCCTCTAATGTTGCTTAGCCATGGTTGCTGCTCTTTTCATGAACCTTCTCTCACGTCAAAATCTACCAGGTGTGAGAGCGCTGCTGGAAGCAGACCTTTAGGCAGCGTATGTGGACACAAGATCCTTTGTCTGACAGGTTTTTCTGATGACCAGAGCGAGCCTGTGGTTCTAGTCATTTTTGGTTTTGTTTTTTTTTTTTAATCAAGCTTGATTCTGGTTCTGGGAACTGTAGAGAAATTATAAACATGGGTGATCATCCTTGACACTCAAAATCCAGACTTTTTGGAGGGGAAAAGACACAGCATGAGGCAGAACTGAAGCTTGCTGTGGCGTGTGTACGTGTAGCTCAGATAATTAGGACGGCAAGTCCTCTAGTGCACTTGAGAAAATGGGCACGTCTCACTTGGAGTTGGGTTTCGTGGTTTTTTTTTCTTAATTTTTGCCTACATTCTTGCAGTTCAGAGTTTATTAAGGATACTGGTGTGGTGCTTCGTAAGTTAATCTGAGGCCTCATGCTGTTAGAGTGCAAAGTTCCATTTCATGGATGTCCATTCCTAGCCCCTCCTTTGGGCTAGTGCTCCAAGACTGCACAGTGAGCTGAAACTGCTCCCTCATGCAGGTGGAAACGAAACCTCATTTTTCTTTGGCTGAATTTTCAGCTGGATCTGCCAGCAGATTTGACTCGCTCAGTGGCTGCACAATCGCTGGTGCAGATAGCAGAATGCAAGCCAGGTCCTGAAGGAAGGTGTTACTGCCCTCCTCGGCAGCAGCCTGTCCTTAAATTGGCTTAAACTGGTTGCGAAATCTCCTTCTTGGTAAAAAAATCACTTGCTTGAAAACGTAGAACGTATGCCTTGCTCTGAGCATCAGGTCGACCCTGCAGGAAGGAGCAGAGAGGGAGTTTGCTGAAGAACCCTTCCAGACATGGTTGAAGGTGAGCAGAGCTGTCATTGGCGATCTTAAGGTGGTGCAACAGAATTGGTACAGGTGTTGAGCTAGATACGGGGAAGAAAATGGGAATAAGAAGCAAAGTAGTGCCTAGCCAGGGGAGAATGAGAGGGGTGAGGTCTTGGGGTGCCTTGAAGAGCAAAGGGTGAGAATTTTGTGTTTGGTCTACAGTTACTCTGATGGAACTGTTAGACTAATGATACCTTCAGATCCCTTGGGGTCTAAAAGCCCTTATTTAGGCATTTAAGCATAATTGCAGCCCAGCAGAACTGTATATTAGGCTAACACTGTTCTTTTTCTTCCCCTGAGGCTAGAAGAGTCAGAAACCATACCCACTTCATTAGTGTGGCAGCAGGGGGACTGTCTCAGCTTTTTTTCCTGAAGTTAATAATAAAATTAACCTAATTGTTATGCCTGTTTGTGGGTAAGAAAGTGTGGCTTCTGTAATGATTTATGGTTGGGTTTTTTTGTGGGTTTTTTTTTCCCTCATGTCTGTCTCACTGTGACCAGTGCTGATAGTAGCAGGATGGAAATCCCAGGTCTCCCCCATCAGAGCATGTATGTGTGTCAATACTAGACTAGTGACTCGGGAGTGTTTTCAGCTGCATGCTGCAGAGGCACAGTACACAAACCGTTAAATTTTCTTCCCTCGGCTCACGAATTCATTTCTTCAGTCAATGCCAAAGCATGCGTTCTTCTATCAAGACCATATGTACGCCAAGACTGAGGTTTTAAAGTCAAGGTGTTTTTGAAATACTGGAGTGCAAATTAAGTATCTGAGTAATCTTAACTGTCTTCTAAAAAAAAAAAAAAAACTCTATCAGCCTCACATATAACTCAAAGGATTAATGGAAAGCTAAACTTTGATCAGAGTCCAACAGCTGATACCAGCCATGAGACTTTCCAGGCCTGAAAGCAAAATAGAAAAATCCAGTGAACAACTCGGGAAAAGATCTGCTTCTCCATCTTTGAGGCAGGCCAACTTTATGGCCATGTTTTCAGGCTAATACTTCTACTTTTCTTTTTTCTCCACTGCCCCCCCACCCCCCGGTTGCTTAATGTCTTTTTGTGTTACCTTTGTCCTGTGTTGCTAGACCTTACCTCTAACAGAGTTTGTGTAAATTACTGACATTATTTAGCTTTGGAAAAAGACACATATGCCTTATTATTGTTAAGGAAGGCTATCAGGACTTAAGGTCCCTTATCCTTGTAGGAACTCGGTTGCTGTCTTGTTTGCTCAGTGCTGTTTGGTTTTCCTGCCATTTGCCACCCTGAGCAAATACTCAGTCTGTATTTTGACAGAAATAATGTGCCACTACAAACCACTGCACAATTGATAGATATTTTAGCTCCCAGAATTGCTCTTAGCATTTGTCATTGATTCACGGGGCGGGGGGGTTAAATTGTATGGAGCAAGCACGAAGCTTCACGTACACTCATGCAAGGCTGCTTATAAAAATGGAAGTTACATAAAAAGAGTAAAAATACCAATTGAATCATTAAGCGGGAATATGCATAGGAAACCTTTGGGTGCTGGCTTAGCACGGATTCATTTGGATGCTAGGCATGGGTACGGGCAGAAATTGGGAGGTGTTAACGAAATTCAAGGTGAGGATTGCAAAAGTTGTGCAACTGCAAGGTCTCTCCTTTTAGGTTTCTACAATAAGGATATAGAAAGTATACTTTCCTTTGTTTAAAATGTAATAAATAAATATGAACATAACATCAAAGGATGCTTTTTCTTGTAACTTTTAAATGCTGTTCTGTTTGGTTTGTTTCTGTAGATGCCTTTGAATATGTTTCACTGCATTCTGACCTGTTTATATCTTTCACACTTGGTTTGTAGGGTCAAAGTCAGCAAACTTTTCATGGGGCTTTCTCTTTCAGATTTTCTAGGACAGAGAAAATACCAGGCTTGCAGGACTGCTAGGCAGAATTCAGTTTGTTTTCTAAAAGCATGCACAAAATCCCTTTGAAGTACGTAATCTTATTACTTACACTCACAAAATCCTGTCTTTCATGATGCCATAATTCTAATAGAAATGCCTAATTATGGTATTTTTTAAGGAAAAAAAAAAAACAAAACCAAAAACCACCACTTATGTAAAAAGCCTGGCTCCTTATCTCCATTGCTTGGCTTCCTGTAATTTAGTAACACAGAAACTGCAGTTTCAGTCCTGGAGGTGGAGAAGAGAGTAAAACAGGAGCACTTGAATATTTTTTTTTTTTTTTTTTACACAAGCAGTGATTACAGCTCAACTTTTTTCAGTGCTCGAGCCCTCTCTTCAGACCGTAATTAGGAACACATTGATTCTTATTGCAGCTGGCAGCTGCTCGCTATTGCCTTTTTCAGCTTATGACCCCCATAGTCCTGCTGACCTTTCCTGGGGTTAGTCGTAGGCCCTTTTCATTGTGATGGCCTAGAAGTGGCTCATGTGGAGTTGATTATTTCCTTGCTTGTCTGGCCTTTTTGGTGCCATAACTCCAAGTCACTTCCATTTTCTTCCCCTGCTTTTGGCTGACCACAGTGAAAGGAAATGCTTTTGCTGGCGACAGGATCGGTTTGCACGCTTGACTGACTCGATTGAGACCCTGAAAAGGGGGGAGGGGGAGGGTAATGAACACTGTAGGTGCTGCATTTGCTTTTTAAAGGTTGATGTTAATGATTGAGTGGTCATTAAGCATTCATAAAAATGAGGCTTCAGCAGGCTTGGTTGCCTTTTAGCAATCTCAAACCCGCATGTTGGTGTTGATCTGTCCACCGCATCCTTAACGTACGGCTGCCGTGTCTTTAGGCACAGTATGTACGAGTTATGTGGCATGTGGGAGAACGCGCTGGTGTCAGTTGCTCGGCACTACTTTCCAGGCTTTTCCCAGCTAGCAAAAGACCCGGGAATAAACCTCAGAGGTTAGTCTGTAAAGCTGATGAGCAGACTGTCGGTTGCTACTGGGCTGCTAACCCTCTCCTCCCCAGCACAAAAAGCTAATGAAGTATATATGCCAGCTGTTACACTCATTTTGCCAGACCCCAGGAGGACAGCATGAAGACAGTAATTGATCAAAGGCTTTGGAGATCACTGAGGAGCCGAGCTGCAGGAATGTCTGATTGCTTTCTCTTGGAATGCCACAGGCTTCAATACTTTTTTTTTTTTTAAGGTGTCTTGGTGTGAGATTTAATGATCTAACTTGGCTTGCTTGCACTAAAGGCACAGTGTTTTAGTTGATTCTGGGGGTTTTGTTTGCTTTAAGTTTAGGTGCTTTGAAAATCTGTGATTTTTGTTGTACCGACGGAAACAATCTTGGGGAGCAAGTTAAAAGGAGATTTTTCTTGGTAATTCTGTAATAAATGACCTAGGGGAAAAAAACCAACAACTTGCTGTGCTTTAGGTGTTAAATCATACATAGTATTAAAAAGTGAGGTTGGATTAATTGATTTTTGAGTTGCTGCTGTTCAGAGGAAATACGAAATCTTTCGTATCCAAAGCTGGTTTACTCTAGGTGAAAACTGTTGTCGCATCTGCATGCAGCTGGCGGGCGGTGCTGCCCCTGAAGCAGCAGCTCTGTCACTTTTTCCTAGGGCTTCGTAGAGAAGGCTGTCAGCTCCTGAAGGCAAAGTGGGCAACCTGAATAATTCCCTCTGTTGCCAAGCTTGCTGTTTCCTTCCTCCTCCTCCTTCCCGGGTTTGCTCTGGCACTTATAGGACCCGGTGCATTTGGCTAGCAAAGAAACCCTTTCCTCCTTTAGCTTCAGCGTGCTGAATCGGCTTGCTGAAGGTCAGAGTTTTGGAGGGGCGTGATGGAGCAGGAGTAGGGTAGCGGTTAGACTGAGGTGGAGTGTTAGCAGCTCTGGTGGCTGCTCACTGCTGGGGAGGGAGGTCCTGGCCTTGTCCTGGCAGCTGGTCTGAGATGGCAGGAAGATGATTCAGGGAGCTAAACCAGAAGGAACAAAAACTGTCAGAAAAGGAGAAAAAAGTGGGTATGAGGTAATGCTCTTTTTAGTAGTGACTCTGCCCTCAGTTGCAAGGGTGGAGATGGTTCGTGGCCTGATAAATAAGTAGGGCAGGTTCTTGGCTGTGTTTTGAAGGACACCGGATCCTCTGGGGCTGGCCACCGTATGAATGCATGGCAAACAGCATTTTGTCATCTTTTAGAGTGTAAAACCTTTGGGGAGGGGCAAGCAAGTAGGTAGGAGTGAGTTAATGTGGAGGTTAGTTACCCTGAATGGACCAGATGTGTGGATCTTACACTGAAAATGGCTGCTTTCTGGAGAAGCAGTGACGGGCATGAAGCTTTAGGAAGAGAGGCAAGGGTTGCTGCCAGGGCTGTGCTGAGTCTGTCAGGAACAGAGATGAGAAGCCCACTTGGCCAATCTGGTGTCTGTGTCTTCCCGTCTCAGTGCAGTAGGATGTTTCGGTAAGTCCCTGTGCCGAGGGCTGCTCCCTGGCCCATGGTGGCCCATGTCCATCCCTGTGAGGTCTTCAGGCCTCGACCACCAGGTGATGGTGTGCAAGCTGCCCTGCAGAACTTAGCCAGCACATGCCAGGGCTGATGTGACAGCTTGGCAGTGGGGACAGCCCTGCTCCTGCACTGCGAAAACTCTGTGGTGCTCCTAAAGGGACTAATTAAAATGTGCCCTTCCCCTCTGTTTTTGGAGTTAGCTCGGATGATTTATTTTGCTTGCCTGTAGATGGCATCCTGAAGGTCGCAGGGCTGAAACTGCGAGCTGATGGATGGGCACGTGCCTGTCCCCACGGCTCTTTGGCAAGGGGTCCCTTTTAAAGATCTGCGACAAAGGAGGTGCATGACTAGAACTGTCATCATCTTCAGAACTGCTCCATCTTACTAATTGCCTCCAAAAGTACCAGGTATGCATTTCTGGATGCCCTTGTGTGCGCAGTGTGCTTCTGAGGGGTGGGTGTCCATTGGAATGGTCGGGTCAACTCCTCATGACACAAGTCTGTTATCTTCCTTGTTTCCCTTGGTCCATGAGCAACAAGTTACTTTAGAGCTGACAAGGAGCTCGAGTGCCGGATGAAGGTATTTGGAAGATTACTATAGATGAAGATGTCTTGGTGGAAGTAGGAAAAATACGGGCTTTTGCCATACTGTGGTTTTCTGGTATGCGGCACTGATGGTCTGGAGAAATCGCCAGTGAAACTGGAAAGGACTTGATCCATGAAAACCAAACCCATCTCTGTTCAACCTTGAATATTATTCTTATTTATATGATTAACTCCTGTTACGACTGTTTTATTTTAAAAGGATCAGAAATACCCCTTTTCTCAGTGACACCTCTTACTTCAAAATAACTTGGACTATTTCATCCACTCGTGATGGAGATTCATTCTCTCAAGCAAGGAATAGTGAACAGTGGGCAGAGTTGTTCCCAGGTGAGCTCATCTTGGAGTTTGAGACACTGAAATGAAGCCATGTCTAAGCAAAGTGCTCCTCTTTGTGCAGCAGAAAGGGGACTAGGTCCCCAGTGACTGGTACTTGCCGTCAGAATGGGAGTTCAGGGTTATTGAAATGATGGCAAAGGGGAAGAGTCCCGTTTTTCCATCCTTAAGGCCTTTTAAGGCTCAGATATCTATTAATACAATATTAAAGAGGCAAGGTTTCTTTGCTGGGTTTCTGAAGACCCTGAAACTACGAGCTGTGGTCTTGCCCTCTTCTCTATACCTAGCAAGGGGCTTCTGTAGTGACACCGTCTGCAAAAGAAAAAGAAAAGCAAATATTTGGGGGTTGTGTATCACATGTTGGATCTCATCTTCTTGCGTTCCCGTATCTACCAGTGAATATCAGGTTTCTGCAGTCCCTTCAAAAGTGGGTGTTAAACTTTCCTTGGATGCCCAGGTATTGTTGCTGAACAATGCTACTCCAACTAAAGTGAGTATTTTTCTTTTTTTGACTCCAGTCAAAGGACTTTGGTCTTTGTGGCTTGCTTTGTGTACTCGCTGCTTTACAGTTGATCTTACCACTCCACAAGCCTGCGAAAGCCAAACTGGTAGGTCAGAAGAGGAGTAGCTGTTGACACTGGCAGCTAGGAACATGTAAAGAGAAAGATAAACAGAGGGAAATCAGAGACTGGATAAAGTAGATCTCCAAAGATAAAGTTTAGTTAAAGATAATGAGCTGGCCTTGTTTGAAGAGACAGCTGCAAAATAACCCAGTAGCTCCATGTGCTGGGGTTAAAGTTGACCTAGAATATACGTTTCATTGCTTTTCATAAATAAATAGTCAAGGGAAGATTTGGCAAAAAGCAACATTGCCCCCCACCCCTCTTCAGCAAAGTGTTTGATGTTAACAAGTTCTTTGGGTGTTTACTTTGTCCTCTGCGCTTGCTGGTGGAGCGGCTCTCCTGCCCTTGAACCGAGTGAGAATTCAAATAAACCAAGACGCTTTCTGCACAGCCGGTCTATTCTGCCATCTGCGTCTTACCAAAACAGCCCCGGCTGTTGTTGGGGAACCAGCCTGGTCTGCAGGATTACCGGGTCTTCTGAACAGCTGAAATAAATTTGCTGGATCAGATAAAACTGCCCAGGAATGGGAGCAGAACTTGACAGCCTTTCTTTCAGCCTTCTCAAGCTGTCAGTATGAGCCTGGAGTGCAGTGTGTGGGGAGAAGTAGCAGTAAGCAAATAGCTCTATAAAATCTAGAGTGATTCTTTTATTATTATTGGAGTATTTTCCTGATGCTTATTTTGTGTATATATTTTACAGTGATGTCCCAATGATAAATACTGTTATTTTTAAATAAGCCATGGGAATAATTTTACTGTTGATATCTGGATCCGCCTTCTTAGAAAGCAAATGGCTCTGAGTGTTCAATAAACTGGGACTTAGTTCTATCAAGCATATGTATTGTTGCACTTGTTTCTGCACACTGCCAGTAAAACTCCTAGTTACTGTATGTGTGTTAGATATGTGTTTATATACATGTCTGATATATGAGATGTTTAAAATATATGTTGAATGTTATCAGCAGTGAAATTGTATGGCCAGGCTGATAAATGAAGTAACTGTGCTAAATGAACTCAGATCTTATTCATCATAATATTATGCAAGGCAAATAGAAAGTTGAAGTGGATGACAGCTACAGGTTGGTTTTTTTTTTTTTGAGAGTGTTTGATGGGGACTCTGAGTGTCAGAAACACTGTTTCTGAGGCTCACTTCGTGCAAGTTAGGTTGCTAGTTAGTGACTTTGTATTTTGCTGGTTTCATGATTTAATTTGTATTTTTTGGTGATGAAAGTGAGATCTTACATAGCTGAATGGTCAGGTATGATACGGCCAAGGAAAGAACTGTCCTCTTGTAGAAGCAGCCGTCTAGATGAAAGCATACATAACAGATGCCCCAGAAGTATGTATGAGGAAGCAGTATTCGTTTGGGAATATAAATGAGAACCAAAGTAAACATTGGTTATTTTTATTTTAGTAGACATTTGCCATAGTTTGACTGTAAAGCACACTAGAAGCGGCAAGCAGATGACATGTCTCAGTAAGCAGGTTTAGAGCAATTACAAGCAGTAGCTGCATCGCAGCATGCAGATTCATAAAAGCTTGTAAAACAAGTGTGGCCTGGTGATAGATGGTCAAATGATTATTGTTTGCAAACAATATTATCTCCAATAGATAAGATGTTTACTTTGGACTTCAATTCTTCTGGTTGGAAAGTCTGATTTGTCAAGGCAGTATGGTTCAGTGCAGATGCCTCGCACCCCAGCTGTAGAAAGAATCTTACATTAAGAATAGTACTTGGAAACATAGCTAAGTTCAACTTCGAACTCATTTTTACAGATGGTTTCTATATTGCAAAGAATATTGGCTGTTTCCTGGTTGCGCTTTTTTTTTTAAACCCCAAACACTTTGTTGTAAGAGAGTTAAAAGACTAACTCCTGAAACTTACAGTAGACATCTGTTTGTTTTGTAGCTGTTTTGGTGCCTCATCTTAATCTGGAGTTTGGTGCTTTCAACTTCTGTAATCTAGCGCTATGCATCCGGATCCTGGTCGCTTACAGGCACAGCTCTTCCTTGCTGCCACGGGTCTCATCTCTGCCATGAGTTCAGGTAAGGCCTTCCCGCCTGAGCCGAGCCGACTTGCTCAGAGGTTTTGGAAGTTTAGTCCATAATTTTGAATGAACAACGATTTGGAGGGCATTTAAAAGTGGCCGACTTTAATGCATGTTATCGATAATCTGCTTTTAAGGAAGCATGGATAGCACTTAAACGCAGTCTTAAGATAAATATAAGACTTTGCTTTTGAAAACCTGGCTCAAAACAAGTGCTTGAACGTGGAAGACTGTTAGGTAGCTTTGTTCTTTGGAATCTCCGTGGACTTAGCTGGATGCTGATTTTGCTGCATACAGTGCATCTTGTGTTCCCATGGGGTTGGGAGGGGTTTGGAAATTGCAGGGCGAAAGGGGAATCAGATCTTTGAAACACAAACGCTGATGCGTGGCTGCAGTTGGAACAGCTCTTGTGTTAAAAAAAAAGAAGAGGGATGGTTTTAATTGACACATCTGCTCTGTGTAGTCAGCTTGTCTTAACGTAACCACACAAAAAAGAAGCTTTTACTACTTTTAGCACTTCATAGCCAATCGTTATAAGCAAATGGGATAAATTTTATTTTTCAAGCAGTCATAGAAGATAAATTCCAGCTGCAGGGTCACTGCTACCAATTTTGACTTTTACACTGAGCACAAAGTGTTGGTGTCATAAGCAAGGGCAGGGGTGAAGATGAAAGTAACAGTGCAATTTCGTAGCAATTGGTGGCTAGCAAACTAAAAAGGTCATTGCTTTTCTCTTATCCCTGGAAATGCAAACTGAACTAATAGGAAAAACAGTTTTCTAATTAAAAGCTAAAAATGGACATCTGGAGTCCTGTGAAATGCTTGGATACCATTTTTATGGATTTCATCTTTTTTGTTAAGTGAAGCCACACTTTAATTTCCAGTTTTATTTTATGTTTATGCAGATAGTTTATGGTTCTGTTGAAAATGCACAGTTTCTCATCTGAAACTCATAAACAGATTTTGGATGGACTGACTTGAGAAGAAAAGCATGAGCTCAGGGCCCCGCCTACAAGATGACTGTCTCTTATTTAGATGTCATTTAATATCATCTTGACCCATACTATCTGGAATTCCTTAGCTCATTTACAAACCAGGAATTTTTTTTCCCCTGCCACTGTTTATTTTAATAATCTCTTTTTCTCCTGTATTTCTAACCAAATAGGAGTTACCAGTGTTAACTGCCTTTTGCTTGCTCCCTTCATACAAAATCTTCAGCAGAGAATTCCGTAGAAAACAAATGGTAATAATTCCCAGTGTTTCATTGGCCGGGATAGGAAAAAGTTTCCTCCAACAAGCAGGAATTTTCTTCTGGCAAATAAATAGATTCTCATAACCAAGTTTTGTGGAACTGAACCTTTTATTTATTAGCAGCTTTTCCTGTTTCTGTTCGTCTTTACTCAGTAAAGATAATGGATGCCCAATTCATCATTCTCATCCTGATGAAGTCCATGTATTTGGAATTAACAAGAGCCTTTGCTGTTCATCCAGCTTTTTTTTTATCCTGCTATTTTTAATTAGTTCTGCAGACTCAGAGATAGTTCTGCATAAATACCTGGCAGGCTGCTACCATTTTTAAAATTTACAAGTCACGTCCAGGCCCGCTTCATATGGGACAGATCAGCTACAGCTGCATGTTCCCGTACTCCATCTATTCAGGTGGCGGGTGCTGTTTCACTCTGAATAAATCCAGTGGGATTGCAGTTTTTGCTAGCCCTAGCAAGCATGATGTCTTTGCCTTGTATACACTTGGGGATATGTCTCACCCTTCCTGTACGCTGAATCTATGTTTGTTTAATTGCTGCTACCTTCTTCATGGGATTTGAATCTTGAAGTTTCCCCTGATGTTTGAGAGCGAGCAGGAATATGTCATGAATTCGTCTTGCGGAGGGAAAGGTGATGCCTGCTAGAGTATCACTAGCAACTTAGAGTTGAGAGACCCTTTATTTGTCTGTATTTGATCTGAATAGTCTGTTAGCAATATTTAACCTTCTGATGAAAGAATTTTGCCAGGTTTGTGAACAGTGGCAGGAGCCTTGGGAGAAAAGCCTTGCTGTAATACAGATCATGGTCAGTCTTTCGCACCAGTCAACGCATCATCAACCTTATCACTTGTGTTCATGCAAAATGCTGTTCACTAACTGAATATATTTTTTTTTTCTTTCAGATTTAACTCCACGTTTTATTTCTGAGCCCTTGTCTGCTGTCCAGAAGTCTGGTGGGCCTGTACAACTCCGGTGCTCTGCTGAGCCCCCCACGGCTCGCCTTTCTTGGCTGTTTAATGGGGACCCTCTGGACAGCAAGGTGGGAGAAGTGGAAATCCAGTCAGGATCTCTGTCAATTGTCTCCCTCAGCCTGTCAACATCTGGTCGCTATCAGTGTGTTGCTAACAGCAGCGTGGGTGCTGTTCTGAGCAGGCCTGCAATGGTATCAATGGGCAGTAAGTTAATTTTTCTTTCTATTCCTTGCTCCTTGCAAATTATATAGACCTCAGCTGGTTTGTATGGTTTGTTTTCCTTCGACTTTTAGAAAACACCTCATTTCAAGGTTTTTTTTTCTTTCTCCCCTCAGCCAGTACTTAGTATATGATTGATTATACACTTTTCACCAATTATTTTTTTTTTTCCCCGTGTCATCTGAGACCTGTCAGGTGATGCAGCCCTGGAACAGATTCCCCAGTTTGTGGATCCCCATCCTTGGAAGCTTTTAAAGACTCAACTAGACAAAACCACACCTGATTGATTTAGTGGTGGTGATGGCCTCGTTTTGAGCTGAAGGACCTCAGGAGTCCTTTCTGGCAAATACAAATATTATTCAGTGAAATAACATTCATTTCAGTTAATTGACCTCAAAAGTGCAAGGCTCCCAAAAGCTGCTCTTCAAGAAGAGTCTTGAAAGAGCAACTGAGCTGCCATGCCATTGCGGAAGCATGCTTGAGAATTGAAGAGAAATGAATGGGAATTGTTGCCTGGAAAATAAGTGGGAGCTGCAAATTTTCCTTTTCACTTAGTTTTGACCAAGTGAAATGAAACATCTAGATGTTCTTCAGGTAGGGACAGTCTTCTGTCCTTTTAGGTGCAATTTCCCTTCTCTCAGTGGCACTGGTTCTTCTAATCAGTCTTTGCCATAGTGCTTGATCTGTAAAGTATTTGATCTTAAAGGACTTTAGAAGAGGAAGGGCTATATTTTCCACATGGAAGGGACAATGTGGTGCTGAGAATGGGAATATAATATTCCTCTGTGAGCATGACTTGTCTGCTTGGGATTGTGGTGCTGTCTGAATCAGGTCTTTGTCAAGCAGAATTTGAGTGATTTCTCTGTAAGGGTACCTCATCTATGGAGCATGTCCAAAATCCCCCTGGGAGAAAAATTTCTTATAAGTGAGAGAAGTGTTTTGGTAAAGTATTGACCCATAGCAAGACCCTCTCAAGAGAGCTATAAGGGTGGCTAACATAGAAAAACTTCACAACCTGGAAGATGCTTTGAATGTGAAGGGAGTAGAAGATCAGCTTTTGCACTTCTCTCCTCCTTTTGAGATTTTAGTAGAAAATGAGAAGGTGCGGTTAGCTGTTGAAGCTTTCTGCTTGCCTCTTTGCTCATGGCAACGAGTGGGAGGCGTGCTGCTGTACTCAGTGTTGTGTTAATTATAATCACAGAATGACAATTTAATGTTTCTTACGGACAGGCTTCCTGCTGTTAGTGTAAATTATTTTCTCTAGTGCCTTCAGAGCCCATGAGTATTACTGCAGTCTTTCATATATATCTGCTTGCTTTTCCTGGAGCAGCTGAGGGAACGTAGGAGCTGTTTTTTCTATCCTCACTATGCCCATGTAAAAGCTGACCCTTCCTGTAGTAAGGAAGCGTATGTATACAGGAGAGTTTATGCTGTTACGGACTACAGAAAAGGCCATGCCTGTCAATACAAATGTCCAAATGCTGCACCAGACAAGGTAATCATCTTGAAACCAGCTATGTTTTTAAACACAAATACTGAGCTTACTGCCTTTCCCAAGCCATGGCTGTTCTTAACCTTTTACCAATTCTTTTCTAGGTTTAGCTAATTTTGATACGTCAGTGAAACCTGCTGTTACAGCAGAGGAAGGAGGTACAGCTTTCATTGGATGCAAGGTGCCAGAAAGTAACCCTAAAGCACAGGTTCGCTTTCAAGTGCGGGGAAAATGGCTGGAACAATCAACAGGTGAGATGTTTTATGCCCCTGGTCAGCAACATAAATATCCAACAAAAGCTTGCCTGGATTTTTTTCTTAGAACTTAAAGAAAAAAAACCTCCAGAAACTTGCAGAACTTCCTGTGCAAATCACTTTATCTAAAGCTACCTTTGTGGATTAATATCCTTTGCATGGCAGCATGATTTCTTTGTGATCCTACATTTAGAATAGATTGATATATCTGACAAGTTACGTAAAAAAAAAAAAAAAATTTTTTTAAAAAGAAGCCTTTTTTTGAAACCCAAGTCAAATATAATAATCTTTTTTCCTTCTCCACTTGTTTAGACAACTACCTAATTCTTCCATCTGGAAACCTGCAGATTTTGAATGTATCTTTAGAAGACAAAGGTTCCTATAAATGTGCAGTGTACAACCCAGTTACTCATGATCTCAGAATAGAACTCACTGGACGTAAGCTGATAGTCACACGTGAGTATTTGGTTCAGCTTTCCAGAATTAATACATCTCAAACGAAATAAATAACATCCCTAAGTTTTTTAGCATGGGCATATGAGCCTAAATATCCACTGGTCGCAAATACCATGTTATGAAAAATCTGGTTTGCACACTCAATTCTTATTTCCCCTTACTGTGGAGGAGCAGCGTGGCTGCTTCTCTCATCCTAAGAGGATAGAGCACATAACCCTTGCAGGGTGGATGCTGCTAATACTCTAGTCGCCAAACCAATTTCAGAGGAAGACTTCTGGAAGAAAGCATTACAGCATTGTGCTTAGTTACAAGTATAAGCAGCGGTGAAAGATATGGCAGACCTCAGGAGTGGAGGATGGGATGGGAGAATGCAGTTTAAGAGCATAGTTAGTGATAAGCCTCGTCTCCTTTTTTCCAGGCTCTTCCTCAGGTGGCTTCCACATACTTCACCCCCTGGCACCACAGAGCCTGGCAGTGTCCCGGCACAGTTCTCTGATGCTAGAATGTGTTGTCAGCGGGTTGCCTCCAGCCTCCGTCCGCTGGGTTAAAGACGGACGGGACGCACTGAGAAAAGGCAGGTGGAAACTGCTGCACTCCCATCTGGTGACAGACAGGCTCGAGGCATCAGACTCTGGGAATTACTCCTGTGTGGTGGGAAACGAATTTGGAGTAGTGAAATATGTCAACTATTCGCTTAGTATACTTGGTAAGAAATAAAAGAAATTTTTACGTCCAGGCAATGAATGTTTTGGTTGTATACTTGCTGGTTTTGGCATCTGATTACAAATAGCCTAACATTCTTTCTCAACCTAAAAAGAACCTATTAAAATAAAGGATAAAGTTATGTTCATAATGATCATGTCTCATCATCTCTCCCAAGTTAAAATCCATAACTATTTATTTCTTCAAATCCTTCGCAGTCTGAAATAATTAAAAAGTAAAGGACAACAAACTCCAAGGGAAGAACTGATCTATTTATTTTTCTGCAGAGTGCCAAGTGTATATGGGATACAGTGTCAATAATGTACCAGGGATCAGATGTTTCTCTTTTGAGGTTATGTATAAGCAAAAAGCTGGCAAGGGGAGGTGATATGTTTGGATGAGGACAAAAACAAAAGCAAAAGAAATATACTTGGCCTCTTTTGTGTGGCTGCAAGTTGTTCCTAATCTCCCCTTTCCTTTGTAGCAGATTTTCCTGTTGTTTGAGGTTTTTGCCTCCATGGCTGTTGTTGTTTGGTTTTTGAAATGTATACATCAGAGTAATTAAAAAAACATGTTGTTGACACACAATACACCTTTTGTTATGGGATGTCACTAAAGAATTATTTTCAAAATACAGGTGTCTTATTTACAGTATTAATGCAAATGTGACTTTGGAATAGAAGGGTGCGACCATTAAAATAAGCAAGTGTGTGGGAAACACAGCTTTAGGCTGCATAGAACTAGAAGTACATGGTGCTTGCTTGGTCTTTGTACATGATAAGTTTGTGTAACATTTCGTGGTTTGTTTTTCAGGACTTAGGCTAAGATCAACATACGGTGGTTTATGTAAAATTATTTCCCGTTATAGAACCTGCCTCGATCTCTAAGGGACTGCAAGATGAAACTGTGGCTGCTGGAGCGACTGTGCATTTCTGGTGCGATGTCCGCGGAAGCCCTGCTCCGACCCTTGCCTGGCTCCACAATGCAGCTCCCCTCCGTCTCTCTCCACGACATCTGCCAGCGGGAAACCGTCTGCGGATCCGGGGTGTCACCCAAGAGGACTCCGGCTTGTACCAGTGTGTAGCAAACAACGGGGTTGGATTTGTGCAGTCCACTGGGAGACTTCGTGTCCAGCTGGGTAGGAGTACTTGCAGCCC
The DNA here is from genome assembly GCA_026212715.1 of Elanus axillaris. Lineage (NCBI taxonomy): Eukaryota > Metazoa > Chordata > Aves > Accipitriformes > Accipitridae > Elanus > Elanus axillaris. The sequence goes on from JANZLQ010000086.1 coordinate 4,222,571, forward strand.
TCATTAACGCAAATTAAGCATTTGTACTTCAAGCTTTAATCTGGTTGGTTTTTTTTTTCCTTAGATTATATATCAGTTTGCTTCTGACCACTGTTTGTAGCAAACCTTACAAAGAAGGTGCTTTTGGTTGAATATTGAGAGATGTAGGTATTTCTGAGGTGGCGTGGTTACCTGATACTTAAAACCTAGATTACCAGCTGCAATTAAATCAGTTTATGATTGAATTTGACACAGTTTATTTTTAAATAGAATCAGGGTCCTATTGTGCTAGATGAACTAGTATTCTCAGCACTATTGGCCAACGAGTACTTGTGCCTGTTCCATATCCTTAAGTTTACAAAACAGTCATCAGATTTGGAGTTAATGTACACTTCCCCTGTATCAATTAGGAGGTACCAGTAGTCTTTTTGATCACTTTCCAGTCTAAGATACTTTCTCGTACCCAGAGAACTTGATTTCTGCTAGTACAAGGATGTTGGCAAGACCATTGCTGTTCCTGTTCTCTCCCTGTCATGTGTAGCTGAAGCTTTTGGCCTTCTCTGTAGCTATTAAGATTGATGTGAGCTGCGCAGAGGCTGGTTGAGCAGCTGGTTTGTGACCTGCTTGTCTGTGGAGTAGACTAAGTCAGTCGCCTGCACTGTGTTTCTCACTGACTGTAAAGTGTTGGTTACTTAGGAAATTTGAAGTGTGGTTTGAGTGCAGTTTTCTATGAGCCTTCTCTAAGCACAAGTCTCAGCTGAACTCTTCAGTCTGGAGAGGCTGTCTCGGAGAAGAAATAACTGTTAAAATGGCTAAAAAGAAGCGTGCGTGACTTCTTTTGAATTGTATTGACTCATTTTGGCATTAAGCATCATATTTCTTAGCCAAATTCATTCTTTGGGTTGTTTCCACCACCCCACCCCTCCCACCCCCCCAGGCAAAGGCTCTAGGCCAGTTATAGTCTCTCCACCAGCAAGCATCACTGTGATAGATGGTGGGGATGCGATGCTGTCTTGCAGTGCCACTGGCCTACCTGTTCCTGTGATCCAGTGGTATGACAGCAGAGGACTTATGACCAACCACCCTTCCCGGATGCTTCATTCAAAACCACAGAAACCTCCTCAAGCAATGCTGGGCAGCACCTACTTCTCCACGTTTCAAGTGGGCTCAAGCTCCTTGCATATTAGGATGTGATGCCTGAGCATGCTGGGGAGTACGTGTGTGAAGCCATCAATGAGCACGGCTCCGTGGTGTCAAAAGCCTTACTTACAGTTGGTAAGATTGAAGCACAAAATTGCATGGTCAGCTCCTTGATTTAGGTGAGAAATGCTGCAAAATAAGAAACTAACGGCAGGTAGGTAGTGTGGGTATCCTGGGGAAACAAAGCAGAGGAGTCTAAGCTGTCTTCATGGACCAGTTCTTCCCTTCCACCTTAGGCAAAGGAGAAACGGCTGTGTGTACTGCGTGGAGTTAGTTTTATCACGGATAAGAATCCTATCCAAAGGTGGGGTGTTTTTTTTTTAATTTCTTGAAATTGCTACTAGGAAAAGACAGTCCTTCTACTAAAGGCAAGATGGGAAAGAGATAGTTCCTTTCTTCACATTGGAATATTGTGTGATATTAGTAACAGGTTTAAGCTCCCCCCAGTTCCCTTCACAAGAACTAAGGTATGGATTCTTAGTTACATGAAGTGACTTAAGTTTCTCAGCTCTTTCAGCACCTTGCCTTAGTAAATTTAGCTGAATGCTAGTGGGATTTAAGGCCAGTGGAATTTAGTAAGTGGCCCCATATTTAAAGTTCTTGATTACCACCAGTTAGAGTTTAAAACTCATGTAAATAATTTGAAAAGATGCATAAAGGTTCATTCAGAGGAAGAAAGAAAGAAGAAACCTCAAGAAAGTGATCCCAAAATATAGTTTTATAAGTACATTATTGTTGGACTTTGCTGAGTGGAAACACAAAACTAAGTATCATCGCAGAATTCAGTCTGTGTCAAACAGAAAAATCCCACTGCTTTGCCTCAGAATTTTATGGCAGTGAGTTCAATTTTAATGTTTTGTTTATTAACTTTTATCAATTTCTAATATGTTGTACTAGCTGCTGATTATGGTGCAGAGGGTGGTTAAGGCATTTGGTTTTGATATAAAAGTCCTTAAGTAGTTTCTGGGAGCTGTTAGAGTTTTAGAACAGTTCCCAACTGTGCCAAAAGACATGCTCAAATGTTTAGATGTTTTAATGAAGAATTTGTGCCAGGTAACGCTTCTGAAGCACCTGAATGACTTAGGCTGTGATTCCAGTGCATTTCTTTGGTGGTAGGATCAACTTAAGCAGCTCTCAGCTTCAGCAGCTAGTTCCCGTCATTTACCTTGTGGAAGCACACAGTAAGAGAGCTTATTTGGCTGAAAATTGTATCTTTTTTTTCTTTTTCTTTCTGCTGGATCTGTTCCACAATATGATTCATTGCATGGTCTTAAAAGCGGGCAGGGCAACTTAAGCTACCATCGTAGTGAGAAACCACCAAAATGTAAAGTGATAGCCTTAGGATCCTATACCCATGGAGCTTATTTTAAGTCTTTTTTAGACAGTCGTGGTGTTTGCATGCATGGCAGTAGCTTCCCAGAGCTACGAAACACAGGGTTAATTCTCCAAAACAACTTCATCTAATGGAAATGAAGGAGAAAAACACACTCCAGGAAGCCTGAGTTAGCAGGTTAGTATAAAACACAAGAGAGTAGGATTTATTGTCAGTAGGTAAGGGGATACAGCGGGGAGCAGGCTGAAGCTGTCTTTTATAGAAGCTGAGCACCTCTGAGAAGTCTTTAGGTGATTAGAAGGACTTGTCAGGCGTGGGTGACTTCAGTGATCCACAGTGTTCAGATTTTTAGAGTGCTTTTGCCACCTGTGGTAAGTCACTTAGAGAGCTCCTAAGGAGGGAGGATCCTCTGGTTGTTGGAAGAAGCGGGGAAGCAATGCCTGGGAATGCAATCTGTTTGCACAGCAGAGACAAAATACAAAGGTTGCTCTGCTGCCGTGCAAACCCAGGGCATGCTAGTGGGTTGAAATCTGCTTGCATGTTTGCACCCCTGTTTCAAGAAGGGTGTAGAAGAACTAGAAAAGGTGCTGTGAAACGCAACAGGTAGGTTTGTAGTGGTGTGGAATAGTTTTTGTGGGAGGAGAGGCTGAAATGGTGAGGGCTCTTAACCTTCAAGATGAGGCAGCCGAAGGGGAGACACAATAGCAAGCTGTAAAATTCTGGGTATTATGGAGGATGCAAGTAAAAGCTATGAATATGTTCTTTTAGTGCCTGAATTGGGGACATTTGGTCCTTCTCTGGTTGCTGTCAGAGGCAGGATTTTGGGTGCGTGCAGCCTTTGGTCTGACCCAACTTAGTGCTGCTCATGGTTTGCAGTGGTGCTGGGAAGCCGAGGAAGAGTAAGTCTCAGTGGCTGCAGGGAAAGGGATGGCACTAAGAGCAACAGCTGAAAAAAGTTGCATAATGACACAACCGCAAAGAGAAGTCTGATGTGCTGCTTTATATGGGTAGCAATTATGTCAGAAACTTAGCAAAAAGAGCTTAGATCCAAATTGCTTAATGGAAATTGTTGCCCCAGGGTTGTTTTCCAAAGCAAAAATACAAGCTACTTGTCAGTTGTTGACGACTCCCCTCTCACAGCAATAAACACAGCAATGACTGCAGCTCTCCTGTCACCAGCCTAAACCACAACTAATTCTCCACATGCAAGAGTCCATTTCCCCCATGCCAGCAGGCGTCAAACCCTGCTGTGCCCACCCACGAGTCCTCTGGGTCCACCATGACGCAGTGGGCCTTCTGCCTCCTCAAGTCAATATGGCATTTGTTTCCAATATTGATGCATGGCGGTGCATCCCTTTCCCACTGCTTTGCTGACAGTAGTAGATACCCTTTCACTTGGAGATGGTTCTGGGGGCGCCTGACGGTTTTAAGCAAACTCCATCTGGCTTTAGGGACGTCCTCTCCACGTTGTTCCCTTCTTCAGTCTCCAAACTTTGTGGCATTGCTAAATAAATAGGAAGAAACAAACAAGGAACGCTTGCTGAGAATGTGTCTTCAATTTGAAAAGAGAACTTTCCTTCCCTTCCCAGCTTTTAAAAAGAGGCCAAAAATAGCAGCCACACTTGCTGCTGGTATTTTAATGGAGGTTTGGAGGAATCTGAGTCAGCCAGGCTAACACTGCCTAGGCTTTACATTACCAAGGAATTTGTTTGTTTTGTAAACCAAGTTCCCTTCATTCCCTTCTCCTTCCAGACCCCTGCATGTAACATAAACCTACACAAATCTGAAAGGACGGACAGGGCTAAGAACATCTGGTAGTCCCAGCACTGCAGTGTGCAACCTTGAGGAGCTGTGCTGGTTCCCAAACGTTCTCATTTTAAGCACTGACGTTTACTTGTCCTGGATAATCTCAGATGTCCAACCTGCCACCCCTTTCCTGCCTGGAATGCTGACAAGCCCTGCATCGGCCGAACAGTGCTTTTTTTTGTCTTGCGGCCTTTTTCAAACTACTGATACTATTTTTTATTATTTTTTTTTCATACCAGGCAAAGTAAATAGGATGGAGGAGGCTGGAGCAGGATTTCTAGAAATGTGTTGGTATTAAATTGCATGTTAGATCTGCCTGTAAACTGAGTTTATTCTCAGCATAAATTTTCAAATGAAGTAGTTGAGTTGTGCAACTTTCAAAGCTGATTGAAATTACAGCTAAAACCTCAGAAACTGAGGTAGGAGAATGTCCTCTTGTGTGCACGCCAGTTCAGGCCATGAAAAGTTCCTTGTACAACTGTGATTAATTTAAAATTACTCAGTTTGTGTCACAAGTGTAGCTATTTTTTTTTTCTTTTAACATGCATTGCCCCTACTTCACTTATTGGAGGTACTAGTCAAACTGTGCCTGCAGATGTTGTGTTTCAGGTTTTCTGTCTTTGCTACTGTGGAAAAAGGGAAAAACGAAACCCAAACAAACAAAATACCACTGTTGTTCTTCCCTGAAAAAACAGCCAGCACGCAAGGGCGCAGCTTGGCACCGGGCTCAGGTCTGTGTGGGCATCTCTTGAAATGGCTTTTTGCAGCAGGGCCTGTTTAGAAATGATGCTCTTAAATGATGTAGTGTCCCTTCTGCATGGGGCAGATGTACGTCATCTTGAAGATGTAACCGGATTCCTCCCTTTACAGTTCCTTTAGAAACTGGCACGAAAGCAGAAGAAATGGCTCCTGTGGAGATTGTCCAGAGCAATGAAAGCAATGGTGATTCTGGTGCAGAAAGAGTGTTTTCAAGCTCGCCTCCAACAAAGTTGCATTTGGACACAGCTGCAACGGAAAAAGCCTGGAGTGCTGCTGCTCCCCCCGAAGCCCCCATCATCCTCAGCCCCCCGCAGACGCTGAAGCCGGACATGTACAACCTGGTGTGGCGTTCGGGGAGGGATGGGGGCTTGCCCATCAATGCCTATTTTGTGAAATACCGCAAGGTAATGTTTCTCTGTAGTGTTGAAGTGGTTGAATCTCACTGCGGCAGATGCATTTCGTTGTCTTAGGCTTCTCAAGGAACCAGTAATTGTTGCAGTGCTGCTGTTAACAAACAAGAGTGTGGTGTCAGGCCAGAGAGAATATAGAGTATAGTTGAACCACAGTGTTACTGTGGCCACACAGGCAGCTCATTTTAGGGGCAATTGAAGTTGGTCAGAAGTACACTGTTCTATCTAGTTTTAAGTGAGATTTATTCAACAAAGCTGGGGCTTTTGTTTCTTTTACAGTATTGTTACTGTCTATGGGGAGTGGGGTTCCAAGGCATATTGTACACAGCTTCAGTGATGTTAAGAACGCATTGGTGTGAGCCAGCTTGGGTCTGGTGGGTACGCCTGAGATCAGAAGGGAAGCTGAGTGTCAGCCTATGTCAAAGGGTTTGCTACTTGGTGTCCCAAAGAGACTCTATTAAACTGAAGTTACCAAATACAAAGGTGAGCTAAAATTTCCTAAGCAGCTATCTATCGTGTCCTTAAAAATGGTGTGTCAACAGTGAGCTCTTCTGATTAAAATCAGAACCAAGCAATGCCTGTGCCCGTTCTCCTAAGCAGTTTTCTGTATGGTGAAGCTGTTTGGTTTATTTTTCATAAGCTTTTTAATCCTCTACATCCTGATCTTGTCTTAGCCTGAAGGGAATGCTTAAATTTTTGACCTGTTAGTTCCTGAAAACCTAGTGCCAAAGTCTGTTGATATAATTTCTCATCCGAAGGTGGTTGGTTCACATAAGCACTGAAAGCTTTGAATACTTATTTGACCTTTTTGATGCTTACCCTTCACTCATAACAATCCTTTCCACATTAAATGTGCTCACTCATGAGTTTCTCGGTAGGGAGTTTACCATGGTTTTTTAAGGTGGTGTTCTCTTTGTGTCATGAAATTAAATTATTTTATTGATTTCTCTCTTTTAAAGAGGGGGGGAAAGTTGGGGCAATAAAAGCCTTAGAAGAGTGGTCGCTTCAGAAGAAAATACTTGAACAAAGACCTCTGGCATAACCTTTGATAATCCACGGCATTTAGATCTGCCTTGCATGTTTTATTAAAGTCTTATATTGTTTAGCAGTTTATTTTTGGTAGAATCTTTGTCTTTTCCTTTGGGATTTGGGGTAATGTTTTCCTGCAAAGGTCAAGCATTAAGAGACTACGCTGAATCTCTTTCCTTTCTTAAATGGAGCTGGTGATTTCACTGTTAAATTAAAAAGTGGTTTTTTTTAAAAAAAAAAAAATCTTTGGTCTCCCTGCTGACTTTTTTCTTTTTTCCCAGCCTCGAGAATTAACTAGGACATACTTTTTGTTGCCTGTTTTAGCCAATAAATATTTTAAAATGCTTAAGTACAGGAAAAACTGGGATAGTTGAGCGAACATGTCTTTCTCATTAGGGTGTTGGGTCCAGCCCTTTATTATCACACACACTGCCAGCTAAAGGCTGATTGAAGTCTTTAAAATCATCTGGTCTCTTGCTAATTTTGGCCACAAGTGAAAATGAGCATTTATTTTTTTTCCTCCAAAAACAATGCGTGTGTGTGTGTGTGTTGAGAGGGAAAATAAGTTTATCGAAGAAGCACTGTGAAAGTAGTTGCAAAAGTGCTGATTTGTGGCAGAAGCACTTTGAGACAAACCATAGGTAGATATAGGAAGATGAAAGTTTTGGCAAGTGGTGGAGGTCCATTGGATGCTCGTGTGTGAAAATGATGAGGGATTTGAGTATTACATTGGGTTCTGTGCAATTCACTGCTGATGTTGAGCTCACTCTCCCTGTCCCGTGCAGCTGGACGACGGCGTCAGTGCAGTGGGAAGCTGGCACACAGTGCGTGTCCCTGGCAGTGAGAACGAGCTGCAGCTCACCGAGCTGGAGCCATCCAGCCTGTACGAAGTTTTAATGGTGGCAAGAAGTGCTGCTGGTGAAGGCCAGCCTGCTATGCTGACATTTCGCACCAGCAAAGGTAGGTGCAGCACAATGTTCCCTGTGTCCTAGGCTTTTGAGAGGACATTTATTTAAATTACATCAACTGTATGTTGTCTGCTAAGCCGTATATGAAATGTTCTGCAATTTAGTTGCTAAAGAGCAGCCTCTAATAGCTAAAATAGCTGTAGGGCAAACTTCCCTGAACATTACCAAGGCTATTAAAGCCTTGATAATAATATTTTGGGGATGATTATTAAGATATATACTGTAAGGTTCCTCTTGCTTAAAGGAGCTCAGTCAGGGAGCAGCCTGTCCTTGTTCAGGTTTTTCAGAGTATCACAAAAGAAACTCTGCACCATCAAGTTTTCATATATCAACAAAACTGCTTCTGGTCTGCTTTGCAGACACCTCAGTGAAAATCTCTCAGCTGACTGGAAGCCAGCTGTTTTGATAGTTGCATGCAGACAGCAACAAGCAAAAGAGCATTTCTAATCAAAACAAAATTTTCTTTAAAGCTTGGATGCTGGTGGCTCTACTCTTAAGCATGCAAACAATCAGATATTTTTCCTATTAATGTACAAGACCTGGAGAGCTTAAAATTTTATTAAGAATGTAATGTTTCTGTGAAATCTGTGAGTTTGTGACAAACACATACTGCCACAGGCCAAAAGTCCACTCAGCCCAGTGTCCTGGGTCCAGTTACAGCCAAATGCAGCTTCCATAGCGTTTCTATTGAACCTCTTTATCTAGGCATGGATTTCAGTGTGCAATTTTCACCACCTTTTGTGATTTCATGATGAGAGAGGGCTTTGAAACCCAGGCAGGAGCCAGTGGCATTGCCGCAAAGTGCAGTACTGCCAATGTTAGTACTGTAGATGAATGGTCACTTGTCAACAGCACAAGAGTCCCTGAGCCGATAGGGGAAGTGTCCTCTCTTCCTCCCCTGAAGAAACTCCCTAATTGCTATCCTGACTGTTTAGCTTGTGATTTGGAGCCAGGGCTTTAGTCCCCTCCACTGTAGCAAGTGATCTTGAGGAGTGAACATGTTGAGAGGCAATGAACAGCTTTTTCGTATCCGGTCCCTGAGCTGATGTACTGTATATCAAAATGTTTCTTAGAAAGAACAGCATCCTCGAAAAACACTCAGGCACCGTCTCCACCAGTAGGCATTCCTAAACATCCCGTTGTTCACGAAGGGACAAATAATTTTGGTGTCATCCTTCCTGACCTGTCTCGACACAGCGGAGGTAGGTGTATGGGTGTAAGTTGTGTTGCAAACAGATGCATCTGAGTTAACTTGTGTTTATTACTGCTATAGGTGCTTGTACTACCTCTTCTATTTCCTATTTATTCCCTAGGCTTCTTTGATACAGGTATTTTTCCTCATTTGCGGGACTTCTGTGAGTGAGGTCAGATATCTGCCTGATTTTCTGTTCTTCTGTATGTTTCCAGAGTAAGAGATCATAGTTCGAGATTTTGGGATTAACTGAGAGGTTACCTTATTCCAGACAGTAAATTAGCATTTTAAGTACCTGCCTTGATACCTCAGGTTTCCACAGCAATGTTAAGTCACCAAGTAGTAGTGTGTCTCTTACAGACTTTGGCATCTGCGGTGGGGTATTGGAAGCTATGAATTTAGCAAATGCATGACCTGATCTAGCGAACATTTAATATTTGCAAGTATGCTGTTACCTGCATGTGTGGCTCAAAAAATAAGATCAGATTTTCACGTATAACCCACGTTCTTGCTGCTCACTTTTAAACCTGCGATTGCTTTTTGCTAAATACTCTAAATAAATAAATTTTCTCTTCCACTGCAAAAGATGCAGAGGAAGAGGGGAAACGGGAAGTGGCTGTGTCAAGAGTTCTAAAGTTCTCAAAATGGATTATATCTTTTCTGAATGTTTTCTTGTGGCTTCCCAGAGATGGGCTTATTTCTGATGGCAAGAAGATATAACCACTTCCCAGTAGGTGTGGGTTTTTTATTTATTATTTTATTTTTAGCCTTGTTTCCAGTAAAAACAGCATGTTTACTGTCCTTTTCTCGCCACCCTGGCCTTTGAACTCAGTGACCTAATTCAGGCAAATTTACTCAGGAGCTGAGATCTCAAAGGTGACTTGGTATCTAAAATTTTGGGTAAAACCAAAGGTGAGTGGAGAGGTTTAATAATCCAGGTGAGGAGCTGAGCATGGCATGTTTGTGACAGTGCTAAATATCAGAACAGCCACAAAAGGGGACACCTTACGTGTGCCCGGCTGCAAATGCTCAGCCTGCTTCATGCCCCAAAGCTGCTGGCTTGCTGTTCCTTGCTCAGTTCCTCCTCTCCTCAGTGACCCGCTCCGTGTTAATGAATACAGGGTAGTTTAGTAAAGCCTTACAGCTCTCATCGATTGTCAGAATGGTTATCACCAGATTTACTAACACCACCTCTTTCCGTTCTCTCTGTTCCACTGCTGTCTGTAACTTCAAGTGAGTTCAGTAAGTATATAATTTGTTGCATGCTTTGTTTGCTCTTCATTCTCATTTTTCCAGCAATACAGCGCTCATTAATGTGGATGGGTTGAAGTCTCACTGAGTCTGGGGGAATTTGGGGGTTTTGAAGATAACAAAATTTTTCCTGTTCACTTAGTGTGTGTTTCCCTTTCCATGTAGAGATGGGCTGGGGTAGTGCAACAATGTGTCTTTTTTGATTATTATGTTGATAAAGTAATTGATTCCTCTGTTCTCTGCTCTTCAAGCATCTTTTCCAGAAGAGTTATGGGAGAATTTAAGATTCTCCTTGTTAATATGTGAAGTCTAATTTAACAATCAGCAACTAGTTTAATCAGTTGCTACAGAAGATGAAGTTCCAGCTGACTCTAATCCTCTTGTAACTGAATTTCTCATTTCAGTTCCAGAAGCTCCTGACCGACCCACTATCTCCACAGCATCAGAATCATCTGTCTATGTCACATGGATACCACGAGCAAATGGCGGCTCCCCCATTACTGCCTTTAAAGTAGAGTATAAACGTCTGGGTCGAAACAGCGACTGGCTAATTGCAGCTGATAACATTTCTCCTTCCAAGTTGTCTGTGGAAGTTCGTAACTTGGAACCAGGTATTAAAAATGATCTTTCCTTCACTTCAACTGTTGTTGCTGTTGTCTTTGCTTAGATGACTGTGCTCCTGCTGAGAGAATACTACATCTCTTGGGTTGTTTCATTTTAACTTTTGCTTGGATTATCCTGTTTCTGGTTGGTTAGGGCTTTTTTTTGTGTATGGAATAGGAGCTCATTACATGAATTCAAGTTGATTTCTGGCTTTCCAAGTGGAAAAAAACCCACCATAATTTAATACTTGTGGAGAGGAGGGTTGTGTCTTATTGCTATTTTTGATTTAATCGTTCTTCTAGTAAGCACTCAGAATGCAAAAAGAGAGAAATGCATTAATGGAAAAACGTCTGTCCTGATTTCTCCCAGTGTCCAGCCCTGAAAGCTTGGGGGAAAGAGTGCAAGAATAGGGAGAATGGATAGTGATAGCTATCCTTTGAAGCATCTTCTCGGTGCCCACCAGTTTGGACTTAAGGGACTTCCTGAGCTGACCTCCATCTCCATCTCCGTGTGTGATAGCCTTTGAATTTTTCTTGAGTGAATTTCCCTGATCACTTTTAGAAGCTGTTTATATTTCTAATGTCCACATTAGTCTGTGACAATGAGTCCTATGTTTTTTCTGATTGGATGTTGTGCAAGAAGTACTTGCTAATCTGTTTAGTCTTTCCTTGAATCCTGTTTCTAGTGCTTGTTTTGCTACATTTTCTTTTTTTTTTTTTTCACTTTTTCCCTTAAAAGGAGAAATGTATAGATTCCGTGTGATTGCGGTGAACAATTATGGGGAGAGCCCACGCAGTGCAGCATCTCGCCCTTACCAAGTAGCTGGATTTACCAGCCGGTTTTCCAACCGCCCTATCACAGGACCTCACATTGCTTATACCGAAGCCATCAGTGATACTCAGATCATGTTAAAATGGACGGTAGGTATAATTGTCTCCTCCTCTTCTCTCAGTTGTGGGCCAGTTTTTCCTGCTGTGGCTCTTAAAAGTCAAGGATTAAGAGCTGACTGCAGAGTAGTGAATGGCAGTTTTCCCTGCCCTGAGGCTCGAGAGATGATCTTGTTCATAGAAGAGAGCTAAGGTACTTCATGCTTGTATGGTAGAATTGGGTAACTTAATAGGCCATATGCTTCTCAAGCCCTTTTCCCCCTGTTTCCAAACCCTTTTTCCTCTTCCACAACAGCCCTGTTGGTTGTTTGCTGCCTTTTGCACTGTCTCCCAGCCTCCCTCCACCTCACTCTCCCCTTCCAGCTCCCTGGGGATGCCACGCACCACCTCCTCAGGTTACGCCAGATGTGAGCCCAACTGGCAGCTCCAGTGAAAGGCTGCAGCCGCCTTAGTCCACCTGCTTTGGCACAGACTTATCAAGAGGCACCAGTGGGCTTAACTCTGTCCAAAGCCCTCTTCATGCCATGAGTTGCAAGCGAGTTGGCTTTGTTTCTTGCAATTCCTGCTGCTTTTGTCAATCCAGGCTGTGATGGCTGGAAGGAGAGTACTGTGCTTTAAAACCCGCTGTCTTTCTTCTCATCTAGTAGAGGTTTCATGTTAGAGAAACATTTTCCTTTCCCCTGTTACCTTGTCTTTTGTAAACAAGTACTTTAAAGTCCTTATTGAAACCCACAGAAATTCTTTGCTCTTGTTTTGAAATCTAACCCCCTGGTATACTTTGGAGGATTTAACATGTAGAGTTCCCAGTGTTAGTTTGCTCTGCTAGCTCAGCCTTAAGAGATGTTAAGGATAATAAACTTAAAATAACCTCTAGTTCCTCAGGAGGCTGCATAACTTAAAGTAAAATATTCCTGAGCTGAATTTTAGACTGACCTTAACTCTTTCTGAAGTAAAAATGGTCTTAACTTTTCCATTTACATTAATCACGCGAATTTTCAGGCAGTTCATGGTCAAACAGTAATTGGTGGTTTGGAAAGTGATGCAAGAGAAAAGCATCAGCCCCAGCTCAGTTTCTTGTCCCCATGCTACGCTCCTTTTTTCAAGTGGTCCGAGGAGTTCAGTGGCAGAGAGCTCTTCTGCAGCCCTGTGAGAACCTCTGGCATTGTGCTCATCTTAGCTGTGTCTGCATATCCACAGCAACTGATAATCTTCTTTTCTGTTGTAGCTTCTGTGCAAACCTCCCCCCACGCCTTGCTTGCACAACCTTGTTAAAAAAATACATATTTCAAGGTGGCAAGATATTCAGTGGTGACAACTCAGCAGGACTCAGTCAAAATTTTTCTTCTCTAATGCAGTCTTTTAAAATTCTCTTTTAGTATATTACATCAAGCAACAACAACACACCCATCCAAGGATTTTATATCTATTATCGGCCTACAGACAGCGACAATGATAGTGACTACAAGAGAGATATTGTGGAAGGTACGGTGCAGTGTACGCATCCTTAATAACACTACTTATGGGGAAGAACATCATGTAGCCATGTTGGCTGTGTTTATATGAAATCTAAACTGCTTTTCCCAAACTAAGTCTTTACAATATATTTCACAGAAGTAGCTATCTCAACTACATAATGTCAAGTTCTGCCCACACATGAACTTGTTTCTTCCTTCTGAAGCCTCTTCTACGTGAGAACTTGAGAACTAAATACTGCTTTTAAGTTTGTCTTGTTATACTGCTGTAAATCCTTAATGTAGGTCTGTTTAAACTGGTTTAGCTTAAAGTAGTTGAGTAAAGAGAAAGCAGCATAAATGAGATTTAACCCAGGGTAGGTAAGTGCAAGTGTGTTGCAGACTGTACTAATAACTAGCTGGCTCTTAAGACTATTAACCCCAGCACGGATTTTGTAAGCTAGGTAGTACCTTGCATGTAACTGCCCTTCTCTCCTCTACCTTGCTTGATTGCTTATCCTGCTATAAGGAAGTTACTTTTAGCCTCAAATGCTGTGGTATGCTGCAAATGCAGGTACGTTTGTGCTTCATTTTTGCCTTTTAATCGGGTTATTTTTTCCCCCTCTGCATATTAAATCATAATTTTCCTGGAAGAAGTTATTAGATAATGTCTATATTAGTCCAGAAGTGGAAAACCCTTTTAAAAATATTTTACTTAACGTCCTTATTGCTTGGGCTGAGTAAACGTAGTGATCTCATTCTGTCCCAATGACGTTAATTATTTTTCCCCTTCATTTATTTCAGTTACAAGAGGAATGGACCTTTATTTTGAAAATTTTCTCTTGCTAGACAATACTCGGCATAGTACTTTGATGTGTGACATAAGCTTTTGCACACTCTAAAGCTATTAAAGATCCAGAGTTTCTGCTCAGAGGATTGCTTTAAAGAAGCTTATGCAGTCTGCACCTTCATCTGCAAATGTGTTTTAGCCTTTGCTAGACAGAACTTGTGTGTTTATAGATCTTATACACTAAGCAGTTAGTTGTTTAAGTGGGCTCCACTGTGCTGTGAAATTAGCTTGTTTCTGATTTTTTTCCGAGAGAGCGTGTGTGTATTGAACTCTTTGTGGCAGTCTGAAACCCTTAGCAGCTGCTCTGCTCTGCCAAAGCCTCTAACAGAAACTCATTCGAAGGAAATATTTAAACTTTTCTTTACTGTGATCCCCTAAATTAGCTTTTTGGGGGTGGGGGGGCTATTTTCAATTAAAGTGTGATTGGAAGTATTTGATGTGAAATATGTAGACAAACATGTGACTTAAGGTATTTTTGCCATAAATCACTTGTTCTTCACTTTTTTCCCTCTGTTACCTTTGAATTAATCTGTCTGTTTTTTGACAGGGAATTTTATCTTGAAATGACTGCATGAGTTGTGGAAACAGTGTTGTGATGCCTGTATTAGCTAAGTACTTGCCGTAGGCTTTCCTTACCGTTTCCTGTTAAGTCTTGTCTTTTGAGACATTCAAAACTCTTGCAGAAAACTTTTTTTTCCTTTATAAATGTCGCTACAGGCAAAATCGGTTTTTATTTAAAGAAAAAAGCAAGCAAAAAGCTTGACTCGGATGGCTCCTCACTGTCTTTCAGCAGCTTTAAGCAAAAGCAAAGCAAAACCAGCTCTGTCCTGCATTGATGGTCTGAATTTCTCTTCTTTCAAGAGTCCTGGAGATTGAATTTTAAATGTAAATGCAGTCTGATGTCAGTTGTTTAAATGTTTTTCCTTGCTAATGGTGCACGAAGAGGACAGTTAAAGTGCCTGTACTGATTCCAGTTCCACTAATGGTTTGAAGCGGAAACCTAAAACCTGGTGTAGTAATTACCGAAAGGAATGCTTGGGGGTGGGGTGACGGGAAAACCAAGTATGAATCTTGGGAAAACGTGCGATTTAAGGAAAGGCCGGTTCCAGCTTCAGCCAGGGCTTGTCTGCCCCTCACTTGGGATGCGTGGCATGCAGGGGATGGAGCTCAGACCATGCAGTGTGTCCCCCCCCCAAACTGAGATGGGGTCCTCCTGGGTACACCCTGCCATTTGTTGACCTGGCAGGGGTATCCACACCTGGGCTTGGGTCCCGGAGAAGTTCGAACAGAGTCATGGTGACAGCCCCTGCCAACCAAGCGGTCTTTATTTTTTTTATTAATGCTTAAATCAGTAGGTGGTATGACAGTTTCTTAGAAACAGTGGAAACAGTTCAAGGTGGTATTTTCCAAGAGGGATTAAGAGCACTCAAACAGTTAATTAAACTCCCTAAAGGAAAAAAAAGGGGGG
>JANZLQ010000086.1:4237768-4256657 GCA_026212715.1 Elanus axillaris
GGGGGGGAAGGGTCGCTGTTTATTAAAATTTGTCACAAGCCTGCGAAAGTAAAACTAAGAGTGATTTATATTGAAGTGCTCAGTACTTCAGGAGGGTGTCTAAATGAAATGCTGGCTGGGAGCCAGAGATGACAAAACCATCCTATTAGAGAAGATTGCTTGGCTTGGGATCTGTCTCTGCAGGGGCAGGCAGCGCGAGAGGCAGCCTCACTGTCTAATTTTGTTTCCTAGTATGTTTAATAAAATGCACGTTCCATTATTTGCGGTTTTGGCTAAGTTTGAGCAACACAGACGTATCCTTCCTGCGAAAAACAGGCGACCACTCAGTACCTCACATCTGTAGGGATCCTGCAGGATTGCAAAGTGGGAGAGGGTCTTACCACAGGGAAGTTTCTCCCCTCTCCCAAGTTTAATCTGTTTTCTGTGCCAGTTTTTCCTTGTTATTTGCCCTGCATATTGTAAATAGCTAGCATAACCCATCCTAAACCCATCCCTTCAGCAGTTTAATAGTTAAGATGCACAGAACTGCTGTTGATTTTAAATGTACTGATGCTGGAAACTTGGATGTCTATTTTTTGAGTTTAGCAACTTATGGTTTTTGTAGAGAAATGTTCTTTTAAAAATCAGCTGAAAATAGTGAAAAAAAACCCCCACCTTTATTCATCAAGAGGTTCTTCTAAGAATCTATTTCGCAAGACAGTGTGAGTCTTACGACTTCAGGTAAGTCCATAAATTGTTAATAAAGACTTTGTGCTAACAGGAAAAGCTGCAATACCCCTGCACTTGGTCTTGGTAGACAAAGACACTGCAACATACTCGTACCTAATTCTCACTCGTGCGAGTAAAGAAATGCAGTTGATTTATTTTTGTCTCCCCCCATAGGTACGAAGCAATGGCACTTGATAAATCACCTGCAGCCAGAAACATCTTACGACATTAAAATGCAGTGCTATAATGAAGGCGGTGAAAGCGAGTACAGCAACGTGATGATCTGCGAAACCAAAGGTGAGTGCCGAAATAGTGCATCTGCTCGCCTGTGGGACCATGTGAAGGGGTGGCATTTTGTGGCATGAAATATCCGCTGTGTTGAATTTTTTTTGCAGTGCAAAAGTCAGCTGCAATGGAGACCATAATTTTCTGGAATGTTTTGGAGGATTGTTTTGTCTTCCAAAGCTGGGATTGTTTTGAACATATGGAAACTGATACGTTGCACTCCCAAGAAAGGTTCTTAGCAAAGCTCTGCAGATTTGCCTGGCCTAAGAGATAGTATTGTTGTTCTGGGTTGTGGGTTTTGGGTTTTCTTTTTTTTTTCTGCTGTGCTGATAGCCTCTCCTTAGGAGACACCCATGCTCTTGAAGATGACAGAATTGATTTGTACGTCTGTTTTATGTCTTTGGGGCTCTGTGACACGTTGTATAAGTGCAGACCACAGCAATTGATGGTTATGTTGGCTGCCTCCATCACTAATCCTGCATGCCTCTGGCACAAAGTTTGTACTGTTCTCTGGAAGTGTCAGATACAGCAGTCACATTTATTTTGCAAAGAATTCCTGTCTCCTTTAATCTCTAAAACTAAGTAAGGCTGTAAAGGGAAAATGCAGACAGTAAACTTCAAATGCAGCGCTATGAAAAAATGTTTTTTAAAAAAGCCCTCTAGGAGTGGAAGCGTCAAAATTTAGTTAAGTTAGTAGTGAAGAGAGAAGGGCTAAGAACTGCAGGGTTTCAGGCTATGCGCACAGTTGGTCTTCCTCCTCCAAGGAATATAACTTTCTTCCCTAATTTTGAAATTGGCAAGATGTAATCTGTCATTCATACTGACTGTTCCTTAAAATGTATCTCCTCCAGGCTTACAGGGGTGATCCAGCTTATCTAACTCATCTGCATGGGGACGCTTATGTCTCTGACCAGCTTCACTCCTAAGCCAGGCACCTCTTTTAGGTTTTTAGTGTCAAATGAAATGAGTCTGAGCTGTCATGTGCTGAAAACTGATGTAAATTTAATTGCTGGGTTAAACTAGCATCTCATTTTCAGTGCTTTTCAGCTTTTAGTATCTTCAATAGTATGGTTTTGAGAATGGGCTCAGCAGGGTTCACATCAGATAAAAAAGTAGGTCATCTGGCAGTGGTTAGGCGATAGAAATGCACGTTGTGGTTTTTCCTGACCTCAGAAGTGGAATGATTTGCGCTCTTTCAGGTTGGGAGTTAGTGCTGTTCTAGCCATGCCTATGTTGAGTCGCTCATTAAAGTTTTGAGTGACCTCAAATGGGAGGGTTAGCAAGCTCGATAATGACCATTTTCCAAGGCAAATAGTTATTACCCAATAGTAGTTGCCTTCTTGTTATAGGTTTTAATATTGACTTTGAAGCTGTCTTTCTGAGGCATTAGGATTCTAACTCAGCAGTAATTATTTCGTAATGAAAAAACACATTTAGAAAATGCACCTGTATTTGTCTTTTATTTCATCTAGTGAAACGCACGCCAGGAGCATCTGAATATCCAGTGAAAGACCTGAGTACGCCACCGAATCCCCCCGACCGTGTCGGGGGAAGTGGAGCTGGGCCTTCAAACGGCCCCGTCCGGAGTGGTGACATGCTGTACTTGATCGTGGGCTGCGTCCTTGGGGTGATGGTCCTTATCCTCATCGTTTTCATTGCCATGTGCCTGTGGAAGAACCGTCAGCAAAATGCCATGCAGAGTGAGTTATTTTTGGTTTCCTTTCATGATGAAAATATTATCAGAGTAAAATCAGTAACGTTCGTATTACGTTTTATGAATAGGAAGCAGTTTCCTGTTATAAGCCAACTGGCATTTATTTAGAGGCTTGTACTTTCTAGGTGTGCCTTAAGTGAAGATGTGGTGTTTCGGGTTTTTTTTAAGAGCAGCAATGTCTCCATTTCTTTGCATTGATGCTTGCTACCCTGCTGCATTGCTGCACAGTGTTGCTGCAGTTTCACCCAAAGAATGGTTTGTGAAATTCCTGGGCAAAGTTTCTTCAGCTTATGTTTAACTTTAAGCACCTGCATAGGTTTCTTCTGATTGCAGCAGCAGAACTTGTGTGCAATCACAAGTACTTGTTAAAATGTGGAGGCTTAAACTCTGGATCTCTCCCTCTCTTGTGTATATCTGGAAAGAAAAAGAACTTGTCCTCCAAGCACTGCAAGTCCCTTGTTACCTCTCCGTCTCTTCACAGTAAAATGGAGTTCAATGTCCAAGTCTCTTTTAGTGAGGTGTTAATAGGGAAAACGTGCCAGTTTGCAAGTAGGATGCTTGAGCAGACATGTTGCAGATTAAGCACTCCTTTCCAGGTGCTCTGTACCCACCAAATGATTCTGTGATAGCAGAATCTCTTCAGTAGTCTTTTCTGTTCCTAATGCATAAATCTGCCTTGCTCTTTCCACAGCCTGTGGTTATTTTTAAATGTCCTTACCCTCTGACAAAGAGAAATGAAACAAAACTTCTTGCAAGATAAGATAGTGTCTTCAGCTGCGGCCCAGAGATATTTTCTGGAAGTAGTTTGTAGCAGATAGCAGAGGGCCTACTGATTATACAAATGTCCTGTTTTTAGGACACTCTTCATAGTGACTGACGTCAGCTGAGTCTTTTCAGACCACCGTTCCTGGTCTGTTCTTCAGGGTGTAGCCGTTTTCCATTTCTGTGTTTGTATACTAAGCACTTAAATAGTACAGTTAATTTACAAAAGCTGTAGAAAGAGAAAATAAGTTTATTTTGTTTCTTAGAGAAGCTCGTTTAACTTCTCATTTGGCAATAAATGTGCTTTTGGTAATAATGTCTCCTGCAGAATATGACCCTCCTGGCTATCTCTGTCAAGGGGCAGATATCAATGGGCAAATGATTGAGTACACGACCTTACCTGGCACAAGCAGAGTCAATGGCAGCATCCATGGAAACTTTATAAGCAACGGTGGCCTCAGCAACGGCTGCCCGCATGTCCATCATAAAGTTGCTAATGGAGTTAATGGAATCATGAATGGAGGAGCTGGGCTATACCCAGGGCACACCAACTCCCTGTCCAGGATGCACATGGACTATGAACATCCCCACCATCTCATGAACGTAAGCTCTTACGCTGGGGTGGAAGGCTCAGCCTAGACCTTGGGATTTATTCAGAGGCTGTAGAAGCAGACTTAATTTGGGTGGGGGAAATACTCATCCATTGATAACAGCCAGTTCCACTAAATTACTTATCCCAGAGGAAGCAACTGGGCTGATATTTCTGATACAAACATCATGGTTTTCATTTGAGAATATCAGATGACAGCAAGAATTCCACTTACTCTGGGAAATCTGCCTCTACCCTCCTCCTAACAGCATGTAAGCTCTGAGAATGCTTCAGTACTGGGCTGTGAGATACTTTACTTGTACATATGGTATTTCTCAATCTTCAAGTTAAATAGATTTAATTATAGCTGCTTATTCTGCAGCTTTATGGATCACCCGTTTTTCCCCCACCTGTTTCAGATCTGTAACTCTAAGCAATGCTATTAATTATGGCAAAGCACGAATGTAGCAGGAGGTTCCATAAAATAAAATGCCCCATACATCTTGAAATGCAGCAACGTAATAAGGCTTTTTTTTTTTTTTTAGCCCCTTGTTTGTGACTGTTGAGACAGGCTCCTTTTTTGTTTTGAAATTTAAAATAAAATTAAAAACTAATTTAAGCCTGTGATCCAGACTTTGTATGCTGTGGAAAAATACTTCATTTGCTGAAATGTGTCCCGTTTCCAAAAGAGAATAATGATTTCATTATTGTCTATGGAAACAGATGGCTTGCATTCAAACTTACTAAACATACTCAGAACTGAACATTGCCCAGGAAAACTGAAAGAAAAAGTTCAGAAGTCTGAATAACCCATGCTGTTTCTGGAGAAAAAAAAAAGGGGGCTATTGTTTGTGTTAGTAATTGAACACAAGCACTTCATTTTATTGAACAACAAATTAGCACTTGCACAGTAGTTGCCACTTCAGTTAACTTCAGCTTTGAGTCCAGACCAGTTGGTTCTTCACCTGATTCTGTCTTTGGTCTGGTCGTGTAGCAAGAAGTGCCACTTTTTCATTGCTTTCAAGAGCAACCAATGCTGAAACTGTGTTTTTGGACCTGTCCAGCCTCCCAGTGGGTGAAACTCTCCAAAAGTGTCCAACCGCGCAAGCCCTCGGGAAGGGAAGATTTTGCAGTGCTTGAAAGCTTTCCTGTGAGAAAGCTTGGGGGCTTACACTGATGCTTTGTCCCTCTTACTTTTATGGTTTTGGGAAGAAGGAAAGAAATACGCATGTGGTAACACAGGTCTCAGGGTTTGGAGCTCCTCTGTCCCGTAAGGTGGGATGTGCAATGCTGCTGTCTCGCTGCAAATACTTGACTGGGTTGAGTTTTTCTTTCCCCCCTTCCATGTTGTAGAAAGTTTGAGTCACGCAATCTCTTTCCGTGTAGAAGGACTGGGACTGGCACGTGGGTGAGGCGTGCGGAGGAGCAGGATGTTCTTATCCTCTTTAGGGCTCTCTTTATTGTTTCATTGATTGGGCTAAATGAGGAAGAGAGAAACTGGCCAGGATGGCAGTCAAGACTAATTAGGCATTTCCTCAGTGCTCCCTATTGCACTGAGCAGCTTCAAAAACTTAAGGATAAGCCCTAGTTTAGCATAAATAGGGATTGTTAGATAGTTACCTACCACTTGAAATCTCAAAAGCCGGTTGAGCTTTCCCAGACTAGCTCCCCTCCTGAAACACGGCCTGCTCCGCCGTGCCATTTTTGAGCTGCTCCCGCATCAGTGTCCGCCTAGTCTTTAACAATGAGGTATGTGTTAATCTGGGCATTTTTACTTGCTTGTAATGGCCCCTTCAGCCAAAACTAACAACACAAAATCCCTCTCACCCAGAGTCATTGCTGGCTAAGGAATTACCCCATCTGTAAAAATACTAAATGTTTCAAAAATCAGTGTAGCGAAGTAAACTGATCTAATCGGAATAATTACAGGAAAGTGGGATGGGTTTATATTGTGACATCAGCCCTGCAAATTTAATACTCTGTCTCCCCAAACAGGCACAGTTTGCTAATGAACAGCAATTTGCTTTCATGTCTGTCATCAGTGTTAAAAATAAACATATTTACAATGTGTTTATTAAATTAAACCTGAGCGTATTAAGCTGAAAACAGACCAGGGAAATTACCACATACTTGTCTAAGCTGTGGTTATTTACTTTTCTCTGACACACACGCTGGCAAAAACCCTCTACTTGACTTTGTATAATAGCTCAGTGTTGCCATGTTACCTTACGGGGCACGGATCTGAAGATTGATAAGGTGATTAGACTTTGAAAACAAAGTGAAAGGGCTTGGGACGCTAGCTTGAGCTGAACTGCCTCTTCAGTGTATCTTTGAACAGTGATTGATTTTTTTTTTTTTTTTACTTTTTTTTAATTGATCCTTCCTGCTGCAGGGCGGTGGGATGTACACAGCAGTGCCACAGGCTGACCCCTCGGAGTGCATCAGTTGCCGAAATTGTCGGAACAATAACAGGTGATGTAAAACTCACACCAAGGCAGGACCTTCATAAACAGAAGCCCTCACTCTGTGTGCTGTGTTAAAGCTAGGGCAAACAAAAGCAGAGAGCTTGAGTCCTGGCAGAGGGTACGGAGGAGGTCAGTGTATGACTTGGAGAGCAGTTGGTGGTTGTCTGTGGGGTGGAATAAAACGAGTTATTAAACCCACAAAGCTCATTTTGCTCAACATACTCCTCTGAAGCTCTCTAGGAAGTGAGGCAGGTTGGGCACTGGATTTTCTTTTTTAAACCTTATTTCCTGTGTTTTCTTCAGTTTTGAGATAACAAAATCATTCCATATGGGGTTTGTCAAATAGGATTTAATTGGTCTTCTGTATTTTACATTTCCTGCCATTCTCTTAAGAACACCAATGACCTAGAGTTGCAGCTTTGCTTTCACAACGCTGTTCTTTGTAAAACGTGGGATATGAGGTTCTTCAGGAGCAGTTTGGCCAGCCATTGTCAGTGTGGGATACATTTTTTTGTGTGTGTGAGAAAAAGGATTCTTGTATAGAATAAGGGAAAATCTGTCTTCTACATTGTAGCTGGGAGCCTGGATTTTTATTAGATTTTTCACTTTTGAAAGTTTTAAAGAATATCCTTCAGGCTTCTGACTAAATCTCTGGTTATTTTAATGACTAAAAATAGGACTGGAAATCAGACATGCTGGACTGCTCTGACTGGTAAATTCTGGATTTTTTCAATCATACTTTGAATTTTCTGTCTTGAAATTGTCAGCTGCCTTTAGGTGTACATCTGGAGAAGCTAAGTTGAAATTAAGCTGTTGTTGAAGGCAGAAAACATGTTCTCTTTATTTTCATGGTATTACTTCTAAATCTAACTTAAAATAGGTGTTAAATATGCTTGATAGCGTGATGGAGACAGGCTGCTACTGGCAGGTAGAGCTGGGCATGCTTTGTCTGGACCAGTGTCACGGCTGGTCTCTGGGGGAAGCAAGCTACCATTTCGTTACAAGCCAATTGTCTGTTTTCAAGGCAGGCTGTGTAACAGCAGTCATCAGGATATGTACGACTGGCCATAACTTGGAACATGCTGTATGTGCTATACTGTAATTAAGAGCTTGCTTTCCAGTTTTAAGCATATTTAAATTTTTTATTGCTTTTTTTTCTTAAGAAAGCGGGGAGAATGGGTTCCCTCCTCTGCAACTCTACTGTTCCTCCCAGATGGGTCATCAGCAGGGTCTGAACTTTGAATTTTCATGTCCTTGTTCTATATTTGACTGCTTGATAGAGAAACAAGTTGTCCTTTACAGCTGCCTTACCCCACAGGGGACCATTAACCTCCGTTTGGCAGGAGAGCTGCACAGCCGGGACCGCTCCATTCCCTTCCTGGTGCTGGGGGAATGGAAGGGGATGACATGGGAGAGGGGAACAAGGAGGACCAGAAACATACCGGAGTATTACACCAGGGGCTAGGGAGCTGGATGTATGGCCAGGGTAAGGAGGAGGAGAAAGGCCTGGTGGGTTAGTGTAGTCAAACCGGTAAGTTTTGGCAAGTGAGAATTTGGGGCTGGAGTCTTTTCCCCATCTTTGCTCAGCCTCGTAGCTACCTTATGCAGGTAAGGGCTGTCCCCTCCATCTGCTCTCCTCTTTGTGCAAGGAGGACCCGTGCCTTGTCCCACCCTCAAATTATTGCACCTTGTGTACTAAACCCAAGCAATTCCCTCTGCAAAACACACGCGTGATGACAGGGGAAGGTAGGTTCAAGTGGAAACACTTCTAGCAGGGTGACGGTCTCTAACTCATGAGCATTTCAGGAGCATGTGGCCTTGCTCATACGTTCCATCTTGGCACTGCTAATTCATAAATGAGCCTGTTTCCACTGAATGTCTGGAGTTGTAGTTGATTTGGGTTGAATTTAGCAGTCGTTTGAATTGTGACCATGTGCAAATGAATCCTAAAGGTTTAGCATATTTAATAGCTGGCTATCGTGGCTGTTTTCAGCAATAGCCATCTCTGAGCAGGTTTTATTATTACAGTGGTGAAATCCCTCGGTCTTCTGTTTAAATTAGCACTTTATGCTCTCGTAACTGCTCATGGAGGCTTGCCAGAGGTGGAAGTTGCTGAAACGTGGATACCCGCTTTGCTATTGCAGACAAAGCTGGTAAGAAGAGTGTGGTTTACACTTGTTACATTAGAATTGAGAACTGATTTTTTTCTTTTCTGGTGCTTTTGCACTAAAGTTTTTAGATACCTGATGGTTGCAGAGGAAGTTACCGTTTTGCAGGTCTCTCTTTGCAAATTTGCTGTATTTGGATCGGAAATCTGAAATACACATTTGACACAAAGCAGTATTGGTCTTGTTTTTCTAGCTTTTTAAATCTAGATTATGTTTGTGCAGGCTTTTAAATCAGATTATAGTTTGGTAGGATTTTAGCACTGAGAATTGATAGAAAATGTGTTCTCTGCAGCAGGGATTTTACATCGCTCTGCATGCACTCTCTGCTCTGGATATACCAATGGCTAGTTTCCATCAAAATGTGGTTATTTAAGCTTAAAGAACTGACCTGCTGTCTTGAAACATCATTTAAGCCTGTACAGTAATATAAAAAAACTACACTGACCTCTGTATCTTTAAAAAGAAACCCCCATAAACATGCAAAGCTGAGCATTTTAAATGGGTTCCTCTAAGACTACTTTTTTTTTTTAAATAATAAGTGAGTGCAGTCAAAACCTCTGCGGAAAGAAATGCAAACTAATAAATGGATTTGTTTGAAGACCAGATGTGTTTCATGTGGATTCTTCAGTGGCTTCTGTGGTATTTTGGTACTTGGAATAATGATTTTGGAGGCAGTTACGGGAGCAGGAGGACAAAATAGGAGAGCGAAGGTTGAAATCGAAGCTTGGTGCTGCTCCCTCTGTCCTCATGGCATTTGGGAGGGAGCAGGCTCCCCGGGGCAATACCGCAGCTGCTGGAGGGAATCCCCCCCTTGTCCGGTGTTACGACTTTGCAATTGAAACATCTGCCTGAGGGGAAACTTGTTCCAGTTCCTCCTCTAGAAAGTTTATTTGCATTACTTGTGGATGTTTTGTCGCTCTTTCAGGTCTGGCAATATTGATCGTGGTTCTCAGGTGAAAATGTAAACTGAGGCTCCATGTCAGTTTCTAGGACAAGTCCCTTGAGCATGATGTTTTTATGCATCACTGAGACCTTTTTAACGCATAAAAGTGCTTTTGGGGAGTTGGGCAGGACCTTCCTGTGATTGCCAAGCTTAATGTCTCCTGGTTTTAAATCCATCTAAGCTTACTACTTTGGTGCTGAGGGCTCAGCTGCTATCAAAGTAGGCTCTGATGGCTGTTACGCTGTCACTGGTGATGTCAAAGTCCATCTTCCCCCACTTCCAGCAATACAACAATCAGCTCTGCTCAGTTTTGGGCCAGAACCACTCTAAAGAAACATGCTGTGCTACCAGATAAGCTGGCACCTGAACAGGCAGATCCCAGGTATCAATTTTTATATTTCAAAATGCCAGTACTTAGGCAGCATCCCAGTAATAACCAGCTACCTATATAGCAAGATGCATTAGGCTTGTCACTGTGAGGAGAACAGGCAGTAGATATATTTAAATTTGACAGAAAAAAAAAATTAAAAATAGCTCTGAGTTGTATCCATATCAATATATAAAAATCTTGAAGCCTGTTTAGCCTTCACGGGAGCATTTCGGAGTATCACGGGCTCATGGTGGGTTTGAATGCTCTACATCCTTATTTTGATGCTTTTCTTTTATTTGCGCGTCCACCTCTGTTCTGTGCCGCAAAACATGGAGCGCTTTGGGGGCTAGTTTCCCAAAGTTTATGGCAGCTGTACAAATGAACCTTTTGCGTAATTATGGTTCTGTACAAAACCACACTGAAGTGTGATTTTTGGGCTTTCTTACGTAGGAATTGCTTTATAAATGTTCGCTGAGGCCTCATTGTTCACGGCGCTCCAAACACCGTAGGCATTTTCCCTGCCTGCTACAATTGTATGCATGTCTCTTAAGGTCCAGCTCCTTTTTATTTAAAGGCTAAATAGCTTGGCTGTAATAATTGATTTAGCAGCTTAACTTCAATTCCACAGCCTTACGCAGGTATTGTAGGGCCACAGTCTGATTTACACAGCAGAGGGGAGGGTTTATAATATTGCATGTATTTTTCTAACTTGTGTTCAGTCTGATAACACTTAGTATTTATTTTCCAAGGTACTTAAGTTTGCTGTTTGGGTTTCAAACTTGAGCACTTTTTCTTGGCAGTGAAAACCTGTTTTATGGGGCTGCCTTGATGGAGAAATGGACTCACAGGTCGGGTCATCAGGTCACAATCGATGGGGGAAGTAACCAAGCGCATGTTTTGAATGCTTTCAGCTGTCTGTTGGGATTAAAAAATGCTCGATCCTTTTCTTAATGTCAGGATTGATCTAAAAATATATGTAAAGCTTATTTGGCAAGCTGTCTGACTGTCGTTACAGTGAATGACATGTGGTAAAGTACTTAAAAATTGCAGTTTCTTGAGATAAGTGGTGGAAAGAAGCAGCTCTGAGTAACCCTGTTTTGGCTTATGTCCCATCTGCAGGTGTTTCACCAAAACCAGTGGCGCTTTCAGCAGCAACGCGCTACCCGTCGTGCCCATCGTAGCACCTTATCAGCAGGATGGTTTGGAGATGAAACCTCTGAATCACCATGTCATGGTAGCCATGTGCTTGGCCTCCACTGTCCCGGAGTGCAGCGCCCGGCTGGAGGATGACAGCAAGGAGAAAGCAGAGCAGCCCTCTGCCCAGCATCCCTGCTGTCAAGAAGGCATGAACCAGCTTTCCATGGATTACACGGATGGTAAGGCATTCCAGAGAGGACAGTGCCTGGCTTTGAAGCTGGGAATATTTTGTAGGACAGCTGTAGGGTGCTTAATTTATCGCAGAGAAGCTAGTAATTAAGCCCACAAAAGACCTGGCTTTTTGAGAAAGATTAAGCATTCTGCCTTTCCCATCATGGAAAACGGGAGCAGCGATGCTCAGATGCCTGTGGCTGTCGTGTCCTTTGTGATTGATGCCTCTAAATGGAGTTCATCGAGCAGGCGTGCTCCAGATAACGAGGCTGTGACTGATTTACGCTGCCTCGCAGCTGCTTGCACCTACGGCATACCCGTGGTCTCCCGAAACCACTGAAATGCTACCTAATGGAGTTTTCCTTAATGAGCAGGCATCTGTGACGGCCTAGAGCCATCCCATAGGCATGACCAGGCAACGGAAATGTAGGTGGAAGTTGGGCTGACCTAATCGGTGTGACCTATTTGATATCAGTCCCGTTGGTGTGCTCAGATAGAGCCCTTGCTCTGAGCTGTTGCCTCATGTTTTGTGCCTGTTGTGGTGGGAATGAGCCTAAGCTCAAAGAGCATCACCCAGTCTGACTAATCTGAATTTTGTGGGCTTGTGGGTCTGTTGAGCTGAAAGAAAAGGTGATCTAAAAAAAAACAACAAAAAACCCCAACGCCAATCAGCCAATCCACCCTGCTCTTGCTTTGCAGGTGACAACTGTGTGCACTCGGAAACGTCGAACCATGTTCTGAGCTGGAGTCCCCTTATTCTGCAGCCTGTTTTGAAAGACTGTAAGGAAAAACCAGGATGGAGTTCATCCGGAGTCACCTTAAATGGTTCTGGGGACCTTCGGCAGCTCCAGCTGCAGGAAACCTGAGGAAGTGACCGTTGTTCCCACTTAACGCCAGTAACTGCACAGCAGAGTCGCTGAAAAGGAGTGATGGAGGGATGTTAATTATAACAGAGAGAGTCACTATTTATTTTTTTGTAGTAGTGTCATATGAATGTATCTTGTTTTTAAAAATGGTTGCCTTTTTATATTATTTATGCCTTGAAATTCCTTTTTTTTTTTGTCCCCCCCCACCACCACAAAACTAGCCTGGTTATGTGTATAAAAAAGAATTGTAATAATATAAAGAACAACGATGGGAAATACAGAGTGTGTTTTCCGTGGCATATTACCAGCACGAGAAGCACTTCAGAGGAGTCTGATACAGGGATTTAGCAAAGCGGGTCTGATGCTTATGACCAAAGGCTGCTGCCTCCCTGGCAGCTCGGCGTTGCTGCGGTACTCGAACCCTCCTTCCTGTGAACACCTCCCATCCTCTTTTGGTTTCTCTGGGAAGGGCCCGATGGGTAAATACAAAAATAAATAAGAAAAACAAACCTTGGCTGAGTCTGTACAGCATGGCTTGAGGCACAGAGCTCAATTTGGCGACTGTCTTTAGGTGTTTGATAACCCTTATGTTTGCAGAAACACGGATGAAAATCCAGCCTGTCTCACCTTCCACTTGTAGAAGACAAAATCTAGTTCAACTGCGCTTTTAACTCCTTGGTTTGAGGGAACACTAATGGCTGGAATAGCCTCTGAAATGAAACAAGTCGTGTTGAAGCAGCGCCCACCATCCCTGCGCGTGGCTGTTAAGAAACCTGCCTGCCCCTCGGAAAGAGCATGATGTAGGTGTTGCAACGTTAACTGCAGGGTTTGGGGGTGGGTTTTTTTTTTTTTCCTTTCCAAATTTAATCGGAGTAAATAAAACAAACCAGTGCTTGTAAAGCACTACCTCCCCCAAAAAAATTCAAGAGCGCATAACCCCAGAAATGAGGTGCATAAATTACAATTATGGCTGCCCTGAGGCAATACATGTGCAGCCGCCTTTTCAGGGAGCAAGTATTTTTCTAGCCAGCGCTGGCCGCGGGGCTGGGAAGGGAGGAAGTGATGCCGGCCTGGCTGGAACTGCTGGAAGCCCCTGGGGGAGCAGAGGCACTACAGGTGCAGCAAGTCGCTTCGTGAGTGGTGGGGGTTTGGGGAGCGGTTTCTGTCTGAGGAAGAAGCTCTTGCAATCTGCTTTGGTAGCAGTATCTTTCTGTGGGCTGTTCTAAGTGTTGAGGTGCGCTGGGGTTTTTTTCCTTCTATTGTATTATTTATAAATATATTGCTTTTTTTTTTTTTTTTTAGGGTTGTGTGTCCTCCCAGCCAGAGCTGCCTAATCCTGAAACTCCCTGAAAACCCTCTGCTGGCACCCTGGACCTCACAGTGTGAAACCCGTGGGCTTTGACTGCCACCTACCCCAGAGCCACTGCAAAGCCCTGCTCCTCCCTCTTCGTTTATATCGTCCTCTCTTAAAGTTGGCCTTCTCTGTCTGCTCCTTGCAGAGTGGCTTTACCCTCACTGGATATCTTTCCTTCACAAGATCTGCTGTATGGCTTTTCCTGGTTTCCAACGGAGATTGGCAGGCGAGTGCTTGTGTTTTACCTCTGGCTGCTGGGTTTTCTCCGAACGCTGAGGTTCAACCACATTTTTAAACGACCTCACTTAAAGCAAACCCTGCACATGCCCCCTTTATCATGGTTGTGTCATATAAAGACACTGTATTTTCCCAACAAGCTGTAATATTCCTTTGAAAATTTTACATATTTGGAAACTGTGCTGGTTCTGATGGGGGTTGGGGTAGGGTTTTTATTTTTTGGAGTGGTTTGATAGAGAGTGTGATGCTGCTTTAATGGCAGGAGGGGGGATTGATACTCCACAAGCACTGAAGTGAGGTTGGTTCTCATCACTTGATACTTCCTAACAGGTTATTAACCAAATACAGGAGAAAAGGGCCAGAGACGCTCTTGTTTATCACGGACACAAGAAGTCGAGGGCCAGGGAAAGCTGGGGACTGCTCAACCCTTTCCTTGGCCCCCGCCTCCCTCGGTGCTTGCACCGACATGGGGAAAAACCATCACGAATCGCTATTTTTAACATTCTGCGGTTTGGCCTGAAAATGGGGAGTTTGGGGTGAAGACAAGGACTCCTTCCCCACCCCACCACAGCTTTGTGCCTTTCTTTGCAATGCATAAAATTCAGTATGGTCCAAAGCAGCATCCACAACTGCAGCCGACACAAGCCCTGGGTCTGAGAGCGGAGCTTCAGCCCTTGTGTTTTTTTCTCATCAGTGAGAAAATACTTGTTTTAGCCTAAACGTTTATTTTGGCTGCAGAAGTAACTGAAGTCTTGAAGCTGAGCTGGAGGGGCTTTTGCCAGGTGCCAGCAGGCTCGTGCCCATGCTTGGGCTGTGCTGGTTTTTATAGCCATGGGTAAAACCTGGTGTGAGCTTTTTGGCAAGGCCTCCCACCTTTCTTACTGCCTGAGCTGTATCACGAATTCACCCGTCCTCCATACTTTATGGGGTTAGAAAAGCCTTTTTAAGTATTTTAAAGCAGCAAAACCCCTTTGCCACCAGCCCCAACTTTTTGTGCCAGGTCTGGATCATGGCTATTTTTCCAGCTGCTGAGTTTTGACTTTGGTAGCACTGTAGGAGCCGAGGCCTGGGAGACGCGTCCACCCTTCCCAGCTTTATTAATGCGAAGGGACAAGCGGGATGCAGCATGGGCGAGCGCCGCAGTCTCAGGGTGTGAAGGGGAGGAAATGGAAACGGAGGTTATGGCGTCGCCGTCATGGTGATGGTGACATTAACCGGCGGGTCGTCGGTGTTGTCTGGTGGTGCTGAGAGTGGCTCTGGAAGGGGCGGGAGAGCCCCTGGTGACAGCGGGTGGGTGCTGGGTCACCCGGGTGGGTGGCTCAGCCTTTGTCTTGCCCTATGGGCGCTGTTACCTGCTGCTGCGCCGGGGGTAGCTGGGTCTTCTGGTGCCGGCGCTGCTCCCTCCTCCCTGCTTGCGGCTGTTTCAGCATCCTCTGGCACGCCGATGGGCTCCTGGGCACCAGGACCGGCCCTGAGGGAGGGCAGGTGGGGGTCTCGCCAGCGCTGGGGAGCGGGAGCAGTGGGCCAAGGGCATTTGGGCACTCACGTGCGGAAGAGCAGGTCGTGCAGCCCTGGGGACAGACAGATGGACGTGAGTCGTGGGCAGCTGGGGTCCGGCCGTGCCCCCCGACCCCGGCACTCACAGGGGAGGGTGTCCCGGTGGCGGGCGACGCAGCGCAGGGCTAGGAACGATGCCACAGTGGCCACCAGCATCCCTACCACTGCTGCCCCCATCACTGCCGGGTAGGCCTCAAAGGGAGGCTCAGCTGGAAGAGAGGGGCTGCTGTCAGCCTGTCCCCCGGGGTAATTGGGGTAACGAGGCACCCATGTGTGAGCTGTGCAGAGGGAGAGGAGGGAGCGTGGCAGGCAGCAGGCACCAGGCACCCCCAGCCAGGGCCTGGCAGAGCCCAGAAAGGCAAAGGGAGGTGGGAGCCTGTTCCTGTTCACTCTGGAACCTACTGATGGCGGCTCACAGGTGGCTCCGCAGTCCCATCACGATGCAAACGTTGCCCTTCACTCAAACCCTGCTCTGCCCCTGCGGAGCAGCATCCCCTGCCCACTTCACCTGGCGTCTGCACCTCGGAGGGGTGCCCGGCTGTCCGGTGGTTGACGGCCAGGACGCGGAAGGCGTAGACCACAGCTGGGTCCAGCCCCCCCAGGCGCCGGTCGCGGGAGTGGGGCTCGATGTTGCCAGCGGCTGTTTCCCAGGGGCCGGGCACACGGCGGGGGGGTTTCTTGGCTTGGCGCCGCTGCACTACGAAGCCGGTGAGGTTGCCTGTGCCCTGCGTCCGCCACTCCAGCCGCACCTCGGTGCGCGCCCGCGTGTACCGCAGCTTGCTGATGGTGACGTTGGGGGGGGGCGGGTACCCTGCGGCGAGATGGCGCCCAGCAGGAGGGGGCTGACCCCCCCACCCCAGGGACCCCGCACCCCTCCCGGGACTCACGCTCCACGTGGAGGCGGACGGGGAGGCTGGTGCTGCCCACAGCATTAGCTGCGGCACAGCGGTAGATCCCGCTGTCTCCTGGCCACTCGGCATCCCGGATGGTGAGGTTGACCCACACATCTCCCCACTCTAACCAATACTTGGCCAACCCTGGCGTCACCTCCCGCTCCTCGGCGTCGTACCAGGCTACGGCGGCACCAAGACTGGCACCGCCGCCACGCCGCCGGCATGCCAGCCGCGCCTCGCCGCCCTCCAGCACCGCCACCTCGCTCCTCTCTGCCTCGAGTTCGGGGACCTCTGCGCAGCGAGAAGGGGGGACGGAGCTGGCAGGGACGCACAACGCCGCTGCGGCGCGGGCACGTGGGGACGGATCCGATCCGGCTTACCCAGCCGCAGGCGGCACTCGGCGCCAGCGGCCCGCAGCGGGTGGGCGGCCATGCAGACAAACTCCCGGCCCCCCAAGCTGCCGTCGGCGCTCAGCACCAGGACGGCGGTGGAGGGCCTGGGGTCACCCAGTGCCTGGCCCCCGCTCTCGTGCCAGCGCAGGGTGACCGGCGGCGTCCCCCCCTCCCACCGGCACCGCAGCATCACGTACTCGTCGCCCTTGGTGGCCGCTGCCACGCAGAAGGGGCCGCCGTCTGGGACCCCTGTGGGGGGGAGAGGCGTCAGGGCAGGGTGCTGCGACGCTGTGCCAAAGCATATCCCCCCCCTCCCAAAAGGAGATACCCCCTCCCCAGGGCGGGGGGGCTGCTTTGCGCCCTGGCAGTGCTGTGCGGACCCCCGTTTTGGAGCAAACTGGGGTGGCGGGAGGTCACAGCCAAAGCAGCATTGCCTTGGGGTGCCCATCCCATGGCATGGTTGTGGCGCGGGGGTCACTGTGGCTCTGCTGTGCCGGGGGGGGGTGTCAGGATGTTTTGGGGAGGGCAGAGGGGGACTTGTCCACACTCACAAAGGGTGGTCCTGCAGGCAGCCCCCTGTGGCAGCGCGGGGTGGGAGGCCAGGCAGGAGAAGGAGCTGCCGTTCCTGGTAGCCGCCCCTGGCTGGATGCTGGCGGCCATGGAAAAATTGCTGCCCATCACCCCCTCTTCCACCTCCTGCGGGCCCACCCAGCGCAGCCGTGCTGGGGGGAAGCCCCCCAGCCAGCGGCACTGCAGGGCCACGTCCTGCAGGTCACCAGTGGCCAGGGCTGAGCAGCTGGGGCTGCCGGCTGGTGGATCTGCAGGAGACCATCGGTGCTGGGGTAGGGCAGGAGGGGGTCCTCCCCCCGCCCCGCTTTTACCCCTCCCCGCTTTTACCCCTCCCAAATTGCCCCTCGCACCCACGTCCTCACCAGGGAGCCGCGTTGTTCCATCTTGCCCCAGGGGGGACCCGCAGGCCACCCCGCGCCCCGCCGGTTACTTACAGTAGACAGTGAGGACGATGGTGGCCTGGGTGCGGGTATGGAGGTGGGTGTTTTCGGCCAGGCAGGTGTAGGTGCCCGCCTGGGCGCGGGCGATGGCGGCAATGACGTAGGTCTGGCCGGTGTGGACCTGGGAACCGTTGTGGAGCCAGACGTAGCGGCTGGGGGGGTTGGAGGGAGCCAGGCAGCTCAGCACCACGTCCTCCCGCTCGCCTGCCGCGAAGCCCCCCTGCTCGGGGGAGAAGGGCTCCACACTGATGGCCGGCTCATCGGGGCCGTCTGCAGTGACACGGAGACCCTTAGCCACCGGGATGTCCCCACGGAGGGGACGCAGTCCTCCCAAGGGCAGCTTCCCGCTGGTGGGAAACCAGGCTGCGAAGCCTCCTTAGAAAGGGCGCACCATGGTGGTTGTGAACACACCATGGCGCGTGGTGGCCACAGAGGCACTATGGCGGCCTTGGACGGACACACCTTGGTGGCGTGGTGCATGGTGGCTGTAGACGTGGCGCGGTGTGCGGTGGCCATGGACACACCATAGTGGCACAGTGCTTGGTGCCCATGGATGTGCCATGGTGCATGGTGGCCATAGACATACCTTGGTGGCATGACACATGGTGGCCACGGCCATGGCATGGTGGCCGCGGAGGCATCGAGGTGGCAGCATGCCTACTGGCCATGGCTGTACCATGATGGCCACCGAGGCCTCATGGTGGCCATGGACATACCATGGTGGCAGGGTGCTTGGTGGCCATGATGGCACCTCCAACCCTGAGGATGCTCCCACAGCTGGTGCCTGAGGCCCCCACCTTGCGGCAGCCCCCCCACCCCCCCCCCCCGGGAAGGTGGGGCCAAGCCCCAGAGCTCTCACAGACGATGTCCAGGTAGACAGGCTCGCTGGTGTGGTTGTTGACCTCGTTGTGCACGGTGCAGGTGTACCAGCCAGCGTGGCTGCGGTCGGCAGGCGTCAGGCGCAGCTCTGCCCCGGAGCCCCCCAGCCCTGCTGGGGACTCGGAGGGACCCCCCCGGGGCTCCCGGTGCTGCCAGGAGAAGCTCAGCGGCTCCGTTCCCTCTCGTACGGTGCACGTCAGGGCCACCGCCGCCCCCTCCGGCGCCGCCGCTGCCGTCGGCCGCACAAAGGGCTTGGAGACGGGCACTGGGGCCACCCAGCTGTCAGTGGCCCCCGAAGCTGGCAGCCCCTTCCCCCCATCCTGCTGGGA
>JANZLQ010000086.1:4258376-4286640 GCA_026212715.1 Elanus axillaris
CCTGATGGTAAGGGGAGGGGGACGCAGGAGCCCACTGCATCCCTATCCAAAGCCAGTATCCACCGAGGAAAGGCCTTGTCCAGAGCACCTCAAGCTCGGGAGGGGTGGCAGGACACTGCCCGGCAGCTAGAATTCCCCTTAAAATGGGGCCTTTGCACAAAACTATCCCCAAATCTTTGTCGGTTTTATTTTCCGTGGGCCAGCATCTCTCCCAGGGAGGACATTCACACCTCGGGCCCAGGGCTGGGGGTGGGGGGGCACGCCTGTCGGGATGCGGGAGCTTCGCCAGGGCAGGGAAGCAGCTCGGGGCACTGGTAAAAAAAAAAAAAAAAATACCCCAAAATAATATAAAGATTCCTGAATATAAAGATTTTCTGGCCCAGGGGTGCAGAATGAGGCCCAGGGGCTGTGGGGGAAGGCTTTAAAGCCTGCCTTGTTCCAGCCAGCGTGGCGGGCGGCGGGGGGGGGAATCTGGCAACACCCGTAGAGATGGAGTTAGGAAAGAAATTTGGAAAGCTGAAGCAAGGGGAGTGGGACGGCGCTGGCAGATCCGGCAAATGACACCACTGTCAGCACTCTGACCCAATAAAAACTGTTCTGTGTGTAAAAAAAGCGATAAAGTCCAAGTGACTTTGGCAGAAGACACCCCCCCCCCCTTGGAATTATAAATAATTCCATTTTGTGAAAGATCAGCTTGGCGATAGGGAAGGGACAAACACTTTGCTGACAAACACACCCCAGGGCTTGTGACAGTCACCAATGGGGGTCCAACCCCTCTCCCCCCCTCCTCTGCTGTGACCCCAAATGCTGGCATTCTGGGTCCCGGTGGGATTTGGGAGAGCAGCAGTGGATTCATGCTGCCATCTAGCGAGACTGGGTTTTTATTTTCTATAGCTCACTCCTTCCTCCTGATTTTATTAAAGATTTTTCTGAGAAGCACCGTACGCCACCTGGAGACAAGCAGCAGATTTTTGGGGCTAGTTACTGGATTTTTTTACCTGTTTTCTGACTCCTCTGCGTGCCCCTAGACCTGTTTTTGAGGAGTGTTACCCCGCATTAAGCCCCTCGGGGGATTCCTCAAGGCCTGCAAAGTCATGGCTGTGAAAACCTCAGCGAGATAACCAAGAACAAAACCAAGGACAACTGCTGGGTCTGAGGGTTCCTCCCCCCCAGCCTTCTCATAAAACATCACACCAAAACCAAAGAGCTTTAGGAAGCTGTAAGAGAACTGGGAGCTTTTCCCCTGTAACTTTTCCCTCCATTTTGAACCAAAACTTGGATCTGGGGGAGCAAATCCCCATTCCTCACTCAGTTTTCAAGCTTCTCAAGCTCATCCATGTCGTCTGGGTCCAGCTGCTTGATCTTGGTCTCTGTAGGAAGGAAAAAAACAATTGTCAGTGCTTGGCGCAACCGGGGTGAAAAGAAAGAGCCCAGCCACCCCACGAGCTGGTGTTCACACTGCTTGCACACACGCGCGTGGGCTGCAAAGCTCCCCGAAACGCTTGGCATATAGTATTTATTCCCGGTCCGTGGCCTTCAAGCGATAGTCAAGTAAACACGGAGAAAGCACAGTGTAAACTGGATGAAGGGCAGCGGGTGAGACGAGGCTGCTCAGAAAGCAAGAGGCGGCCCAAGCGAAAAGCAGCAGCAGTGAAGCAGGTTAGGTTTTCTGGACGTGCTCCCGCTTTCCGTTCCCACCTCTGAAGTGATGCAGGATGGGGAAGGTCCATTATCCTCCTCAGGCAGCCCCGGCTCTCAAATTACGTCATGGCATTAAAAAGGAAAAGTCAGGTTGCTGGGAGTTCATCCGCTCAGATTTTCAGCCCTTGGAAATCCCAGACTGGGCTCCTTTGGCTAATTCCGGCCGTGTTTGGGACTCATCCACCTCCTGCTCATCACAGTTGGCTGACGCTTTGGCTGCTCGGGGGGTGGGGGGGGAAATCTTCGCCAGACTATCTGGCTCATGTCTTCTCTGCCAGGTGTCTGCCACGGGCTCGTTTGGTGTTTAAATTTAAAAGGGCAAGCTGCCAAGACAGTTGAGCAGCTCTGAGGATGAAACTGAGGAAGGGAGGTGTTTTTCTGCAAGCTGAATGGTTTTGATAACTTTTTTTTCCCTAAAAATCACTGGGAAAACAGGCACTGGGATTTGAAAAGCCACAGGTGCAGCCACGGCATCTTGCAAATCCTGTGAAAAACCCTCTTGACGTTTATGAGTGACGATCGATTTGCACTCAGGGAAGACCTGCGCCATTTCAGCTGCCGGCTTCTCTCCCGCAGCCAGGGCTGAGCTAAACCGGGGCACCAGCTCCCCTGGGACAGGGATTTGCAGGGTAAAGGCAGATAAAATGCCTGAAGGAGGGAAAAAAGAAGAGGTGCTGAGCCATCCTGGGTACTTGTAGCATCCCTTGCAGGTCATGCACAACCTCCTAGACTGTTTCGCTGAAAATTTGGCTGCTGGGGGAAAAAAAGACCAAACCAACCCTAAAAGGGTGAGGGGGCTGAAAGGAAAGCTGCAGCTGTCACCCACACGGAGTGGGATGAGCCCCAGGAAGAAGAGCAGCCCAACAAAGTCCATTTGCAGATGAGAAACGACCTGGAGGGGGATCACCGGTCCCAAACCCACCCCCCTGGAGAGATGGAGACGCATGGATACTCACGGAAATGCTCCTCTATCATCTGTACGAGCCCCACATTCTGGCTTTCCACCATGCTGAAGGCAATTCCCCTCTTCCCAAAGCGTCCCGTTCGCCCGATGCGGTGGAGGTAGGTCTCGAAATCCGGCTCACTCTTCTGATTGGTGGGGAGGCTGAAGTTCACCACAACAGTGACCTGCTGGACGTCGATCCCTGAAAAAGGGAAGAAAGGGGCTGCGGAAAGAGATCACCTCGCCCTGCAGGTCAGGGAGGATCCGCTGCTCGAGCCCACGCTGCCACCAGCAGCAGCAGAGACTCCGAAGCGCATTTCATACCATCAGAAAGGCAAGGGGGCTTTGGGTTTTGCAGGGCTACCTCTGGCGCAGACGTTGGTGGCGATGAGGACCTTCTCCTTCCCGTCACGAAAGCGCTGGATAACATCAGCCCGTTGGGCTACCGTCAGCTCCGCCGTCAGGATGGCCACCTGATGCCCATCCTGGCTCATCTCCACCGACAGCCAGTCAGCGCTCCTCCGAGTCTGGACGCACAGGGAGAGGCAGGCAGAGGTTTCACAGCAGCTCCTGCTGTCGTTCTGCTCGCTCCCAGCCAACGCTTCACTGATATTTTTCCCCTCAACTTCCCAAGTCCCCTGCTCCTTCTGAAGGAGCTCCTGACACTTTTTAACACATCGAAAGAAGGCAAAAATGATGCAGAGGAGCAAGAAGCCTCTGTCAGGACACCCAGTGCAAAGGGCAAGGAAACGGTGTGTTTTCCGTGTGCCGGTGACCACAGGAGCCAGGCAAAGGCGGTCCCAACTGGTAGGAGAGAGGCTTTTAAAGGCTTTCTTTGCAACAGGGCTGTCCTTTAAATGCTGGCAACATGTTCCCCACCCCTCCCTGGGGTCCGCTCCTTGATTTTGAGGGTCTTGGGAGGAGCCCTGCACATCCATATGGTAAAAATGAATCGTTTCTCTTATCGCTGACTGCAAATGCGTCCACCTCCCCGGGCAGGCTGAGGTGCTTTACCTGGCAGAAGATCATAGCCTGGCCAACAGTGATGCTGCCATAGATATTGCAGAGGGCTCTGTACTTCTCTTCCCAGCTCCTGCACACGAAGAAGTACTGCCTGATATTGCTCAGGGTGAGCTCTTCTTCACGCAGTTTTATCACGATGGGATTGGAAACGATTTGCACAGCGAACGCCCGCACAGTTTCCTTGAAGGTGGCCGAGAACAGCAGCATCTGGCAGCCCTTGGGTAAAGCCCTAGCGTGGAAAAAAAGGACTCATCAGGCCAGGAGAGCAGCCTTGTGCCCATATGTACGTGTCAGAATTTAAAAAAAAACAACCAACCAAAAAAAACTCCTAACTTTGTGTTGCCTTCAACAGAAAGGGAACCCAATCTAAGGGCTGTAACGGCTCAACAGAAAGATAAGCGAGACAGGAGTTGTCCTGTGTGTCTCACAGACATGGTCTTACGGAAAGACAGATCCTGGGACTAAGCAGGTCAGAGCCTGCCGACATGCAAAAGCAGTTTCTCACAGCAGCAAGCCCCTTCGACATCACAGGGATGCCCTATTTCGCTGCTGATTCAGCTCGTTTGGTGACCAATTCCCTTGGAGCCAGGCAAAAAGGGAAAAAAACAGGGAAGTGGGACGCCAGCTGTCAGGAATACTCACCTCTGAATGCGAATGCTTTGACAGGAGAGGCCCTGAGTGTCGATCATGATGTCGGCCTCATCCAGCACGAACATGTTGATCTTCTTCAAGTCCACGACTCTCCGTTTGAAACACCAGTCCAGCATCGTCCCTGGGGTCCCGATGACGATCTGCTCCTGCAGCGTGGTGCCCTGCAGAACTGCCAGAGGGGGAACTGCGTCCAAGCGCCTCCAAACTTGTGTTTCTGCTGCTTGAGCGCAATTTTCCCTCAGTTATCTCAGATTCCGCCTTGTGAGGGGGTCATCACAAAGCAGAGCTTGAGATGAAAACTGCAGGCAGGGCCGACACTTCCCTACAGCCTGGGGGGGTGGAAACCAGCCCCACATGGGAAGGAGGGAGCCTGGAAGAAGCCAGCGATTGTGAAAAAGACTCCTTAGCAGGAGAGGGGAATACAGATGCTATTTTATTGGCCTTCACGGAGCTCTGCGCAGCCCCTGGTAGCTCAAGGCTCTAAGAGGGCATCCCTATACTCACTTAACGCTCCCGTTACAATGCCGGTAGTTCTGCTCAGCAGGACTGGACTCACCTCGGTTTCCCCGGACAGCATACATAACCTTGATGTCAGCGCAAAACCGCCCAATCTTCTCAATCACGTGCCCGATCTGCAGGGCCAGCTCATAGGTGGGAGCCAAGCAGAGGCACTTGAAGGGAGATAAGAGAGCTGTTAGACGAGAAATGCCTCGACTAAAAGACAAGGGCGCTCCCGGGGTAGGATACACCAGGCAGACAACAGGTTATTTCGAAGGGACAGAAAGAAGAGCCCACACCGCTAAACTCCCTCAAAAGCGCAGGGGGATGGGGTAGTTGGTCACATTTGGAGGTGAGGGAGCTGGGACTGTGGCACAGCTCGAGGGAGGTAGGCAGAAGGAAGTCTCTGTAGCTTTTTTTGAGGGGGAAATTTCTCTCCTGATGCATGGTGTAGTTCGTTTCTGCACCTGGCTTCAAAGCAATGGCTTAAATCACCTTGCATGCCTTAGATGAGCGACCGGAGTAACCAGCTCGCAAAGCTGATTCCGCATGCAGAGAGGTGACTGGGGCTTGTGCGGGCATTTAAACCACCAGAAAACCAGCAGCCTCTGCAGTTGCTTTT
This sequence comes from Elanus axillaris, assembly GCA_026212715.1. NCBI lineage: Eukaryota > Metazoa > Chordata > Aves > Accipitriformes > Accipitridae > Elanus > Elanus axillaris. Next base: position 4,263,815 of record JANZLQ010000086.1, read on the forward strand.
CACGCTTTAAATTCCAGGATAGCTAAAGCCTGGCTTAATCTGCCACTAGCAAGCAGAAGTACCTCCCTTTAGTGGGCAGCACGCTTTCTGTCCTACCTGCTGCTGCGGCGGCACCTGGGGGTTTCTTGTCCCCCCTCCAGCAGGTAAAAATCATACAGAGACAGGGACAAAAACCAGAGCTCTGCCCCCAGGCAGTGTCTCAAAGGCTTGGGAAAACCCCTCCTGCATCATCTTTCCCTTTCCTGCGTTACCTGCGGGTATTTCTCAGCGGCATTAACTCTGCTCAACATCGCCAAGACAAAAGCTGCTGTTTTCCCTGTCCCTGACTGGCTCTGGGCAATCAGATTTTGGGGCCTGCAAGGCAAAGGCTTGGGTGCGCAAGGGTCCCCGGATTGGCGTCCCGGTACCAGGGATGCCTCGAGGGAGCCAGGGCTCACCCGCCTGGCATTAATTACTCACGGATACGCCAGCATGATGGGCAGAGCAGTCTCCTGGATTTTGGACGGTCTGTTGAAGCCCATCATGTAAATCCCCTGCAAGAGCTCCTTCTTCCTGTTAAAAAAAAAAAAAAGAAAAGAAAAAAAGCATCAAAAAGGGCCCGTTTGACAAATGACGGCAGCTCTCATGCTCTGCTAGCCCACCAGCGACTCACAGGGGCAGCTCTTCGAAGGTTTTGACAGAGAAGAGTGGGGACCTGGGGTCCTGCTGCAGGATCTCCACGTGGTGGCTAGACTCCACCAGGGACGTGTGGATCAGCTTGTTCAGCAGAGAGGTTTCAGCCGAGTTCACTGGAAAAGGCAGAAACTCCTTAAAAAAAGATGACTTTTTACAAAAAGCCTCTCCCCTTTCCCGCCAATACAGGGGTCTCCGGACACCCTCTCTTGTAGGGACCCTCGACACCGCCAAGAGCTGAGGGCAATGGGCAAGCAGAGAGCGCGGCCCACCGCAGAACCCCCCCCGCACCAAACCGCCCCGCTCCCTGCCTCAGTTTCCCCCGCCTGCTTCACGGCAAGGCCCCGAGGACCTACCTCTGTCCTCCTCTTCCGCCTCCTCATCGCCGCTGCCTGCTGAGGAAGGACAAACAAGGCCGGGGGTGTGTGAGGCGGTTTGAGGCCCGGGCCGGGGCCTCTCCCTCAGGCAGGGGCCGAGGCCTCCCCTTACCCCAACGACACGGCGGCAGGTACAGCCCGGGGAGCTGCGGGAGAAGAGGCGGCCGTTACGGCGGGAGAGGGACGGGATGAGGCCCCGGGGAGCGGGAGAAGGCCCGGCCCGGTCCCCACCCGCTCCCGCCTGCAGCCGCTGTCCCCCGCGCCCGCCATGACACCCGGCTCGGCCGCAGTCAGGAGGGACGCTCAGGGCGCGCGGCGGGGAGGGTAGCGCCCCCTGGCGGTTGGGCGGACCGCGGTTTCCGGAGGCAGCACCGGACGGGGCGAGCGCTTCCGGGTCACCGGCCCCGGTCCCGTCAGCGGCCCCGCAGGTATGGCCGGCCCGGCCCGGCGGGTGTGCGGGTGGGAGGGGTGTGTGTGACTGTGGGGGTGATGTCCCGGTGTGCTGGAGGAGCAGGGAGCCCATAGGGTGCCGGTGCTGCCCCCCACGGGGTTTGGGGTGCGGGGTGTCCCTAAGGGGGAACAGAGCCCCCCCCGTGGGGTGGGGGAGGGGCAGAGACCCCCCTCAGTCCCCGCCGGAAAACTAATATTCTCTTCGCTTCATCCTAAAACTCCTTTCTTTTAAAAACTGAGGTGAAATAAGGCAAGGGGAGCCCGGCCGGGTGGTGTGGGGAGGGGGCTGTTAAGAGACATTTCTAATTAACCCGCAGAACCTTAATGAATCTTTCCACGGGCTTTATTAGAGAAAGGTACCGCCCAGGCGCCATCGGTAATACCTCCCGAGTACAACAGTCCAGGGGCGATTTCATGCCAAAAAGTCATTACCTTCCCGTCCCTCCCGATACTCAAGGATTCCCGCAGGCTGCCGGTTTTCGGTGCTCGCACCCTGTCCCTCCTCATCCTCGCCCGGGACTCCAGAGCCCGGAGAAGCAGGGAAAACTGGGACTCCGGAGCCGGGAAAAGCAGGGAAAACTAGGAGGAGGTGTTTTTCCTGGGGAGGAGGCCGTTGGCCAGGTCCCAGCGCACCTCCCAGCGCAGGGCAGCTCTCTTCTTCTCGGTGGGGACGGTGTAAGCGTTGGGGACACCAGGATGCCGCGGTTTGCCAGGGAGCTCAGGCTGGCAGAGCATCTGCTCCCGGATGCCCCAGCGCAGTTCTTGTCGCCGATCCTCCCCCGGGATTCGAAATTTCTCCCATTCTCGTTTATATTCAAAATATTTGGTCACTGGGTCAGTTTTTCCCCGGTTACGTCCCAGCGGCTCAAACCGCGGAGGAATGAAGGATTTGGGTTGTCCCGCCACAGCGGTGTACTGAGAAGCAGGAGAGCTCTGGCTCCCCATATCCCTGAGGAGACAGGGGGGACTCTCCCCATGGGGCCACCAGCAAGGGGATTCATCGAGGGAACCGCTGCTCGTCTCGATTTCTCCCTCAGAGATGCTGTCCTCTGGACCTGTCCTTCGCTGAAGCATTTTCTGCCTCAGGCTCCAAACCTCAGCCTCACTCTCTACCTCGCTGGTCACCGACTCGTCGGACACCTCCACTCCACCATCGGGTCTGTGCCTCAGCACTTTCCTTTTCATTACCAACCTCCTGGTTCCCCTCCGATCCTCCGAACACTTAGGAAGGGATGGCTGCACCCCCAAAACAACAGCCACCGGCTGCTCCTCATCATCCAGAGTGGCCCAGCTATACTTGTCCGGTCCTGTCATCCCCTCCATGATTTCCACAAAACCGGGTGGATACTGAAACAAACAAACAAACAAAACTAAAATCAGAGTTAATTTCTTGCAGCAAGTTCGAGCTGGCTAAAGACATAAAGGGGGCTCTGACTCTCAACTTCTGGGGTTCAGGGGCATTGATTTACGTTGCGGTTAATCCGACAGGTGTCTGGGAGCACTGGCCACGCTGCTAAACCTCCTGCCTCCGGCAGAAGGCTCTTTCCCTGCAGCAAATTGGAAAGGCAGCAGAGCTATAAAGCCCTGAAGCCCCCGCTGAGGCAACCCCTGCTTGAAAAGCAGGCTAAAATTAATTATGTGATACATAAAGTACTAACAGGATGACGGACAAACGCTGGGTAGAGGTATTAATGATTTTCCCCTCGTACCTCCTCTTTTAAAAAACACAGTATCTAGTCGTGATTTAATCTAGGAACACCTGGGAGGGTGTTTGTCTTCCACAGAAGAGAAGGCACAGCGCAGCATGTTTAGGTGCTTTTGGGCTGTCGTAGCTGAGTCCAGTTGTAGTAAACCTCAAGACCCGCAGTGAAAAGGGATCCAGCCACGGTTTCCACTCACAACACAGGTTTGGGATGTCTTTATGCTGCAAAGTGGGTTTGGAAGGAAAAAAAAAAAAAAGCAAGTTTGAACCGTGCCGTTACAAAATGTTGGAGCAGATGGTGCAGTGAGATGAATGGCAGCCGTTAGCAGGCTGTCTGAAGTGTTGATGCTGGCTGAGCACAGTGCGAAAACGGAAAGGGCTCTGTGACGGCTCCATGCAGATAGCAAAAGGCTAGCTGGGAACGTGCTGCTGCTGTGCCTGCCCTGACGGAGCAGATCCCATCGTGCAGCAGCGGCTGAGGGAAAAGGAGCAATTAAAAAAGTGCAGAAAAAGAGACTTGAGTAAGATGAAGCTGTCCAAGCTAATCCCGCTTCGCCCTTCCCATGCTCTGCTAGGAACACTGAGGTGTTAAAAAACAAAAAAGAAGAAATTATTCCACGGGTAACAATTATATCATAGAGCGAGCCTATAGGTGTAATAAAAGTCAGGTAAAAACACTAAATGCCCCAATTTCCTTCTTTCTCTGCAGACCCTGAGGAGCTGCCAGCAACTAGCGAAGGCTCCAAGACAGCAGCTATGGCCAAGGAGACCACAGTTACCGGTCAAGAGCGACTCCTGAGGAGGGTGCAGGAGCTGGAAGAGGAGGTGAAGCGGCTGCAGGAGAAGCTCCAAGAGGACAAGGAGGGCACCAGGAGAAGAGGGGCTCCATCAGCCCCCGGGAAAGCCAAGAAACGCCAACAACGTCCGTTTGATTTCAGCGCCTACGGCAGCAGACACGTGGCACTGAAGATCGCCTACCTGGGTTGGGGCTACCAGGGGTTTGCCAGCCAGGAGAACACCAGCAACACCATCGAAGAGAAACTGTTCGAAGCCCTGAAGAAGACGCGGCTGGTAGATGACAGACAGACCTCCAACTACCACCGCTGCGGGCGGACGGACAAAGGAGTCAGCGCCTTTGGACAGGTCAGGATCCCACCCACCAGGCTTTCCTGGATATCAGGGCTCCTGTGTGGGATGGAGATCCCACAGCAACGAGCCCAGACAGCACAGGTTGGATTCATTGTTTAAAAGCTGACAGCCTGGTAAAGGCTTCCTGCATGTGGAATGAGGATTTTAGACCCTCAAAGTGTTTATTAGTGCTAAGTTTTTTCCCATATTAGTGCTAGTTTTTTTCCGTATCAGTGCTACTTTTTTTCCGGGGGCCTGTTTTGAGAGGATGAAATGTGTTTTATGCTGCAGCTTCCCCAATAGCTCAGCCCTGCCAAAAAAAAGGCAAGATGCCCTTTCCTTAGCAGAGCCCTCTCAGCTTATTTAACTCCCTAACCCCACAAAAAATAAAAAGAAAATTATCTAAGAATCAGATAGTTTCCTGCAGATCCAGGCAGCTGAATTCCTGCGCAGAAGGGTCTGAGGGGAGTCACAGCTAGCAGAAGGGAGTGTGGGAGTGGGAGCCGGCCTGCTCGTTAGGCACGGAGCCATCAGGCTGGCCAAGCCGCTGGGGAAAGCTCAGCCCTTCCTGTGCCGTGATGGCTTTGCTGCCAGGCCTGTCTCTCCTTCCCTCCCAGCTCAGGAAGGGGAGCTGGCTTAGCTTTTGCCTCGCCAGGGTGGTTTTGGCTCAGATGGGCGGTCTGCTCTCCTTCATAAGGTGAGCTGCACAAAATAAGGGCACAGGCTGCCTTTTCTTGCGCCGTTTAAAGCGCACAGGCACCCGTGGTGTTAATTAACTCATTCCCACACCAGGTTTCTCAGACATCCAGGCTGTTACTGCGTTAAAGTCAACACCCCCAGAAAAAAAAAAAAAAAGAGAGAAAAAAAAAGCACATTATATCCTAAAAACAGTGACTAAAGTTGAAGCCATTTCAAGACCATGCTATGTAGGCAGCCTGCAACTTTCCCTCTTTTATTAAAGGAATCTGTAGCATCTGCTAGGAACCATAGCAGAGGCACTTGCAGCTTTACCCGCAGGAAGGGGTGGTAAGATTGCCTGATTTAAGACACCTTCATCTGTAGGAGATCCTGAATTTATTTCGCAGCAGTGTAGGAAGACTTGGCTTGGCATGCCAAGTACGCCCATCTACAATCTAATCCTGGCTTTCCTCGTTTTGCAGGTGATTTCCCTAGATCTCCGCTCAAACCTGTCGGAGGGGAAGAAGCTAAACAACCACAAGGGTGACTCGGAAGGCAGAAGCGAGGGGGAGGAGGAGCTCCGCTACACCCATATTCTGAACAGGGTGCTCCCACCCGACATCCGGGTACTGGCCTGGGCTCCCGTGGAGCCCGATTTCAGTGCCCGGTTCAGCTGCCTCAAGAGGACCTACCGCTACTTCTTCCCCTGTGCCGACCTGGACGTGGGCCTCATGCACGCCGCAGCCCAGAGGTACGTGGGGACCCACGATTTCCGTAACCTGTGTAAAATGGACGTCGCCAATGGGGTGGTCAACTTCCAGAGAACCATCCTCAGTGCCGGAGTGACGTGGGTGGAGAGAGGAGGAGAAACTGGGATGCAGGATCCCTTCCGTCTGTGCCAGTTTGAAGTGACAGGACAGGCATTCCTCTACCACCAAGTCCGCTGCATGATGGCGATCCTCTTTCTCATTGGCCAGAAGATGGAGAGCCCAGAGATCATTGACGAGCTGCTTGATGTAGAGAAGAACCCCCAAAAACCACAGTACAGGTATGGAGAGCTTGGCAAAACCTCCTGGGCTGCTTCTCCAAAGCAACTGCTGTGCGCAAAGTGCTGCTGGCGAGCTGCTTCTCTGCCAGCCTGTGAAGCAGTCTCTCACAATATGGAAGCAAGCTGCCAGCGGCCTCACTGGGAAGTATCCATAAGGATCTTGTTTTTCTTGCTCTGGGACAAACTTTCGATGGTTTTAGCCCTTGGTATTTGGTTAAAACTAATTCAGTTCTTAGCAGAAAAAGGAGTTCCGTAAAAGACGGGACTGGTTTTGGTGGAAAGGACAGGCTGATGTGCTGTTGCGTGAGCCTTTTTTGTCACAGCGTCCCCCCGATGGTAACAAGTAACTACTTCTCTCATTTTCCCTAGCATGGCCGTCGAGTTTCCCCTTGTCCTGTATGACTGCGAGTTTGAAAACCTTCAGTGGCTCTATGACCGAGAAGTGCAGGAGTTCAATGTTACCCACCTACAGCAGCTCTGGGCCAACCACGCAGTCAAAACTCAAGTGCTACGTAACATGTTAGGAGGGTTAGATGCTGCTCCCATGGCTAATGGAAAAAGTAAGGGATGGTTTTGTCACAATACCTTGGAATTACAGAGGGATGGGGGTAACTGGTTTAAAAAAAAAAGAAAGGGGTAATTAAATAATTGTTCAGAAACCACTGGTATTTTTTCAATTCTATTGCAGGCCCAGGGAACAGCATACCCATCCTCTGGGGAGACATGAAGCCTACGCTCCACAGCCAGGTCAGCAGCTTCGTGGAAGGCGTCAAAGCCCGCACCTACAAACCTTTACTGGCCCGCCCCAAGTGTGAGGGGCTGGAGGCCCGCATCCGCCACTTTGTGCGGAGGGGTCGCATTGAAACCCCCTGGGGCCCGGAGGTGGGGGTGGATGGAGATGAGCAAACCCCCGAGACCAAGAGGAGCCACTGCAGCGATGCCCCAGAGAGCAGCCATGCTACAGAGCAGCCACCCAAGCGGGTCTGTGTAGACCTCGAGTGATAGTGACGGGTCACCTCAGTGGGAGAAGGGTGACTTGCCGCTTTCCTTTTTTTTTTTTTTTTTGGGGGGGGAATGTTAAAAAAAAGAAAGGAGCATCCTTGTGCTATTTTTATAAATTTCAAGAAATCTTGTGGAGTGCTGCCGTGTCCTGGCCTGGGAGGGGATGTGGCCAGGTGGGGGTGTGCCTCAGCCCCTTCAGAGCCGCTCGGCTGGCTGTGGGGCGGCCCTAGGACTTGGGAGAGGGGATGTGGAATGCCGAGGCAGCCGGGGCCCACTCACCTGCTCGACCTTCCGCACAAGGCCCACAGGGCCCCCGGTACCTGACAGGACCCAGCTGCTCCCGTCCTCCCGCCGTCGACCGTTACCGGCCGCTAACCGTCGCCGGCGTTTAAACAGCCTTCTCGCGAGGCCCGCCCTTCGCGGCGGCGCCATTGGGCGGCGGGGGTGTCGCTCGACTGACTGCCCCCCTCCCGATTGGGCGGGCGGGCTGAAGCACCGCCTCCGCGCCGCCGCCATTGGCCGGAAGGAAGGGAAGGAGGAAGGAAGATGGCGGCGCCGAGTGGCGGGCTGCGGCTGTGGTGGTGGCGGCGGCCGCCGCTCGCCGCGGGCCGGGGGGCGCGCACCTTCTCCGGCAGCGGGCGGGCGGCAGCGGTGCGGGCCGAAGAGCTGGCGGAACGGCTGCGGGCGCGGAGGAGGGAGGAGGAGAAGAAGCGAGAGGTGAGGGGCGATGGCCGCTGCCCGGCGGGGAGCTGAGGAACTGGACTACAACTCCCAGCGTGCACCGCGCCGCTGGGGCGCATAGGCGGGGCGGAGCGGGGCCGGTCCCTCGTCCCGGTTCCCTCGATCCCCGGGTCCCTCGGCCCGGCCCGGCCGTGGATGGAATGGGCAGCCAGGGACGGGGCGGCGTTATCGTCGTGCCCGCAGGGTTTTCCTCGCCCCTTCCCCGGGCAGCGGGGGAGGATCTGGAGTGGGATTTGTAGGTGGTCGCCCTTGCGTGCGGCTAAGCAAGATTCCACCGAGCTGGGTGATGGGGTAGGATTGCAGGGACAGCGTCCAGCCTTCATCCCTGTAGCGACTGCATGGGTGACCGTCTTCCTCAGCAATGCTGCTGGCTGGAAGGCAAGCGAGTCGCCGAAGGTCACGCAGGAGCTTTGCACGAAAGCCAAGGGCCGTTCAGTCCTCCACCAATGGCGTTTTGTTCTCTCCTCAGATCCCCACAGACCCGGTACAGAGACGGGTGCGGGAGCTTGCCATGCTGAGCAAGCAGCTGCAGCAGGTTCACCCCAACGTCCTGGCCAAAGTGCTCAAGCAGGGAACTGTGTACCAAAACGAGGAGATCGTGGTGATCAACAAACCCTATGGCCTTCCCGTGCACGGTGAGGAAAGGCCAGTCATGCTACATCTATGCCAATGTGGTAGAGGGGAAAATGGAAATGGCTCCATGGTGCTGACGGGGTATCCTCTGTCTCTGTCCTCCCTGCGCTGAGGTTTTCCTTCCCAGGGAGGGATGCGGGGAGTTTGTCACCTTTAGATCACAGCCTTCACCTCACGTTTTGGGGGTAATTTTAAGGTAGATAGGGAGGTGAACGTCTCATCTGATTGCCTTGCCTGTGGATTGTGCAGGCGGCCCCGGGATAAAGAACTGTATCGCTGATGTGCTGCCGATTTTGGCCAAGATGTTGCAGAACATGAAAGCTGAACCCCTTCACCTCTGCCACCGGCTGGACAAAGAGACGACAGGCGTGATGGTGCTGGCACGGACCAAGGAGGCAGCGGAGAGGATCCGGCTTCTCTTCAAAACTCGTCAGGTGGAGAAGATCTACTGGTAGGAAAGGTTTGCATGGAGAAGTGGCTTTGAAGGGTCCATAAGGTTTGAAGAAGGGGTGAAGGGATGGTAACCGGGGGGTGGGGACGTGGGACTTTGCGGAAGCGGTGGGTCTTTGCTCCTCTTCGCTCAAGCATCTTTTTATGGGGGCGGGTCATGAGTAGAGGGGCTGAGGGGAGGCTTCCATTCTTGCTGGAGCAACACCCCACAGACCTCTGGTTTCCCTCCCCAGGGCAATTAGCCTGGGGGACCCAGACCCCACCGAGGGCATTGTGGAGATCCCCATTGTGGAGAAGGAGGTGCAGAGCCACCAGTCGCACTACAAGGTGAGCTGCACGTCCTCTCGGCCGCTCTTCTGGCCTCATGCTCCCTCTCGCTGGCACCCCCCTCCTGCCTTCCCGCAGGCTCACCCTCTCACTGTCATTTAGATGACTCTGGCCCCAAACTATTGCCTGTCTCCAGAGGATGGAAAGGTGGTGAAAATCCGCAAAAAACGCAACGCCGAAAGCGCCGTGACGCGGTACCGCCTTCTGGCTAGCTCTTCTGCCTGCTCTCTGCTGGAGCTCCAGCCCATCACAGGTGAGGCCTGGCTGGGGTAGTGTCGGCTGCTGGATCCACTTCCTGTGCAGCTCCGCACCCAAGAGCAGCGCTGGAAGCAGGAACTCATCTTTAGACATGACTGAAATCCTTTTTGGGCCAAGGCTCTGGGAATGAGCTACCCTGGGGCGATGGTTTGCTGCTGGGCCGCTCTCCGGCTGCTGGTGATTTGGGCATGGGATTATCCAGCACTGAGGGCAGCAGGTGGGAGGTGAGGTCTGGCGCAGCTGGTTATCATGTTTTTCCTCTTTCCCTTCCCTCCTCAGGGGTAAAGCACCAGATCCGGGTTCACCTGGCCTATGGCTTGGGGTGCCCCATCCTGGGGGATCACAAATATTCTCACTGGAGCAAACTGGCACCCCAGGTAAGGCATGTCCTGCATCGGGCGGGGGGCAACCAGAGCTGGATCCAGGGCTGGGCAGCCCTTTTGTGTCCCTATGGGCTGGGGTTTTCAAGTCCCAGCTGAAGAGATGGGGTTGTGGAAGGGATGTTTTCTGTTCTCGCCACAGAAGCTTCCTGAAATCACCTTGAAGAGGCTGAAGCTGGAGCAGAGCAAGGCTCGCCACCTCCCCCTCCACCTCCACGCCCTCCGGCTCTCCCTGCCACTGGGCGAGCGGTTAGACCTCATCTGCAAGCCACCCCTCTTCTTCAAAAAGACTCTGAAGAAGCTGGGGCTGGATGTAACTAACGACTAATGACTAATGAGGCAGGACAGGAGCGGTACCATCTTCTCTCCGCATCTCTGGCACATCGTAGTGCTGAGTCTGGCTGCTCTGCAGTGGTGTCTGCCTTGGAGCCAGCGGTGTGATGATGTCTATGGTCTCTGCTGCTTGCCAGAGACCTCTTGTGTTGAGATACTGGTGTTGCTGGCTTCACACCAGGTACCTCCGTGGGCTTCTTGCCCTGATTTGATGCAGAAATGTGTCTGGGCACACTGAAGAGCCTCTTGTTGGGACAAATGAGGCTGGGTAGGAACTGGGCTTTGCCCAAGCTGTGTTTTGAACTTGTCTCTGAGCAATAAATGATGCAGTTCCTGCTGAGGTGAAGGGTTGCTCGTCTCTCTCTGCTCAGGCCAGGTGGATCTCACTCCTTAGGCAGGTTTGATCATACTTGGGTGCAGTTCTTCCTGGTTTGAGGGCCATTGCTCTTCCCTCTAGAGCTGTTCAGCAGTCTCTCCCTCCTATCCTGGCACCCTGTGCTCAAATTTGGAGACTCTCTTCATTCAAAAATCCATCGAAAGTGCCATTTGGCAGCGGCTGTGGGGTTTTTTTGCTGTGCTGAGAGACTGCACGGGGAGTTCCTCTGCTGGCTTGGCCAAGCATCTCTGGGACTCCCTCTACTCTGTGCTGCCAGCAGTGTCGGCATGGGTTTCTGGGCACGGACTATGCTGCCAGGGGAAACTTCTCTATCCCGCTGCCCCTTCCAATTTCCCCATCACTTATTTCTAGATCCCGTTATCGGGATCCCTTTCCTTTGGGAGCTTGCCTTGGAGCCAGATTCCTTCCCCCGTGCCTCGAAACAGAGGCAAGTGGAGAGATTGAAAAGCTGGGGAACCGCAGCTGATGTTCTGCCTCAAAATCGCAGCCACCAGCATTTGGTGTCTCTTGGCCTGTCCCAAAAGCTCGGGGCTGGGCAGCAGGACTTTCTCCAGCCCCTCCAGCTGGTTTGGGCGCTGGAAAAGGCTCTTTGTACCTGACGGGGCTGCCGTGTACCTGGCTGGGACTTCTTGGTAGGGTGATGCCCTGTCGCCTGCCTCCAGCTCCTCAGACAGGGTAAAAATAGCAATGGGCCCTCAAATGTGCCACCAGAAATACATCTGCTTATGAGAGAGGGGCGTAAAACCACGAGGAGCCAGGGAGCAACTGTGGCTGGGGAGGAATGCTGCCTTCCCAGCCTGGTGCTGCAGCCACTGGGTTTTTCTTCCTATTTCGGGATGTGCTATTTGCAAAAAGGCTTCCCTCTGTAATTACCGGTTGATTTAACGTGCCGTCTAAGCTGTTATTTACAGCTGCCTGGTAGAAAGTGCTTGGCAAGTGATGCCTTCAGCCCTACAAAGTCGCTCCTCAAGCTGGTCACGCCTCAGACGACACCAGAGCCCCCAGGAAGCAGCAGCAGCAGCAGTTGCCATCGTCTCCTCTTCCTCGGTAGAAAAATGTCCCTCTCGCACACGGCTGCCGAGTACATGCTCTCCGATGCTCTCCTCCCGGATCCCGGTGGTTCCCGAGCCAAGGGCCTGCGGTTGGAGCTGCCAAGTGATCGCCTGCTAAAGTTTGTCACCGTGGGGCTGCCCCTCTTCCTTGTCTCACTGGCTTTCGCCCGGGAGTTCTCCACCGGTGAGTCGTGGCTTTTGCAACAGGGATCTTTGGGTCGCAGGCAATTGCCAGCAGCAGTTTGGCTGTCGCTGCAAAACCCTTGTGTTCACGTCAGTGTGATTGCGGTCCGAGGTGGGGCAGCCTGGAAATCCTCTTTTGGGAACTGTTCTGCCTTGGGGATATTTATTGATTGTTTTTAATGGATTATTGGTCATTGGGAAAGCCTGGGAACAGCTGTGCTAAACCCCAGCAGCGGTGGTGAATCAATGCCCCACCCCAGCTGCTTGCCTCTGGCACCTTTGGGTGCCGCAGAGTTGTTTCCAGGGAGGAGGAGGGTGCTGCCTCAGGGTATACATCCTGCTGGGGTTTGCAAAGGCAGGACAGAGGGTTGCACTGATGCTGCGTTGTGACCTCAGGCTAAATCTGGCTTCAGCCAATGACCCGGTGCTGCCCCTGGGGATTTGGTTTGACTCCAGTTTCTGGCTGGTCTCTAATTCCCCCTGCCATGTACCCACAGCTGTGCTCAAAGGGTTTGTGTTCGGGAAGTTATGGAAAAAGTCCTTGCTGGAAAACACAGTGGTGGGGAAGGGACAGCTACAAAATGACTGTGAAAAAGGCTTTTTTTAATTCAAAGTGATGCCTTAGATGCAATCACCCTCCTGTAATGCATCAGCCCCTGGCTGTGGAGCGCTCGCCTGTGGTTGCTGGACCTCCGTGGATGAGGTTTACCCTTCTCCTCCCGCTAGGCTCGCAGATCAGCTGCTTCTCTCCCACCAACTTCACAGGGAAGCAGTCTGCCTACGTTGACACGGCTTGCTGGGACTCCCTTGTCCACTATGGCTTTGACACCGAGGGACACGCCGTCACCAAGTCCCTCTGGGCTCTCAAGGTATGGGTCAAGCTCACAACTGGGTGCCCTCAGATCCCACCTGGGTGCCCAGCAGAAGCGAAGCAACTCCATGCTGCTCAATGCCTGCTTGTCTCCCTTGCCCAGGTCTTCCCCTACTCACTGCTGGTGGTGGCGGTGCTCATGTACATGCCTTACCTCCTGTGGCGTTACGCGGCTGCCCCCGCCCTCCACTCCGACCTCCTCTTCATCATCGACGAGCTGGACAAATCCTACAACCGCTCCGTGCGCCTGGTGCAGCACATGAGGAAGGTCCAGCAGGCCAGCGCTGAGCCGGAGCAATTCTGGGAGGAATATGAGAGGTGAGGCCGCTGGGCAGCCTCGACTGGTTGCCAAAAGTCCCTCCACGTAGTGGTGTGGCTGCGGCCACATTCAGGATGGACTTTGGTGAAGCAGCTCGCTTTGGGGGGTGGCTTTTAAGTCCCTGCTGTGTCCCTTCTGCCCCCAGGGCCCGCCGGGAGAGGTACTTCGAGTTCCCGTTGCTGGAGCGCTACCTCACCTGCAAGCAGCACGCCCACTCTCTGGTGTTCATCTACATCCTGAGAAACCTGCTCCTGCTCTTGTTCTTGGCTGCCACCTGCCTCTACCTGGTCTTTCTCCACCTCAACATCTTCTTACAGGATGAGTTCAGCTGCTCCATCAAAATGGGGCTGCTCCAGGCAGAGCCCCACATCCCCCTGCTCATCCCCTGCAAGCTGGTCTTCTTCTCCGTCTTCCAGCTCATCAGTCTCTCCATTGGCGGTGTCTACGTCCTCCTCATACCCGTCGTCATCTACAATGCCCTGCAGCTCTGCCAGTGGGACAAGGGGCTGCTTGCCATCTATGAGATGCTGCCTGCCTTCGACCTTCTCAGCCGCAAGATGCTCACCTGCCCTGTCAACGACCTCAACGTCATCCTCCTCTTCCTCCGGGCCAACATCTCCGAGCTGACCTCCTTCAGCCGCCTCAACGCCGTGAGCGCCTTGAGGGAAGCCACTGCCAACAAGCAGGACATCGATACCGTTGTCGACTTCATGACACTGCTGGCCGGGCTGGAGACCACCAAGCCCAAACACCATCCTTGTGCCCCTGAGACTGACAGCAGCGCACCCCTCTCCAACGGTGGGGTCCCAGGTAGGCTTTTTTGGTAAATAAGCCTTCTTCACTCTCCTCTTGGCTCCCATGCCGCCAGATCTCACCCTTGGAGTGAGGCTGGTTCCCTCCACCGAAGCCCTAAACCCTTTGCCAAGACCCTAAGTGTTTGGGGGGGTTGCTAGGCAGGGGGGGCGCTGGCTCCGTTTACAGCTGGGATGTGATGCTACTGCGAGCCCACTCGTGAGCAGGAGTTGCTATAGGAACAGAAAGCGGAGAGCTTGCCACTTAAATCCAAGCTCTGGGCAAAGTGGGGTGCCAGGGGGAGTCCCCGTTTTTGGCAGAGAGAGCAGCCCAGCCTGCTGGGAGTGGGGTTGGGAGCTTTAAATCCTGGGGGGAGCTGATGCTGAGGATGCCGTGCCTGCACCCTTCTCCTGTTGGCACAGCACCTGGTCTCTGAGGTAGAGCCGCATCCCCACCCTGGGCCTGCCCATGCCCTCCCCAGGCACCACTGCTCCTTCTCCTGTGTGCTTTGGGTTTTGGGGAGCTGGGGGTGCCTCTTTGCAGTCTCACGGGGATCGCCGACCCCCATGGCAGTGGTTTCTAGGCTCTCCCAGACAGCTCGTCCCTGGCAGGGTGGGAGCCCAGAGGCCTGGGCTCCTTTCCCAGCCGTGAATACACTGTCTGAGGGCTGCGGTTTAAAAAAAAAAAAAACCAAACCAAACAACCCAAAACAAACAAAAAAACAAACAAACCAAGATTGAGATGCATTTAGCATCCTTGTTGGCATGGCAACCGTGGGGCTAGCTCAACTAGCTCTTGGGCTAGTTGCATGCTGGTGGAGAAAGTCCAAGATCCCAGTTTGTGATCACCCCGTTAATTAACTTCCCTCTCTTCCCTCCTTCACCTAGAAACGAAGCCTGGAGTGGAAGTGATGGGAAAAGCCTCCCGGGACTCGCTTGGCTCTGCCTGACCCCAAAAGCAGGCAGCAGGCTGTGTGGCTGGGGTCCTGGGACCCACTTCAGTCCAATTCCTTGTTGCCAGCATTGCTCCAGCTCATTAAACTCTGGTTTTGATAACAGCCTGGTGGGGTGATGTCTGTAATGTGACAGCAGCGGCCAGGCTGAGCTCACCTGCATTTGGGGTTCCCCTTCTTATGTACGTTTTTCCAGCAAAAAAGGGTTAAACAATCAATAGATTTTTGTCTAGAGACTCTCTCAGAGGTCTTATTCCGAGTGCTGGGCACTACAGCGTGCCTCTTCCACACAAGTTTCCCTGCTGTTATGGCAGGAGGTAGAAAATGAAAGACTAAGGGATTCTCCTCTGAAGGAAAAAAAAAAAAAAAAAGGCCTCAAAAATGAAAGGAGCTGGTTTATTCACTGTTTATTAACACGGTGTGGTGGAAGACACCCTCTGCTGCTCCCAATGTACCCTGTGCAGCTCCATGTCCCAGCCCCACTCTTAGCGTTGGGTTGTGGGGGTTTTTTTTGGCAGAGCTCCCATCTCCCCTCTCTCCACCCCATAGACGGAGGCTGGTGCCTGGATCCTATGAGTACCCTGCCATGGGGGTCAGCAGTCTGTGCCCCAAGGTGTTGGAGGGTCCTGGGGTGGGGGGAGCAGGACCAGCTCTGTGGGCAGGGAGGAGCAGCAGTGTGGGGGTTCAGCTCCCATCAGTTGTGCCCTGCTGCTCATCTTAACATAATTTTTCATAAATTTCACTTTAAATTGGCTTTTTGATATTTTTTTCTCCCCTGCAGCCTTGACTTCAGGCCAAAGAGGAGCTGGAAAGTTATTTAATTAGTATGACAGTAATCGAGCCAGCTGCCTCCCCGAATCGGAAAGGCTTGGTGCCAGCAGCCCCGAGCCGCTCTGTGTGAGGTCTGAGCTCCCTCTGCCGTCCCCCTCCTCTGCCGTCCCCCTCCCCTAAATCCCCAGGGAGCCGGGGAGGAGAAGCAGCTCACTCCATCCAGCTGTTTCCAAGCGCCCCGGGATTTCCCCTGCGGGCAGGGTGTCCAGGACAAAAGGGGGTGCAGGCAGCCCCTGGCTGTTGTAGAGGGCACAGGACTGGTACTCGCAGGGCCACTCGGCCCAGGCGTAGCGCAAGCCCAGCACCAGCGTCCTGCAGCCAGCCAGGGCCAGCGTCACCGTGCGGGACTCCACCGCCACCACGGGTGCCGGCAGCCACGTGCATGGGGATGGCTGGCTGGAGCAGCAGACCTGGGGAGGGGGACAAACCTCTGTCAAGGTGGGCTTCCCCTCTTCCAGCCCTGGGGGAAAAGCTTTTTTCCCCTCCTCACCTCGAACGCCTGCATTTGCCTCCGACGGCAGACGAGCTCCTGGCTGTAGGTGATGTTCAGCAGACCCCTGGTCACCTCCAGGACAGCGCGGGTGGGATACGGCCCCTGGAAAACCAGGTCTTTCTCCCCATAGGCCACAGCCCTGGCGCCCAGGTGCAGCCGGTAGGCCACGTTCTGCTTGTCCCGGGGGTGGATGCTGTCGAGGAAGAAAGGAGAGGAGGGAGTTGGTATCCGATAGCTTTGCTGCTGGCCCCTTGTCCCCACCGGCCAGGACTCGCCTGCCATAGGGAGAGTGCTCATCGCACAGATCCATTGCCACGGCCATGAAGGTGCTGGGCATCCTGGCATTGGGGACGACCCCCAGATCAGCTGTTTGGTGCCAGCGGAGCCGGGCGAAGCTGTCATCTGGGCTCTGCTGGCGATAGGTGGACAACTGCAAGGCAGAATGGGGGGCAGGGGTGGGGAGCTGGGGAAGCAGCTCAGCCATCACTCCCAAAACTGGCTGCTACGGTCCCTGCCTGGGATTTGGCACCCAGGTGGGATCTGTCCACGAGTTTACAGCATCCTCTCCCTCCAGCCGGCTTGGAGGAGGCCTCCAGGGTGTGAAAGGATGGGTAAAACCTCCCTGAGCGTCATGATGCCTCTCACCCCCCACCTTACCTGCACGAAGCCGAATGGGAGGAGTGGCTCTGTCTGCCCGGCTGATCTGGCATGGAAAGCCTGGCGCCAGTCAGCGATGAGTGCGGGGAAGGTACAGTTGTACCGGTCTGTGTGCAGAAAGGCATTGGCCTCACCTGGTCCCGAAAGCAAGGGGTTGGTTAGAGCCTGGTGGGATAGCAGGGGTGGCTGCTCCACCCCAAGGGAGGAAAATGAAGAGATGGGGCTTACCCTGGTACCAAGCGACACCCCGCAGCGTCATGTTGAGCAGCGGGTGGATCATGGCATTCCAGAGCACAGAGGGTGTTTGCGGGCCGGAGAGATGCCGGTGCAGGGAGATGTTGGAAGATAAAGCTGGGCTTAAGGGAGTTGTAAGACACAAGACCAGTCCTGAAGCTGGGGCTTCAGGAACCAGCCTTGCACAGTTAAAGCAAGTGCCGTGCAAAAGGGGAGTCCTGCAGTCCTACTCTCCCCGCTGCCGCTGGCCCCTTTGCCCACTGAGGTATGCCCTGTGTTCTTGGCACGGGAGGGGATTTTACCCAGAGTGGGTAAAACGATACCCAGAGGGGACAGTGGGGCTCTGGGGATGCTTTGGGAGAGGAGGTGGGATGAGAAGAGATGGATGGTGACCCCAAGAGTGGCGGGGGTAAGGATACCCTCCCAAAAGCAGCGTAGTACAGGGCAGGAGGTATTTCTGCATCTTCTCTCACCTCCCCGTGTCCTCTGGGAGCCCACACACCCGCAGAGCCCTTCGGGAGGACCAGGCCTCGATGGGGGTGCCTCCCCAGGCCGCCTCCACCAGCCCGACGGGGAACCGCAGAGCCTCATAGAGGTAGCGCCCCAACAGCCAGCAGACGGCCGAGAAGTAGGTGAAATTCCCATGGCCCAGGTTTTCTGTTCAAGAAACAGCATGCTGCAAAGGGGAAAAGGGGAAAAAAAAGCCGCTTCCAAGCTTTTTTTTGAAGGCACGTTGCACTCACCAGCCGTTGGAATGGACCATGGCAAGTCGATTCGCTCCAGGTCCTCCAGCTCCGTGTCAGAGCGGACGGGCGCTGCAGCGAAGATGCGGACATAGGGGTAGTGAGCGGCAGCAGCGAGCTCCTGGCTGGCGTTGGTGATCTAGGGAAGGGTCGGGAGCATTCCAGGTGCTTTCCTGCCTGATTGCTGCCTGCGCCAGCAGGATCAGGCCATGCCATGGGGGCTTACCTGCAGGACCGTCATTGCCATGTTGCTCTGCCCACTGCAAAGCCACACATCCCCAAAGTAGATGTCCTGCAGCGTCACATTCTCTGAGCCCTGCCTGGCCATCAGCACGTAGGGACCGCCCTGATCCATAGGGTCCAGGACAGTTGTCCATGTCCCAGAAGGTCCTGGAAGAAGAGGACGGTGTTTGTCTTTCACGACCCCTACAAAGACCTCAAGACCTTTGCAAAGAGGTGGGATGAGTGGCCAGCAGCCGGTGGGGATGGACAGGCAATGAGGGAAAGCTTCCCCACCATGGAGCCAGGCTGGGGAAATGGATTTTGGAAGCTCTCTGCCATCAGCAGGTCTTTCCTCCTGCAGGAATTTAGGGGTTAAAAAGAAAATCTCAAAGACAAATGTGTGTCAGAGCAGAAGCTGCTGGGAGGAACCGGGATTACAGGAGCAGCTTGGTGTGTGTGACACTGAGATGTCTCCAGCTAATTTTAGAGGCGCCGAATCGAGGCGTAAAGATATTCCGCTGGAGCTTAGCATGGATTTTCTGGCCCAGCTGGGGCCAGATCCTGCACATCTCCCAATAACAAGGGATCGCTGCTCTCTCATAAGACGCCTCTGGGCTCTCCAGCCTGTGGAAGAGCCCTTTAGGCAGCAGTTTCACCCCCCTCCAGAAGTGATGAGCAGCCCCACCCCGACTCACTAGGCAGGGAATGAGGCTACCAGCTGAGATTTGAGATGCCCATGAGCCGTCCCAGCCTCAAGGAAGGCTCTGCCTGCAGAAGCAACATCCTTCAGGGCTTAGAGATCCCCAGCAGGATCCTCTGAGGGGGATACATCAAAAAAAGAAGCCAGGAGTGCTCTGGAGATTTCCCCAGAGATGGTTTTGACAGGGAGAGGAGCTAAATCCGCCCCCTGCTCTCCCCTCCACAGCCTTATCATTCGGCTCAAGCCTACGTGGTGCCACCCACTCCAGCAGCAGCTCGGCTCCTGTGGGATCCCGCTGTTGGGAAACCAAAGTGAGCAAAGGCCAGCACTGGTGGGGAGGGGGAACGCTGAATCACACACACACACACATACACACACACACACACACACACCCCAGATCTCCTGGAGAAGGGGAAAGCACAGGTCTAGGGGTGCAGGAGCTGGAGACATCACTGTCACCTCTGCAACCCCAGAGAAGCAGTGTGACAAACACAGGGCTGATGGTGCTGCGGACAGCTGTCCCCACCCCACCAGCAGGTCCAATTTGGCCTCAGATGTACTCCTCAGCCACCAAAACCACCAGCCCCAGCTGCCCACCAAGGGTCCAGGACCAACCTTTAACTTGCACCATCTTCTTCATGACGATGAGGCCACTGTCTCTGGAGAGAGCCACAGTCACCACAGCCCCTGGCTCTCCGTAGCCCCACACCACGGCCCCTGCTGGCTCCTTCTGCAACACCATGTGGTCGCCGTAGTAGGACGCGAAGCTGAGCATCACTCCTAGAATCAACAGACAGCGCAAACATCATCTCCAAGAGGCAAAAAGCAAAGAGAAAAATCCCCTGCATGGCCTCCAACTCCTTCTTAAATATAGATTGAGATCCTGCTCAATTTACAGCTTCCTTCAGTCCTGGTCAACCTTAAGATGGTTAAAATCACAAAGAGCTGAGGAAGCAGCATGATTTGGAGTCCCTAAAAGAGCCAAACCCTATGAGGGAAGTCACCTCCCAAAGCACGGGAGCCTGTGTTACAGATTTTGGATACAAATTTCAGTAAAAATTCTTCTAATAACAGTATGGGACCATCTCTGCCAGCCCAGCCTTGGTAATAAATATGTTCCAACATACTTTTCCCTTTCAAAAAAAGTTTGGCAAGCAGTGGAATGGGAAACACTGGGCACGTGGCACCAGCAAAAGTGCCTTTCAGCAGGGAGGGAAGCAGAGGTCTCAGCCCTGGCACCCCCAAAAGCTCCATTTTTGGGGTGTGAAAATAAAACCATGCTTGAAAGGGGGTTGGGGCAATGTTTGCATGGCATGGAGAGGCGATTTGGGTGGTGAACTCCGTTGTAGCGATCAAACTGGGGCTCACAGAGCTCCGTCTCCTCTGCAGCTCGTCCCAGGCTGGGTTTAATGATGGAAAGAAATCATGTCCTCGGCCCCTCTGAAATCAGCTGCATCGCTGTTCAGTTCGTCTCATGCTCCAAGGCTCCAAGAAGGACGAGTTATATAAAAAAGGAGTTGAAGGAGAAAAGAAAAAAAAAAAAACCAAGACGCCGGGGAAGTGACTGGAGGCTATAAAAAGCGTCTGGGAGGAGAGCCCACGAGACACCACCAAAGAGCCGCATGCGACTCCCGCCTTACGTAAAGCATCGTCCCACAGCGGCAGCCATGTGCCAAGGGCATCAAAGAGGGGCTGGCTAGTGCCAAGGGTGTCAAAGAGCGGCTCTAGGAGCGCAAAGGGCATCGAAACAGAGCTTGTGGGGGTGCAAACGGCCCCAAAGTGGGACAGGGGGATGCCAAGGACATCAAACCTGGGCTAAGGGGCATGCCGAAGGGCTGGGAGGGTGCCAAGGGCCCTGAAACAGGGCTCAGGGTGGTGCCAAAGGCACGGAAGCGGGGCTGCAGGGGGTACCGAGGGCTTCAAAGCGGCATTTAGGGCCGGCCTCTGGGTGTGCGAAGGGCATCAAGGAGGCTCTCGGGGGGGGTGCCAAAGGCCCCGAAGTGGGGCTGGGGGGGCCGCGCTGCACCCCGCGCTGGGCAGAGGAGAATGCCCGCGGGGCTGGGGGTGCGGAGCCAGCCCCCCACAGCCCTTTACCTGCCGCCACAGGAGCCAGAGCCAGCAGCACCCACGCCGACATCCTCGGGGGGGGGACACGGACAACCGGGTGTCAGGGCACCGGTCACCCCCGCCCCCGCCGCCAGGTCCTGTCATGTGTGATGAGTCTTGCATTTCTTGAAGATTTTTAAGACTTCATTTCCTCATACTTCCCATACTTACATTAGAAGAAAAAAACATCATAAAATTCACTAGATTGGAACATATTGCAGATTACTTCTTATGGGTAAACTAAGCAACATCCAGAAAACTCAGAATTTTCGTGGTAACAGTTCCATATGCAAGGAATTCAGTAGAAGGGAATTCAGTTCATCGGCTGGGGACCTAACAGATATCCAAGATGTGTCAATGGAATGTGCTCCATAGGAATTCATCCCTGCCGAATACACTGCATTTCTGTCCCTCTGCACACAAAATTCATGGCAACAATGAGCCAAGACAGTTCTCATAGAAAATTATTTCTAAATTAAATACCAGAAACCTGTTTTTATAAATTGTTCAGTAATATAAGCACTTCACATTACCATTTTTTTCCTTATAACAAGATAATTACAGACTCTAAATCTGAGTCCGATTTGTGATCTTTGCACAGCAAAAAGAGTGACTGATGTTGTAACAAATTGTACAAAGTACCCAATGTTACAAAGAGATCCTAACACCTTTGGCTGATACAGGCAGTCTTCAAATTTCCATCCTGAAGTTTAACAGAATGCATAACAGAGAACACCTCAAATCTTTCCATGTTTTTGAAATTGCAAGAGAAAGGAATCCACTCAAAAAACCCCAGAAGCTCACACGCATAAAGGAGAAACAAGTGACACCACAAATAACAGAAACATTAAACACAATTGGTTAAGAAATTAACATAAAGTAAGAAACTTCCGAATACTTAAGATGACTGCGGAACCATTAAAAAACAAAACCAGAACAAAACGCATTCTGGGACAAAACACTCTGTTGAGCAGTAAAGTCACAGACCCATCTAATAGAAATCAGGTGGATAATATTCACCCAGCTATAAAAGCTTTTACTGCTCTCTACTGCATCTGTTCAATCATGCATACTGTGGTACAACTAACTACACACCCTACGTAGCTGAAACAGAATCAGAAGCCTAAATCTATGAACAGATCTAACTGAAAAAGACAAGAAAATGGAATAAGATCTCAATCCCTCATCTTTTTCTAGACAAAAGAGAGCCCTTTCTTTACTGTCCTCCATAGACGTTTCCTAAACCTGTCACTTCTGTTATTCTTTTCATAAGTTTGTTTACCTATTTCTTAAAAGCAGAGCGGCAAAACTTAACACACCTACACAAGTAAGGACTTTCAGTGCTGAGTGGAGAGTTTTGATGTCTCATTTCATACATGAACCATAAATACACCCAAGTTATGTTTTGCCTTTTTTTGCCACAGCATAAATATCACGTCATTCTGATCTCCGGTGGGGCCTCCAGACTCGCTTAGATTGTAACGTCTCACCCTCAGCATCCACTTTTTCACGGTCGGTTTGGGTCTTCCAGCTCGGTTTGCCACATCTCCAAATCACCCATAGTTACAAACCCAACTTCTTCCTCCTCACTCCAGGCGGGAATGGCAACTCCAGCCAAGACCGGGCCCCAGGCGGGTCTCTGCGGACTTCCACCCGAAACGCTCATCCAGTCTGACAGCACAAGGCCGACCACGGCAGAACCGCACGGGAACACAACCCGTGTTGGCGATTCCACGACGACGGCAGGATACATACTCCATCCCACGTCTCTCCTTTCGCCCTCCGGACCAACGACCTTTTCCCGGGACGTCGGCCTCACTGGACACAGTCGCGTCAGGAAGAAACCCCGGCGCTGGCTGGTGCCGATCTCCATAGCTCCCTGCCTCTCCCCAGGCCGGGCCTTCAGCGACCTTCCCCCCACCCCGGGGTTTATGGGGGAGGGCTCCCACCCCACCTCCAGCAGAGCCCGGGAGACGCGACGCGCCCGGCCCCGCTCCCCCGGCTCACCCCAGCCTGTCCTGGGCCTCCTCCATGAGACGCTTCAGCTCCTCCTCGCTGAGCTGCACCTGCGGGGCGGACACAGAGCGGGCTGAGG
>JANZLQ010000086.1:4306307-4330110 GCA_026212715.1 Elanus axillaris
AAAAAAAAAAAAAAAAAAAAAAAAAAAAAAAGAAAAAGGCCAGGAAGTATTTTAATGTTAAAAAATAAAATAAAATAAAAGCAGATATGGCAACGCTACTAGTAAAGTGGAATACATCACAGAAACCAAAGTCTTTTTGCAGGCAACACTGTTTGGAGAGAGGAGAACACTTGATGGGTGAAAAAAGTGAAGTTCTAAATTATATACAATAGTATCTAAGGGTGGCTTTGAAAAACAGTCTCCTTTAACGTGATTCAACGTTTAACTTGCCGTTATCTATTGCTTATTTATTCAGATCCATAATAACACTTAAGAGAGACGGATGTGTAAAAATGAGACACCGTGGAATAAAGAAAAGCCAAAAGAAACCCAGCTTCTCATATGAAAACGCCACGTGTACGTGCTTGTCCGATGTGGAATGTACCTACAGTCGTTTCACGGGCCGGGGGCTTCTCCTTGCCTCGCCACTCCGGTAGGAAAAACCGGCCGGTCCGGCCGGCAAGAGAGCTGGGACACGCTCGCTTGCTGGGGATGAGCTCGTGGCAAGTGCCCCGCGAGCTTCTTATCACCCCAAAACTCGTTTCCAGGCGGAAAAGTCCGACGTGCCTGGCTGTGAACGGACAGGATCCGAAAGCGTCTGGTAGCGAGATGGAAAAAAGGGGCAGAAAGCCCTAATCCTTATGAAGGACGAGACTCAGTTGTTAAATTTTAAGGGGTATCCGATGGCTTTTTCCAGGCACTCTACCAAAGAGCCGGCAGAAAGAAAATCCCTCTCCACTTCCACAAATTTGATGTAGATGGATTTGGGCGACACGCCGGGCTCTACGACGCAGTTCTGAGATAAAAAGGCGTTGATCCCGACCCAATCTTTGCTGAAGGTTTTGGTGTTTGCCTGAAAGTGTAAAAACAGGCACTGCTGGAGAGTCCGGACCTCGGCGATGCCGAGGTAACAATAGATAATCCGGGCGGATTCCATATCCACCCGGAGGGAGGCTTGTGGCGAAGGGACCTCCAGCTCCCCTTGAGTCTCATTGCTGGGATCGGGCCCCCTGTGCTCAGCGAGAGGGGAGGGGGGTTTCTCGTGGCACTCTTCGTAACCGATGGCGTACAAGCCGGGGCTTTTCGGGATTCCTCCCGGTAATAAATACTGAACGACATTTCCTCCGGTGGGTTTGGAGTGAGCGATGGGTATCCAGTCGATCTCCATGTGCAGCTCGAGGCATCTGGCTTCGCTGATGGTGATCTCCAGAAATTTGTAATAAACGTTTTTCCAGTTCATTTTCTGCACTCTGGTCATGATAACCCGACCCTCTGGTTTTTCCGAGTTGAAATATTCCCGGAGCCGCTTGCCGAGGGGTACCTGTGAGCTGATCTCCGCGTAGTGGTAACGAATATCCTCCTTCCAGCGGGTGTTGTAACCGATGCCAAAAATGGCCAGTTTGTTAGAAAGATGTAGCCTGGAGAAGTCTGTCCAGCTCTGAAACAGCTCCCACTTCAACTGGACTGACTCCAAGATTTGCATAATATTCTGCATGACGTCACGCTTCCTGGAAATTAAAAAACAGGGAGAGAAGGATAAAGGCATCAGTCAACCGGAGCTGCAAAGCCATCCCCGCAAACGCAACAACCTTTGGGAAGTATTAAACACTTCCAGCTTTCTTGGCTGCTTTTTAGGCGGTGGGTATTTTATTACTTACGTCCTAGTTAGCTAGGCGACTTTACAGATTTTAACAGCACACTGACGGTGTTTTAAATTAATCTCAGCAAAACCAAAGAAAAACCCAACCCAAACTCATTCCAATATCTCCAGCAAAATGCGTTCTCTGCTGGAAATGAGATTTCACACAAAAAGTTCTGCAGGAGATAACCCGGTAAAGAAAATGAGAGCTGATAAATCCCCAAGTTCAGCTTCCAAGAAAGATTTCTACTCTTACCAACCCTAAAAACCCACATGGTGGAAATGTCCTGCTCCTACCTGTGCCGCTTCAGAGCATTTACAAGCAAACAGGTGTCTGGTGCCGCTAAACGAATGCAAACTCTGTTACTGGGTTATTCTTTACAGCAGCGTGTTCCCATCGGCATGTGGTCTGTCACAGACGACCGGAGCTGCATCCCTAATTGCAACCGCCACTCCAAATGTTTCTGCCTCGTCATTACTCCAAAATTCACGCAAGCAAATGGGGCTGTAATTGTAAAACCCACAAAGCAAGCGCCAAGCAGCTCCGAAAGGCTCGGTCCCAGCACCAGATCAGAAACAGAGCTCGAGGGACCGACCCCGCAGAGCGGACGATGCCGGTGAAGCTGACCTGCGCCCGGACACGAGCGACGTGATAACCCACTGCAGGATGGACAGCAGAAATCCTGCCGGATAGCCAACAAAGAAATCCTCATGCTTCCAAAGATTTCTTTGCACTCCCAGTAACGGCACCGGAATCAACGTGAGTGTCTACGGAGGGATTTACGCTTTGCTGAGCCATCGGGAGAGAGCGTTCACCTGCGCCTGAAGCAAGCTGGAACAGCTTCCTCCAGGATGAATGAGACACTTAGGGCATAATTAGCTAGTAGGGAGAGCTACTAACGTTAGGAGTTATTGTCCTGTGATCAAAGCTGTAGGAAGAAAACGCGACTTGTTTGGTAATGGAGAAATCTCCCTTGGTCCAACAAACGGGATTTAAAAGCCTGTTCCGCACGACTCTCCTCCCTTTTATCTGTTGCACCGCATCTGCAAAGCTGAACTGCAACGTCACCACATCCCCACGAGGGTCCTGCCCCCTCCCACGTCCCACCAGCACATTCAGCATCTTCAGTCCCTACACCAGGCGACACCAGTCGTCTTCTGCGGGGCACGCACGAACTTCCCTCCTCTTGTGGGGCCACAAAGATCGCACCAACGGCCTAAAATCGGCCTTTCCCAACAGGTCCCCGGTGGAGTTAAGCATGAGGCTGGCCAGGACACAATGGTCTTTAAGCAAGAGCAGATACGACGCTGCACAAATGGCCCAAGGATACACCTGGGGTTTAGACTCTGGCAGCTGCATTTCTACCCAATAAATCCCTAGAGTGGATCACAAGGTCTTTCTTCCATCCCATCGATACAAGGGATCAAAGAAAAAAGGTCTGGGAGCTGCAGACCCTTCCCACGGTGCTGGAGGGGTCCAGCCCCACAGCCTCTCACCTCAGAAAACCTGCTTTTATAGGTGCAAATACAACGCACGTGATTTTGGGAAGGTTCTCAAAGTCCTTGAGGGGATCTGGTGCCTCCAGGACAGACTGCAGGCACTGGGCTTGGCACCACAGAGCTCTGCGTTGAGCAGTTTGACGCACGACGGTCAGTGCGTGCCCGCTCTGCAAACCTCAGGTGAGGTGTCCGAATTCTCCAGCACCAGGTCTGAGCCGCCCAGGCCCAGATAGCTCGCTCCTTATGGCAACGGGAGGGACCGCAGCCATCGGCATGCTGCCTATCTTAACGATCTAGCACCAGCAACCGTGCCAGGAGGTTCCTGGATACGCCTTAAAAAGGCATTTTGGCAAGCACATCACCGGCATGCTCAGAGCATAACTGAGTTTCTGCAGCGCCAAGGAGGGGACCTGCTTGGTGAGCAAAGTTGTGTTTGAGCCAGGTGTTTTGAAAAATGCCTGTTGCATCATCAACAAACTCCCATTTCTTATTTTAAGTTACTTCTGAGGAGTCATTTCCACTTCCCCCTGTCTAGCAGCAAAAGAGAAGGCAAGGAGAGAAACACCGCACAAGAAAAACGCTTATTTACCCCCAGCCCATTTATAATTACGTAAAAACACCACGGCAATACTGAACCATCTCAAAGCTTCTCTACAGCTTCCCCGATGCTCCTTCAGATGCTGAGCAGTATAGCATCGCTACACTTGAAAAAATGTCTCTTTTAGACTTTTGGAAGTGGAAATTCACCTTCTGGGGACGAGACAGACGAGGGGACACAGTAAGTGGTGGCTCAGCACAGGGCTGTTTGGTAGCAGAGAGCCTGCGTTTCACTGCTGTTTGTTATACACTCATTTGACTCAAGACAGACAGCTGAACTCAATTTAAAGAAAGCAGTCCCATCCAAACCCAGAGACAGGAGAAAGCAGCGTGGGTAGATTTTCATTCAACAGTGAAGGAACAGAGCTAAGAACAAAAAAAAAAAAACAAAAAAAAAAAGAGCCCCCACCTTTAATAATTACACTATAAATACTCTCGCTAAGTTTAGTTCAGCGCAAAATAGAGATGAAGCTCTGGTGAAAAAAAAAAAATTAGTCACTCAAACTGCTCCTGCTGGGAAGAGGAATAATTTCACTAGAGATGATCACTGGTTGCACCTTGTGGATGGGAGAGAAGGGCTTTCCACAGAGGGAATCCATCACTTTGAGCACAGAGGAAGCAACAGGGAAAAAGAAATATTAAAAAAAGCATTGCTTTTCAGTTTTAACATCTCCTCTTACACCAGGACTTGGTGGCTCTGCAGCCGCCCTGCTGCACCTCACTTTCCCAGGCTCTAATCAGCCCCTCCACAACTTGGCCAAGCAGAGGTATTATAAGCAGTAAGAGTGAAATAGTTACTATTATTTATTTTTCAATGGAAAAATCCGAGCTAGCAGAGAGGGTTTATTTACCCTGTGTCAGCGCCGTTTGTCACAGGGCAATCTCATTTTTCATCTGCAGAAGGTGCCCTAGAGCTGGGTTTTACCCATATCGTCAAACCACAACCTCTGTGCTGGAGACTGGCCATCTGCATTTCTTTCTCCTCAGAATCTTTTGCAATTCAGATGAGGAAAGACTGAGACAAGACTAGTGCGAATTTGCTTCTAAGGCGCTGTTTCCAAACAAAAGCAGACTTCAAAGAGCCTGAAACAGCTGGTTTCAGTGAAGGACCCAGCTCCCCAAGCTTTTTCTAGTTCATCTTCACAAAACCCACAGTGAATAAAACCGCTCCTCAAATAAATTTAAAATAGCAGAACAGAGTCTTAAGTAGCATTTCACTTTTCAAAAGAGTTTATTTGGAAGCAGCAGCGTGCCAAGGGGATGCAACAGTGAGCAGAAGCGGGGGAGAGTCCAGCTGACGGAGCACGGGACCTGGACACAGCTTCGCTATTGCTCTTCACTTCCTACGTTGCTGAAAATAAGGCAACCCAGGAAATACAGGAAGTCCTTATACATCTTCGGAGGCCAGTTATTTACTACCTGAAGTTAAGAGAGGCAGCACCATCCGTGTTAACGAGCTGTGCAGCTTGCTTGGAGATGGGACACGTTAGGTTCGCTGGTGTGTGATCAGGTCCCAGTGCTGGATGAGCCAGCAGGAGCAGCTAAACTCCTCGCAGGCAGCAGGATTAAAGCCAGCTCCCTCTGTTTCTGCAGGTTTGCGGTCAGCTGATAGCGACAGCAGCCTCACACGTGTGTGTTTTATCAGGAAAAGAAGAGCCAGAATAAATTCCAGCACCCAGAGAGCTCAGCGATACGTTTCCTAGAGCAAGCATCTTGGCGGCACTCTCCCACCATCTCTGCTAGGAAAATAATGTCATGGTGCACGTCTGCTCCTGTGGTTTTCCAGAAGCTGCTTAGCTGCAAAAAATACTTCCAAAAATCCTTCCAAAATCCCAGGGGAAGGAAAGGGGGAAGCAAAGACAAGATTTTTAGCAATACACATGCTTACAGTCCAGCATCACCACAATGCAATTTCTCCACGTCAAAAATCACAGCACAGGTTCAGCAAAGAATGTGAATGCACTACCACTCCCTCCGATTTTATTGAGATTATTTCTGCTGAAAATCTGCACTTGACCAAGAACACAGATGAAATGAAGCCCCACCTCCTTCAAAGTAAGTTAGGTGTATTTTAAAACATTGGCCAAAGAGGTGAAAATGTTTGGCATCTATTTATTGTCTGTGGCTTTTAAGAATAGACACAATTCTATTTTTTGCAGATAAATAAATAAATACATAAATACCAAGCTTATCTTTGTATTAGCCACCCTTCTCTTGACTGCTTTTAATCTACTAAGTCAGAGCTTAAAAGGTCCTTCCTCTCATGCTGGGGGGAAAAAAGTAATTTTCAGCAAATCTGTCCTGGAAGATACTTTGTGCTTCCACTGAGCACATAAGGTGGGCTTATCACCTGCACGCTTCACAAAATGCCCAAGAGTTCAGAGACTTCTGTGCATTTTAGAGGGAACTTGGGGGAGGCGGGGGGAGACGGGATGACCGGAAAACTCCAGAAAGGTCTAATTTACCAAATCTAAACCAGTCATCCAGCATGCCTCGAAAGGTAAAACTATCCCAGAACAGTCCTAAGCAACTGTTCGAAAAGGCAGTAATAATGTTTATACTGAAAATGGTTATTTTTCTCCAGGTGATCCCTGAGTCACTAAACTGAATTTGCTCCACATTAAGAAAAAAGGTCACCTTCGGGTACCGTGAAAATCCATCTGAAGTGAGGAGTTTGACAAAGCTAGGCCACTACAATGGAAGTTTTTTTAAAATTATTTTTATTTTTTTTAGGTTTTGGAGGATTTTTTTCATTCAGTTATAGTAAAAAGCCTCTGTTGTATTACTAATCAGGGTTGCTATGTTAATATATACAGTGCTGATGACTTCCTACCCTACAGAAGCTTTCCAGCATAGGAAACACCAGACTGACTTCAGATGACACTACAAATTACTGGTGGGGGAGCTCATGTGTGCAACCCACCCAGAAGGGTCTGCGAACCAATTTGCAGTGGGTCACTCCCACTGCAGACAGATCTACAACCACTCTGTGGGTTTTAAAACCCTAAAGGTCAGAAGAAAGTAGCCCTGGTCCAAGTAAATACGGCACAATTCCTTCCATTTTTCAAAATGCTTTGTTATTGTTGGCAAGGCAAGGGAGATTCACATGCTCAAAGCATTCGAAAGGCTCCAGTATTTGTAAGATTAAACTGATCCAAAAGGTTACAAGTCAGCTCCGGAAAGCTATAAAAAGAATAATAATAAAAAAAAAAAAAATCACAAGCTTTGGCATGCCTTCCCACCAAGGAGGGGAAATACATGAACTTTTCTTCCAAGCTTTACTCACGCCAAGCCAACAAGTACACACTACTACCGGGGTGCTGCGTCCCTCTTCTTACTCTTTCTTTCCTCCACTCCTCCTATATTCTCTTTTTTCCTTACGTCCAAAGGGGCAAACTTCAGGCAAATAGAAAAAAACCAAACAAACCCAAGATTACAAATAGATCCAAGAGTTTGGCCTCACGTCATGATAGCCGCAGCCTGCCCACACACAGCCCTAATGAATCTGCTGTGTGTTTTATCCACATTTTAAGTCCTTGCATTCATGTAGTTAACTCTTGTTTCATTTGTTGAACGAAGAAGCCAAGAAGAGACAGAGTTGTGAAGCTTTTCAGATGTTCTGAGGTAACTGGAATAATGCATAAAGCAAATTCAACTGTATGAATAGCCTTGCACAATGTATTTATAATTATAATCAGAAGTTTCAAATATCCTCCCCTCCTGCACAATATCCCCAGGGAAACACATTCCAGGGTAAAACATTCATAAATTACTTACTGCGTG
Organism: Elanus axillaris; assembly: GCA_026212715.1. NCBI lineage: Eukaryota > Metazoa > Chordata > Aves > Accipitriformes > Accipitridae > Elanus > Elanus axillaris. The sequence goes on from JANZLQ010000086.1 coordinate 4,313,866, forward strand.
TCTTCTGAAGATTCCTGTTTTATCTTTAATGTTCTTTTTGTGGTAGGCATTTCATCTAAAAGGTAAAGTTCCAACACATAATTACTTTTTAAATAATGTTCCTGTGGATTTTTTTTTTTTAAAAGCTGAAATTAAATAAAAAAAAAATACAACAGAGCTGCTTCCTAAGCCAGCCAGTCCACTAAAGTTCTGCACGAGACAGCTCCAGTTCTTAAATCCTCCAGAACTGAAGACTATTTATTTTTCCTTGGAAGAGATGTAGTCAGTTAAGATCTGAATCTATCTCTGCAAGTGCAAGACCTTTTCAAGGACAAGGCCACAATTCCTGCTATTAAAATCACAATCAATTTGATTGCAAACTACATTGTTTAAAAAACAAAAACAAAACCCAAAAACACAGGAAAAAAAGAAAAAAGACTATTCTGCTTTCAATGGCACATTTGAAGAGCAAGCACCAGAACAAATGCATCTGTATTCCATTTAGATATTGTGTGCCAAGTGCTTTTCTCATAACTTCTCTGAACATTAAGAATATAGTCAGCCCAAGTGCACACAAATATCTCCGATTTGACTGAAGGAAAATGGTGACAAACCAGGAGACCACAGTTTGACTCACCAGAACGAGCCAAACTAGATGGAATTAGCCAACATTTACATACGTTTTGTAACGTTGTCCTCTCCCTCCCGTTTCTCTCCCACATATTTCTGACTTTTAAATCCCCCGGGGAAGAAGGCTGACAGAACTGGAATGTGGTTAACAGCCAGCTTGCAAATTTTAACGTTAAACTGCGATTTAAGCCTCTTTCAAAGCATCCCAATTGACCAGTCCCCTGAACACAGATACGTACAGATACGTGACTGCATCTCCTCTCCCTGTTTCATCCTACAAATCATGAGGGGGAGAAAAAAAACTCATCGCATGAAGAGCCTTTACTGAATTAACCTTCTAACTACCACTTCACTTGGGTCTCCATTGAATTTGATCGACTTAAAAGTTTCTGATGTTAAAATAACCCCCTGGCTCAGGCAAGGGAGGAACATACACCCATAAGATCAGTGGCTCAAGAGATATAAATATGCTTCAAGAAACCCACTTCTTCATAAAACTGCTCAGATCAGTGTGCATTTTCAATCAAAACGTGGTACCTTGCTCTGTTTAGCAAAGTTCGATAAGCCACAAGCAACAACCAAATCTCCAAACTAAACGAATATATCGATTTGTGTACAGAGACACCAATAACTCGGGCAAGAAAAGCATATGGAGGAGTTTGGGTTAGGTCTCAATCCTGGAATGTGAGCTTGCTTGGGTTTTTTTTAATTTATTTATTTAAAAAAGGCCACACATCTGGATATAAGCATATTTACATATTTAAAACAAGCATACCAGTTAGGGTATATATAGGAAGAAGGAGCAACTTTTTTTTATAATCATTGGTATTAATAGCAGCAGTTTGAAGTCCTGCTCATAATTTAAGTGAATGGTGTTTGAACAGTAACACCAGGTTCAGGTGGTGCCCACAGACCTCCAAAGCAGGGTACCATTGAAAGGGAAAACAGCCTCCTAATGCCACGAGGGGAAGTAAAACGGAGGAGGGGAAGGAGAGACAGGAACATGTCACCTCCTCCTCCACTGTTTCTGGCCACACAGCCCTTCTTTCCTCCTGCTAGGCTCTTTAGACTCGAGTCCCAGTCCTAAAACACTTCAGGAACCACGGTTTGCTTTTGATGATGAACTGGAGAATTTCTTTCCCTTTTCTCCCCCCAGTACATCAGGTGCTCAGCATCTTGAACACATTATGTCAGAAAAATTAAAGTCGGTACTGAGATATGTATGAGCACAGAGCCCAGGCAAAATCAGAGGGTGGACATGCATCAAGATGGCATTTCTTACCCAATTCCTGTTCACCAGTCTGGTAGCAGTGAAGGTCCTGACTGTGGTTTCCCCAGTCCTCCTGCGAATACTCCTCCATTGTGCTGCCGTCTGACTCCAGCTCCTGATACAAGCCGCTGCTGTTGATGAGGACGGGCTGGCAGGGCTGGGAGTCCCATCCTCCCTGCCCAAACACCTGCTCCAGCTGTTCAAACGTGTAGCTGCTTTTCCTCTTCCCAACACCATGTTCCTTCACGCGGCTGTAGCACCTGCGAAGGGTCTAAGACAGAAAAAAAGCACGTTAATCAGGCAGTGACGAGTTGGAAGAACACACATTCACTTGCAGACAGTTACGCAGCTGCTAGGTTTTCTTGTTTTGGTTTGGGTTTTTTACTTCTGCTGATCAGTATTTGCCCCACGCTTACGAGCTAAATGCAATGCTCCCGAGTTAACCTACACCCGCCAGGAAGTATCGTGTGTATCCGACATTCCCGCTGCAGCAATTTAGCATTAACATCTATGACACAGGACAAAGTTGCGTAGCAGCTACAGGTTCATCAGCTTTAACTCAGGTGATTTATGCTCTTCCCCACTTCAGAAAAATCCCCAGATCTGCTATGTAACATGGGGGGGGAGGAATAAAAATACCAAGAGATCCCCAGTCAGAGATACCAACCAGCCAAGAGAATGCACACCTACTATGAGGAGGAGAAAGCAGAGCTGGTGTCGTGCCCACAGCTTGGAGAAGGTGAAGCAGGGAGGAGAGAGAAAGGAAAAAGAGAAAGAGGAGTCCCCCAAAGCAAAGACGGTCCAACCTTCCTTCTCTGGTAAGAAGACACAAGGTACAAAATGTATATGCCTAAGCTATTTAGCTAAGAAAATATATATTACTTACATATTTTGCATTCCTTACTAACTCACTCTGTCTCTTGTGAAGCTGCTGAAATTTAAAAGAGGTCAAATCAATAATGCTCCAAATTCCCAGACTTCGATATCAAACATTAAGTAAGAAACAATACTTAGATGGCTCTGTCTAATAAGCCTTTAAAAATAGTGCTGAGGCCGAAACCTCCCACACAGACAGATGCAAAAACCTGGACTACTTTTGGTCATCCCTTTAGCATCCCGCACCGACAGCTGAGCTGTGCATCACTACAGCGATGCAAAGCTGTGTAAGCCTACCATTTCCGTCCACATTTCCCCCCTAATCCAGAGCAACACACAACTATTTGGGGGTTAAAAATAAACAAACAAATAAATCTTTATGTGCATCCCTCAATGTGGTCTTAATTCTACCAGCACTCTAGTTTTGAAAGATAATGATGTGCCCCAGGTTTGCTGGATCTTGATGGTTTTCAGATTGGTAGAGTGCTAGAAAACTTTTTAATATTAAATTTATTAGATTGCTCAGGTTCCAGCTTGAGTGGCAAAGCTACCTCTGGAGTTCAAGACGCATTAACTTGAGAAGAACTAGTCCTGTCGCCTTGCTTTCTGGAGGATGACCACAACGGACTTTCAAGCACACATGATAGCAAAAAACAGCTTGTTTTTTTCCCCCCAAAGGAACCTTTACATCTCCAGAAAGCTCAAACCTACCTAATGCTCCTCATACACTGGTTTAACAGCATCAGCAGGAAAGGAATACATTTCTAACCAGTTTCCTCGTGATATTCAGAACCTTGGGGGCAGAAGCAGAACTGCTAAGCAGCAAGTCAGTTTTACCCTGCTGTTTCAAAAAACAAAACAAAACCAAAACCAAAAACACAGAAAGAACACAAAATAAAAAAAAAAAAAACAAACCATAAAAACACAGAGGCAGCAGTAAGACCAGAACTATTCAGTGGTTTAAGGTGGAACCCTTCCCAATTCTGCCACCAAGTTGGACACCATCAAATTTTAAGTTTCTGTCTGCAAGTGGGATAAAAAACAACTGGCTACATCAACCTGAAACCAAGGACCCAGCCAAGAAACCTGCCGGTATTCACTGCAGGCAAACTGGGTTCCCTAGGGTAAGGGCTACAGATAAACGTGGTGGTTAAAATTTGTCAACAAGAACACCTTGGGAACAGCGAGGTGGTTTTAAATGGTCCAGTTTGCCCTGAAACGCATTGGAGGATGCGCCACCCAGCTTTTTCACTCCAATTTCTCTCCTTTCAGCCCAAATCTCACCAAGTGATACGGGCAAACTCTCGTTTCACTCTGACTCTTTCTAAAATCCACTCAAGTCAGATTTTTTGAAATATAGTTCCCAAACCCCAGTTCTTACATCTGCCCTGGCTTATCCATTGGAGTTAACTGCAGACTTAGAGGCTCTAACTGCATTCATTAGCAGCCTTTAAGCTAAACAAACCATCTCCAGCACAGTTAACCAAAAAACATCAATACTCTTGGCCAAGCCCTCTTGGGAACACTCAACATCCACAGGCACTTGCTCTATTTTAAGCATGTGCTCCAAGCATCTCTCTCTACCAATAGAGTTATTGAGTATCTCACACTGGGTTGTAGCCTAGTTGTAATTATTTCATTCAGGCTGCAAACTGGCTTATTTTACCACAAAAATAATTTAGCATCAATTCAATGGAGACTACTACAAGAATTAAAGGGAGCAACGCAGAAAGGGGGCAAAAATAAATGAGCAATACTCTCATTGCTCATTATTCTTGCAAGTCAAGAGTACTGTTGAGATTACTACCTAGATGCTTCTGGACCTGGCAGTGTGAACCACTTTTCACCTCTGCTTCTGGCAGCAGATAACCTAAAATTTGAGTGAGATGATCTCAAATTTGGCTCTTTCAAAAGCACCAGAATGCCTGCGGCCAACCAGCTGGTGGCTCCTTGGTCTTGTTTCCTGGAGAATCAAGATTCCTGCTAGCTCCTTCTTGGTGGCACTCCCCAGTTTTTCCATAGGCAGTCCCTACCACTTTTCTAAGTGATGTTCACCTCCGAATAACACAGGTCAGCTCTGTTTCACGGATGCCCACAGGCTTCTACGTGGCAGGGCTGAGGTGGACCAGATCAATGGCTCTTCCTCTGCAGTTGCCTGCACCTTCCATGACAATTTTCTTCAGAGAACCTGGTAAGACCTAAATAACTGCTTGGACTTTAGGAAACCTCTCCTGGAGATTTTATAGCACTCAAGGGTTAGGGTTCAGACACCTTACTCCCAGCAGGTTATTCTGTTCAACAAGATTTAAGACCTAGGTTTTTCTTACGCACCTCCTCTATTCCTCCCGGTGTCCAGCTCAACTCCTGCTCCGTGGTTCCTAAAGTGCACATACATATAATGATACAGATAGACAAGAAACCAGTAAACTTAGGACATGTAACTGAAAACAGACCTGATAACTGCCCAGTGACTGCACAGACTGGAAGAGACCAAGGCTTTTGCTTACTGTTCTGCAACACTGCCTGCAATACGAAGACAGATTATCCCTGCTTAATTTATAATTATGAAATCCAAAGGAGGAGACAGTCAAAAAGCTCAACATGGATTTTCTCACCATTTCTAACTTACAAGCCCTCATATTCTCTACAAGCAAAGCCACAGGAGAACTGATCACTCTGCAGGAACTGCAGCACGATGCTCAGAAACACTGGTCAGAAAAGCCTTGGGAAGCAACTTTGAGGAAGGCTGTAGACACAGTCCTCCTCCCAGCAAAAGATCAGGTGAGGGAGAACCACACTACCTACAGTGAGCTTTTTAAGCATAACCCCAAAGACGGACCAAGAGAAGAAACTCCAGATCCCTGATCAGAGCCGTGCTCTTACTCGGCAGGACGCTACAGGCTCCACACAGCAGTTAAGTGGCATACAGGCATGTCCACGTCAAACTATTTAAGTCTATTAAATGACAGCAGCTGGCCTAGAAGGAGTCCCGATGGCACAGAGCATCACTTTGCACAACGTCCAGCTCTGAAGATGCTCCTTCACTTAATGGGAGAGCGCTCTTGGCTTCACATCCCAAATTAAGAACGTCAGTATCAAATAGCTTCCTCCCTCATCATGCCAGGATACTCACAAGAAACACGAGATGAAACTAGACTGGGAGAAAAGAAACGGCTTTTGAAGCCTGGAGTGGTTGCAGGGCACACAGGGATGGCTGCCAGAGTGAAAGATCTTGCTGTCTTCATTCCCGAGTTGGATGGTGGGAGCACAAGGAAACAGAATTGACTAGAGGAGTCAGATAGCTCTGCTCAACTTGCTAGCTTATGGAGTTTTAGCTTAAAAGATGCATGCAAGGCAGGAGAACATGAGACTTATGTGGGATATTGCCACATGGAGCCCTATTTCTGTGGTCTATCCAGAATAAAAGGAGGAGAAAGAGCACCTTAAACTCTTGAGAGTGCCATCCATACACCACCGCAGAAAGGTGGCTGACAGCTACAACATGTCTCCAAATGAGACACCACGTCATAACACTCCTCTGCAAAACACAAGCAGCCCCACACAACCCCCCCCTTGAAACTCTGCAGGCATGTGCTGCAGGAGCTGCCACGGACCTGTCTGCAAAGGCTCCAGCCCCACAGGTGACTGTACGTCTGCCAGATCACTGCACTTGAGGGGAGACAGGCCAGCAGTCAAAATAAATCATGCTTTGCATCAAAGAGCAAAGCCTCAATTGTATCCTGATGTGCCCAAACACACAGGGACTTCCTGAAGGACTTGGCTCCAGCCCAAAGGTCTCCGGTATGGAACAAGGAAAGCGATGGGAGTATCCTGAGGGGAGAAGGGTGGTGAGGGGGAACACAGACAAGTTGATCATCTTATCGAGATAGGAACCAGACGTCTCTTTGGACAATGACTTGAAGAGGCAAAGTCACCCTAGAAGACACAGATAAGGGATGTCAGTCTAGGCAGGTGAGGCACATGTTTTTAAGTTGGGTTAGTTAGCCAGAGCTAGAACCTAACAAAAAAGCACAGTGGATTCTCCACCACTGCCAATTTCTAAATCACAAATATATTATTAAAAAAAAAAAAAAAGCTCTTGCCTAGACAGCAATTATCTACAGAAGCGGTACAACCAATTGTAGAGGTCAACCTAGATGAGGCAGGACTTTGCCAGTGACTGAGAGGGAACGAAGCCAGGGAATAATAAGCTGTGGCCTGGCTGCGGGGAGGAAGTCATGCAGTGATACACGGTGCCAAGACACGATGAACTTCCCCACAGTGGTAGCAGGCTACACCTCGCATCTCAGCCACCTGTGAAGGTGGCTCCATTGGTTGCTGCTATTAGAGAGCTGAGAATTAAGTTATTCATACCCTTCTCAGGGATTTGATGCTAATCGGGCTAGACATCTAGAGAGAAGAACTCTCCAGTATTGCCTGCGGAAAGGCAGACGGCTGGGCATCTCCGTCTCTCGACGTACTGAGCTCCTGGTTTAAGACAGCACTGGAGGAAAAGAAGAGTAACTAGTTAGAGATGGAGAATCCAGACCAGCAAAACCCTCTGCCATGCCCATACCCACCGCAGCCAATGACATTTGGCTCTGTAAAGAGTTTAGATGGGATGGATGCATCCTACTGACAGAGCTTGGCTTTCAGAGATGCACAAGTAAGGTTCAGCCTACTCCTGGCACAACCTGCTCAAACCCATCACTGCTTCAGAGCAATGAAGGCCACGCTTGAGTAGATCGTCTTGCTTTTGGAAACACATTCATTCCTAAAAATCAAACTTGAAGTTTCACACATCCAGTATGATCAGGACAAACATCTTTACACCACCCACAAAGCCTGCCTTTCAGGAGGAACCCAAACTGCAGTGGTCTGGACCAAGAGGTCTGAGATGTACTCAGCAGGTCACATCTCCGCTACCACTAAGCCATGAGAGACCACATGGACCCAAATCCCTCCTGGTTCTTGCTCTCAAATGAACAAGCAGCGCGAGGCCACGTGCCTCTGTCACATCCCAGTTTCTCAGGATGGTGACTCAGGTTTGCTGATTCCCAGGTCAGGATTAAGGTGAAACAACACCAGGGATCCTTTAACTCACAAAACTTAACTTTTATTTCCTCACAACAAAAATTGGTATGCTCACAAGAAAAATGGGCCCGACACACAGTAAATTGTGTAACATGTGCTAACCATACATCATCAAACACGTACTACAAGCCTTGCTTATTTGGGAATCAGTTCAGGGAATACAATAAGGTGAGCCCTCCTGTTGAGTCATGAAGTTCAGAGCAGACCCCCTTGCTTTCTAGACTCCTCCTCAGAGAAGGGCCCAGGGGCGGCTGGATCCGCTCCTAGCCCCAGACTTGGTCAACGGTTTGTGTCTAAAGGGATGAGGTGTAGGGATTGTGGAAAAGGAAAAGGAAAGAGAGAACAAGACAGAGAGAGAGAAAAAGGAAGAGAGAAAGATTTCACCGGTCCTGGGTCCAGCGTTGGTTCAGTCAGCCAAGCAGTCCCATTCGGGTGGGCTTGCGCACCTGGGGCTTCAGTTTGTGTCCTTTTATCATCCTTGCCCCTCCTTCGGGCAGGCACTCAAACTCAGGCTAATTAGGTAGCCTTTGGGAAATAGGTCCATGGGCTTGGGGATCGTTTGGGGAGTAACTTCCCCCTACCTGCAGACGTGATTTTTGGCCATGCACGGTGAGCTGCCCTGCTCAGCCTGTCCAAAACGGCATTATCAGGCCAGGGAGCTGTGCAGGCTCTGGCACACCCTCCCCTTCCTGTTGCTGATGGGCACTGATCAGCTTCTTTTCACCTGGGGTTCCTTGCTAGGTAGAGTTCCTTGTTATGCAGGGTTAGTCCTTAAGCAGAACTTGCCCAACCACAATGTTTGAGACATTAAGTCTTTCAACCCCTTCAGAAGACAAAGAGCAGCACAAACCTGCCCACAGGTGGGAGGGAAGATGCTCCTCTCCAAAACAAGCTTCAGCAGAGCTGCAGAAAGCATCAACACGGGTAGCACCACAGGCGAAAGTTCTCATGTAGTTCAGAAAGCTAAAAAACTTTATGCGTACCATCCTAGAAGTGTGTCGTTGCCAGTCCTGGGGTCTCTAGGGGAAGGTCCATGCCAGTCGCCTTTCAGCTGTGTTGAGAAAACGTTACCAGTGGAGAGCAGTATCTAAATCCATGGGAAAAGCTGGAAGTGAAATACCAAAGGTGGCTTGAACTCCAATTTTCACCAGGACCAGTGGTCAAGGGCTGGTAACTGGTGAGACCACAGCACTCCAGAGAGCATCACCTACTTGGCCCCCAAATTTATGCACTTAGTAGGATGGAGCGTTACCTGGAAGAGTAACGAAAGCGAATCTGTCCCCTCACCGGCGCTTGAAGCTGTATGCTTTCATACCAGCTTCATTCTGCTGAGCATTTCAGGTGCATCCAGTCACTTCTAAAGTAAATAAAATCCACGATCAACCATCCAACACCTCCTGCATCATTGCTGGTGGGTGGCACCCTTTCCTGACATCAAAGCACAGCCTCTGCAATAACGGGACACCCAAAATTTCCACCTGCCTGCATGTGCTGGCTAAGGGCAAGTGATAAAAATCAGAAGGAGGGGTTCTAACACCTTCCCAAGTCCTCCATAGTCAAGGAGCATGACAGGGAAAAACCAGATGCTCCCAAACTAAGATTTAATGTTCAAGTTTAGCAGGTTTGTCCTTTTGCAATGAGTTCCTAGCCATCAACTGCTTCTGTCTCAACAGCATAACCTGCCCGTTTGCTCCCATCTACCCCTGGGAAACATTTTGCACCCATGCAGTAAGCAGTGGATGACCCAGGTACGCCAGAACGACCGGACCAGAGCATTATAGACACACAACACAGCTGCAGAAGCCACTGGACAGTAAAGACACTCATCCTGCACATACAAAGCAAGACAGGTGCCTACTGGCACGACACTGCCCTGCAAATACCCTGGTCGAAGAGAGTGGGTGCAGCTGCTCTGCAAGAGGGTTCGCTCCACATGATAATCACCTCCCAGAGATGCTCCTCTGCTGCAGCCCCACAATACATCCAAGAAGGAGTAAAACAAATGAATCTGTTCTTTGTCACCGAAGAGTTTATTTTCTCTGGCTTATAAACGTCAACAGAAAGTTGCTCCTACTTACTAGGGCCCATAAGATCCTCCAGCGAGATGTTAGGCTGCCAGAGAAGATTCAAGGAACAAGAAACGAGCCAGCCTGGAAAACCCGGTGTATCTGAATCTATTTAAGCCAAAGAAGGATCCAGAGGTAACTTGAACACCACCTGCACACATCACAGCTGGTGGAACTACCCGGATGAGGATCTGGGCGTGAGACAACAAATGCAAGACAAAGATAAAATGCATTCAAAAGAAATAGAAGGCAAAGCCATTTTGAAGGTGGGTAGTTGGCTCATTGCTACAAAACGTACCAATGCTCCATCATTCGACATGTTCAAATTAAAAGACAGCCACTCTGCTTAATGTTACTGGACCCAGCGATGAAATTCTGGGTGAAATCCAGTATCCTGTATCACACAGGAGGTCAACCCTGATTATGGCAAGCATTGCTTCTGAGATAGTCTAGCTAGCGCAGCTTTTCCTTCCTTAAAAACAACTTCACACAAGATTTAAAAACAGACTGTTTACATCGTAAAGCAGGTAAAACCACAGCCCTGTTACAAATAAGCCCCTGTTGTCATTGCTTTACATATAGCTTAAAGCAGGAGAACACCAACAGCAGATATTCAGGCGTAATTTTTCATTCCTTCCCGTTTGATGTGGGTTCATGGCATTTGCTTCTCCCCTTTGTACATATGCTCTCTATAAGTGTTTAACCAGTGTCTTCAAAGTATTTATTTTTTCTTTTGAAAAATAAATTACATGCTTAGCGGACAACCACAACCTAGCAGAAACCTCCAGTCACCTGTCCAGGGTGAGAGGGAGGTCGCTACGTACAGAAAATCCAACACCAGGGCAGCAGGAGTCATGAATTCCTGCAGCCGGGATTTAGATGTTGGAGCTGCTCCTCTTTGAATAAATGGCTTGGCTGGACTCTAGGGAGCGGTAAAAAGATTTCAACAGCTCTCGCAAAATAAAAGCGGAACCCACATTTCTGCAGTAGCTGAAGAAATGACATGTTAAAAATGCCCCTGAATTCATTGTAACAGTCTCCCAATGCTGAATGGCAACTTTTAAGGAGGGATTTCTCTGCTCGAGAAAGGCTTGCTAGCTGCAACTGCAGCCAGTGAATTTCTTAGCACCAAAACACTGTTGCAGCTCAGCTAAGCAAAGCCTGTCAGGAGAGCAAGTCTTTGATTTCACCTTCCATGAAGAAAGATGCATGCAACAGAGGCAGAAATTCTTCCACAGATTTAAAAATTAATGGATAAGATCCAGCTGGAGCACATTATTTCAAGAACACTGCTTTAAAATAAAACAAGACTTTATTGACTGAGAATTACCCTTGACTCTCACAGCTCTGGTCAGTGGCACCCGTAAAACCGGAGCTCACCTGCACTTTCCCAGAGTATCCCCCTGCCATTGCAGCCATGCGCAAAGGCTGGAAAAGGATCAAACGATGATGTCCCAGTGTATTACCTGATGGAAAGCAACCTCAAAGAATACATACTGGGTACGTTGGCTTTTGGCCTTCAGACGCCAACTTCACAGCACAAGGTGACAGCTCATTTTTCCGCAGTTAAAAGCATCTCAATTTAACAGCTAACCTCCTGCTCTCTGGCTGAAACAACATTGCCAGGCAAAGGGCACAAAATCAGCACGCAAGTCTGGAAAGGGTTTTGCACATATTCCATCACTTGCCTTAAAACATCAGCGCTAAGGTCAGAGCTTAAAATTTAAAGGCTCTCCACACGCTGCTGCGGAGAGGTGACAAGTTTTGGGATACACAAACCAGGCTAATTCCTTGACCGTGAACGCGCAAGAGCCGGGCTGGACGAAAGGCACGTGCACTTTAGTAAACAACTCTTTAACAAGAGCTACGTGTCATAGGGACAGTCAGAATATATTATTGAACAAGCAAGGTTTAAGGATACAACAGGACAAGGAAAATACAGAGCACGAGACAGCTTTTCCGGAACCCAGCAGACAGAAATTGAGACATTTCAATCCTCCTGCAGCTCCCAATTGCTAAACCCACCAGTCCCCTGACCTCAGAGCCACAAAGTCAGATTCAAGGTCTCTTTCCAAAGGAAGAAACCAGGAAAAGCTGCTGGAACAGTTACATGTGAATCCCTAAATTTGAAACAGACACTTCCAGAGTGGCTCAAACCCAACAGCGGTCTTGTTCCCAGCTTGCGGGCCAGCACTGCTTATGTGCGGAAAAGTACATGCAGATGTTAAGAGACAGACAAAAATCTGAACCAGGACCTTACTTTGCATCCTGTTTGAATTAGGAGAGAATGCATCTATGCAATACAACTGGAAAACTTTCTTCCGAGTTGACTTTTTCCTTTCCAGCTCATTTCTAACTCGCTCTTCAAGATTTGGCAGAGTCCAGGGAAGGCAGGTGTCCCAAAGAAAGCCAATACTGAGTTCTTATCTAAAATGCATTTATAAAGTAAGTTGAATCCGATGAGTTTTAAGCACGATTTACATTTATAATACATCAGCAAATCCTCATGCTACTGTCCCTTGATGGGCATTAAGTATCCTATAAAATCATGGAAATATGGAACATTATGGATAATAAATGGAATGAGGCAGCTATGCTCTCCATCACCATCTCCCCGGTTCTGTTTTCAGCTGAGACAGCCGATAGTGGAGGACTATGAAGTGCCTGCAACCTCCCTTTGTTCCAACAGTGCATTCAAGTCATCCTACTTTGTCTTAAAGATGACTTCAGGCATTGACCCCTCCACACCCAGAAGTGATTTTTCACTCCTGGTAGAGCATGAGACAGTCAAGCAGCCAATTCCGCCCAGAATCCTACAAAAATTGGGATTTTAGGATGGGCAGCAACTACTGCAACTATCTCAATAATCCCTGTAGCAAGGTCAACTCTTGGCTCTCACAAGAGTCCCCCCCCAGGTTTCAAGGAACGCTCATTTCTCAGCAATTCCAGGGAAAAACCTACCGCAAGCCCAAAGGCTTTGGAAAAAGCCACATTTTTGCACCTCCAGACAACTGCAGCGACAAAGACTGTCGTGGTGGGGATCCAGGACACACAAAAGCTCAGGCAACAGCGTGATGGGTGTGGGACAACACAGTCAGCTCCTGTTCAGGAGTGTGTCCGAAACGCCAAAAGCCCACCATAAGGGTCTTTACCAACCAGTGCTGGACACAGCTGACATTGAATGGTTGGTCTTCACTGGGCAGACAGCCCAAGGACAGGCCAACTTGCAGATGAGTACAGGCACAGAACAGCACATGGATAGAAAGGTGACAAGTCCCTTCCAGCCAGACCCTTCTACCAGACATTACGGTACTGAAGAACAGTCTGCCCCAACTTATTGCATGTTGATCTAGAAACATCTAACAGGTCTGTCAAGAGCTGCTCTTGGAGCCATTGCAAGGTGATAAATACAAGCCTTGCAGTCTTTTATTCCCTCTAAGCTGTTTGATAGGTACATGATGTGTGGCTTCTTTCAAGCTTGAACATTTCAGGGGCAAAGATGTGTTCAAGCATCACTTCTTAAGGGAAAGGGGGAGAAGTCCTCCCCTGCAAGAAGCTCACAAACCCCTGGGAGAATGGGATCTTCCAGCAGTCACCAAAATAGTTGCTCTGGCCCCAAAGCAGCCACAAACCGTGACCAGCTCCATCCAAAAGCATCGACTGAACCCAAACGACCAGTTCTGGGCTGCTTTAATAGCGAGACTTCTCCTCACAACCTGCTTAGCATCCTCCAAAGCATTAATGGTTGCAGAGCCTGTGACCAAAATTAGGGTTGCAGTCCTCTAGAGCCGCTGCATAAACTCCCACCACAACCTGAAACCATCGGAGTCTTGTGGACAAAGCCAAATGGCCTCAAGAAACTTCTCTGTTTTGTACCAGCCTCTGGCAAAGCCAAAAATGTTGTGGAAGAAGCAATTTAAGCAACAAGCACCTTGAAAGCCATTGAGGAAACAAGGGTCTCAAAGAGGTTTCACAGTGCAGCAACATTCCTCTCCAAAAATATTTGGATGCCTTTGAGGGAAAGAAAGCCCTGAGCAGCAAGTGCACTGAATCAGCGAAATGCCATGATAAAAATACATTAAGAAACTAAAACAGAAGGGGAGCTTGCTTCTTTTCATCCCCCTACTTCCAGGGACGAAGGCTGTTCTAATTAACAGGGATTGAAAGGTGAGTCTTGCTTATTCCCGAGCTTCCTCAATACTGCAGACTCCCTTAACTTCACATATTTTGCAAATCAAAGGCTGCCCAGGTGTATCCACCTGGAGAATCCCAGCTTGGCTGGGCTGGCACAGCTGTATTTAACAAGAAGAGAAGCAAACAGCCTCACTGATCCCTAGCAAAAACAAGACATTACTTCGATCAGCCTTTTAAGTGGCTGCACAGGCAGCCTAATGGGTCACGAAAGGGGAAAGTAAAAGCCGGAGTGAGCTCAAAGCGTTTAATTCACGCTTCCAAGCTTCATTCACGTTTATAAACTGAAAACCTACAGCGATTTCCACCCCATCCACGGTCCCTCCAAACTTCTCCTCTTCGTAAAAGTGGGATGCACGAAGCAGCTGCTCCCAAGCTGGACACCAAACCCAGCCTTTCCCTTTTCCCCAGGGAAGGATGCAACTGGAAAGATCCCTCTTTAAAACTTGCTGCCAGAGGAAATGCAGTCTGTTGGGCTCTTTAACATGGCTCAATTATTAAAGAGCAGCACGCTCCGGTGTGAACCAGGGGAAGACATCATACCCTGTAAAGCAACTCCAAAGCGAAGGAGAGCCACAAGTGCAAGAAGGCAACCAGAGCCTGAGCCACCTCTCGTTACTGGAGTAACTGGGAGCCCCCTTTTCCCATGGGGGCTTCAGGGAGCAGCTAGTGCCACCCCTGCATGGACAGAAGATGCTGGAAGACATGTAAGGAGACTGAGTCAACCCACCCAGGGCTACGGTGCCCACCATGCTTGGGGCAAAAGGAGGCAACCCAGGGGATGCGGTGCCCCAAAAACCCAGGGGAAAGGATGTTGCTGGGGCCTGTCCATGTAAGGGGACCTGAATGGCTGTGACACTGAGTCCCTCCCCACTCAGAGGCAAAGGACACTGCCACAGCCCGCCCATGCAGGAGGAACCGCATGGCTGAACCTGAAGGACATAGCACCCAAATCGGAAAGATGCTGCTGGAGGCTGCAGGTGCGAGGGTTGAATCCACGGGATGTGGAACCCAGCCTGCTCTCGGCCAGGTGATGCCAACTGGGTGCTACAGGGAGCCAGGCAGCTGAGCCCAGAGGACAGGATGCCTCGCAGCCAGAGACAAAGGCTGGGCTGAGCCCAGGGAACACCAGTGGCCAGGGCCAAAGGACGCTCCCCAAAAGTGCCTGCATGGGGAGATGCTGCTAGGGTGATCCCAGGGAAAGGGGTGCCTCGTTCCCAAGGGACAGGGTGCTCCAGAAAATTGCCTGCATGGGGAGACCCTGCTGGGGTGATCCCAGGGGATGGGTTGCCTTGCACCCAGGGCGAGAGGACGCTTGGGAAAACTGCCGGCACTCAGCAACAATGGGCTGAGGCTGAGGAATGCCTACAGCCAGGGCCAGAGAACGCTCCGGAAAACTGCCTTCATGGGGAAACCCTGCTGGGGTGATCCCAGGAGAAGAGGCACCCCACAGTCAGGGCCGGAGGATGCTCAGGAAAACTGCCGGCACGAGAAGCCCCAAAAGGCTGAGACCGGGGGACTCAGTGTCTCCAAACCCAGGGCCAAAGGACGGGCCGAGCCCAGGGGATGCCCCTCCCGCCAGGGCCAAAGGATGCTTTGGGGGGGGGGGAGTGAGGATCCCTAAGGGATCAAGCCCAGGGGACGCGGTGCCCCCACGCCCCGGTCCAAAGGATGCTCTGGCGAAGCGCTCGCGCGGGGAGCCCCCCCCGGCGCGAAGCCCCCTCCCCGAGCCAAAAGACGCCCCGGGAAATCCCCCACCCTCGGGCAGGCGGGACGGCCGAGCCCGGGGACACCCACACCGCCCTCACCCCCCCGGTCCCCGGGGACGAGCCGCCCGCCCCCCGCCGGGGTACCTTGATGCGCTCCCGGCACTGGGAGGGGGTGCGCTCGTAGCCCAGCTCGGCCAGGGCGCGGGAGACGCGCTCGTACATGGCGGGCCCGGGGGCCTTGCTGCCGAAGACGGTGCCGGCGCCCTCCAGCTGCTGGTACCGCGCCTCCACCAGCCGCTCGTTGCCCCAGACGGCGATCAGCGCGTTGGTCTCCGCCGGCGTCCAGGACATCCCCCGGCAAGCGGCGGCGGCGGCGGCGGCGGCGGCGCCGCCCGGCGAGAAGGAGACGGAGGGCGAGGCCCCGCCGCGG
>JANZLQ010000086.1:4350666-4362245 GCA_026212715.1 Elanus axillaris
CCCCCCAGGGCACCAGCACCCCCCCGCGGGCCCCCAGCCCCCCACCCAGTCCAGATGCCAGTGAAAGCCACCTGCCCCGAGCCCGCCGCCCCCGGGGCACAGGTGAGCCCGGGGGGTCATTTTGGGTGGATGGGGGGCTCACCAGCGGGGGGGGGGGGCCTGACGCTGCCATCACCCCCAGGGAAAACCCGCAAGGAGACCCCGAAAAGTCGCCTGAAGCCCAAATGCAGCCGCTACCGCCGGGAAAAGCAGCAGGGAGGTGAGTGTGTGGGGGGAAACGAGGGCAGGGTGCTGGGGGGGGTCGGGGGGGGGCTCAGCCCTCTCCTCCCTCTCTGCCGCAGACCTGCCACCGCCACCACTGCCACCACCGGGAGAGACCCCCGGCCCCTCGCCAGAGCGGGACCCAAGTGGGGCTGAGCGCAAGGTCACCCATCGCTCAGCCCGCGGTGGTGAGCCAGAACCATGGACCACATGCCAAAGGTATTGGGGGGGTGTCACTGCCCCCCCCCAACCTTGTCCCCTCCCTTGCAGATGAGGTTGTCCCCTACGGCAAACCCTCCTGCCTGCCCCGAGGGCAGGTGTCCGGCAGCTGCTCCACGACCGGCAGCATCTCATCCCGCGGCTCCACCAGCTCCCGCGGCCATGGCTCGGGGCGCAGCCGGACGCCGGGGGACCGTGGTGAAGGGACCGGCCATCGCTGCCGCCCGGGTCCCCCGTTTCCCTGCCCGTCGCAGGAGAAGCGATGAAGCGGAGGGCGAGATGGTGGCAGGGTTGGGGACACGGGGGTGGGGACATGGGGGGAACCAAGGGGATGCTCTTTAATTTCTGAGTGGCACCATGTAAATAGGGTTGCACAGAGCCAGCGGGTGGTGGGCGGCAGCGCGAGGGGGGAACAAGGATGCTCGGGGTGGGACAAGAACGCTCAGGAGGAGAGACGAGGATGCTTGGAAGGGACAAGGATGCTCAGGAGGGACAAGGATGCTCGGGGAGGGATGAGGATGCTCAGGAAGGATGAGGACCCTGGGGCCAAGGACAGCTGGGAGGGCCAAGGATGCTGGGGAGGGATGAGGATGCTCAGGAAGGATGAGGACCCTGGGGCCAAGGACAGCTGGGAGGGAGGAGGATGTTTGAGGAAGGATGAGGATGCCTGGGGAGGCCAAGGACAGTCACTAAGGACGAGGACTCTAGGGAGGGACAAGGACGCTGGGGAGGCAGGAGGAGGATGCTCAGGGAGGGATGAGGACCCTGGGGCCAAGGACAGTTGGGAGGGATGAGGACTGTGGGGAGGGATAACGAAGGTCGGGAGGGATGAGGACCCTGGGGACAAGGACATTTGGGACCTATGAGGATGCTTGGGGAGGCCAAGGACAGTCACAAGGGATGAGGACCCTGGGCAGTGACAAGGACACTGGGGAGGGATGAGAATGCTCAGGAGGGACAAGGATGCTTGGAGGTGGCCCAAGGACATTCAGGAAGGACAAGGTGGCTTGGGAGGGATGAGGATGGTCGAGGTGGGGCAAGGATGCTGAGGAAGGACGCGGATGGCCAGGAAGTATAAGGACAGTCAGAAGGAACAAGAACAGCCAGCGGGCATGAGGACGGTTGGGGGCACAATGACCCTTGCGGGGGGACAATGACCCTGAGGAAGGACAAGGACACTTGGGATGAACAACGGTGCTTGGTTTGGATGAGGATAGCTGGGGGGATGAGGGTGCTGGGGAGGGATGGGGACACTTGGGGAGGGATGGGGACACTTGGGGAGGACAAGGATGGGGACACTGGGGAAGGATGAGGACACTTGGGCTGAGCAATGGTACTTGGGCTGGATGAGGATGGTTGGGAGATGAGGATGTTGGGGGAAGATAAGGATACTTGGGGAGGATAAGGATGCTGGGGAAGGAGGGACACCTGCCCACCCCAGTGCCACCCACCCTTCACAGGTGGCTTTTGCTAGCAGAAAGCCCCTTTTTCGGGAACTGCTTAATAAAGCTGCATTTTAGCTGAGCTGAGGGGACTCTGGCCTTGCCGTGTCCTACACCCTGGGGACTGCCACGCCACTGTCCCTCCTGTCCCTGGGTCGCCGCCCACCCTGGCCCAGGGACTGCCACTCCCCGACCTGTGGCCACCTGGAAAGAAAAGGGGACATTTTCCAGCACCCCACAATGGGTGACACCCCACACCACCCCCCCGGTGCCCTTCACCCCAGTACTGGGGCACTGCTCACCATGCTCTGGGATGCCTGTGGCTGCCTCCGTCCCGATTCTGCACGGGACTCCCAGCGCTGTCCCCCAGTCCCAGGTGGGGATGTGGACCCCAGGCAAGAAGACCCCCTCCAAGGGTGATGGTGGTGGCGAGGGACCTGCTGGGGAGAATGCAAGAGGCAGTGGCATCACCACGGTGTCATGATGGGGCCACCTTCCCCGAGGAGGTGACAATGCTTGGGGTCAGAGGAGGGGGTCCAGGGCCCCTTCGCTCACCCGCATAGGCCCCATCAGTGTCCTGGAGGCTGAAGCAGAGGCCATCGACGGCCACGGCCAGCGCCTGGGCGAAGCTGGCATCCAGGAGGAAGGAGCCATCACAGGAGCTCACCAAGCTGCAGCGGGCGCTGGCGAAGTTGTCCTCCGAGACAGACCCCCAGCCGTTCAGTAGCGACCCCCCTGGCGAGCCCCTTGTCGCTGGCTGCTCTTCCTCTTCCCCCTCCTCCTCCTCCTCCTCCTCACCCAGCTCGGAGGCTGGTGGCCCATAAATGTAGCCATAGGTGTGTGGTGGTGAGAAGGACCGCGGCATGGCTGGTGCTGGCGGGCTGTGGGGGACATGGCAAGGATGCTGCTGGCACCGGGGCATGCTGCCACCATGGTGGTGTCCCAGGTGGACGGGGTGTACCTGGGGCAGGTGATGTCCTGGTCCATCTCCAGGTCCTCAGCCACCTGCTGCGGCGTGAGGACTCCATCGCTGAATGCTGGTGAGAGGTGACCGGTGACCGGGGACCTATCCCTTGTGTGCCTGGTGGCCAGACACATGTTCTTGGGGTACCTGGTAGCCAGGAACATGTCCCTTGTGTGCCTGGTCACCAGTGATGGGTGCCTGGTGGCTAGGAACATGTCCTTGGGGTACCTGGTGACCAGGGACATGTCCTTGGGGGTACCTGTTGCCCAAGAACATGTTCCTCTGGTGACCAGTGACTGGGGACATCTCTTCAGGGTGCCTGGTGGGTGGGCATGTGTCCCTTGGCAGCCTGGTGGATAAGGATGTGTCCTTGGGATGCCTCATGGCTGGTGATAAGTCCTCTGGGTACCTGGTGATCAGGAACACATCCCTTGGGTGCCTGGTCACCGGTGATACGTCCCTGGGGTGCCTGGCTGCCAGTAATATGTCCTTGGGGTACCTGCTGCCCAAGAATTTGTCCGTGCAGTGACCGGGGACTGGAGACATCTCCTCAGGGTGCCTGGTGAGTGGGGATGTGTCCCTGGGGTGCCTGGTGGCTGGGAATGTGTCCTTGGGATGCCTGGTGACTGGTGACATGTCCTTTGGGTATCTGTTGGCCAGAAATGTGACCCTTGGGTGCCTGGTCACTGGTGATGTGTCCTTGGAGTGCCTGGTGGCTGGGGACATGTCCTTGGGGTACCTGGTGCCCAAGAACTTGTACCTGCGGTGCCCAGGGACCGGGGACATCTCTTCAGGGTGCCTGCTGACCGGGGATGTGTCCCTGGGGTGCCCAGTGGCTAGAAGTGTGTCCTTGGGATGCCTGGTGGCTGGTGACGTGTCCTCAGGGTACCTGCTGGACAGCAACATGTCTCTTGGGTGCCTGGTCACCGGTAATAGGTCCCTGGAGCACCTGGTGACCAGAGACATGTCCTTGTGGTACCTGGTGGCCAGGAACTTGTCTCTGCGGTGCCCAGTGGCTGGGGACTTCTCCCTGGGGAGCCTGGTGACTGCAGACGCGTCCCTTGGGTGCCCGCTGGTTGGAGACATGTCCGTCTGGTGCTTGGTCACTGGCGATGGATCCCTGGGGTGCCTGGTGATGGGGGTCCTGTCCTCAGGGTGTCTGGTGCCCGAGATTGTGTCCCTCTGGTGCCTGGTGGCTGGTGATGGGTCCTTGGGGTGCTGAGTGGCCAGTGACATGTCCTTGGGATGCCTGGTGACTGCTGACACATCCTTGGGGTGCCTGCTGGCCAGGAACATGTCCCTGGGGTGCTCAGTGAGAAGGGACATGTCCCTAGGGTGTCTAGTGACTGGTGACACATCCCTGGGGCTCTCAGTGACTGGGGATGCGTCCCTGGGTTGCCGCGTGGCTGGGGATGTGCTCCTGGGGATCCCAGTGACTGGGGACGTGTCTTTGGGGCACCTGGTGACCAGGGATGTGTCCCTGGGGCGCAGGGTGGCCGGGGACCTGCAGGTGCAAGGGACACAGTGGCTTTTGCAGCACAGGGTTGGGGTGCTGAGCACCCATCTGCATCCCCGGGGTGGGGACAACCAGACTCACCGGGTCACTGGTGGGTGCCATGCATGGGATGGTCTTGGGGGTGTCACCGGTGACCCGGTGACAGCAGAGGCCAGAGAGGTGCTGCCCCGCTGTGGTTTCGGGGAGCTGAAAACTGGCAGCCGCCGTTGGTCCCTTCCGGCCGTCACGGCAGTGTCGATGTCACCATCATGTCCCTTTTGCCGAGACCACCCAGCTGCCAGCCCCAAATCTGCTTCCCATTCGCCTCTGCTGCCAGTGATGGGGACGCGGCCGGAGCCACCTGTGAGCACTGGGGTGCTGTGCACTTGGTGCAGCTCTGCTGGGGGGAGGGGGCACACAGGGCCATGAGCCACCTCCCTGGTGTCGCCTGTGTCCCCCCATGTGCCGCCCCATGCCCACCTCGCTTGTAGATGCGCTCCCAGGGTCCTGGGTTCGGGGTGCTGGGTGACGTGCCCACGCCGGGGTGCCCCCCGCTGCAGCACCCTGTGTCCCCAAGGGGCAGCGGTTGCCCCCTGTGGTTGGGTGGCGTGGGGGGGGCAAGGCTTGGTGGCTCCAAGGACAGGGCTGGAGGGGCGAGAGAGATTGGGGCACCCATGGGTGCTGAGCCGGGTGTCCCTTGTCCCCTCCATCCTCAGCTCTGCCTGTGCCCGGGTCCCTGCTGCCTGAAGAGAGGTAATGGGGGGCACCCAGGCAGGGGTCCCATGGCACCAGGGGTCCCAGGCATAGGGTGGGGGTACCAGGCATGCTTTGCTGGCCCCATAGCACCCTGCGAGTGTCCTAGGCACCACGTAGAGGTCCTGTGGCAGCAGATGAGGGGTCCCGTGGAACTGGGTGGGGGTCCCAGGGGGCTGGGTGGGAGTCCCATGGCATCATGTGGGGGTCTCATTGGGATGGATGGGGGTCCCATGGCACTGGGTGGGGTCCCAGCCCCCATGGAGCTCACTGGAGGGATGGGGGTCCCTGCTGTCACTGCCCAGGAGCCGGTTACTGAGGCTGCTGCTGCTGCTGAGGCTTCCGGGGGCACAGCCAGGTTTCCAGGGGCCACCGAGCCACGGTGAGTCACCAGCTACAAGCCTGCGGGGCAAAGGGTGCCATCACGGTGCCCCATCCCCACCATGCCAGGGACCCCCCATGTCCCCCACCCCACGGCCGCTCACCTGCGGTGAGCTGTGGTGTCCTGGCTGGTGCGGCGCTGGCAGAGGAGGAGGAGGAGGGCGAGCCAGGCCAACCAGAGCAGCGAGCCAGCGGCTGCAATGATGGCGGGCTGCCGCAGCACCTGTGCCACCCCGGTGCTCCCCACCGTCAGCCC
Organism: Elanus axillaris; assembly: GCA_026212715.1. NCBI lineage: Eukaryota > Metazoa > Chordata > Aves > Accipitriformes > Accipitridae > Elanus > Elanus axillaris. The sequence continues at coordinate 4,356,438 of JANZLQ010000086.1, forward strand.
TGCAAGGGTCCCACCAGTGTCACCCCTGTGCCGCCACCTTGACCCCTACCTGCACCCCACCTTGGTCCCCGTCCCCTACCCAGGACGCTGCAGGTGGCGTTGCTGGGGACCCCGAGCCCTGCGCCATTGAAAGCTGCCACCTGGACACAGAATTCGGCCCCAGGGCTTGGGAGGAGGGTTTCCAGGCGTCGGGTGCCTTCGTCCACTGTCTTATTGGTGGTGTGCTGCCAGCCCTCGCCTATTGACCAGACCTGGCAGGCACCAAGAGGATGGGCCTCCTTAGATGATCTCCTTGATGGACACCATTGATGGATCCCCCTTGGATGGACCTCTTTGCATGGACCCCCTTGGATGAACATCCCTAGGATGGACCTCCCCTGGACGGGCCCCCTTGGATGAATCCACTAGGATGAATGCCCTGGGATGGATCTCCACCTTGGCTGGGCCCTTTGGACGAACCCCCTTGTCAAGATCCCTCTTGGATGGACCCCTTGGATGGATCTCCCCTTGGACAGGCACTCCTCGGATGGCCAAGAGCGGATAGACCCCCACCTTTGATAGGCTCCCTTCTTCAATATATTCCCCTTAGACAGACCCCTTGGACGGACCCTTCTTGGGCAGAAGTCCACCAGCCCCAGCCCCCCATCTCCCATCACCCCAAACCTTGTAGCCCCTGATGATGCCATTGTGGGCCTCAGGAGGAGGTGGGTCCCAGCTCACGACCACAGTGCCATTCCCCGTCTCAGCCTGGCCCACGGTGACGTGCTGGGGCGCCGCACTTGGCACTGCAGGGACAGGAGTGCTGAGACCCCCTGGGACCCCCAGCCAACCCCTCCATCCTTCACCCAGGCATCCCTGGGGACACCCAACACACCTTCCTCGGGTATCCAGAGGTGCCTGCTGTTGCTGTCCAAGCCCTGGGTCCCTCCAGCATAGGGTCGGACCTTGAACTCGTACTTGTAGCCCCTGCGGAGTGCAGGGACGATGGCGCTGAGCTCCCTGCCTGCGTCATGTTGGACCCAGGAGGTGCTGGCAGGGAGCAGGCAGCGGTACAGCACCATGTAGCCCACGGGCACTGGTGCTGGCTTAAGCATCTGAAGGGGATGGGAAAGATTACAAATCATGGTGGGACATGGGGGATGTGGCTCCAGCCTCATCCCTGTGTCCCATCCTCTGGTGGGGACATCCTGGCATCAAACCAACCTGCCATCGGAGCCAGACAGCAGCGGTGGGCAGCGTGGTGCCATTGTCCAGGTGCAGGCGCACAGCCAGCAGGTCCCATGGCGCAGCCTCCCGCTGGTCCATCGGCAGGTGCTCTGTGGGCCAGAGGGAGGCTAACGGGCAGGAGCAAGGTCCCCTGACACCTGCCTGGGCACCCACCTAATATAGATACCCATGCCTGGAGACCCTGATGTCTCCCTGGATGGACCCACTCAAATGGACCCCTTGGATGGACCCCCTTGGCCAGATGCCTTTTGATGGATCTAGCTTGGATGGACCCCTCTTGGATGGACCCCGTGATAGACTCCTATTGATGTGTCCCTAGATGGACCCTTTGGATAAACACCTCTTGTTCAATCCCCCTTTAATGGACCCCCACCTTGGACAGTCCCCCTTAAATGGATCTTCTTGGAGGAACCTGCTTGGATGGATGCCCTTTAGATGGACTCTCTTGAATGGATCCCCTTGGATGGACCCCCACCTGGATGCATCCCCTTAGATGGATCCCCTTACATGGACATGCTTGGATGGATCCTCTTGGATGGATGCTTTTAGATGGACCTCCTGAGATGAACCTCCCCTTTGGAAGTACCCCTTTTGATGGACCCTCCTTGAATGGACCCCCTTAGATGACTCAGTTGGATGGACCTTTTTTTGATGGACCCCCTTGGATAGACCTTCCTGGATGGATGCCCTTGGATGGACCCCCATGGATGACCTCCCTGGATCGACATCTTTTTGTTGGACCCCCCCCTTGACAGAATCCCCTTGGATAGCGTCCTTGGATGAACCCCATTAGAGGGACCCTATTAGACAGATCCCCTTGCACGGACACCCCAGATGGCCCTGGGTGACCATGATGGTGGAGGCCATGGAGGTCCCACTACTGACCCTCCACACGGAGGCGGGCAGCGGCGGCGGCAGTGCCCAGCTGGCTCTGTGCTGTACACACGTAGGTGCCCTCGTCGGCAGGCATCACAGCATAGAGGCGCAATGTGTGCTCCCGGTCCACCTCGTGCCTGCAGGTCACCAGCTCTCCATCAGCCCCATCCCCACCCCGGGGATGGAACACCTCCACCCCACCACCACCTACCTGCCCCATGGCAGGTCCCCATGTTCCTTGTGCCACTGCACCCGAGGTGCCGGGTCACCTTGGGCACCACATCCCAGCTCCACGGTGCTGCCGGCCACCACCACAGCATCGCTTGGGCGCCGCACGATGGTTGGCTTCTCTGCGCGGGGGACATCGAGGACATGGCACCAAGGCTGGGCATGACGTGTCCACCACCCATGGGAGACCCTTGGCTTACCTAGGACGGAGACGCGGGCACCCCGGCTCTCCCTCTTGCCTGCCGCATTGGCCGCCACGCAGATGTAGAGCCCGGAGTCACTCCGTCGCGCCAGTGCCACTCGCAACTTCCCGTTGGTGACCCCGTACCGGTCACTCGCCAAGTCCAAGGTCACCCCGTCCTTCTTCCAGGTGACGTGGGGTTCGGGGTGCCCCAAGGGGGGGACGCAATCCAGCTCCAATGCTTGCCCCGCCATGGCCACCAAATCACCTGGCTGCAGGCGGAAATTTTCCCGCAGCGCTGCGGTGGGGACATCATAGGTTGGGGGGGGGGGGACAGGATTTTTTAGGGTCCCCCCTCCCGCATCATCCCCACTGGGTGTCCTTACCAGCTGTGGTCTGGGGTGCCGTGGCTGCGCCGGGGGGGTGGCAGCCTGCGGGGTGACATAGAGGCCAGTGGGTGCACCAAGCGAGCACGGTCTCAGCCCCAGGGTGGGGGGACGGGGGGCAGAGTTAAGGGTATTTTGCCCCCCCGGGGGCTGCACTCACCTCCCTGGTGCAGCACGGTGAGGCAGAGCCCCAAGCCCAGCGCCATCGCCCAGCCACCTGCCATGCCAGCCCCAGTCAGCCTTCCCGCTTCCTCCCTAAATCCTGGTCCCTCCCCGTCAGCACTGGGACCGGATTTGGCTCCGGATAGGGGGGGACAATAGCCGGACGTGGGGGCTGGGAAGTGCCGGAGGCGGAGGGGGGGTGGGGGTTGCGCAGACACAAACAGATGGGGCGACCCATGGCAGTGTTAGTGCTGGACCTGGTGGCACTGGCAGCACCTGGAGCCGGCGGGGATGGGGACGCCAGCAGTTAACGAATTTAATTAATCAGAAGAAATTCACCCCTCCCCCCATATTCAGAGGAAGACAAATGAAGAAGAAGCAAGCTCTCGGCTGGGGGCGCCATCAGTAGGGATCAGAGTGAACAGTCCAGGCCCCCCCTACCCTCCCAGGCTCCGCAAGCTTAAAATTGGACTGCCATCCAGGTGTGTTGAGCTCATCTGGTCTCAGCTGTCACCGACCTCTCATGTGTCCCCCTCCACCCTGGGTGGGCACCCTGTCCCACAAAGACACCCCAGGGTGCCGCCACTAGCCGGGTAGTATGTTTAGTTTATTGGTTAGTAGCGCACCCCAAGCACCTCGGGGTGCCCCGGCACCCACCCCGGGTGCCCTGGGGCCTGGCTTGCTTGTCTGGCTGCTCTCTGGTTTTCATCCTAAACCTATTTCCTGGGAAGGCCTGGGGGAAAGGCGACTGTGCGTGCCCCAAAACCGGGGGATTTTCACAGACAGCCCAGGCGCGGCGGTGGGGCAGCAGTCGGGCCAGGGGCTCGAGCCCACGTTTAGGGGACGGTGCAGCCGGGGAGCAAGCGGGAGGAGGGAGCCCCCGTTTAGGCCGCCTGCATGCGTGTGCGCTTGGGCAAGCTTGCATGCTAGCGCACCCCTGCTCCGTGCAGCGCCGGGCTCCTGCGAGCGTGGGTCCGTGTGCCGCAGTGGGTGGGCACGGCACTCTCGCACACGCCGGGTGCGTGTGTGCTGGCTTGGCGTGCTGCGCGCGTGCTCCCCGCGCACCCGTGCATGCTCCACGCGCCATCTTGGCTGCATGCTTTGTGCACACTTTTTTCACATGCTCCATGCATGCCCTTTGGAAGCGCTGCACACGCACTCTCTCCTCGTGTTCTTTGCACGCTCGCTGCATGCTCCACCCGTGCCCTGTGCAAATGCTGTGTGGATGCTCTCTTTGCACGCTCCACGCATGCCCTCTTGCAAGCTTCACGTATGCTCGCTTCTCACACTCCATGGGTGCTCTCAGTGCACGCTCTGTGTGTGCTCTGCACAGGCTCTCTTTGCACACACGTGTCCTCTGCACACTCCGTGTGTACTCAGAGAGCACTCCCAATGCTCTCTTGCAAATGCCATGCAGAGTCTGTCTGCATGTTCCATGCACACCCTCTGCACACTCCATGCACGCTCTCTCCACAGTCTCCATGTGCACGCTCTCCATGCAATCCATGCAGTCTTAGCTGCACGCTACATACGTGCTCTCTCTCTGCACACTCTGTGCATGTTCTCTCCACGTCCTCCACAGTCTTTCGCACACTCTGTGCACGCTCGCTCTCTCTGCACACCCTTGTGCATGCCCTCTTGCACCCTCTGTGCATGTTCTCTCTGCATGTTCCAGGCACGCTCTGTCCACGTGCCCTGGGCACGTCCTTTTGCACGCTCCGTGCACGCTCTCTCCTGCATGCTCCCAGCGCACCCACATGCCTTCCGCACGCTCCCTGCACACTCATCCCGGCGAAAAAGCCATTAAAGCGACGCCCCAGGAAGACGGGGGACGGAAGAGGGGAGCTCCGGGCGGGATCAATAGCAAATTAGTGACTTTACGCCGAGCCGAATGACGTCCGGTGGCGGGAGCGGGGCCGTGCCGGTGTCCCCACTGGCTCGCCACCACCGGAGCGCGCACACATGTCCCCCTTGCTCAGGCGCTGATCTCCACGGCGTTGGCCTCCTCCTGCTCCCGGATGACGTGGACGCCGGCAGTCCGCAGCAGCCGCGGGGCGCCGCGGGAACGTGCCGGCGAACCCGGCGGCGACCTGTGCGTCCGCGTGGAGGCGGGCGAGCGAGCCGGTGAGCGATGGTAGCGGCGAGTCGAACGCCCCACTGGACCTGGCGAGCGACCAGCCGCCGGTACTGGTGAGCTGGTGTAACCCGGTTCGACCATGCTACGGGGTTCGGGTGGCGAATCCTCCTCCGCCTCCGGCGAGTCCTGCCAAAAGCCGAGTGTAGACGAGCGTGTGGAGCACGCGAGACGTGGTGCCGCTGCGCAAAACCCACGCGCTACCGGCACGTTACCGGCTGCTCACCTTGTCCTTGAGGATGTACAAGGCCACCGGGTTTTTGCGCTCGTGCTCGCTGCTCCGCGGGATGCCCTCGGCTGCGTGGAGGCAAGGCCTTGCTTACCCCACTGGCGGCATTGACGTTCCCCAACCACCATGGCCACCGCCACGCCGGGGCCGGCACTCACCCTCGTGCTTCAGGCGTTCCTCGTCCTGCTCAGCGTATTCAGAGGCTGGTTGCGTCTCCGCTTGCCGTTTCTCCCTGGGGAAGGGATAGGGGATGGGGCAGCAGCAGCACTGCGGTGGGGCAGCGGGGGGACTGCCTGCGGCTCAGCCGGGGAAGGGCCCAGTGTTGCAGTGAGGGAGAGATGGGATGGGATGGGATGGGATGGGATGGGATGGGATGGGATGGGAT
>JANZLQ010000086.1:4373328-4385900 GCA_026212715.1 Elanus axillaris
TGGTTACACATAGTACATTTTGTAATGTTCTTAAATCTCTATAACTACATTACAAATATCACATGCCTATTTCACAAATCAAACTTTTATCAAAGTACTTGCAACAATACCACTGTTTTCTGGTGGTATAGAACTGTCCATGCTGAGCAGTACCCTCCCTTCTTCAGAGAACCACATCTTTTCTCAGGGAGGCCGCTACAGCCTCCTGCCAAGGTGCCAGTCCAAGTCCAAGTTTTGGGGTATAGTAACAGTCCCTGATGACAATGTTGAGACGACGCTGTTCTTTGCACAGACTCTTACAGCAGGGTACATTAGGAGATCTCTTCTGTGGAGCTAAACCTGGTGGAAAGCAGCTTGGTGACTGCTTCTTTTGTCTTGTCTTTACCTTCTCTCTTCATGGCAGCTTAGCAAAACCATGAAGCAAGTTCGGCACAGGCTGGCGTCCTGCAAAACCACGCCCCAAGGAGTGGGTCCCCCCGAACTGCCCGGCGGTGTCTGGAAGCGAGAGGTGAGTGAGGGGTGCCTGGGGTAGGGCAAGAGGAACTGCCTTGCAAACTGGTGAAGGTCTGGGTCTAATTAGCAAATCCAAAGCATAGTTCAGTGAGTTTCTCCAGAAGTGAAACAAACCTGATGATTAGTGCCTGGCTTTTGGTGGCCAGAGGGTTCTGTCCTTCTGTTCTTGCTGCCTTTCAGAGAAGACAGCAGGATAAAGTGGGTGAAAACCTCTCTGTTTGCAGAGGCTAATGAGAGAGAAACTAGGAAACAAGAATTTGAAAAAGATTATTTTAAAGGCTGAGATTGTGATCTCGGTATCTGGGAAGAATGTGATGATCAGCCCTCCCCTTAGGTGCCTTTATTTCTTCAACAAACCTCAACAACTCTTTCCCTTGCATCAGTCCTTTGTTTCATGTGGGTAGCAAAGATCTGGAGGGTATTCCTCACCCAGGGCTGGCTTCTGGTAGAGAATTGTTGGCACGCATCCGCTTTCCTCAAAGCGGAGCATAGGACCCATGTAGGGAGGTCAGTCCTGAGTGCCTTGCCTTTTGTTCTGTTGAATTTCATCCTGCTTTTGTCACTCCGGTTCTCAAGAACAGCTTGGTGTTGCAGCTATTATCCTGGTTTCTATGCCAACACCTTTCTTAAACTGACGTACTTTGTCCATCCTGGAGAACACCAGCAGCAACCCAACCTGGTATTTTGTCTTACTGCCTCCTCCAGAGCCAGTTTCCTGCCCGTCTTGCAGTTCTTCATTCCCATCTCTTTTCTTGGGTTCATCAAAGGTGAAGTAGATCTTGGCTGGCTGTTATCTAGAAAATACCTTTTATGTAAGGGCTGCTCCAGCTCTTCCTCCTCCATGAACTGTTGGATTTCTCTTCAAGGAAGTCAGTGTTGTGAACAAGAGTTACAGAAACAGTATAATTATGGGCTTGAAAAACCTCATTATCCATTTCCAACACTAAACATACCTTCTGTTTAAGTCCTCAATGCATTGAGACTGCTCAGCAAGATGAAGTGATTCATTACTTTGCTATTAGCAGCACTAAAGCTGTGCATGAATAATACAGCTGCTGCCCATGCTAGCCAGGGGGTTACAGAGGTAGCAAGTGGGATGTGTGGGAGTCCCGTGGCGAGTCATCCACAGCCTAGAGAAACAAGGGGGGGGGGTGTCCTCCCACCTGAACCTTACTGCAGCTACAGTTAATCTATGTTCTCTTCAAACCTCTGGCAAGGAGGATTTAACAGCTTCCTTAAGCAATTTATTCCAGGAGGGATATATTGATTTATTGCGTTACTCTGTTCTATTACTCCAAGACAGTAGAGGGGAAAAAAAGCTCTAATATTAATCTGACTCTTTCTCCCTGTCTGAAGGTTTGCTGCGTTCACAGCTAGGCAGGACAGCAGCTTGTTCCCTTCTCTTCAGATGCAAAAGGCTGGCGTGGATTTAACCACTCTGGTAATTGCTGCTGCCTTAGTGCACTGCCTTGCCCTTTGCCACAGTGCACTGCCTTGCCCTTTGCTTTTGTCCATGTAGAATTTCCTTGTGCTCTCTATTCCAGCTGATTTCTTTGGTTTAACTCAAGCATTTTTAGCCTGTTCTGAAATACTTCTGCAACTTCAGGTGGCTTGGTGGGGTCTAAATGTAGTCAAGATGCTTCTTTCTTCTGTCAGCCAGGCCAATAATGAAATTATCAAGCAGAGCCCACCTAGTTCTTACTCTGTTTTTGTGCAGTGAACTCCTGAGACTGAATCTGGGTAGTGTTTTTAATCAGTATTGCACCTCCCATCTAACAGTTTCATCTAACAGATATTTCTTCACACAAGTGTTGAATTAGGCCATGTCAAAAGCTAAGCTAAAATCGAGATGTCTTGTGCTGTGCTTTGCCTGAGGCCTCTTTCTTCTATTGCAGAAGAAATTCAAACCAGCTAGACGTGACTTGCTCTTGACAAATTTATGCTGGTTGCTGCTTATCTTGTTTTGTAGCAGCTTACAGGCAGTTTGCAAGGCGATTTCCTCTTGTTTTTCCAAAAGTCAGGCAGTTAAACTCTTGAGGCTAAAATCTTCTTAGTATTTCCTTTTCCCCTCCTTTATTTAAAGATAGACGCTCATTGTGCCCTTTTCTGATAATCTGGACCTCCACAGATTTCAGGGAGAGGCTTGGGGGGGGGCAACTGTTAGCAGCTTGTCTGCCACTCCTGGCAGTAATCCAGGGCAGGTCCTGCCTGCTTAAAAACCTCAGCTTCTAGGAGTGATGTGACTTTTTCTTCCCAATAATAACGCAAGATTTTTCTTGCTGCTGCTATTAGCTCAGAGTGAGTTTTTGGCTGAACATCAATGTCCAGAAGCATAAAACACTGTTGTTCTTGGTGTCCTCTGATAGCTGTCCTTCTTGAGTAGCGAGTCCTTTAGTCTCTCTTAATAAAGCCTGACTTGTTACCTTGATCTCTCGTTTTACTTAGAGCTTTGGCCTTCCTGGCTCTTGTTTTGTTTTTTTGTCCCCAAGTGCTTGTGTTGTCTCCTTCGTGATTCCTTCAGTAATCTGACCCGAGCTCCACTTCCGCCCGTGCTCCACTTCCGCCTTCCGCAGGCGCAAGATTGGCTTGGGATTTAGCCAGGGTCGTCTCGCACTGCACTTCTTGCCTTTCCACTCTAGCTGGGTAGTGTGCATTTGCTCAGCTGAAAGGAACCGTTGCTTCTCTTTGAGTCCTGTTTTCTGCATTTTTCTTTTTTTTTTTTTCTCCTTCTTCCCTCTAAGGAGTTGCATTCCCTGCGATCAATAATCCGTGTTCCCAAAATCGTTGATCTTTTTCTCTCCCAGAGATTTCTTTCCAGGTCAAAAACATTCAAAGAGTTTCTTCCTTGATTTCCCAAGCAGATGCCTATTTGGTAATTGCATGGAAATGACCTATCCGGTGTTTCAGATGATCCTGTTCACCAGGTCTTCAGCTGCTTTGCCTTAGGGTTTGGTAGACTGCTGTAGGTCCCCAGCACACAGCACCCAAATTCTTTTCCCCAACAGATCATTCCCCAAAGTTGGGGTTTTTTTTCCACAGTTTGATTTCTTTCTGCCTTCAGGGCTTCAGAGCATCTGTACAAAGCAGTAACTGTTCCTCTCTATTTCCTTGTCCTCACCAAAGCAGCTCTTCTGTGTTGTGTTTCTGTCATGACAGGGTTGATAGGGTAACTCCTATGCCTATCAAATCATGTTCAGACTAGCTCTGGACTTTCCTCCATCCTTCCTGTATTGCAGCAGAGCCATCTCAAGGGTTCCCTGCTGTGACCTGCTCTCCTTCTGTTGATCCATCCTCTCCCTCTGTCAGCAGTCCTACTCTTCCCTTCCTAGCATGCTGAAGGGATAGCGAGACAGGAAAAAAAAAAAAATTCTGGCTCTGAGCTTGCTTCTGGCATTTTTATTTTTTAGTTTGTGGGAAACAATCTGCTGCCTCTCAAAATATTGTTAATTGGCACCAGGGAGCCTGCCCACTTCCCTTCTGAAGGACTACACTACCTACTTGTACTCCAGTGTCGCTCCAGAGATCCCGCCACCCCGCAACTCCTTGCCGTTGTGAAGCAGTGCCTGGAGACGTCTTTCTCTTGTCTTTCCTTTGCCCTGCACACATCTGTCCCTCTGTTTCTGTGGTTGGTGAGAAGGTAGTCGTGAGTTAGTTACACTGCTAAATTCAGATTTTTCTGGCTCTCGTGCCCTGCAGTGTTGCTTGAATACATTGCATTGCTGCTCACCAGATCTCAGCTGACTACAGAACAAGTGCCCTTGGGTTAAAGCTACTTCTTACCCGTGCACGAAGATGTTGAATTTGCCCTCAGCACCATAGCAGCCACATTTGAATCCCATATTTACGCTCATCTCCTCCCTTCTTCTCCAGAAACCAGAGTCTTGCAAGGCAGCCATGGTGCCCACAGAAGATGAGAGTGAGGAACTGCTTCTGGCAGGACATCATGATCTTCCAGCTGAACTGCAAGACCAGGGGACAGCCCCACATCAGGCTGAGCAAGACGATGACTTCTACATCAAAATTGAATTTGAAAAAGTAAGACTCATATGGGGCTGGGCCAGTTGGTCTTAAGAGGTTCAAATCATTGGGATTTGGGTGTATTTCAGCAGAGTCAGTGAGGATGCTGTTGTAGTAGAGCAGTTGCTCCCTCAGGCCTGGTTAACTCTTAAGCCTACTGTCGTCAAAACAGGCTTGAGAGCAGTGTCAAACCTAAGTAAGATTGGCAGCTTCTGTTTCACTGCTTTCATCTTACAGCTTTGGCTTCAAAAGGGGTTTTATTTGTGCTTGCCTTGTGATGCCAGTTGGCTGGAGCTCAGCGGAAATCTGAAACTGAGTGTGTGCAATTGCATCCTACGCTTAACCAAACTCCACACTGTGGCTGGTGGAACCTGCAGCTGCCTCTGGTCCGGCTGCCCTGCTTGGAGGCAGCAGTGGGGTGGAAGAGCTGTGGGTGGTGCACCAAATCAGCTGGAAACCTCCTAGAAAAGAGGGGGGGGGGAGCTTTGCATCAGAGGAACAGCTGGCTGTGACAACTCCTGTGCCATGGACTGGTGAAACACTTCCCTTACATGTAGCGTGAATCTGTCTGCTTGTGAGGACTGAGCTAATGTATTTATCGATTCCTCTTGTTTTCAGGCAGACTTTCATTAAGCATCTGAGGTGTGGAAACGTTTTGCCCTGATTACCTGGAGTAGTTAGCAAATACTTTATGGCTGTAGCAGCGTGTGCCCAACCTTAGCTGGTGATTAGTCTAGCTAGGAGCAGAAATACTGGCTTGACAAATATTGAGCCGAGGGACGAAGGCGGAGCTTTACACTGAGGTTTTGGGAGATGTTGGCTGTTGAATTCCCCTGTTGCTTTTGTTATTTTTATTATTGCTATTTGTATTACTGTTATTTTTCTTGCACTTCATGAAGTTTTAATGGAAGTTTGGGAAGGGGAAGTGTGAATCTGTATTTAAACTAAACCAGGAACTTCCTCCCAGGATACCTTTAGAGGTGTTTTGACAAAGCTTTGGTGCTCAGGCTTCTGCATGGAGATGTTGCACGTGTATGTCCTGTCTTTAGCCAACCTACATCCCCCCAAAAAAGAACAGCTCATAGGTGGGTTACCCTGTTGAGGACTGTAGGGATCACGCAGAGAGGACTCACCTCCAGCAAGGAGTATTTTGTCGAGCATAGATGAGAAACTTGACTGTGAAGGTGCTGATGCTGCTCTCTTACATTATCTTCCAGTTCTGTGATGGATCGGTGAAGGACTCAAGCTTACTTGAGCCTCCTCAGAGGCTGCACGCTGATTACCAAGCTCCCCTTGTACTCTGGGCTGGTGCAGACCAAGAGGAAACCAAGAAGCAGGTTTGTCCACTGGAGCCAAGCCCTCATTGTTTCATCTCCATTTCAGGACTGAAATGTATTGAGTGTAGGGGATGCTGCTAGCTCAGATAAGAAGCCTCAAGAGCAGCCTTTAATGTACGAAGCATCTGCTAGGTTTATAAGTCTGTCAGCGTTGATGGTGTCTCAGGTCTTGGGCAAACGTACCGTGTTCTTTCTTAACATCCATTGTGACCGTAAGTGCAACCGTTACGTGCTCCTCCTGCAAAATCTGGGATCTGAATAACACTGAAGGGTTGGAGAAGCAACAGGCTTCGTTCATTTTGCCTGGCAAAACAAAGGTGTCACTTTATGTAGTTGCATGGAGAGAGAGAGAGAAGCTGCCAAAAATGCTTAAAAAAAAAACCACACCCCCCCCCCCCCACTTTATCTTGTTTGGGTACGAGGCTGGGAATATAAGGTTTCTACCATATTAGCACCTAACAGCCATTAGGATAGTAGCTGTCAAGCCCAGGCTGCAGACCTGATGCTGAGTGTCTGATTTAATGACGAGGGCTTACCAGCCTGCGTCCAGGACAGTTTGGCTCATGCTGGTCTAGGTGATACAAAGAGATGGTGTTTCTCTTGGATGCCTATTTTATTTTCCTGCTTCCTTCTAACATGAAGAGGAACACTTCCATCTTCTTTTGTCAGCTTTCTTGAAGCTTACAGCATAAAACTCAAAAGGACTTTGAAAGAGTTGTATTTTTTGTTGTTGTTCCTTATATGCATTTTTCCAACAGGTTGATCCAAAATGGAGTTGTGGTTTCTAGACGGTGTGACAGCAGCTGGGGCTTGTCAGGCTGCTCCTTCCCCCAGCAGTTCCCTCTGCTCCTTGTTTTTTATCTCTGTGGCTCTGATCCACCCTGAGATAACTGGTTTTGCAGCACTCTCTTCTGCATGGTTTTTTTCCATCCAGCTTTGTCCGTTTTCAGCCTGGTGATCTCTCCTGCTTCTTTATCTCCAGCTGTGCAGGGCTTGCTCTGCTGGGCGAGATGGACAAACTCAGCCCAGAACTCTTGGCGTTGATGAGGAAAAATCCACGCCTTAAACTTTTTGGCATTGTGGAACTCAAACTAGCTGTGTACTGACCAATTCCCATGCAGTTGGGAGGGCTTTTGGTGTGAGCTTTAGCCAGTAGGTTTCCCTCCCCTAGCTGCATCGGTGGAGTTAAGCCAAAGCCTAGGCACAAAACCTCTTCATGTGCTTAGCATCTGTGTGGGAGTTGTTCCCTGCAGGGCTCTTGGATTTGTCTCAGCAATGACTTTGCCACCTCTGTGGTTCTCCTGCATGTAGTGGGTCCAGCTTGGTGTTGTATGTTTATTTTTTTCGGAGATACAGGCTACCAGTGAACCACGGAGGACCACCAGTCCCCAGGTGGATCAAAATTCTTGGACTGTAGCTTGTAGCGCTCTGGGGAAGTTGAAGTGGAAATCAACTCTTATACCCCTAGGAAAGCAAGAGTTTAGGAATTTGTCAGATGGGAGAGCCTCCATCCATAGGAAGGTTCAGTCAAGGGGTGCTGCTACAAAGCTCTCTGATGCTCTGAGCTATCTTTGTCCTCCTCTCCTAGCTAACCACAGTCTCTCCAGCTTCTCAGTCCTGGGGCATGTGCACTAGGAGATGTTTGAGGATCTCTTGAGGGAGGAGCAAGGTTTCTATCCTGATAGATTTGTGCTCTAGAAATCGAGCTGGGTGCTAATATCACTCAATATCAATCCCAGCCTGTCTCCAGCTGTCCTTCTCAAAGATGCCTCTTCTTTCCTGCAGCGTCAGTATGAGTACCTGAGATACAGGCGCCTCTTCATGAACATAGAGCGAGAGCAAGTGAAGGAACAGCAGAGGCAGAAAGAGAGGCAGAAGAGAATCGCCAAGTGAGTATGTGCGGATGAGCACCAGCATCTTGGTGTCACCTCCTTCGTCGCAGGCAAGGCCACCCTTAAGGCTGGAAAGGTCTCGTGCTTGTCGTGTGAAGCAGGCAATGGGATTTTGGAAAGCACTTCTGCAGCTCAAATGCAGAGGCTTTGAGAAGGCTGTCCAGCTTGATATGAACTACCCCCCCCGTATGATGGGTAGTGTTCTGCCTCCTTGGCCACAAGCTGCCCCTGATGGATTGATAAGGCTGCTTTATCAACTTTTTAATAAGAGGGGAGCACATTTCAAGAAGCTCCACAATACCAATACCAGTTGTAAAGCCTGAGTTACCTCCTGGGCTTAGTTTAGTGCCCAATCTGTTAACCTTGGGGTGGGATTCATTTGAGCAACCCCCCCCAGGAGAGACCCTTGGGCCATGTCAAGTCCTTCAGAGGTGCTCAAGCACTTCTCTATCTACTTTGTGAGTCCTCTGCAGCTTGGGTAGGAGTTGTGAGCCAAAACATCAGGCTGGGAGAGTTGCAGCTCACCAAACCGTGACTCTTGGGAACAGATCCCAAGCCCCTGTGCTACAGTCCATGTGCAGAACCTTTGGGGTGAGGTCACGTCGTCATTGTTAAACTGATCTTATCTCTGGGTTTATAATATCAGACCCTTCACCCTCACAACTATAAATGTATATAGTGTATTAAAAAGATTTCCCAGCATTTGTTCCAGAGTTGAAAAGTTGGTATCTGTGTAAAAGTATCAGTACTCATTTTGGTGGTTTAGTCATCTTCTCCCTTTTAGGGTGTTCTTTAAGGAGGAGCTCTGCAAATTCACACCAAAATAGGAAAGAGACTCTAGGGGGTTTTTTTGTCTCTGCCTTGCTCTGAAATAAAACCATATAGCTCTGACCATCTTGGTCTCTGATGCCTGCTCTGCAGTGGGTGGGCTTTGTGGGAGCAGGATGGGCACCCGAGGGCAGGATTTTCATGGTCACTTTTAGGACAGAAATTGCCAGTCTAAAGAAACATTCCTCCAGCCACATTCCTGACATATAAATTGGCACTTGGGAGTTTCGGAGACTTTTTCCTGCCCTGCAAATGCTGGCAAGACACCAGGGTTTTACTAGTTAGTGTGATACCTTTTTTTTTTATATTTTTTTTTTTTACCCCTGGTTGCAGGGGTGCTGCTGGAGCCGCAAGCTGCTCAGAGTGTATGCAGAAAAGGGCTGGTTTTGTAATTACTTAGCGTAAAGCCTTAAGTCGGCCTTGGCCTTAGTTTCTGGAGCAGAAGATTTATGGTGGGGTAGTTAAGGCTCTATTACCACTTCATTTAAAAAACATTTTGGAGTTTATAACCTGACTAGAGAAGTTTGGCTTCAGCACGTTCCTTCTGGATGTAAAGATTTGACCCCCCAAATGGAGTAACATCCGAAACGTCTCATTTGATTACGCTTTCTCCCCCTGGCTTCTACCCAGCCATGATTTTTTATTTTTTTTAAATGCCTTTTGGCAGTGATCAGCCTGTAACATGTTATTGCATTTGGTACTCATCAGCGGGAATAAAATGGCAGATGCTTCAGTTTAAAGTCTTTGTGCTTCGTAATTGCTGCTAGTCAAGGGAACGTGCTTTGCGTTTGGTGTGACTTGTACAACCCAGATTCCACTGAAAGGGCTGGAGTGCCATGTAGGTGCAAGGGCAATTGAGGAAATAGAGGAAGATTTGGTTAAAAATGCTTCTTAAAGCCTATTTTGGAGTAGGTATGGGATCCTTGAAGCTTCTCTGCTGTTCCCAGCACTCTTCTACAGCCCTGTTATGCTCCCTGTCCAGAAGCTGCAAGGACAGCTTACAGTAGGATCCAAGCTACCCCATAATCAGAAGTCCAAAGTGAGGAAGCTGAGCTGTTGGCCCTTCCTGTTGGATCTAAAAAAGCCCAGGCACCGCTCTTGGTCTGAGAAGGACAGAAGAGCTGCTTTTTTGGAGAACGGCAGGTGGCACTTCTTAAATGGAGCACATTTGAATGTGGCGTGGGAGGGAGCTGGAAGGAGAAGCCCATGATGGTGAGAAAACTAGCAGGCAGGAAGAGGTCAAGGGCAGGCTCATCTAGATCCCCTTGCCCTGATTTTACAGCCAGGGGCCAGCGGGGAACGGAGGTTGGGATGGAGAAGCTCCTTCTCTAAGCATGTGTGTGCCTGCAGGATTAAGAGCAAGAAGGAGAACCAGCGCCAGGTGGAAGAGCAGAAGATGCAGGAGATGGCTAAGCAGCAAGAACCCTCCCCGGGAGAGGGAGCCTGCAAAACCATGGCCCAGCTTAAACTGGAAGAGAGGAGAATGAAGAAAGTTAAGGAAAAACAGCAGCGAAATAAGGAGTACGTGAGGTACGGCTGGATCCCCTCTCCTTGCACAGAGCCGGGTGTTACTGGCAAAGGTGAATATTTTTATCCCTTGCAGGTACATCGAAGCTCTAAGAGCCCAGATGAGGGAGAAGATAAAACTGTATAACATCAACTTGCCTCCACTGTGCTCCTGCGGGTCTGATTTCTGGGACTCCCACCCAAATACCTGTGCCAACAACTGTGTCTTCTACAAAAACCATGAAGGTAGGAGCTTCTGCTTCTGGAGAGGAGGCACTAGACCTGGATCTCTGATTATATAGGAGAAATCAAATGTGGCTAGATGTTTCCGTGGTCCTGGGCTGCTGTGCAGAGATGCTCCTACAGATATACTCCTGAGAGGGCAAGTCAGGTGCTCTGCTGCTTGTTTCTAACTCAGCCTTTTCCTCTGTCGCTTCAGAGAGCTTAGTGGCATCCTCAGCAAAGCACCAGCCTCTATAAAGCATTAAATAACACTGCTGTAATACATATGTATGTTGGTAAGGGGAAAACCGTAAGGAAAATGCTGCAAAACAGGCTCGTTAGGGGCACAGAAAACTTCTTTGCCTTAAATCTTCCTCTGGGAGGATGCACGAAGGTGGTGGAAGTTGTCTTTGTTAGGTGACAGATTGCTCTGATCTCGAGTACAGCTTGGAAAAATACCTAGCTGAGCAACTGGGAGTCATCTTCTACGTGAAAAAAAAAATAGAGAAATTGAGGCTTTACAAAAAAATCTTTAGCTCTCCTGCTTTGGCTCACATACCACTTTGTACTCAGGAGCGTGCAGAGTGTGCAGACAAGCATGTGGAAAACTACAGGCATGTCTGTTTATCTTAAAAACCAGTTCTTCTCTCTCTGCTTTACAGTAAAAGGCTGAAGCTGACCCCAGTTTCGGGCTGTAAGTGAAACTCATCTCAATGCTGCTTCTTTCTCCCCTTTCTGCTTAGCCTATAGCCACGCTCTGCAGTCAGTCGTCTTGTCCTGCGACCCCATGGACAGGAGCCCCTCGATGAGGCTGCAGCTCCGAGACCTGGCCACTCTCTGCACTCGCTCAGGGAAACATCCATGATGAGGGCAGCCGCATCCCGTTTTCCCCCAGTGCATTTTGGCGACTGTTGTAAGTAGAGAGTAGGGCTGTGCCCTGTCCTGCCTGCTCCTGCCTGTCCCGGTGCTCCATCTGGCAGGATGGCGCCTTTGCTGTCCTACTCCTTGGGCTCAGGTTTAAGCTGCATCTCTCCCATTTTGCTCCACGGGTGTGGTTGGCTGGACCAGGACCGTGGGGTGATGGTCGGTGTGAAGGAGCCAATTGCTCTGTGGGGCTGGTTTAGAGGCAGGCACTTGAATTCTGGCATTCAGCTGCAGAATAAACTGTTTGCAATTGTCGTTTGTCTCATTTGGAGTATGACATGAGAAATGAGGCGCCTGGAGTCAATATCTCTTGGGGTTAGAAACCCTTGTGGTTTCTAACCTCTTCCTTCCCACTCCCCTTCTCTCCATTGCCATGTCGCTCCCGCCAGCCCCTGCCTCTCGGGTCGTGATCCAGAGCCAGGTATTTATTGCTCCTTCGCTTTCTTCCAGGTGAGGACCTCTCCTCCACTAACAGCCACCTGATGCATGATCCCACAGCCTCTATTTTGCTCCAGAAAGGAGCTCTTTCCTAGGAAAAACCTGTATTTAGTCTCTAGGTCAGTGACTGCTGTGGTGCTGCAGCCCCTCGGCAGGGGTTGCTGGACCAAGATCATTTTTACCAAAATGACGCTGGTGGGGTAACATGGTCCTGGATGGAGGTTGTACCATAACCTGTCATTACTATTTACTGCTTGCCAGCCGCCCTCCTGTCACCTCTTCAATATTAACCACAGCAGGAAGGATGGGCGGCCAAGCGTGCCGGATTATTTCTTTTGCCTGTTACCATCCCGCCGGCTGCGAAGCAAACCCATGACCCCGGTCCAGAGGTAGCACAGAGGTGCCGAGCCAGGGGATGCTCCTCTGTTCCCCCTGGAGAATCATTCACTGACTTATTCGGGGCAGCCGGTGCTATTTATTAACCGCTGTTTGCGTCAGGGGAAGACACGGTGGCCCTAATAAGGGGGTGTTGAGGTGGATTTGTAAAGGGCAGGATCTGATCCTGGAGCTTTTTGCACGTGCCAGGGCTGGGGAAACAAAGGGCTAAAGCTGCAAATGTGTGTTTTAACTGATTTCGGGGCAGGGCTTTGTGCTGGGGCAGCTGAGGACAAGTGTTTCCTTGTCAGGTTGCCAAGCCCTTGCTCGCGCCCTGGGGACCCCTGTTTCCAGCCCTCTGAAGGGGCCGGAGCGGCCCCCGAAGGGCCGTGGGCTGGTTTGGGGCTTAGTTCAAAGGAGCGATGGTTAAATGGAGCCATTGCTGCTCCTTGACCTCATGATCTGGCTCTCGCCTGACTCTGTCAATGGGATCCTTTGAGAGCGGGGGGGGAGGTGGGGT
>JANZLQ010000086.1:4386616-4406101 GCA_026212715.1 Elanus axillaris
CAGAAATGCTGTTCGCAGCAGGTTACCCTCCCTCCCCCATGTCCTCCCTGGGAGCAGTCGCAGCTCCTGCTTTGGCATGGATCGGGGACGAGGCATCAGAATGGAGACCAGCCCTGGAGCAGGAACCGGCACCGGGCTGGGGAGCGGCGCTGGACCGGGGTCACTGGAGACTGGATCCAGCCCGGCCCCGGCGGGGCTTGGCGTGACCCAGGAACCGGGCTCACCCCGCGGACGGACGGCACCGGCACCGTGGGGCTGGGCAGGAGGGATGCGGGGGGGGCAAGACGGGCAGCAGCGCCCGGCGAGCCTTGAGCTGTCCCTCCACGCGTGCCAGGCCCTCGCCCTCGAAATCCAGTGGGATGCGGCCAACACAGGGACCCCGCCGGGTCCCCTCCCTTTCGGCGAGGTCACGAGCCCGCCGCTGCTTTGATTTTACTTAATATACTTATTTTTTGGAAGCCTGTCGCCAGTGCTTTTCCATCAGCTGGTATTTTCCCTGCCAGAACACGCGGGGTAAAAAAAAAAAACCAAAACACCCAACAATCTGGCCGAGTCGGGTACCGCACATGAAGTTTCTCTTCCCCTTTCTCGCTGCGGCCTCTCGGCTCCCCTCGGATCAGCCCCACAGCCACCAGCGATGATTTGGGGGGCATTTAGTTATTTTTTGGGGGTGGGAACCAGAAATCTTTCAGCTGCGGTGCAGCCTCGGAGCCAGCACCTCGGAGCAGAAAGCTGCTCTGCCTTTGCAGGGTGCCTGCAGTTGCTGCAGCTTCATGAAGAAGTGAAACTGCAAAGGGGAGCAGGATGGGCTAAAACCGCAAAAAAAGGTTTTTTTCGTTGTTTTTTTTCTAAACTTGGAGCAACCCGGTGACACTTCTTGGTGCTGCAGCTGCCCCTGACTGCTCATGTCCTCTGGGCTGCTGTAAAACCCTCTGCAAAGTTCTCCCACAAGTGCAGGATGGGGCCCCATGGAGATGCTCATCCCGCTCTGGTGGGTGCTGGATCCTGCTTGGGATTCTCCAGGCTTCATCCATTAGCTTTGCTGGGGAGCAGCGTCCCTGTCCTCAAGCCCAGACCTCATTTTTTCCTTATTCTCCTCCATCTTCCTGCATTTAATTCAAATGAAAGGGATAAGGTCCCTATGCGGTGGGGGAACCGGAGTGGGTATTGCTTGGGGCACCCTGCCCACCCCCTCCTTTTTTTCCAGCTTGTCTTTAATTAACGCCGGGAGTGATGATGAATCAGCTGCATGCAGTCTTGTGCCCCATTTCCACTTGTGACACCAGAAGGCGCTTGCTGACCCCGTGGTTTGCTGGGCCGGCAGCTCGAGGAGGTGGAAACACTGATCTGTGCTCCCCTCAAAATTCAGCTGATCTTTTTAAGCCACATCCTTGGCTATTTTGGGGGTGGAGGGTGGGGTTGGGGGCTGGTCACTTCCCTAGTGACTTGGCTGAGCTGATTCAGCTCACCGATCCAGCAGAGTCCCTGTTTGGTGCTGAGGGGGTATTTTGCTGGGGAAACAAGCAGAAACTACCCCATTTTTACCTTTCTCATGAGTTTCGAAGACCCCACAGGTTAAATAGTCCTGGGGCTGCGTGCGCACCTCCAAAATATGCATCTGCATCCCAGGTGGATTCAACCTGGCCTGATGCTGGCTCTCATCCCCCTTATCTGCTCTTTTTCTCCAAAAAGCATGAATCTTGAGGCGGGGGAAGAAGAGTATGGCTAATGCTGAGGCTGGAGATGTCCGAAACATCCCTGCTGGGCCAGGCTTTGCCAGCTGGGATGGTGACAGGCTACCCATCCCTGTCCCCATCCTTGTCCCACCATCCCTGACCTCTCTGCTCACTTTATCCCGCAGGTATCGGGGACTGACACTGGTGCTCACCTTCCTCTGCTACACCAGCTACCACCTCTCCCGAAAACCCATCAGCATCGTCAAGGTTAGCTCCAACCTTGCCGCAGCTGCAGGGAGAAGGAACATGGGGACGGAGCGGTTCCCGAGCATCCTGATTTCACCCCTTCCTTCTCCCTGCAGAGCCAGCTGCACCCCAATTGCTCAGCCTTGGGCCCGAACCCCCTCAACAACTCCAACAGCAGCACGTGGTGCAGCTGGGCACCCTTCGGTAAGGCTGAGCCCCCCCCCGTCACCTCCAAAACTACCTTTATGGCAGTCAAGATGGGCTCCCCCCATGCCCTGAGCCAGGTTGTGGCTGGAGATCTTGGCGGGGGGGCTGGCTGCTCATTAGGCACCCGGAGGTAATTAAGCAGTGTGCCTCTGCCCCATGTCCCTGGGCCAAAGGGCAGCAGTGGGTGGTGAAACCAGGGCCAGGGTGGGACCTGGTCCCAACACCGATGGCACCTGGCCACGCTTGGAGAGCCCCCCCTGCCTGGGGAGGAGGGTTTTGGGGACAGGGGACAAGGACGAGCCAGCGGCCCCAGAGTGGGAAAACAAGACAAGCGCCAGGCTGACGTGGCCCAATATTTCTTTTCCAGATGGTGACAACTACAAGGAGCTTTTTGGGGCATTGGATAATGCCTTCCTGGTGGCCTACGCCATCGGGATGTTTATCAGGTAGGCAGGTGCTTTGCACCCCTTTCCCTCCGCACACCAGTTCGCACCAGTCTGCCAGGAAACTGGTTTCCATTGGGATGGGGTCATGCTAATCGGAAAGCCGCCGGGTGCTGGAATCCACCTGGGATTCGGGCACTGGTTCTGTGGTAATGCCGATTGGCAGCAGCATCTGTGACAGCTCCTGTCTGTGCTCTTCCCTCTCTCTGCAGCGGCATTTTCGGGGAGCGCCTCCCCCTGCGCTATTACCTCTCGGGGGGGATGGTGCTAAGTGGGCTCTTCACCGCGCTTTTCGGCCTCGGCTACTTCTGGGACATCCACGTCCTCTGGTACTTCATTGTCATGCAGGTACGTCCATGCTGGAGGATGCCCAGGCTCTGGATTCTACCACTGTGGCCTCATCCTGTTTTTTTCCGTGGCTTTCAGGGATGAGGGTGGCCCAATTTCCAAGGGGGAGAATGCTGGGCATTTCCACTCCCCACAAAACCTGGTCGCGTGTGGCGTGGGTGCCGAAACCACCCGGGCGTGCCTGTCTCACCGAGCAGGGTGGAAGGTCGGTTTGGCAACATCAGCCGCTCCCAATTTAGCCACCGGAATGATGCAAACAGCTCTGGGATTGCCCCAGTGGGGGAAATAAAACCCAAACCAAGTGTTTTCTTGACAGCTTTGGGATGGGGATGTCTGTCTTTTAGCCCTGCTGCCCAAAATGGCACAGGGGCTGTGCTCCATGGAGCAAGCTGGCGCCCACCAGGCGCCAACGCTACCATGTGGTGCTGCCCATCTCTTGCCAGGTCTGCAACGGGCTGGTGCAGACGACTGGCTGGCCCTCCGTCGTGGCATGTGTTGGGAACTGGTTCGGGAAAGGAAAGTGAGTGCTTGTCCAGCATGTCCCCCCTCGTTCTCATCCCTGTTGGCCCCGGCAGCCACCCTGGCGATACCGACCCTGGCTCTGTCCTTGCCAGGAGAGGTTTGATCATGGGCATCTGGAACTCGCACACCTCCGTCGGCAACATCTTAGGGTCGCTCATCGCCGGTGTCTGGGTTTCCTCTGCCTGGGGTCTGTCCTTCATCGTGCCCGGCATCATCATTGCCACCGTGGGCATCATCTGCTTCTTCTTCCTTGTGGAGTGTGAGTAGCATGATCCAGGACACAGCAGATGACCAGTGTAATGCCAAGATCAGGACCACAATTTTTTGCCTTGCCTGTCTCCAAGCATTTTTGGCAACCCCAAATACTTATTTCCAGTTTGTGGTGAGCAGGGACGTGGACCCAACCGCCACAGGGATGCTCAGCATCCTTTGGGGTCATCCAGGCAGGCTCGGCCCCTGTGCCGCTCACTCCTCTCAGCCTGTCTTTCTAAGAAAGATTTGAGAAGCCCTTTGGGATTTTACTGTGGTTTTTTTTTTTTACTGCCGGGAAGCGGATACCCAGAGATGCAGCCCAGCCCTGGGGTGTTCCCAGCCCCATGTTTCTCCCCTGCACCATGAGATGCTGGAGGGAGAGCAGGTGGAGTGAGGCTCGTCCAGGTGCTCAAGGGATCTCCTTTCTGCCTGCAGATCCCGAGGACGTTGGCTGCAGTCCACCGCTGCATCATGTGAGTTGAATCGATTCCCAGCAGGCTTGTCCTGGGCTGGGTGATCACTCAGTTTACAGCAAAACAACCGGGGTGTCAGTCATAACATCAGAAATTAGAGTGATGTTCAGTTATCACAGAGGGTGCTTGTTGCTATTCGGGTGTGAGCATCCTCTGGGTCACATCCCAGCAGTGAATCTGACATTTCAGCCCCTTCCAGCAACAAGAGGTACATCTCCTGCTTTTTTGCCTTGCTTTCAGATGGCCTCTGACGAGGAGGATGCCGGAGGAGTGACCACTAACGAGAAGGATCCTGAAGCAGTCATTTCCAATGAGGGGCCGCTAAGCATCTCAGGCCAGAGCAGCACGGATCGCTCCAACAGCCCGACGGAGCCCACCGAGGAGCCCGAAGCCATCAGCTTCCTTGGGGCGCTTCGGATACCTGTGAGTCATGGGATGCCCCTTGCATCGTGATGGGGATGGAGGAAAGAGCAAAGCGAGGGCAGCTCACCTCATCAATGGGGTGGCCGCCAGGCAGAGAACTGGGAGAAAACCCACCCTCTGGAGGATGATGGGAGAAGGAGGCTCCTCTGATGTCTTCTCTCCTCCCAGGGCGTGGTGGAATTCTCCCTTTGCCTGCTCTTTGCCAAGCTGGTGAGCTACACCTTCCTCTACTGGTTGCCCCTCTATATTGTGAACGTCGGTGAGTTTTTGGGGACAGCGAGGCAGGAGCGAGCCTGGCAAGGAGAGCAGCTCCTCACCCCTCTCCTCTCTCTCTCTCTCGCAGCTCATTTTGGTGCCAAGGAAGCTGGGGACCTGTCAACCCTCTTTGACGTTGGGGGCATTTTAGGTTTGTCACGTACCTGGGCGGAGGGGGGGTAGACTGGGGATGATTTGGGGAAAATCTTGACTTTGAGGGAAAGTCCCCTCCATGGAGCACTGCAGTGAGGTTTATTCAGTGTTCATAGTACTCGGCAGAGAGCAAATGCTCCTCACTTTTATTTTGCCAGCCAGGTGACCATCACACCACCTTTCCTCTGGTCTCATTTGCTTGGGCTCTTCTTTTTCTTAGATAAGTAATACATTTTGCAACCGTGGAGGGCACCACAGCTGCATGCAGGTGTAGGGAAACCATCTGCCTGGAGAAAGCAGTGTGGATAAATCAAAACTCTTCACTCTGATATTACTATATTTAACCTTGGGGACATCTTGCTCAAAAGTTGGGGGATGAGAGAGCATCATAGCACAGCATCCCGTTGGATTTTGGGCTAAGCCGAGGCAAAGTTTGGCAGCTGGGGTGGCGTGACTGACACCTGCGACTCCTTCTTGCAGGGGGGATCTTCGCCGGCCTCATCTCTGACTACACTGGCGGCAGGGCCACCACGTGCTGCGTGATGCTGGTCGTCGCTGCTCCTATGGTGCGTTGTCACCTGGGGCAAAAACCCAGTCACAAGGGTTTCCTCTCCTCTAGTTCCTTTGAGTCATGGCCACCTTCCTCTTCCCAAGTGCGTGGGATGAGCTGGTCACGCGCTTGGCTGAGATGAGAGATGGGATCGAGCCACGTGCCCAGTGTTCCCAGGGTGGACATCCAGATCTGGAGGCTGGGAGGGGACTGTAGAGTCATTGACAGCTAAAAAAAAAATTCCTTTAGGGGTTTTTAGAAAAAAATACCCCTAGGTTTTTTTTTTCTCCATTGTGCCATAACCCTGCTCTGTCTTAAAGCCTTGAGGGTCTCACCCAACCGGTCCAGCTTTTGTCTCTTTGTTTTGCATCCCAAAAGCCCCTGTGCCAACAGCCGCCTCCTCTGCCGGGATGTCCTTCCCGAGCACCTGCACAGAGCTCGTTTGGCTTTGCTGCCGCAAAACCTCACCTAATTAGCTGTAATCCAAGCCTGGCTAGCTCTGGGTTGTGACTCTCCCCTCCGAAGAAGCTGGCGAACACTGAAAAGCAGAGAGGCCGCCTCATGTCCGCGTCCACCGATAGCGCCGGCGGGGCAAATTACCGTCTGGCTTCAGCCGGCGGGGAGGCGTGCGAGCCTTGCCGGGCCATAAATCGCGGCAGCACCTCTGTTTGCCAGCTGCCAGGTATTTCATCTGGCAGGCAGACGGCGGGACATGGAGCCAAGGGCATGCTCAGCTCCCTGTCCTGGCTGGTGCTCTCCTCTTCAAATGCTGCGGGGGGGGGGGTGGGGGGTGGTCTGTGAAGCTTGGCGCCAGCAATAATTCAGGTCCACACCTTCTCCATCCTGTCTCCGGGGTGCTGCTGCAAGGAAAACATTTGGGAAAACAGCTGGAATAGCCATAACTGGTTCATCTCCTGTCTCTTTTCCAGCTGTTCCTGTATAACCATGTTGGCCAGAATGGCATCGGCACATCAATAGGTAAGGGGCTCCTCAGTGCAGCCGGCTCCTGTCACTGAAGGGGCGATGGAAGGTGCTGTGGGCTCACCTGCCTTTATTTCTCCTCTCGAGCCGGTCTGGGATTTGGGTGAGGGCGATGCTGAAGGAGATCTCCTGGGGAAAATGGGAGATGAGCAGGTGGTGGATGTGCAGGACAGCGATGTCCGCGCAGGGGCCGGGGATGATGGACCCGACATCCTGCTGCTCCCTGCACTTAAAGATTTAATCTTTTCCTGGTTACCTCCGTGGCCGTCTTGTTCCTCATAGCGATGCTGATCGTCTGCGGCGCTCTAGTTAACGGGCCCTACGCTCTCATCACGACGGCAGTTTCAGCAGATTTGGTAAGAGGCACAGCTCAGGCCCAACCACACTGCCCTCGCACATCCAGAGGCTGCTCCCTCTTTCCCAGAGGGATGTCTGCTGGCATTTTTGCAATTTAGTTTTGTTTTCCGATGCCTCTGAAGCCTGGTGGAGATGGGTAGGGGTGTCACACTTCGTGCTGCGGTCTGTGCGCTCCCTGTAACGCAGCTTTTTTTTCACCTTGGCCATGTGACACTGCTCCAGCCCCACTAAGCGCAATCAGAATGGAAAAATTTGCTGGGATATCATCACCTGGGATTGCTGGCTGCTGTTGGCAATCCCAGTGCTGCTGTGGTTTGGCTGCAGGCAGCATCTGAGTTTGGCCTTCCCATCCGCAGCTGGGTCTGATACATGGAAATTGCTGCCCGGGGTGTGAACGGCCTCACGCTAGGACTTGCCGGCTGTGGACCCCAAAGCTGCTTTTCCTCCTTACATTTTACTCCTCCGTCCCTACAGGGAACACACGAGTCTCTCAAAGGAAATGCCAAAGCCCTTTCTACCGTCACGGCCATCATTGACGGCACGGGATCCATAGGTATGTACAGCTGGGGGATGCCGGGTGCCGATTCCCCCCCAGCACCGCAGTGCTGGAGGGGTCCCGGTGCCCTCTCACCCATGAACAGGGCATCTCCTAATGTGGCTTGTGTGCCCTCCCAGGTGCCGCCCTAGGGCCGCTGCTCGCGGGGCTCATCTCCCCCACAGGCTGGAATAACGTCTTCTACATGTTGATAGCAGCTGACGTCTTGGCTTGCCTGGTAGGTCCCTCCTCGGCGGGACTTGTTTTCCTACCCTGGGTATTCCAGGGCTCCCTTTTAGCCACCCGCTCACCAGAGGAGGGCAGGGACGGTTCTCAGGAGACAGCCAGGCACAGGGCAAATTGCAAAGCCCTCCAAACCTTTGCCTCCATTCACTTGGCTTTTCCCAGCAACCTCCTCCACATATGGTTTTAGTTCATACCATCTTCCCCAGGAAAAGCCTTAAAATTTATCTCCCAGAGATGGAAATGCTCACACCAAGGCTGGTGGCTGCAGAGCCGTCAGCCCCATTGTCGATCATCCACCTTTCCTTCCTCTTGCAGCTCCTCGCTCGCGTGGTGGTCAAAGAGGTCCGTGGGTGGTGCGGCTACATGGCGAGGAAGAGAGGGTATGTACGTACCGCCCCGGGGCAGCCTCTGGTCCCACGCTGCCAAAACACGGCATCACTGCCGCTCCAGAAAGATGTTTGTTATCCCTTGCTGTCGCTGTTACACCTCCATGCGAGCATCGCATCAGGCTTTGCGAGGCCGTCTGCCCGACATCTTGCTCCTGTGGGCACAAATAGATGTTTCCACCTTGAGCCAGGGCAGCACCCGGGGGATTTTAGTCATCGGTGCCTGGCGAAACTCTCTTGGTCCTAAACACGCCATCCTTGTGTCTTTGTAGCTCTAGCGTGCAGCTAACAGAGTCAGTGCTGGATGGGAAGTAGCTCGGTGTGAGTATCTCCACTTGGAGCCCTAAGGATTAAATGCAAATGCAAGCCTGATTCGCCCTGATTTCGAGTTTTGCCTGGCAGGCTTAGCCTAGAAACAGCCACTCTGCTGATAATTTAAGGGCCGAGACTGAGATTTGGGAATCAAGGATCAAATCGCAATGGCCGGGGAAGATGGTGCGGACGGACGGGCGGGCAGCGTGTCCTTGTCTCCAGCTGACTTATGAGATGTTAGCCCAGATGCCTGATTGATTGGCATTGATTAATGCACTTGAAACAGCTGAATTTATAGGCTGACTTGCCCACCTGTGCTAATGAGCTTGATTACACAGAGTCCAGGCTTGCTAATCAAATCCGTGGCCAAATCACTGCAGCGAGGGTGTAAGTAATCTCCAAATCAGCACTGGCCTCTCTCCGATTGCCACCAAAGCCCCCCCCCGCCCCGAGCACTGAGGGGGGAAAGGGCTGCAGCCAGTGCAGTGGTGGGGGTGCCAGACCCCAGACCGCCCCCCAAAATTTTTGGTCCTTTATATCTTGTGTTTGCAGGTGAAAGACCAATAGTCTGGGCCTCACGCTGCGGTAAGTGTGGCCCAAATCTCCTTCTCCGGCCACCGGTGGAGGGCTGTCAGACTTCGCTCTCTTGTGCTGGGGCTGGTTGGGGCCAGACTGTCCCGACTGGGCTGACGCCATATCCCTGTTTGCACCAAAATCCGGCTGGTTTGTGCTGCGGGAAGCAGCTGGCTCAGTTTGTGGAAATACTGCGACACCTTAGAGGGCTTTGGGGAGTGCCTTGTCTCCAGAGCAGCTTGCGGAGAGAAGGCACAAATGCTGGGGGTTTTTTTGGGGGGGTGGATGTTTCAGCTTTGGCCAGAGACAAAATGGTGGCTGGATCACTGCCTTGTGCCTGCTTCTCATCTGGGCTTGCAGTGCAGATGGGGCTGGGGTTTCCAGCAGAGCCGTTTTTCCTTTCTGCCTCTCCGGCAGCGCCGCAGCACCTGTCATTGATCCCAACACCTGCCAAATGGTACCCACCACACTCAGCCGCTCACTTCTCTCCCCACAGGTTTAAGGAGTTTTGACGTGCCCCCCATGAGCCGCCCCGAGCCGAGAGGCCTGGAGGGAGGAGAGAGGCTGGGGCACGCTGGGAGTGCGTCCAACTCGGCAGAGCCGAGGCACAGCCTCAGGCACGGCCCCATGGGCTCATACTGGCACTGTGGGTTTGCTTCGGAGGGAGGCAGCAGCGAGGAGCAGTCCGAGGGCCCCGGCCGACTGGTTTTCCGGGCCGATTCTTTGCCGTTGGCCACTTTATTAATAAAAACATGTGAAACCAGTGTTGCCACTCCATGCCCCTTCCTGGTGGGGCTCGGCCAGCTCTGCTTGAACTTGAGGGTGGCGATCGCACCCATCTTGCTTTTCTCCGCGTGCAGCCTCTCATTTGCAAGCCTGCCCCATCCCGGTGCTTGGTATTTCAGGATATCAGACCAGGAGGACTCCACCAAATCACTTGAGGCACTGCCTTACTGACCAAATGCCGCTTATTCTATGTAAAGAACATCCCTAGGCTTTTCACTGAGCCCAAATTAAGCTGGTTTCGCTCCTCATCTCATCCCACTGCAACCCAAACCAGCATTTTTCCTGATTATTAAGACTCCTAATTCATACCATTTAGCCCCAAAGAAAGACCCATAGCCATGCATCAGCCCCTGCGCCACAGCAAGCAGCTGCTCGCACACTGTGGACGCATCAGCATGGGCAGCTGATGGTCTTCGTTAGATGCCTCCTAATTAGGAGGAGCCGTGTATGCGACAGGCACCCGGGAGCCCCCCAGGAGGCTAAACTGGCACCGCTGGCCTGCAGGCTCCTGGGGGCAGAGGTGGGTCTGGGAGGCCCCAGCAGCATCACTTGGTGAAGGTGGGGGCCAGCTGTACACTCGTGGCGGGGCCCCGACTTCGATGTGTGAGGAGCTGGGGCGCACGGGGCGTTTGTGAGCCGTGGGGTGTGTTTCCCAGCCTGCTCGCCACGGAGGGATAGCACCTGGGCAGGCGCTGGCTCTTCGCCCAGGGGAGAGCAGCACCGGCTGCCAGGGGCTGCCTTTATGCCTGGTATAAATCTGAACTCTAATTGACTTCACCTCCTTGGATCTTAACCTGAGGAGAAAACATCTGGGCCTGATGTGATTTTATTAAGTGCTGATTTCATCAGCGAAGGGGAAAAAAAGAAGGAAAAAAAAAAAAAGGGAAGAAAACCTGCTGGCTAGTTGGATCAGCTCCCTGTAAACCGCTGCAAGGTGATGGGGCGGCACAGGGCAAACGGGCAACTCAGAGTGGCAGCTGCACGTTTGAGGTGGCTGGATTGCGATGGCCTTCGGTCCCCTCCACGCTGACCAAAGATGCTCCATGGGGCCTGGAAACTCGCTGGCTGCCTGCAGATCCCTGGGGGCGAACGCAGGAGAAATGTTGGGGCAGGCAGAGAAAAGCATAATCCCCAGCTGCTGCTTTTTCCCAGGGAAATAACCACCACCGGAGCAAACCCCTATGGAGCCACAGGGAGAGGTGTCGCAACAGGGTCTGTCCTCAGCAGAGATGAAGGGCTGACACCGCAGCGTCTCCAGGCTGCATGGCTCTGGGCAAATGTGGTCTCCGGCAGCACGAGGGTCAACGACGCCAGCAGAGATGCCACACGCTGGGCTGAGAACGGTTATTTCTGTGCATGAGTGACTAAGCTTTCGCTTTGCTTTAATTGCCATCCACCTTGTGGAGGAGGACGGGGTGGGGGGGGTTGAAATACATTTTCAAGAAAAAAATCCCTCAAACCCCGACACATGCAGGGGCTTATTGCAAAAGCAAGTTGGTTGGGTTCCCCCCACTCCTTCTTCCTTCCTCCCCCCTCCCCCGCCTGTTCTTTCAGCTGCTCATAGTTTTTCCGGGACAAATTTAGGCCTGGGCCATGTCCCACTCGTGTTTGGAAAGTCTGAACAGCCTTGGCTGCACTGCCTGGAGCGAGGAGAAAGAGCAGACGGCCCACAGCAGTTTTAAACTTTAAAAAAAAAAAAAAAAAAAGGAGCCAAATGCCAAAGAAAACCCCAGGTCTCATTGAGATTTTAGAGACTAAGGGGTGGGCGGGAAGGCAGGGAGGATCCGCTCGGTCTGCCCCAGCCAAAGGACTGTTTAAATTGAGCAGGGCTCCTCTGGGAGAGGTCTGCAGCTCACCTCGGCTCGTTCCTCCTCCATCAGAGAAGGGGCTGCTGCTTCTCCCCCTGCCACGAGCCCCTTGGTCGCAGCGTCGCAGCGAGGGGGCTGCGTGAGCGAGGAGAGCACGAACATGCGTCCGCTGCTGTCCTGCGGACGGGAAAACATCGCGCCTGAAATGAGCTCATTAGGAGCCTGTTTGGTAAATACAGAGCTTGGGTGTTTTTCTATAGGTGACACCATGGCCCCAACTGCAGCAACACAATTTCAGCTGAGCTTTGCCGGGAGGTGGCCTGGGAAAGGGTTGCACATATTTTGGAGGAATGCTGTTGGTCTGCCGGGCTGCTGTGAAGGTGAAGAGGTGACTGGGGCACGGTCCATAATTACCTATGCAAGGAGCAGCCGGCAAACGCTGAAGGGCTTTTTAATTAGCAGCCAAAGGCAAAGCGGGATTCAACAGCAGGGAAGCTGAAGTCAGCAAAGTCAAGGTGGAAATAAGAGGCCAGCTTTTACCAGTGAGGGTAATTAAGTGCCGGCAGAGCGCAGCACGAGGCGTGAGGAATTGCCGTCATTCAAGGACCTTAAATCAAGGAGAGGAGTTTCTCCTGCAGACGCTTGCTCTCCCTCCATCCCCACTCTGGCACCACTCGCTGCCTGACATCAGGCAGGAGGGAGCAGCTCAGCAACCCTCAGGTTGCGCGAGCCTGTGACAAGTTGGGTGCCAACATCGAAGGGTGGGAGCATCCCTGCCTGTTTCTGACGAGCCAGGCAGGGAATTTAGGGGAGAAAAGGGCTGTTTTCCCACCTCACCTGAAAGCAGTTTGGCCACCCTCCTCCTGGCGCTTGCAGTATCTTTTTGGCACGGCAGGTTTCTCTCGCTGGGATTTAGCACTATTTTTTGCCTGCGCAGGGCTGGCTCCTCAGGACACGGAGCACCCAGCACTCCCACCCTGAAAGAGGAAAGCTGGGATCACTTGCTCGCAGTTTTGGGAGAAAGCTGGGCCAGAGCAGGGCTCCTTGGCTATAACATCTTCTGAGCTCCCAACACCTTCACCAGCGACTGAGAGGTTGGGATTTAAGCCAAACCTGCCCTCCTGCTACACATTAATTGGGGAAAAAAAAAAGAAAAAATCAGGGTGCTACACAGAGGCAGATGTGCTAGTGAGAGGCTGTCTCCAGGAGCTGAAGGTTTGGGTGGGGGACAGCAGCAAAAAATCACCATTTGGGGCTCGTTGGAAAGCAGCTCTGGCTCATACCAATTCCTTGACGTGGTCTTTCCTTTCCCAAAAATAAACAGGAACCGTCTGGAATGCCCTTGTGCGGGGAGGAGCAGAATTGCCCAGAATAAATAAATAAATGGTGAGAGCCCAGGCTGAGTTCATCCAGCCGGTCATTCCCCACTGCCAAGGGTCATAAAGGATGAGGAGACAGAGCTTGAAATGTCTTGGGGGGGGAGGGGGCGAGACCACATGGGGTTCCTTTCCCAATTAATAGGACTTTTGGGAAAGCACTGAAATGGCCTCCTTGTCCAGAAGCCACCATGCCCCACCTGCAGCGCAGCTTTCCGCTCTCCCCAAAATACCCCCACACACACACGATGAGCCTTTTGACTGATTTTAGTTACTAATAGATTAAGGGGACAGAAAAAGCAAGTATCTTGGGTTTACTTACAGCATGAAACTGGAGAAAGCTTCACATTTCTGCTTTTAGGGTTGTTTTTTTTGGTGCCCCAGCTGCTTTTGCCATGGTTTCCCTGTTCATTGGACTGAAAGCCTGGCAAAACGCCGCTGTCTCTGGCTGGCACGGTTTGCCACCGTGGCCTCACTGAGGCTCTGTGAACCAGCCCACTGCTCTCTTGTACAAGCGCAGGGAATAAAGACATGGCAGGCATGGAGCCGGAGCGAGCTGCGAGACTAGCTTCGTGTTCATAAATGTTATTAAGATCATGAATTAAATATGAATTTTGTTTCAGGCGTAACTTCAAAATCACCAAGAGACCTGACGCGCTTGTGTTGCATAAATGCTCGGCGTGTTCCTTAACACGATAGTTTGACTCCCTTGGACATAGGCTTCAGGATAGGAAGGGACTGAGCATTTACGCAGCTCGAAAAGCAGATACACTTCTCCTCTGCCTTTTTTTGAAATGTACTTACACGTTTTTAGCTGACCGAGTTAGGGCTCCTGGGTGCTGGGGCATTTTCTCCAGGGGAATTGTCATCTCCGAGCCTGCTACCTCTGCCTTATTAATCTTCCATGTCCTGATAGCGACATTTTTGTCACTGACAGCTGTCAGGACAGGGCTGCAAGAAGCCAGTCGGTTCTTTTATTTACTGTTCACCATCTTCAGTTCAAAATGAAAAATAGACCAAACCCCCGAAAATCTCTAAAATGGGGGGAAAAAAAAAAAATCTGTATGAGAACTATGAGTTTCTTGCCCTCAGGTTTTTGGCTATATTGCCCCTGAACACAGCTCAGGGCTGCGGCACAGTCTCACACTCAGCTTCAACCTCACAGCAATACCCACTGCCTGCTCAACCATGAAAAGCTGAGCAGCTCCATCCCTCCAGGGCTGAAAAACACAAGCTGTAATGTAACTCACCTCACCCTGCGATCGTGGGGCACCTGCAGGAGCCTCTCCTCAGCGCAGTATAGATGGTAAAGGCTCCTTCTCTGCTCCGCAACGGTCACACACTGCCCTGGGCCACTGAAATGCTTTTTTCCTGCAAGCAATTTAAAAGCCTAGTGAAATTTCATGCAAGAAAATAAACCTTTGCTATCACGGGATGGCTAAGACAGCACAAAGCAGCAGTTATTGCTAGTTAAGTACAGACACCCAGCCTGTGAGAGCTGCTGCTATCAACAGATTGATTTGCAGCACCGGCAGGAGGTCGAGGTATCTGCCAGCTGACGGCTTGGCCCAGCCTCCCTACTCCACTTCTGCAGGGCTGCTCCCCTGGGTTTCCATGGAAAAACAGGGAGATAAATGGGATTTCACCCCATCGCTGCTGCTGAAATACTTAAAAAACCCAGTATTTCCCTCCCCACCCCCACCCCCTGCAAAGAGGAAAGGTATTGGAGTCTAGTACCAGCTTCTGCCACTAATCTGCACTAGTGTGAGCGATGGTTTTACGTTTCAGGGTAGCAGAAACTGTCAGCCTGCGGCTCCCCACTCAGGATGACAACCTGGGGTCCCAACATACGTGGGAAATACTCAGGTATCAGTGTGGTCCTTGAAAAGCAAGAAGGTTTTTTCATGGGCTGGCAGGATCGTTTAGTGCAGGGAGGCGAGACCTGGCTTTCTTCCCACATCCTCACAGAGGAGAGCTGGAATTATTTTGCATGTTGTTCCCTCCCCACTCCAAAGCCTCAGGTTTCCAGTCAAAGGGACTGTCCCCAGTAATCCACAACCACATGCTGAATTTCCAAAAACCCCCACGTCTGCCACAGGAAAAGGTGGTTTTCAGAGATGCTCTCACCAAAGGGTGGCAAAAGGTGATGTTCTTGGAGGATAAATAAAGACCAAGTCAGGGTTTTCTCAAAAGAGTTTTATTAAACTAAGGTGAAAAAGGAATGGTAACAAACCATCTCTTGTGGTTAACAATAACAAACCATCTCAGTTCAGTTCAATTAATTGAATCAAGTGTAGTACAAAGTACATGGATTTCAACTCTCCTGCAAAAGAGAAGAGAAGACAGTTTAAAACACCTTTGCAGCCTGCAGAGGCTTGAACCCTCCTGGAGAGGAAGGCACTCATGCCCAGTCCAAACTTTGCTTTTAAGGATGAAAGACACAGTGCTGGGTGCAAGCAACACACCTCACTTGCTTCGCCAGCTCTTTCCGAGCTTGGAAAAAAATTACACGTTCACCTCCAAAACAGCCTTCTTTCTGGTCTCCCTTCCTGGTTTATTGCCACAAAAATGGGATTTCCTCTTCATGGGGATTGCTGTCTCTGACTGCTGCTAGCTGCTGTGGAGCGGTCTGGCATATACCGGCTCCATGAGGTCGTAAATCAGGAGCAGGAACAGGCACCCAAGTAAGACCAGGCTCATCACGGCCAGGAGGATGAAGCGGCCGATAAAGAAGGTGTCTACAATCTGCAGAGAACAGAAAAAAGCCACATATTACAGCCTCGGTCTGCTCTGGGAGCCCAGAGGGAGCACACCACATCCTAGGAAAGAGTACTGTCAGAGAAGATTGCCCCAGGAGGAAAACCTTTAGTGTTTCTCCCCTTGCTTTTCATTTCTGATGTGGGCACTCTCTGTGGTAAGCAGGGTGTGTGACCAATGATTGAAAGAAGAATCCCTTTCCTCTGAAAAAAGCCACTCATGGGAAAGCTGATGTGCAGGAAAGGAGCAGCACAGTACCAACCGAGCACAGGGAAGAAACACGAGTCAAAACCTGCAGCAGCTCTCCCTGGCCACAAAACTCCCAGCACTTCAAGGAACTGCACACAATTCTTCCCTTTTAGAAGGGAAAGGGGGAGTGGGGGAGTGGGGGGGAAAGATTAGAAAAAGAAGATACAGCAGCAAGGCAAGACACAAGAAGCCAACTGTGAGGAGGTTGGTTACAAAACCATCCTCTTGGCTCCTGAGACTACTCCAGAGCTTCGCTCACCTCCGGCTCAGTTTTATAAATCGCATTAGCACATGCTCAGCCTTGGTGTTGCCGCAGAAAGAGTCTCTTGTGAGTGAAGCGTTGGCTCCTTCTGCGCGTTTCACTTTTTAATTAGCCAATTAGCAGAGTTTCGGTGCAGAAAGCCCAGGTCATGTATTATTGATAATCAGCCCAGGTCCAGTCCAATTGAAGATCCGAAAAAAATAACCTTTCCAATTCTGTTGGCCTCCCGGGCACAAACACGTGCTCGGCTGCTCTTCATCTCACTTCCAACCTTTACAAGAGCAGGTCCCACACAAAGCAGAGAAAAGAAAAAAAACTTGCAAGTATCTTTCGTAGGGATTTAGATAGATCAAGATCTAGAAGAGCAATAATTAATGTGCATTTATAATAGAACAGAGGAAACGGCACCTAAAATGCCACAAAACTTTGTGTATTCAAAGCCCAAATTGCTCTGGGAAAGCTCAAGATGGCAGCTTAGACAGTGGTCACACAAAATTGGGGGAGATGCCCGTGCCTGACAACACAGACAAGGGGCTGTCTAAAACCACAGGTGGCTCCATCCTTGAGTGGAGTAATAATCTACAAGAGAGCTGAAGAGCTGTTACCAGGCTTTAAAATACAAAACAGAGCTGCGGGAAAGTGAAAAGCTGCAGAATTAGAGGGGAAAATTATCAAAACTACCTGTCACATGGCTATCAGCATGCTCCAGGGTGTGTTGGAAGATGGAGGCAGGTGGGAGCATGGACAGCCATGGACCAAGCTGCAAAAGGGGTGGCAGAGGGGGAGCAGAAGCTGCTGGAGCTCCGGGCTGAGCTGGGAGGGAAAAAAGTACGAGTGCGGTTCCTGCACTGAAACCCCTTGGGCTTGGGGATGGGAGAATGGGAGCTAAACCCCATGGGTCACGTATAACAGCACATAAATAAGGGATTTTATTAAGGAAATAAACAGATCCCTGCTCCGTGAGTGACACGGCCTGCACTGCCAGGAGCCTGCACCAGAGAAGGAGCTGCAGCAGACTGAAAGGCAGCTCAGGGCCATCCGCAAGGCCTCAGGGCTGCTGCTGGGGCCAGCCCCTGAGGTAAAGGCCCACGCCCGGGCCTCAGAGCAGCGCTTGGGGCACATCTCTGAGGTAAAGGCCCGTCCCCGGAGCCTCAGGGCTGCTGCTGGGGCCCACTCCTGAGGTAAAGGCCCATCCCCAGGCCTCAGAGCAGCGCTTGGGGCACATCCCTGAGGTAAAGGCCCGTCCCCGGAGCCTCAGGGCGGCTGCTGGGGCCAGCCCCGAAGGAAAGGCCCATCCCCGGGCCCTCAGAGCGGCCGCTGGGGCCTTCGCCGAGGTAACGTCCCGCCGCCCCCGGGCCCACTTGGCCACGCAGGCCGCGGCGTGAGCTCACCTCATCGGCGGCAGCTGTGGCCGGGCGCTCGTCCTCCCGGGGGAAGAGCAGCAGCGCGGCGGTGAGGACGGCGGCTCCCAGCGTCACCAGCACCACGGCGAACCTGCGGGGAGAGGCGGGCGGAGCGGCCTCAGCACCGGGGCCGGCCCGGTCCCGCTCTCCCACCCCTCCCCCTTCCCGCTGCTCACCGGGCCCGGCCGGCCGCGCGGGAGAGCGCCAGGCAGAGCAGCAGCGCCAGGCCCCAGAGCAGCTGCAGCGCCAGCACGCCCGGCCCCACTCCCAGCGCCGTGCCCGCCATGCCGCTCCGCCGCTCCCGCTTCCCCCCTAGCAACCGCGCCGCGCCCCCGCGGCCAAGCCAATCAGCGCCGCCCGCTGCTCGACCGACGCTTCCCACTGGCTAGGGGGCGGGGCGCGGGGGCGGGGCCGCGGCTTTTCCCGCGCCGCGAGAGGCGGGGGCGCGCCACTGGGCTTCGTGCGCGCCGGTGCCGGTGCCGGTGCCGGTGCCGGTGCCGGTGCCGGTGCCGGTGCCGGTGCCGGTGCCGGTGCCGGTGCCGGCTCTCGCTCTTTCCCGGCGGTAGGGAGCCCACACAACCCTCCTCCAAGCCGCTGTCTCTCCCGCGGTGGGGGCCCCCATCCCAGTCCTGGGAGGTGCTCCCGGTGGAACGGGAATTTCCGCCCCCCCCCCCCCCGTTGCAGACGGGTCGGTGCTTAATTAACCCAGCGTCGCTCGTTGACCCGGCCCCAGTCAGCCAGCCAGCTCCTGCCCACCCTGCCACGGGGAGCATCTCTCTTTGAGCAAGGTCTCAAGGCCCAAAGCCTGAAATCTAACTGCCCACACCCTCAAAATATTTAGGGCCAAAATCGGGCAGATTTGGTTAATAGAGGTGTGACTGGGTACGACAGGGTTTTGCACGGCTGTGGGATGGCCACAGCAGAGGTCGAGGGCCTCCAAGCCAAGCCAAGGAGGTTTGTCAATGCACCAAGCATCTTTTAATACCAAGACAAAAGGCATTTCCATTTTAAACCCATTTTTCTGCCTGTTTTTAAATCCTGTCTCCCCATCGCATCTCACCCACTGGACTCTGGCCGGTGTGGTTTGATGGGTGGCTTTATGCTTGTACTCACAACTCATCTACCAGTTAAGCCGACAAAAGTAAATACATTGATATATTCAGGTTTTCCTCTCAACTACTTGAAGTCTGATGATACTTTGACTGCATAAAATGTCACGTAACTGCTGTTTTCTTTCTGTCATTTCTTTCAATGGGAGGAATAAACCGGCGATTGATTATGCTGCGTGACATCAACCTGTCTTTTCCTGCAATGAAATCAAAGTCACCAGCGTGACATCAACCAGTTCAGCAAGCAAAGCACAAACTGTCTCCAACACCTGCCTTTACTTGGCATCGAGTAGGAACTGGCTGCCAACATATTAAAAGCATATGTTTGATAGCAAACTCCTTCCCACACCGTCTCATGCCGTTAATCCCACCAGAGAGGGATTTTTTTCTCTGCAAGCCCCACGTTAGCCATGTCCGTCTTCACCATCGTTTTTCCAACCCTTCTTTTCCATTATCCTTTGTGCTTCCTGCTCCTGTTGGCAATCAGAAACTATAAGTTTGCTCCAGTTGTTTGAGAATCTCCCTTTGCTTTTCTCTGTTTTCCCATTTTTTTGCATTTTTGGAGCCTGGTAGTTTGTAAAACCCCAAATTTCTTCATAGCCCTGTTTTCATAGAGACCCTTCTCTTTCTACCATTCCTCTTCCATCCCTTGGCTTTTGTGATGGGTTGACCCTGGCTGGACGCCAGGTGCCCACCAAAGCCGCTCTATCCCTCCCCCTCCTCAGTTGGACAGGGGGGAGAAAATATAACAACAGGCTCGTGGGTCAAGGTAAGGGCAGTTTAATAAGTGAAAGCAG
>JANZLQ010000086.1:4421501-4434297 GCA_026212715.1 Elanus axillaris
TTTTTTAAGAGGCCAAAATGGGCTTTTTGGGGGGGGGGGGTGTCAGTGCTGCTCCAGCAGGATGCTCTTTACGGCTAATGAGATGCAGATGCTCTGAGGGACCGATGCCGGAGGAGCGAGGGGTGAGATGGGAAGGAGAGCTTGGGAAGAGGATGAGGCTTATCTAAAACTCCAGTTTAGGGGCTGTTTCAACTAGAAATAATTTTCTGTGACCCTCAAAGTTGTATTGATTTTTTTTTTAATTTTTATTTTTCCCTTTAAAAAAATTATTTTAAATTTTTATTTTATTTTTCTTTTTATCTTATTTTATTTTAGTTTTCATTTTCATAGACTCGTAGAATCATAGGATCATTTAGATTGGAAAAAACCTGTAAGATCATGAAGCCCAACTGCCAAGTCCTCCATTAAACCATGTCCCTACGCGCCATGTCTACACATTTACTTTTTATTATTTTTATTTTATTTCTCTTTTTATTTATTTTTTAATTTTATATATTTTTTAGTCTATTTTTAAGTTTATTTTTTTATATTGCATTTTATTTTCCATTCCAGGCTTCAGCCTTCTTTCAGCATCCCATGCTACGCAACCTGCCCCATCCCACATGCACCAAAGAAAATCTAGGCAGGAAAATCCCAACTATTCAGGTAGCCCCACCAAAAGGCCTTAAAAATTCAAGTTAGGGATGCAGTACCGCTGATGCTCCCCCCAAAAATCCAGATTATTTTGGTGCAGGTGGAGGAGAGTTTTGCAAGCTGCCATGAAATCCTACTTGGGTGGATTAAAAAAAAAAAATCCCCAATAATGTTCTATACGGAGCTTTCAACTTTAATAAGGTGTTGCAAAAACTATGAAAAAAGTTATAACCAAAACCACATTTTTTTTGCTTGGTTCCCCCTTTCCCTGGCCGCGATGGCTTGCTTTCTCCTATGAATAAATCTCATAAAGGCAATTAAAAAAAAAATCCCAATTTCAGACTGTTTTGAGAGGTTCCTATTTTATTTCGACCCGATTTTATGTTTTTTTAAGGATGTGTTGGCAAACTGGATTTGGACCATGAAAATCCCATCGTCCCCCGTCAGCCAGACGACCAGTAACGGTGGCGGCGGAGGTGGCTGGGAGTTGTTGCCTCCGTGCTCAGAATTGGGCTTTGAATGAGGTTTAGAGCTTGAACCTCCCCAGAATTTTTCCTTGAGGGGAAGAGCTGCTTTTTTTCCCCTTCTTTTCCCCACCTTTTCCCCCCACGTTTCCCCCCTTTCCTTTTTTTCTTTTTTCTTTTTTCCTTTTTTCTTTTTTCCTTTTTTAACTTTTCCCCTTTTTTCCTTTTCTCCCTTTTTTTCCTTTTTTGTCTTTTTTTGCTTTCTTTCTCTTGTTTTTTTTTCCTTTTCTTTTTTCTTTTTGGCTTTTTTTCTTACGCCCCTCCTCCCCCTTTCTTCTGTTTTTTCTTCTGTTTTATTATGTTGGGTTTGCTTTTTTCTTTTATTTTTTGCCTTTTTCCTTTTTTTTTCCTTTTTTTGCCTTTTTTTTTTTTTTGGCAGCCCAGTTCAAGCAGCAAAGCCGACACACCTCCCAAATGGGATGCTCAGCCCCCTCCCATGCTGCAAGTGATGCCGAAATAACACCATCAGGCATGCAGTGAGTCAAAACTTTTCCAAATATTAAAAAAAAAAACCAGAATATTTAATTTTGGCGGTTTCGTTTCACATTATCTGATCAGCGGTGTGTTATTCCGTGGATTATTTGGCGGAGGCAGGACTAGGCTTTTACAGATAGATCACTTCTAGGTACAGCGGAAGGCACTTTATAGCTTTATAAAGCCCTTAAAATGTTTTTTTAAATACTACTTGAAGCTTCTAAGGCAAGTTTTAGAATAGCAATTACAAGCTCCCTTATCCCCGAGCAAATTCCCACTGCGATGGTGGATGTAAACCACTTTAGACATTTTTAATGCTCCCAAGCAATAAATTTAAAAGGGAATTTATTGTTCCAAGCCGCTAATTTCTTCATCTGAATGCCACCGCCTGTTGCCAGTGGTGATGCCGGTGGTGACGCTGGGATGCTGTTTGGTGATTTTGGTGCCTATCCCAGGAAAAAAGACTTTAACCTGCTTGATTTTCTGATTTTTTTCCCCCTATTTTCTCTTTTTTTCCCCTATTTTCCAGCATCTTTCCGCTGCCTCTGTCCAAAGGGAAGACCCCTGGCGAGTGAGGTCGATGAGCCGAACCTTCTCTGGGTCTTACGTTTTATTAGCCCCTTGATCAGCTCGTAATGAACAATTGTAAATAATCGGCTGAGCGATGGCGGCTGGGGTCTTCCCTCTGGAGCATCCCACATCCCGTGCTCTCCGTCCGGCCTCTCGCATCGTGCATCCTCTCCCCGACCAATTGAAATAAAATTGTTAAAAACCCCTCAGAATCTGGATTCTGAGGACATGAACTTTGCTGGAGGTGTTAAAAAAATTAAAAAATATTTTTTTATTATTATTTATTATCGCAATCCCATTTATATAAAGTGCCCAGAAAGGCCTTTTAATGCGTTTATGTGCAGAAATTGGTTTCTTTATATCTCGGTGCCAGATCCAACATCTCTTAACTCTGGCAATTAATTAATTGCCATAAAAAAAATTGAAATGGGGCATTTTGTCAGGCATTGATACACTGCGGCCACCCCTTTGTTTCCGGAGTACGTTTTAACCTTTAAAAATAGCATTTAAAATGCATTCTGAAGTCGTTCGCTCGATGGAAATGGTCCTTTTGGCAAATATTTAGCCCGCGGATGCTATTTGGCTTTAAGGAAATTGCTCTATAAATTGGGGTACTTTGTCAGCGTGATGGCAAAGAACAAAATAATAATAAAATAAATAATAGTATCAGAAATAATAAGGTAATAATAATATAATAAGTCATAGATAAACAAGAAATACTAATTAGTTAAATTAAAAATAATAATAAAAAATGAATGGTATCGATGGCGCATAATAAGATGGGTAAAATAAACCAGGATTAAGAGACAGATATCTAGGCAGAGTCTTAATTGAATTTAATCTGGCTCAAATTTTAGTCCTGGCTTTATTTCCCAGGGTCAGGCTGGAGCATCCCCCTCCCTGGATTTAAACAGCACGGGTGGGTTTTAAAGCTGATGGTGAATAGCGGGACGAGGAGCCTGCTTGCTTTGCACTCTTGGGTAGATAAATTGGAGGAAAATACTGGTTTGTTTTGGTTTTTTTTTTTGTAACGTTCCAGGACATGTGTGACTTCCCTCCCCGTCCGTCGCTTCTCCTGGGGTAGGGGCTAGGAAATCCTTGGATCGTGGCCGCCTTCCCTTCTCCCCTTCATTAGTGGGGTTGTTTGCAGCCCGGTCCCACTGGATTCAGGGTTCTGCTCGCTCCCCGGGGCGCAGGAGGGATGCCTGGCTGGATGAAGCTTCATCTGATAACAGCAATGCTCGTAATGAGCCAATAATTAAAATCCCTATCAGCGCCTGCAAGCTGGCCCCACCGCGGCTCTCCCCACCTTTGCGCCTTGCGCTGGCGATGCTGGTGGAATTTTAGGGATGCTGGTGCGGTTTTAGGGATGCTCAGGCGATTTTGGGGTTGATGGTGCAATTTTAGGGATGCTCATGCAATATTAGGGGTGCTGGTGCAGCTTCAGTGATGCTGGTACAGTTTTAGGGGTGCTGGTGCAATTTGGGGTTGATGGTGCGACTTTAGGGATGCTGGTGCAATTCTTAAGGCTGCTGGTGCAGTTTTAGGGATGCTGGACCTATTTTAGGGGTGCTTGCGCAATATTGGGGTGTATGGTGCAATTTTAGGGATGCTGGACCTATTTTAGGGATGATGGTGCAGTTTTAGGGATGCTGGACCTATTTTAGGGATGCTGGTGCAGTTTTGGGGTTGATGGTGCGACTTTAGGGATGCTACTGCTCTTTTAGGGATGCTTGTGATTTTAGGCATGCTGGTGCAACTTCAGTGATGCTCATCCACTTATAGTGATGCTCGTCCAATTTTAGGGATGCTGGTGCACTTTTAGGGATGCTGGTGCGGTTTCAGGGACACTTATGCAACACTAGTGATGCTCGTGAAATTTTGGTGGTGCTCATCCAGTTCTAGCGATACTGGTGCAGTTTGTACAATGCTCGTACATTTTTAGTGATGCCCTTCCAGCTTTTGGGTGTGACTCACCCCAAACCAGTCCGCATCACAGGCTTATTCCCAATTCCTGCTATTTTCCCCATGCAAACCTGCCCCCCACCCCAAACCCCCGCCGTTGCACCCATCGCTGTGTATTGAGTTGCCTTGCACGCTTTTTGAGCATTTCAGTGTTTTCTCCTCATCCTGGGAGCCACCTCTCACTGTCGGGGAGCTTTTCCCTCTATTTAACGTAACCTCTTCCACTTTAATCCCACTTTATGCCACGCTAAAGCATCCCTCCTTATGTAAACAACCTCCAAAAACACAGAGGTTTTTTTTTTTTTCCCCTCTTCCTTTTCTTTAAAATTAACACCCCAAGCAGCGTAGCTGAAGGACCCGGTGAGAGTATTTATGCTAAAAACACCAAATAAAGCAATTTTGTAGCATCTTTAATAGTGGAGCACCTGGAAGGTGGCCAAGGTTATCTCAAGGTATAGACGTCAGGGGGTTTTATTTTCCCTGCAGCCATTTATGTTGGGATTTGGCTCGACGGGGGGAAGCCAGAGGGATTCCCGGTGCTGTTATCCCTGCGGGAATTACCAGGAGCTTTTTCACCCTGAATTAATTGCGCTCAGAGAGGGGCTTGGTGCATAAGTGCTCTTGTGGTCCTGTAATGAGTTGGGAAGGGCTTGGGGGTTCTAGGTTCCCCCCCGCCCCGGCTTCTTTAACGCTTAATCGCCAGGTCGTGATGGAGGCCGGTACCGAAAAGCGGCTGAAGTGCACCTGAACTGGCGTCCTGGCCTCTGGTTTGGGTGTGCTGAGTGTAAATCTGGGGAGCGATGGGGCTGGGGACCCCCCCAGGTGGGATGTGCAAAGCCCCCTTTGCGAAACCCCCTTGGCAAGACCCCCCCTTGGCAAACCCCCCATAGCAAGACCCCCTTGGCAAGACCCCTTTAGCAAGTCCCCCTTAGTAAAGCCCGCTTGGCCAAACCCACTTGGCAAGACCCTCGCAGCGACCCCCCCGTAGCAAAGCCCCCTTTGCAAGACCCCCTTTAGCAAAACCCCCTCCGCTAACTGCGCCCGTCCACCCCACGTCCCGCTGCAGCACCGGCGGGGATCTTTCCCCATCCGGTGCCATTGGTGCCACAGCGCTGGGGGGGGGCACGCCGCCGCCGATGACGACGACGACGGTGGTGATGATGATGATGGCGACCTGACACCCCTGGCCCCGCTCCAGCGCCCGGCTGGGACACGCAGCACCCTTCAGCCAACCAGACAGAATTCAACCCTTTGTTTCCTGTTCGCCGGCTCGACTTTGGGAGGCCGGAGCCCTCAACAAGCCCCTCTTTGTGCTAATTTAATTAATCGCTGGGGCTGAGGGCAGCGGGGATGAGACGCGCCGGCTATAAATACCTGCTTTTTTTTTGCGGGGAGGGGGGGATACGGTAGCGTTTAGCCCGGTGGCAATTGAAGCTAAATTTAATTAAATTTGATTTCATTCTAATTGACTTATAATAAAAACCTATTGATGGATTGATTTATCATAGAAGATCATGGGTTGATTGATTTATAATAGAAAGTTATCAATGGGTTGATTTATAATAGGAAATTACCAAGCAGGAGTGCAGAGCGAGCGTGGGGCATGTGTCTTCCCTGTTGTTGCTTTGGGGGAGGAAAATCATTGTCACATCCTCCGCAAGCAGACTGCGAGCTGGCAATCGACCCGCTCAGATACTCACAAATAAAAATAACTCTTCCAATGTGAGCTAAACATCCCAGCACGCCGTACGATGGCGATTTCCAGGGAAAAACACCGCTCGGATACACGTGCGTGCTTGCGCGTGCTCCCGGTGCGCTTCCCGCGAGCATTCAAGCACGTGAGCGTTGCGGATGCTCAGAATCCTGGAAAAATCTTTGCCCTGGTGCTGGTTTTTTTGGTTCTAACATGGATTTCAAACTTTCTGTCCCATTTGCAAGCGTTGAAAGTAAATAACACAGAGGTGTGTTCCCTAAAGCTGCAGAAATAGAGTAAAAAATAACTTTGAGACTTGCTGCCGAGTGAGTTTTAGCAGCAAAAAGCGATGTTTG
This sequence comes from Elanus axillaris, assembly GCA_026212715.1. Lineage (NCBI taxonomy): Eukaryota > Metazoa > Chordata > Aves > Accipitriformes > Accipitridae > Elanus > Elanus axillaris. The sequence continues at coordinate 4,427,717 of JANZLQ010000086.1, forward strand.
TCTTCCATGAGAGGTGCAGTCGATTTTTCCAGCTGATAAATGATAGGTTTCAATGGAGAGATTGGGCTCTTCTAGCAAAATTCTTTAAATTTATAATGTAATATATATAACATGACATTATTTGAGTGTGCAGTAATAACAAGCGTAATGATAATATGGCTGCAAGGATGGGGATAATCCTAAATCTGAGATTTTTGGCCCCAAACAGCAAAAATACCCGTTGGGCTTGTTGCAGGCAGTAATAAGAAAAAAAAAATCATAGAACAATAATTTTCCCCCCAATTTTTGCTGTTTTGGCACATGGAGCATCACATCTTCACCACTGTTTTGGGTAGGAAAACCCCCAAGTGTGTGGCCGGTGTGGACCAATCCAGCCTGGAGAGTGATGCCTTTTATTTATTTTTTTTAATTTCTGTGGGAAAACTCCCCAAACAGGGGGTAAAAATCCCCCCAGTCCCTCTGCGATCCCAAGCTCCAGATCTCAGCAATATCTCTGAGTTTGCTATACCTTTAATTAACGGGATTTCCAAATATTTGCTGAAATTCAAAGCGCTTTCCGCCCTCGGCATGCTTTTATTCTCCTTCCTATAAATAACGTAACATAAGAAAAATTATTAATATCGGTTATTTGGCCTTCTGCATTATTATACTTAACGTTTATATTTTGACTCCCTTTGAGATGGAGGAGCGGTTGCATGTTTATTTTAGGGATGCTGGGCCGATGTCACATGAAACCAAGGGAAATTGTTGGTGAAACGATACCCCCATCTTAAAATAGCCGCTTTATGGCACGGCCCTGCAATCTTTCGGCGAGGCTGGGTCCTGCAACACGAGCCTCGGCGGTCATGGAGCGCGGCCGGTCCGGTGCATCCCCTGGTTATAGCCCGGGTTTATTTAGATGAGCGGCCGCTCACTCCTTGTTTTGCTCTTGATGGGAGATGAAGACAGTTTGGGCCCACGATCCCAGCTGAGTTTTCCATACGGATTGCCTGAATCGTTGCGGGAAAAACCTGTGAATTGAGTGTATCCATGCTTGGTGCTTATTTTTCCCGCAGTGCGCAGGGAGCTGGAGCATCCCTGAGCGTCCTTGGTCCAGCCCAGGATGATCCATTGTCCCCGTCCTCCTCTGACCCCGAGCGGCTCCTCAACAGCAGCAGCATTTTGTAACAGTTATCCCCCCCACCCCAGAATTTTCAGGGGGGAAAACGAGGATTTTCCCATAGGAAAAAGCTCTGGAGCCTCCGGGAAGGTGGGGGGTGGGGGGGTGACATCATTGGAGAGGAGCCGTCCTGTAGCTGGAGATGGGGGTCACAGCCTGGTTTTGGGATGCTGTCGGAGACGGCATCCATGCCAATGCCTGTGCGTTACCAGAGTGATTCGGGACATGAATAAAACCCACTGATTTTGACTGTTTTTTTAGCTCCAGGGGGATGTAGCTTGACTGGAAAATGGATTTTTCCCGTTGCATATTTTAGATTTTTAAAAGCGCTGATGACGTCCACTGGGTTGTCGCATCTGTATTTACACAACTTCATATAAATACTCGACATCTACTTTTAATCCTGGTTTTCCTGGAATTAAGGGCTTTGCTCATGCCCAAAACTTTCCCGGACAAAAGTTTTTCATGTCAGGGTTTTTTTTTTTTTTGAATCTGAAGGGAAAGTTCGGGATGCGCCTCCTCCCCGTCACCCTCTGCCAGGAACGGGGATATTTGTACACTTGGTTTTTTTCCTAGGGTAAGCAAAAATCCTGAAATAATTAAATTGTTACTGGGATGAAGCAGGGCTGGCGAAAGGGTTGGATGGGAGATACTGAAAATAGGGATTGGGAATCCCTGGGCAGTGTGGCTGCGGTACGGCCAGCTTTCTGGGGATGCTGGTGTGTTAAGAGGTTTGGGTGGTTTTTTTTCCCCGCAGTGTGACAGGGAAAGCGGGAGTTTTCCTTTCTCAAGGGGAAAAAAAAAAGAAAATGGGAAGAAAGAAAAAAAGAAGATCAAAAGAAAAAACATAAAATTGAAAAAAAAGTGAAGAAAATTGGTAAAAAAAGGAAGAAGTTAAAAAGGTAGTAAACAGAAAAAAAAGAAAATTGAAAAAAGCTAAAAAGAAAAAATAAAAAAAACCCAAAGAAAAAAAAGAAAATTGAAAAAAATGAAATGAGAAAGAGAACACTCCCCAGCTCCAGGCACAGCCCCAGCAAGGTGTTTTCCAGCAGCGCTTCCAGAGGCCGGACCCGCAGAAAGACGCCCCGCTCCCACAGCGGCTCTTCCCCCTCGCCTCCCGCCGGTGTTATCCCTCCCTCCTCCTGCTTGCCTGCCATGTTCCCAGGCGGTGGAAGGATGCTCTTGCTCTTTCCGCTTACCTCCCAAAATATTCCAGCTCCGGAGGGCGGTGGGGGCTTGGGCAGAGCGTGCCCTGCTCTGCGCGCGATGGACGGTGCCGTAAGTGACCCCCGTATCGAGCAAACCCCCCTCGGTATTACATTATTCTATTAGAGTTTCAAAGCTGGTATTAAGTGGACATGATTTCTTCCCACGGACCATTAATTTTGGTTTATTGCTGGCCTGATGGCCATTACCCTTTTTTTTTTTCCCTGCCAGTGCCTTCCCCCATTAGGTTTGTACAATTAGCAAAATAGGAGCGGCCAGCGTGGCGCGGGGGATGCGGATGGGGTTTTGGGATGCTCTGATGCCAGCGAGGCGTCCCGGCAGCTGCCCGGGGACCCCTGCAAGAATGCGCATCTCATGCTCCTCGCGTGGTTTTGGGGTGCAAAGCCACTGGCGCCCCAAAAAGCCTGTGGGCGAGGGATGGATTCAGCAGGCATCCTGGCCAGTGCCGGGTTTAGGGCCGCGGCGGGAGGGGGTCTCGCCTCCTTGGCGTCTGTTTGCGTCCCCCGCTGCTGACGGTTTGCGGTGCTGCTCGTGACCCGGATTGGCAAAGAAGCTGGTGGGGCACCTTCGTTGGCAAGGATCTACGCGGGGCACCCACGTTGGCAAAGGCTGTGGGATGGTACCCAGATCCGCAAAGAACCTTGCCTGGCACCCAGATTGGCAAAGGTGCTTGCAGGCCACCCAAAATGAAGACCCCGGCAAGGCACCCAGACCACAGAAGGTCACCGCAGGGCATCCAAATTAGCAAACACCTTGGCCCGGCACCTAAATTAGCAAAGACCGTGGGATGGTACAAAGACGAGCAAAGATGCTCACAGGGCACCCAAATTAGCAGTGGAGACCCTAGGATGGCACCCAAATGAGCAAAGACCACGGGATGGGACCCAAATCACAAGGATGCTCGTGGGCACCCAAATTAAAGATGCCAGCAGGGCACCCAGATTAGGGAGGGCCCTTGCAAGGCCCCCAAATTCAAGACCTCAGCAGCTGCAATCTCACTTGTAGCATTACAATTCCCCAGAGCCGTCCAAAAGGCTCCTCTCCGCAAGCGTAAAGCATCCCGCGCTGCTGAGCTGGTCGCACCCGTCTCCTCCGAAAACGAATTTCTCGGCATGTTTGGTGCCCAAGGTCCATAATTCCCATCCGCGCCTGGTGCACTTTGATGGCTTTCATTAAAAACAGAGCTTTTCTGCCAAATCTGATTTTCTGACGAAACCAGGTTTTCAGCTTTTTTTTTTGTGTTACAAGAGTGGCACCTTGCGAGCATCGTTGGAGGATAAACCCCTTTTGCCTGCAAAAACAATTTAAGTGGGTTTTGCTCAAAACTCGTAGCAAATTTGAGGCAGAAATTGGACAACAGCGAGTTGAGCCCAAGAGGTGGAAAACTTGATGGAGATTGCAAAAACAAAAGAAATTAAAAAAATTGCATTAATTGCAGCTGCTGAGTCGCTTCTAAGTTCAGGGCAGCACGAACTGGGGCATTTTCATGCCATTTAATGAAAGCGGGGGAATTTTTGCTGCGGGGTTGGGTGCAATGGAGGATGTGGGTGGGTGATGAAGCGTCGAAATCAAAACGAGCAAGAAGGGAGAGGACGCTCCAAGCGCATCCCGTGAGCATCTTGCTCCTTGATGGGATGCAGAGCTGGAGCATCCCATCCTGGTCCTGGGTACCACGTAAATTTTAACTCCCTCTCCATCTCTGGTGCTGCTGTAAAGCAAAAAAAACCCCAAAACCTGCTTGGGATGTGCCAGTTTAGGAGTGAAATTGCTGAATTCCTCTGTCTGGGTTACTTTTTTTTTTTTTGTGGTGGGGGAATGGGGAGTAATGATGGGTCTGCCCAAGGCTGTGAATCGGCAAGGGTTAAAAACAAAAATGAAATTTAAAATTGAAGCTTAAAACTCAATTTAAAATAAATAAATAAATAAAGCAACCCCCCAACCCCCCCAACACATTGCAGGGGATATATATTCCTCATACATATTGGGGAATATTACATATATGCAAAACATATATAATATTTCACACTATATATGATATATCGTTATATAGCATATAATAATAATGTAATATATACCTATATAACATGTGGAATATTATATAATATTACATTACATTACCCATATGTATATATATATATATGGGAGTAGAATACATATTTTTTATATATATCATATTGGGGAATATACTGAGGAAATATATTGATGAATATAATATGTTGGGGAATATTATTTAATATTATACATTATATTCCTCAATAGATATTGAATAATATTATGTAATATTCCCCATGTATATGCATATATATATGGGAATATAATATTTTCTCTCTATGTAGATAGATATTTAATATTGGGGAATATATTGGGGAGGGAGTATTTGGGAATATAATATATTGGGGAATATAACATATATATATCGTATATTAATATATATAATACATTCTGCAATATATATTGGGGAATATTGGGGTGGGGAGAGAGAGAGAGACAAGAGAGATTGGGGGGATATATATTCCCTGAGATAGATAGATAGATAGATAGAAGTGTTATATATGTTCCCTGTATATAACGGGGAATTTGTTCTGCACTTTGGGGCTCAGCTGTTCCCTATAATCGATCTATTCTGCAATACCTTGGTGCGGTATTTTATTCTGCGTGGCTGGAATTTTGGGGGCTGCCGTGGGGGACGGGATGCCAGGCTGGGCATCCCACTGGGGATGCTAACGCCTGCTGCGGCAGGAGATGAAATCCTGCAGTCCTAAGGGGGGCTGTGGGGGGGGGTGAATTGCATGGGGTTTCCCCCCAAAATATAACGTAGGAGGGGAAAAAAATCCCACCCGCCTTGCCCGTGGAAAACCAGGATTTTTCCTCTTTGCCTTTTAAATCTGGACCAGGAAAAGCCGTCAGCAGCGGTTTATGGAGGAGCTGACATATGTCGCTCTGTGCAAGGGCTTGCCAGGATTTTGGCCAAACCGGGCTCGAATATGCCCAAAATCAGAGGGTGCATTGACAAGGGTGTTTGCAAACCCTCTCCTGCGGTCTCAGGGCTCTGCCAGCCTGGAGTTAATTGGGATTTAATTGGGATTTCTTAATTAGCTGCTGTTCCCGCCAGCATCAGGTGGGTCATTCCTTCAGCATCCACTGTCACCTGGCTCCATTGTCTCGCTCCCCCGGTACCCTGTGCATCCCTGGGTGGTTTTCGGTGAGCTCATCTTCACATCAAGCCTAAAAAAACCCCAGTTTCCCAACTTTCTGGGTGGCAACGATGATATTGCATCTTTTCTCCAGGTGTCGCTGGGGAACTGATGTGGGGAGGGCAGGAGTGTCATTTTAGGGAGGCTAAAAACTGGAGATGGAGGATGCTGCCCGGGCGGCAGCAGACGTGAGGACCCCAGCGATTCCTCTTGGAACAAGATATATATATATATATATAAAATACATATATATAAAATGCATATATAAAAAACCCCCTGAGCATTCACTGGGTACCTATTTTATGAGGTTTTTGCGCTTTCCCCCCCATTTTTTAAGGGATCCTGAAGCGCTTCCTGGGAAAGGGAAGGCTTCTCTTGTCCTGAATTGGTGCTTTTTATAGGTCGCTCCATAATACACTAATAAAGCAAAAGGTTAAAAGAACAGCGGTGTTTCTCTTCTTCTCTTCTCCAGCCAGTTGTTATAACCTCTGATTTTAAATCACGGGAAATTATTAACTACAGCAGCTTGTGCTATCAGCTATTTTAGCTTTCCCTGTAGTGCCGTGCTGTCTAAACGAATGCCGTTAGCGTTACGACACGTGGATGCCACCGTGCTCCCAGGCGTCATTAGGGACCAGTGTGAACGCGCCTGAAGCCTTAGGGTAAAAAATCCTTGAGTAAGAGCTAGAAATAATGCCAAAATACTGTAAAATAACTTAAAAAATAGCATTTGCATCACAGCGCTCAGCGGTGTGATGCAGGCATGCAGTGCTGGCGGGTACCGCTCTGATCCCCCACCTGCATTTAGGGTTTCCTGCGTGCGTGCCTCCAAAATACTTTTTTTTTTTTTTTTTCCTATTTTTTGGGGCAATGAAACTAAAAAACTAATGGCAGGTCGGCACGTGCCGGCTTGCAATTTGCATGATGCAATCAAGGCGCACTGATGAGATGCTCAAGGGCTTTTCAGGGAGCACGGAGCGGTCTTACCATTAACACCCCCC
>JANZLQ010000086.1:4434309-4486363 GCA_026212715.1 Elanus axillaris
AAAAATACCCCCCCGTCCTCGAACCAAGATGACTGTTGGAGCGCCTTTCTCAATTAATGGCTTTGTTTAATCATACCCCCTGTCCAGAGGAGTATTGTCTTACGGATAATTTCGTTTGCCTAACGAGATTTTCGCTAATTAAATCTCCTTTCGGTCGGTGTGGTTCTCCCTGCAGGATAGGGGGAAATGTTTGTGAAGCCATCGCCGCTGCCGGCTAAATAAGCCTTTCCACTTGGCTACTGAAAAAAAACCACGGGGATTGTGGGATGCAAACATCGCCTTGGCAAATTAATTAATTTTTGCAACCCTAAAAAGGCTTTTCCATCCCCAGAAAATATAGGGGAGTTGCTCCCTGCGTCCCCCTTTTTGCTGCAGCGCAGCTGCGCTTTGGGATGCTTGTGCATCAAAAAATCGCTGTAGTTCTGGTTGCGAAGTGCCCAGTTCAGGAGAGTTTTGGCTTTCCTGGGCTTGATTGATTGGGAAAAATCAGAGTGGGGTTTTGAGGCTTTAAAATAGCCCCAAATTTGTCATCAGGGCCTGGGGGTGTTGGAGCAAAAGGCAGATTTATTTAAGAATAAATTGGGTTTTCTCCAAAGAGCTGCAGCACTGGCATTAGCAAAATCCTGGAAATTCAGGAAATCCAGGAAAATGAAGTCAGGAAAATCAGTCAGTTCAGGAAAATGAATTCAGGAAATTCAGGAAGGAAATTCTTGCAAATTCAGGAAAGTCCCATTTGAGCCGAAGTTGCACATCTCTACATTGCAGCACTGGTTTTTCTCCTAAAAATCCCTATTTCCGCAAGCCCCCACGGGTATCTCCGAGCAAATTCGCTTTGGATTGAATAGAATAGAATGGAATAGAATAGATGCCTGTAAATGAGATATCCTCAAATATCTCAAATATTGTTATTTCTCTGTATATCTCAATTGAGATAGGGAATTGAGATATATCTCAAATATCTCAGATATTATTACATATTTCTATCATATGTGAAATGATCCCTATAAATGGCTCGCATGCCAGATCCTGACCTTGGAAATAAATCTCAGCCCGATCAAACAATGAGTCTAAACAATGCATATTTGGAGGGGGGAGAGGGAGGCACTGCCCACCCATGAATGTCCTGCTGCAGACAGCAGAGATTCGGGGTCTTCTTGCAGCTTTTTTGGGTGTCTTTAGGGGCTGAACTGCGGGCTGTGTCTTATAAAATATATATATATTTTACATAAAACGTAGGCTGAGCCATGGGTTTTGAATAAAATATATATAATAGAATACAGAGTGTAATATATAATGGATATAATTCACGTAATACATAATATAATGCATAGTATGATATGCAATACATGATATATGATATTGTAAATATTACATATGCGTATATAATGCATACAATATACCATATTGTATATATTATATCTGTATATGATAGTGTGTATATATGTATATAGTGTATATATAAAATACAATTTTATGTATATATAATACATAATAACCACTTCAGCCCATATATTATATACATCAATATATATTTGCATTATATGTGTGTAAAAAATAGATAAAAAAATCCAACTCGGACACCCATGTAGCCCCTGGTTAAGGAGCATTCCCCTGCGCCGGCGCTGGCTGCAGCCGTCCTAATGGGGACCCAATTAAGCACCAGTCGTTACAGAAAATCATTTTCCAGAGTGACTACTCCAGAAAATCACTGTCCCTTTGGCCAGAGCTCCAGTGAAAAAGAATAAACTGTATTCACTCCATATATTTATTTGATATATTACGTAATTAGAGATATGATGTATTATCTACGTCATCTATATTATCTATATTACACAGTGTGTATATGTAGAATAAACTCTCTGTTTATTCATCATATATAATATATACTATATAGAGAATATCGATGTGTGGATATTATATAATCCATGTTATCGATACATCTATATTGTAGGTAATATAGTGTATATATATTCTATAAAATAAATGATAGCAACTCTGTATATTTATTAGATATATAATAGATAACATAGGTAGCATACAACATAGATAATATTTAATTATATAGTGTGTATATATTAAAAATAAACGATTAGCTATATTTATATGTAATATATATTTAACACATATAAAAGGATACTATATAGAATTATATATTTAACAAATATACAGTTAAATATATATACAATATGTATAGCTCTGTGTGTGTGTATATATATATATAATATATATATATAATTGCACTTTTTCCCATTATATCGGCTTGCATGCACCTCGCTTGGAGCTGATAGCCCAGTGCACCGACAGCAGCCGTGCCAGTTCACTCCAAATTGTCACACTCCAATTACCTCCAAGTCACACAACAACAACAACTATAATAGTAATAATAAGTAATAATAATTTGGGGGTGGGACACTGCTTCCTGCTGTGGCATCACCCCAGATGCGAAAGTGATGCCAAGTCCCCTGCAAGGCATTGCTGGCCAGTTGGTGGGTGCAGCAACACTGGGAATTTTCCCAATTCTGGCAAATCCGATGGGATTTGGAGTGGGTGCCTAGAGACCCCCTAGGGAAGGAGGTGCTGCTGATCAGCGAAATTTCAGATTTCGGCAGCCAAATTTGGGGGCCACGAGAGCATCTGGCAGTGGCTCGGATAGGCGCTTAAATAAGAATAAAGAGCAAACACAGTTTTTTACTCCTCTGTATCGAAAGTGGCTTTTGCTTTTGCCCCTCCCCGGAAGGAGAAAAAAAGGTAATTTCCCTGAAAATCAACTTTTTGCACATTTCCCCCAAGTTTCTTTTTCCGTGGATTTTCTGGCTGCAGTTACGTGCTACATGCTTGGAGCGTCTCCTGTGCGTGCTCCCTGCGTGCTCCCTGCTCGCATGCTGCCGCACTCGCTCCCGTGCATAGTCCCACGCACGCTCCCGGTTCCCATGCGCGCCTCAAGCGCCCACGCCCACGCACGTGTCCGTCTCCTATGCACGCTCCACGTATGCTTCTAGTAAGGTCCTGGGCATGTTCCTCGACGCTCTCCCACGTACGCTTCCTTGCAGGCCTCCAGCTCCCGCTCCCCTTCCCCTGCACGCTCCCCGCGCGCTCCCCGCGCGCTCCCTTGCACGCTTTCCTTGCACGCCTCCGGCTCCCGTTCGTGCTCCCGCGCACGTTCCCCTGCACGCTCCCACACACGTTGCCACGTGCGCTCCCAGCAAGCACCACGGCTGCCTCCCTCGTCCCTCCTCCACCATCAGCGAACTAAAAAGCTCCAAAACAATAGCCCGGTTTTGCCCCAATTCATGAGAGTTTTGCCCACCGTCTTCCCAGCAGGGCTCTGCCCGCTGGTGCCCAGTGCGGCGTCCCAGCTCCGTAGTGGAGGCATTTTGCAGCTCCTGGATATTTATGCATGCAGCTTGGCAGGATAAGTGATAACATTTAATAATAATAAATAATATTTAATAAGATCTAATAATATGTAATGCCATTTAATAATATTTCATATCGGTTTAAAACGCGGTATTGCAGCCTGAGCGTCACCTGTGGCTTACAGAAGGCAGTAAGGCTAAAAAAGTTGCAGGGAGAATTGCAGTAACTCCTTTGAGAGCAAAATAATCGGCGACTGAGGAGAAATACGGAAAATTAAAATAAAGATATATATATTAATGAAAAAAAATATTAACGAAACATTAACTCTCAACATGAGTTGACTTCCATGGGAGCTGGGAGGGGGGCATGCACAGCTAAAAAATCCCACTGTAAGGAAAAGAAAAGAAAATAAAAATGCTTTATCTCTGATCTCGTTCTGTGATAACGATCTCTACGGAGTTCAGAAATGGCAAGGAAAAAAACATGCGTGGTTTTTAAATGAAAGTCGCCTTCGCTCCAGAGGGCTGGAGCTGAGATTTGGGTATTTCATTGTTTGTTTGGGATATTTTATTATTTTGGGGAGTATTTTATTAATCGGGGGATATTTTGTATTGGGGAGCATCCTGCCTGGGGCTTGGGATGCTCCCAGCATCATTTGCCTTATCCCACCCACCCCAGTGGGATTGCAGAGACTCCAAGAAGGGAAGAAGTTATTCAAAGAAATACCATTCCCTACGTGGTATTTCACCTATATTGGGGAAAAAGCTGTCACTACAATGGCATGGGGATTTAACCCAGCCCTCCAAAACCACCAGGTCAGCTGCAAGAGCCAAATTTGGGGCAAATACTGCACGGACGGAGAATGGGAGCAGAGAGGGAGGATGCTGGGGGGGCTTTCGGGGTGCAAAACCCTTTTTTGAAGGACTTCATTGCTGCAAACCCCTGGTGAAAGGGCTTTTTGAGGGGCAAACTCCTGTTTAAGGGAATTCCTTGGTGCAAAGCCCCTGTTTGAAGGGCTTTTTTTGCTGCAAACCCTTTTTTGAAAGACATGTTGGTGCAAACTCCTGGTTTAGGTGAAAACCCCTGTTTGAAGGACTTTATTTGCTGCAAATGTGTTTAAACTGATTTTTTTTTTTTTTGGTGAAAAACTGCTTTTTGAAGGGCTTTTTTGGTGCAAAACCTTTTCTGAAAGGCTTTTTTCCTGGCAAAACCCCTATTTAAAGTGCTCATTTTGCTGCGAACCCCTTTTTGAAGGACTTTTTTTGGTGCAAAGCCCTGTTTTAAGTGTTTTTTTGGTGCAAACCCTTTTCTGAATGACTTTTTGGGGGGGTGAAAATCCCTTTTTGAAGGACTTCTTTAGTGCAAACCCCTGCCTGAAGGGCTTCTTTTGGTGCAACCCCCGTTTAAAGGACTTTTTTGGGTGCGAACCCCTGCTTGAAGGATCTTTTTTTGCTGCAACACCCTGCCTGAATAGCTTTTTTGGGTGCCAAACCCCAATTTAAAGGACTTTTTTGCTGCAAACCACTTTGGAGGAGCTTCTAAAGCAACATCAGGGCAGGATGAGGATGGGGACAGAGCCTGGATGCTTGCACAGGACACGGATTATTTTGGGGGAAAAAGCTGGGATTCTAGGAGCAGCGATGGAACCCGCCGACAGCCGCCTGTGTGGGGTTTTGAATGCGATTTAACCCTTCTTCCTTCCCTTGCCAAGCAAAATACCCCCCCAAATCCCCATCCACAGTGCTTTTTTATTCTTAAAGATAATTAAAATAATATAGGTTTTGCTAAAATAATTGCATTTTGCATGCCAAAAAAAAGAAGCCCTCCGTTGCGGAGAAATTCGTGTTACCCGATGATGCTCCTTGATGCCGTCCTGTGAGCAAAACCATCTCGGTTTTAAGCTTTTTTTGCTTTAATTTCAGGCCGGAGCAGGTGATGGAAGAGTAAACCGATCCTGGGGTGGGTAGCAGAGGAACATCACCTGCATCCCCGTGGGCAGCATCCCCCCTCGCCAACCGTTTTTTGCTCCCACTAGCTTCGTACAGGTGGGAAAAGTATTTTTTCCTGCTGGTTTTGGGACAAAAAATGAAGTTTTCTCCACTTTTCTTCCTCTTCTTCATGCCGAGCGCTTGCCACCCCGCTGTCTGTTTTTCCTCACTGAGGTTCAGTTCTAATTATGTTGATTTTCTCCAGCCCACCCCCCTCCTGGCAAGCTTATTAGGGGGAATATTTTTATTTATTATCATTTCGCCCAACTCCCGCCAGCATTTCCAATTACTCTCGCCGCTTCCTTGTAATTGTCTTTCCGTAATGGCTGCGAAACAATTGCGCTAAATGAGGTGGCTCCGGCAAGATGAGGGTTTCACTTCATTAAAGGCTAATGGATTCCCAGCTCCAGCTCTGTGGGCAAAAAAAAAAGGAAAAAAAAGGAAAAAAAATATTTAAACAACTTCTTTTATTTTATCAGGTTAACTTTCCCTGGTATAAAGGGGTTATGGTTGGGTGTGGTTTTGGTGTTGGGTGTGTGTTGACGACCATTATACCTGCAGCATCGCAGGATGTGCACGTGTTTTCCCCGTCTCCAGGCTTGAACCTTTATTGGGTTTGGGGGGATTTTAAAAATTATTTTTCTGTAATTCTTCCTGGCTTGCAAAAGCTGATGTTTGCCCTCCTTTTTTTTTGCTATATATATCTCTCGATACACTGTATTTATTGCTATAAATTTTTATATTTATATAGCACAGAAATATGTGATACAGAATAATATAATAACATTGCTATATAACATAGGCTAATATGTTAATATAATACATGCATATACTTATAAATAATTAAATAACTACATTACATAATGCTATATTATAGCTATATATAATACATTGCTTGATATAAGCAATATATTGACATGTAATGCTCAATAGTGATACATTGCTAAGCGTGATTACATCGCTATATATTATATAGTACAGATTATTTATAATAGCAATAATCATATTGCTATATATATGTAGCTATATATAATGCTACATATATATAGCACTATATATGTATCTGTATATATCTATAGCAATATAATCTATTTATTGCTAAAAAATACCCATTTCTGCTGCCAAACACATTGGCCCAGCAGCCAGGGGTAGAGGCAAAGCTTTTTGGATTTTGCTTGAAATTTGAAGGCTCGCTGGGTATTATTTTTGCTCCTCAAGCAGATATTATTTTGGTGTTATTTTTATTTATAAAAACCTTTGATTTTTGAAATTTCTCCCATTTTCCCCATCCTTCCTTTGCGTTTCCTTTCTTTTACTGGATGCAGATGTGGTCCAGGTGCTGGGATGGAGCTGAGATCCATCCTGGTACCACCTGGAGTCAGGCAGCGTGGCTCAGGGATATTTTTTTCAGCAAAAAAAAGGAATCAATTCCCCACTACGGGTTTTTTTTCCAAAAACCGCAAAATCCAACCCTTGGCCATAGCGTGATGCTTGGGGCCAAAGTGCCCCAACATGGACATCGGTAGCACAGGAATGGGTCTTCACAGCAAACTAAAAATTCAGCTGGAAACTCATGGAAAACCCTTCAAAAAAGCAAAGTTCCCAGTTAGGTGAAATACTCAGAGCCAGACCCACCACCTGAATTATCAGGTATTTGGGCTGATGTCTAAAAACAGGTAAAGCCCAGCTTGAAATGGCCATATCACTTTTGTAAGCATCCTACCTGCTAAATCTGCAAAGAATAGCTTTTTCTGGGTGCAAAGGGCACCCCAAAATGCAGGGGAAAATGCTTGAATCATAGCGATTCTAAAAAAAATTTGAATTATCACCATCACGGTGAGGGGAAAAAGCCAAAAATTTAAGAAGAGGTTTTGGGTTTTTTTTGAGAAAAGTGTGGAAGTTTGATAAAGGAGATGAAAAACGGCAGTGGAAAGGGTTAATGCTTAGAGAAGGTGGCATATATATATATCGGATATATTGGATAGATCACATTATATCCATCCATTGGGTCTATTATATTGGATGGATATATTGGTTATAATATATATATAGGCCATACATTGGACATATTGGATATATTGCATTATAACCATGCATTGGACGTATTATATTCAATGTGTTTATTGGGTTTTAGATAGATAGATAGATAGATAGATATAGGATATATATAGGAAATATTTGATATATAACATTATATGCGTCCATTGGATATATTATATGTATCCATCAGATATATTATATCCATACTGTTATATCCAAAGAATATATCCATTGGATATATATTAGATTATATAGTGTAATATATTCAATATATCAATCCAATATATATTATTCATATATAGTTTTTATATATCCTCTCCTCCCACCGACATATCCTTTCTCTTTTTCTCTCTACGATGGATATATGTATAGAGACATTATATATGTCTTCCTCCACATTCTCCAATTATGTCTACGTAATATGTGCTATAATCCAATAATATATAGAGAGTAGACACACACACACATAAATATATGTATAATAATCAAATCTATATATTGGATGGATATGATTGGATAATGTGGATGAACACACACATATGTATGTATATAATATATATTACATATATATATAATACTCCAGTTATATATATATATATATATATACACACATAGGATGGATATAATTGGATAATGCGGATGAAGGCATATGTATATTTTATGTACAGAAAAAGTGGAAAGGCGGCTCTGGCAGTTGCAGGGGGTGGCCAGGTTTGGGGGGGTCAGTGCCTGGGCGGGAAGGGCATTCCGGATGCTCCTACCGGTCCGTCTGGCGCCGGGATGCTGCCGTTCACATATTCATCGCACCAGAGAGCTGCAGCTCCTCTGGGTGTTAAACCGCTGGAATATGGATTTACCCACCAAAGTGGGGGAGCGAATCTTACAATGTCTCAGGAAAATCCCTTTTTTTTAAATTTAAAACGCCTCTGAGCACTGCTCGGCTGGCACTGCATCCTTTGCTGATCATCGCATCCAGCGTCCCATGGTTTTCTTTAACTCTGTCTTGCACACACCAAGCGTCTTCCCAAAACACTGCCTGGGCCCCATTAAAAAAAAAATCAAAATAAGAATTTTTGCCATAGGAACCAGGGTTTCTTGTTGTAAATATATTTATCTTTCCACATAATAATGGAAATATTGAACCGTGCA
The DNA here is from genome assembly GCA_026212715.1 of Elanus axillaris. Taxonomy (NCBI): domain Eukaryota; kingdom Metazoa; phylum Chordata; class Aves; order Accipitriformes; family Accipitridae; genus Elanus; species Elanus axillaris. Next base: position 4,442,844 of record JANZLQ010000086.1, read on the forward strand.
TCCTTCAGGGAGCCATGAGAAATTCCCATGTGCTGTCCCCCGCCCGGGGCTGCTCACCCTTACTCCCCCTTAAGAGATAAAAGGAGATAAAATGCATTAAAAAACACTGCAAAATTTATCTTTTCAAGAAACTAACTGACCTTCAACCCTTACCTTCCAGCAAGGTGTGCACAGTGGATATTTCCTAGAAAAATGGCATTGTTTAGGCACTCAACCTTTAGAAAACGTGCAAGACTGGGGTGACTCACGATGCAGGGGGGACCTTAGATTTGCTTTAACCGGACAGAGCTGCAATTTTAGGTTTAGAAATCAGAAAAACCTCTAAAATTGGGATGGCAATATTTCAGGCCATGGCCACGGTGGCGGTTTGCACCGGACGATGCTGAAGCACCCGACACGTGGTGCAGATTCAGCTGCCTGCCCGCAAAATGTTGTCCCTTAAATAGATTTTGCAGGAGTTTGTGCACCCGGGAGGGGGAAAAGCAATGACCAGCAACCGGCTGCCATGACGTGCAACTGTTTGCATCCTTGCCTTGTGCCAAAAGTGTGTTTTAGCTTCTGATTTGGGGCAAAATCCAGCATTTTTTGCAAAGGTGGCCGCCAGCTGCTGCTGCAGAGCTCCATTAACCCAGCGCTGGGACACCACCAGACCTCCATTTTATTAAGTTGATGGCTCTTGCTAATTTTTGCCCTGTCCTTTTGGGGCTCCTCGCCATCCGGCGACTGGCCAGGATGGATGCACGCCGTCGCCTTCGTCCTTAGTTTGCAACCATCCTCATCTTCATCCTATTTAGCATTCGGGCTTGGGGGTTGTGTCCCTCCAAGCTTTCGGCCCTCCTTATTTCCAAGGAATTTAAGATCATCCATGTTTTTTCCTGTTCTTTTCCTTCCCTGTGAACATGCACACCAGCGCAACTGGCAGAATAATTCGGGCTATTATTTGGGATTATTTTGGCGCAGAGCAAAACACAGCCCTGATGGTGCAAGGGTGGTGCAATCCGATGAGCCGAAATGCTTAATTATTGCAGATGTGACCTTGCTGGGCTGAGTGACCAGACGGCTAGGGATGCTCACCTCCAAAAAAACCACAGGGCAGACTTGACGCAGGGTCTCCTGATGAAGCCAGCGCTTCCCGACCTTAATTAGGCGCCCGTCATTAAGCACAGAGCTTGTCTAACCACGTGTCCAAACCTCTCCGTCTCTGGATCATGACGTTACGGCATTCAAATGCGTGAAAAAAAAAAGCCCAGTGTGGTTGCAGAGCATCACATCTCACTGTACTGGAGCCACATACTTATTAAAATAATTATAAAACCATTTGCAATTAATATTTTTTAGGATGCAATGTTGAATGAGGCTTTAGCAACACGCAGGGCTTAATTTTTCTTCATCCCGGGACAGAAAAATGTTGTGAAGCAGCTTCGTTGTCTTCAAAGCTCAGCAGAGGGATTATTTTCTGTCCCATTTGGAAACTGGGTGTAATTTGGGTGTGTGGTCAGGGACCCCTTTTTTTCCTCCAGCTGTTGTATCGCTATTAGATTTGCAGGGAAAATCAGGTTTTTTGCAGCTTTCTGTGTCCTGGAGTTACTTCTGGTGGTTAAATCTAGCTCATGTGTGCTGAGGGAGTGATGAGAAATCAGATGTTTCTGGGGAAAATCACCTTTTTTAAAAAAATAGTGAAGAAAAAAAGTAGTTAATTGAATTTCAAAGCATGAGGATTAATTTTTTGGGGGGGTGGGTAAAGGACATGGCTGGACTGAATTACTCTGCACTGACAACAGCTGATTTATCAGTGCAAGCAGGTGGCAAAAAAAACAAACCCCAAAGCAAACCCAACCCCCCAAAACCCCCAAATCTTGAGGTTTTCTTAAGAGCTCGGGAGCTAAATACATCTTTTGGGGGAATTTGGTCGATTTGGAGTTGCTGAAAGCCTTTGATAAAAGCTGAATATCCCTCAGAAAGGGGCATCACTGCTCAACAGCCAAGCCCTGCACTTGGTGCAGAAATCATTAGCATGTATTTTGCAAGAAATTTAGGATAAAACCCACCTTTTGACCGAAGTACCGCTGAATTTGTGTGCTGGGGCTATGCAATGAGCTAAAATGATTTTCTGCAGAAAAACGACACCATGATAAGGAATAGCCTGTGGGGTTTTGGGGAGCTGAACCGACGTACAGGCATGCCTGTACCACACAGGCAGCGGGATGCCGACAGCCAGAGGCTGCCCTTAGCTCCAGAGCCAGGAGCGGGACGGACCTTTTGGGATCCGAACTGTGCCAGAAAGCATCTCTGTTTTTCCCAGCTAGTTCAGTCAGGTTAATCAAAAAAAACCATCACTGCCTCGCCGGAGGGGCTGTGGAGCAGCACTGAGCCTCGCCGGGCTGCTGGCAGCCTGGGGAGGTGTAAAAATCAGCATTTTTAAAAAATCTTGCATCAAAATGGAGAGTCGCTGAGTTTTGCCTTTAGCCAGTGTCTTTGCTTTGGTCCCAGCCAACCTCTTCGCTTTGCTTTTAGCTAGTGGCCTTGGTTCAGTCCCAGCCAGCATCCTTGGTTCGATTTTAACCAGCGTCCTTCGTTTGATTTCAACCAGCGTCCTTAGTTGAATCCTGGCTAGGTTGGTTTGATTCTAGCTTAACATCAATCCTAGCCATCATTTTCAGTTTTCTTCTATCTAGTGTCCTTGGTGTGATCTTAGCCAGCATCTGTGCTGTGACCCTCACGGGCATCCTCGGTTTGTTTGTAGCTAACAGTCTTGGTTTGATAACAGCCAGCACCCACGACTGGATTCTAGCGTCCTTGAGTTCATCTTACCCAGCATCCTTGCTTTAGTCCTAGGCAGCATCCCGGGTTTGGTTTTAGCCAGTGTCCTTGGTTCAGTTCTGCAGAGCATCTTGTCTTTGGCCCTAACCAGCATCTTCTGTTTATCGATCACCCTTGGTTCAACCCTAGGCAGCATCCCTGGCTTGATCCTCAGCAGCATCCCTGGTTTGACTTCAGCCAGTGTCTCTGGTTTAATCCTCAGCAGCATCCCTGGTTTGATCCTTGGGAGCATCCCTGGCTTGACTTTAGCCACTGTCTCTGGTTTAATCCTAGCCATGCCCATGCTTTGATTTTAAACCTTGCTTTCCTCCTAGCCAGCATCCCTGCCAGTATCCTCGGTTTAAATTAACACAATTTCCAGCATATATATGTGAATATATAAATATATATTAAAAAATATGTTTCCGACTGCTGCAATGGGGCCGGGGCAGCTCGTTGCACCCCACATCCTCTGAGCAGCTCTTGCACAACCCAGTGCTTCTTCCCAAATCTGCCGCAGCGTGGCATCTTCCTGCTTTTGATCTAGTTTTGTCTGGATATTTTAGCTTTAGCTGATGCAAAAATGAAGTGAAGAGGCTTGTGAACTCAGACGAACTCAGTCTGTATCTGGAGTTTCTGGAGCATCAGGTAAAGAGCTGAATTTAGGCATTTTTATTGCCCATTCCCATTTTTTTTCAGCAATTTTTCATTGTAGATTGTCCCAGCAAGTGATGGGTGGCAAATGCCCACCTGGTGTTAATGCAGGGGGGGACAGCGGTCATGTGTGTGGTGAGACCTGTCCCAGTTCAAGCCAAGCGTTTGTTTTTATTGCCCTAAAGAGATTAAAAAAAAAAAAAAGAGCAAAAAATGACCGATGAGCTGTGTTTTGCCTGGGTAAGTAAGAAATTGGGATGAGCATCCCCAATGCCCTGTGACAGAGCTGCCACACTTCAGCGCTGAACTTAAAATTCAAGCAAAACTCTACAAAAAAGTCTTTTTCTCGCTCTTTTGGGGATGCTCAGGCTTCAGTATGGTGATACACGTACCTCACGGTTCCCACGTCCCTCGAAAGCTGCAGCAGCCGGTTGCGGACTCTGGTTGTAAAGATAATTAAGTTGCATTTCTGTGCGTTGTTTACCATTCCTCTGAACCAACAGTTCCCCAGAGACTTCAGCTCAGGGTTGGGTTTTTTTTTTTGCAAACCTCCTTGCAAGCGCATTCTTCATTATGCTTCAGTAACAATTTTAATTTTACTATTATTAAACCATCCCAGACACTGCCTTATTATGTGCCTTGGAGCTGAAATTCCTGAATTGGGGAGGGGGGACATGGCTCACATCTGGGCTTGTTCTGCAGATGTTTGCTCCGATTTATAAAGGAGCAGACATTAAAGCCCTGACATTGAAATAATTTTGCCCTGGGATGGGTTTGCACAGGTCGGCGCGGGATGGGAATGGCCTTGGCACAGAGAGGAAGCCCAAAACTTATTTCATCCTATACAGGAGCCGGTTGTACAAAGACCTTGTCTCAGCTTGGCTTTTTTTTTTTTTGGGGGGGGACGACAGGAAATCACCCCAGAGAAAAAGAATAATTAAAAAAAAAAAATGAATAGGAAGGATCAGCACCAGTAACCTGGTGAGCCAAAAACTTGAATTCTGGCAACGCTCCACGATCAAACCCCTTTTTGCACTTTTTTTCTCACGACGCAGGAGCAAAAAAATCACCCCAGACATCTGGGAGCATCACTCCTAGCATGCAAAATAGGTATACATTTTGCTACAAGGACTCTTGTGCGTATGCATGTATTTGCGTGTTTGTATGCGCGTGCTGGCATGTGCATGTCTGCATGTGTGCTAGCATGTCTGCATGTGCATGCTGGCACGGGCAAGTTCACGTTCGCATGTGCATTTGCCTGTTTGCACGTGCATTTGCATGTTTGTATGTGCATACACATACATATTCGCATGCATGCAAACACATACATATGCACAAAAGTCCTCAAAATAAATATGTTTTTTGCATGCTAAGACCCTTGCGTGAGCCTGGCGAGGCAGGGATGTGTGCTCCTAGTGAGCAGCACATGTGGATAGAGCCCCCCCATATGCAGCTCTCCTGATTTACACACCGTCAATAACTTTCTTTTCTTCCCATTATCTCTAACCCATATACTCCAGGAAGTTTAATTTCTTCTCGCTAGTAATCACCATTAAATAGAAATTGTCTTTTTCTGTGTAAACACGTCATTAGTGAAGCTGGTTTCTGCAGGGTCCAGATTTCATTTTTATTAAAATGAAACATTTTTCGGCTCCTTACTGTGTCCGGAGATGAAGAGGATAATTTTAACCCGTTGGGTTGGCCACAGATAATTGCACCGGCGTTTGATTGGGGCGATTAGGGAAATCTTCTCTTTTCATGCAGCAGAATTTGCATTTTTCCCCTTACTTCTCTGAAGCGGAGTCATGCTTTCCTACACAGCCAGTTTTAATGAGCGTTATATCAATCCTAATGAATATATTTTCATCTTCACTTTATTGGCTTGTTTTTTCTTAGGGAAGGGCTGAAAAACAAGTCCAGGTTAAAACTCGGGGTGGGAAAAGGCACCGAATTCCGGCTCCTTTTCGTGAGGGTGGTGCTCAGTCAGGGAAATCTCCTTTTTTTTTTGCCATCGGGAGCATCTGAATTATTTCAGAGTGCCAAAAGCATCCCTGGAATGATGCAGCAGGGCTTTTGGGGGGAAAAAGAGGTGGTTTTGGTGTCAGAGGGTGCAAACTGCCGTCAGCATTGTCCTTCGCCTGTCGTGCAAGGGCCGTGTTTCCCCCCAGGTCTGCTTGCTGCAGGTCTTGGCCCCATACTCCCGGGGCCTGGTACGCTGCTTCCGCCTCTCACCAGGCACCGCTCCGAAAAGGCGTCCTTCCCCCCAGACACTCAAGGAAAATAACGAAGCTTACGTATTGTAGAAATACGTATATGTGATATAGAAAATGCATGTTTTAAAATATACAATATATTCTGTATTATTCCCGTTATAGTATATATATTCCCAAATATGGGAATAATAAATATTATTTATTGCTGCCATATATATTGTATCATATCGTGTTATATGTCGTGTCATGTCATGTCATGTCATGTCATACATCATAGCAATTCTGTCCTACCATACCATACCATACCATACCATACCATACCATACCATACCATACCATACCAATCATATCATGTAATATATGGGAATAATAGATTATATATATTGGATTAATACATAATATGTTATGTATTATCCCCATCGTATCATGTATACCCATATATGGGAATAAAAGAGAATAAATTATTTCTTATTCCCATATATATTATACTATATTGTATCCCATCATGCATCAGTAATATGCGAGAATAATACATTGCTGGAATAATACATAATCTATTATTCTCATATATATATATATATATATAATAATACATAATATATAAGGTATATGGGGATTAGGTGACCTTGTGGCCTCTCTGCTTTCTCCCTGCCATACCCAGACCTTGAATCTTCTGGCCGCGTTACTAAAAAGGCAGATGAATTCCGAGTATACCATCTACCACATACGATCCATTCGCAACGCTCACTTTGGCTTCGGACGCGGAGTTTCCTCTTCCCCGTGCTACCCGGAAAACCGTATTGGCCGACGCGAGGGAGCAACAGCTCCCCTCAAATCTGCCCCTCGGCTCCCCGAAGCGCGGTTTCCACGGGGGGACGCGGGGTGCAGCCCCTCCCGGCCCCTCGCCCGCAGCAGACTGGGATTTCTTTAACACCCCGGCTCGGAGGAGCGTGGCCGGAGCCGGCCGCTCGCCGGTCGGATGCTGTTTGCACAAGCCCACTGGGGGACAGCGAGGGATTATGGGGCGACGGGAAAGCGGCTCGGTGAAGCAGATTTCAACCTTTTTTCCCCCAAACTGCTCCGGCGAGCTTGCTTTTTCCGTGCTTTTTTTCCCTTTTGCTTGCCTTGCTTTTTTTTTTCCTTTTCCTTGCTTCTTTGCTTGTTTTTCTTCTGCTTTCCCTTGCTTTTCTTTTGCTTTTCCTTGCTTTTTCTTTTTGCAGAGGCATGCGAGTGGCCAGGCCTCTTCTCCCAGCTAGGAATATGGGGTGAGAAATGGCCTTTCTGGGCATGGAGGCTCGTTTCCCCCCCAGGTCGTGGTTTTTTGGGGGGATATTGCTGCAAAAGGAAAGCATCGCCTGGGTAAGTAAATTCCTGCCGTTGCATCTGCGCCCGGTGGAGCGTCCCACTAACATCCACAAATGCCCCAAACCGGAGCTTTTTCCCCTCGAAATGCAGCAGGATCGTGGCGTGGTTGCTCTAGAGAAATTAAATTCTGCAGAAACCCCAATTTGGGGCAAAAAGAGAGTGGAAAGAGAAATTTGTGGAAACAACAGGGTGCTGCGTTGTCTCTGTCACCTGGAGTTCTGCAGCCGGGAGCAGGGGTGGTTTCAAAAGCATCGGCCTGAATTTTGCAGGAAACTTAACCCACCTTACGGGGACGGTGGAACTGATTCAGCCCTTCCAGCAGAGGCGTCTGGAGTGATGCAAAGTTGCAAAGGTCCAGGCAAAGATGCGGGGAAAAAAAAAAAAAAAGGCAAACAGGCATTGCATTGCGAAGTTGGGAAGAAAAGCTAATAGGCGTTGCGTTGCAAATCTGCAGAAAAATGCGAACGCAAATACACGTGGCATTGGGAGGTTGCAAAGGTGCAAGCACGCGGCGCATTGCAGAGTTGCCAAAACCTGCAAGCGCATTGCGTTGGAAACGGCGCGAACGCGTTGCGCCGCACCGCATCGCAAAACCCGCAGACAGATTGCGCTGCAAAACCCGCAGACGCATCGCAATGCAAAACCTGCAAACGCATTGCGCTGCCTTGCCTCGCGCGGCAAAACCTTCAAGACGTCGCTTTGCGAAGCCCGCAGACGCACTGCCCGGCATCGCCAAACCTCCCGACTTGCAGAGCTCCTCAGGTGCCGGCGTGGAGTCGATTTATTGCCATCGCCAGCAAATTAGTTCCAGTAACTCCGTGTTTTTCTGAGGCGAGGAACAAATTCCCTCTTCTGTTTTGCCCTTGGAAACTCAAGTTTAATGATGGGAATCTTGCTTTGCACAGAGGATTACCCATGCCCCCTTTTAATTCATAATCCTTTTATTACCGTTTAGCTTTTCTTGTGACCTGCTGCCAATCCCCTTGCTTGCGAACCCTAATTTGTTGCTTATTATGAACTAAAAAATGATTTATTATCCTTTGAGCAGCTTTTTTCCCTGCTCGGGCTGAGCGGTTTTGCAGACACCAACTCCAGAAGTTGCTTTGAGCCCGTTGGAAGCTATTGATGCCGCCAGAAAAGGGGGTGCTTTGTCCGAGCATCGTTAGTCCTGGGGCCTTGTAATTATAATTTAATATTTGTTAAGTGATCACGGTGTACTTTGAGCAAATAAAATTAAGCCTCGTGAGCGCTTTTTCCGGATGATATGGAAAAATTCGTATTACATCTATTAGTCCTGGCTGCTCAGCTCCTCGCCTCGGCGCCGGGGTGCTTCTGTGGGGCTGATGCCGAGCAATGGCTCCGAGGCCAGATGGTGAGAAGTAATTCCTCAATTTGGGATTAATCCTTATTTTTAATATCAAAAAATTATTTAAGAAATTATTCCTGGTTTCGGGATACATCCAGCTGGGGGAAAATATCTGTAAGCACCTTAAACCCTGGTTGGGTTGCTTGAAATTCAGCAGATGCAAAAACAGGGGTTTAAGGACCGAAATTAGTGCAAGGTTTAATTCTGGTATTTTCAAACTCTGGAGTTTATGTTCCCATGGCAACCAGTATTTTTATCCTCCTGGTTCAGTGCCTTGTGAGATGGAGCCATCGGGAAATATCTTCCCTCCCGAGACCTGCAAAGGTGTTGGGGTCGGGTCAGAAGAAAAATAAAAATACATCCCAGCCTGCCAGTAAAAAACCATAAAATGCAGGAATTTGGATGATGTCCCTCTCACAGTGAGGAAAAAAAAAAAAAAAGGCAGTTTTGGCGATACTGCGGCCCAATGGGCCACAGGTTCTTGTGCCACCCTCTAAAACACATCGAAAAAATGAAGAAACAAATGAGAACAGATAATTTCTTCTGGAATAAAAAACTTATTTCCCCCTCTCTGTATCATTTTTAAACACTCTGGTTTGGGATGCAGTTTTATGGGCTGAGCTGGAACTCAAGCGACTCAAGAAAGTGAGGAAAAGTATCCCAAATTTTCAATGGAATAAAATTATCCAGACCCAAACCAGCCTTTATCTGTGGAAAATTATTTATATTGAGCTGCTTTTGCTCCACCAGATCTCATCACCACCTTATTACCTGGGGTTACTTACTGGTGCCATGCATATTGGGTTTTTAACAATTTCTCCCAATTTTTCAGACTTCAGGTCTGCTACTTACTGTCTTTTTTTTTTTTTTTTTTTTCCATTGGAGACAAGCTGCTTACTGGAATTCCCTAAAAATCAGTGAAAATGGAAAAATTTGGAGATCTTCAGAATTCTACACATTTGGACTTTTTTGGTACAAACCAATGGCCATGAGTTGCAGTTGCAGGATGAGATGGGACAGGAGATAGAAATGCGGATTCTAAGGTGAAAAGGACCTTGAAACTGTAGGATATTGCTCCTAAACCCCAAAATGAGGGGAATTTCACCCAAAAACAATGCGGGGAATTTAGGCAAAATCTAAATTGGGTTGAGGTTACCACATTCTCCCCTTAATATTCAAATCCTATATATCTCAATTAATTTTTTATATTAATTTTTCCCCCCTGATGTTTCTAGCATCAACTGGCTCCTGGCCATTGGTAAAACCACTGAATTAAGCAAAAATTAAATATTATTGTGCCGTATTTTTTCTCTCCCCTGACTCAAACAATGCTGTTGGCATAGAAACAGCCTTTTGTGGAAAGGTCATCTGCAAGGAGGGTGGTTTAGGTGTAATTCAAGGAGATTACAGGGGATTAGGGTGTGCTTATATGTATTTTTTTTATACGGAGATCGTGCGTGGGTATCCTAATGTACATATATATATATACATTCATACATACTTATGTGCATGTGCATACCCATATATGTATATATTTATATAGATAATTTTTAAAGGAAGTATGATACAGGAGCAATATCCAGGAAGGTTTGCTAAATTAAAAAGTCTGCAATAAAGGTTTTATTTTTTCTTTTTTTTTTTTCTTTTTTTTTCCCCTCCTCCCCACTGCATGTGGTGGGGCGATATCGGAACTGAGCGCTTCTCCTCTGTGTTTTTCGCTTGGCTTTAATTAAACCTCAGGCAGGGCTGGAAAAATGTGGCGAGACGAGATAATTGTGCTTATTCCCTGCACAGGGCTGTAGCCTGGGCTCAGGAAAAAAAAAAGAGAAAAAAAGAAATTTGGGGGAGATGCAAAGGTGATGGAGGGCAGCTGAGCTGCTCTGTTGAGGATGGTGGAGGTATGAGCGTTGGGATGAAAAACTTGCTTTACAGCCCAGCAATGGCTCCAAAACTGCTGGGTTTCATCCCATTTTGCAACGCTGCTTTTTTACACCCTGGTCCTGGAACCAGAAAACTCAGTAAACTGTAGTTTTTTGGTTGTGTGGTTTTGTTTTTTTTTTACTGTAACTGGCCTGGATTGATTTGCTTTACTATTTTTTTTTACTTTTTTTTTTTAAATTTTTTTTTTTGGCAATGCATGGCCAAGGCAGGAATTTAAAAGGTGAGATCACTGGAAAAATTACATTTATAGTGGATTAAAAACCCACCCCCTATGCACGTGCTCCCTGCAGCCGGCATGAGGGCGGGGAAAAAACTCCCAGTGCTGCTTCTGCCTCCCAAATCCCCCAAACTGATGGGGGTGAGGAGGTGTCGTTAATGCAAAATACAGTCGCCCACCCCCGACCCCAAATCCAATGTTGCTTCTTATAGAGGAGAAAACCCATCTTTTTTCCAGGCTTTTTCCCCAATATTAAGGAAAATCAGCGCATTGGAAATGGTTCTGGATGGTGGAATGGGCTTCCTGCATCCTGATTTTTATCCTGTTGGGATATAATAAGAGAGAAAACCTGTGGAAATATGGAAATAACTGGCAAAAAAAGGGTTCAGAGAGCCTACAATAACAAAAATCCCTGTTTCTCTTCTCTTCCTGTGTAGCTATAATAGACCGTGGTAGCAAACATTTGGTTCAGATTACTTTTGGTGATTACAGCTTGTCAGAAAATATTGTTAGCATCCTGAAGGAAATATTATATTTTAACTTTGTTTTCATTCCAAGAAGTCAAAATATTGATTTTTTATATATATATATATTTTTTTTTTTTTCACGGTAAAACTCCAAAAGCATTTTCTGTTTGGACACATGGAAGCAAAAAACTATTGGCTCCGTCTGCAGACGTGAAATGTTTTGACATTTTAAAATGTTAGTTTCCAATTGACATTTCAACATAAAATAGCATTAAAATGGCACCGAGTGAAGCTGTTGATTCAAACCAAAAATTAAATTTCATTGAGGCATTTCAAAACATAATGTTTTTCTCCATTCTGAACTAGTGCTTTGGAAAAAGGAGCATTTATTGCTGAAGAAATCAATTATTTATCCCCCCAGTTTTGGTATTAAATAGTCTCAACCCACTTTACTGTGAGATGGTGGTCACCATGCTGGACTCTGTTTGGCCGCCCATTTCAGTAGGGATGAGACAGCAAAGAAGGGTTTTTTTTTCCCATCTAATTGCAGCATTGGACAAAACAGCACATATTCCTTCCCCCAAAACATAAAAATCCCCAAATAAGCCACATCAACTGAAAAAAACCACCCCAAACTTGCATTTATTCCCACGTTGGTTGATGGCCAATGGTACTGGAGCTGGGATGGGCCTATTCAGCGGGAGCAGCTGTGTAGCAGGCCAGCCAATAATATCTCAATGGAGAGCTGAAAAGCTACAGCAACCCTCAAAGTCGCTTTTACTCTTATTTATCCCAGTCCTTGCAGCTCCCACTTCATGGTAAATAAAATGGGGGCCAACACTGAGCACTGATAAACCAGCCATGTCCAGCACAGGCGGCCATATGGCAGGTTGATTGTGTGGCATGTTGACTTGCATCGGTTCCCAATGAATTTACTGACTCAGTGTGTTACGTGATTTTAGTTATTTTTTTCATAGGTCATGATTTTGAGGAGGTTTGGGGCATCTTGGAGGTTCCTTGGGGGAAAGCAGCCATCCAGAGGGGGAAAGGCAGGAAGGGATTTGCAAGTTGTGGTGATGTGGATGTTTTCTCTGGTGCTGATGGAAGGGTTGAGGCAAAGCGTTCCCTTTTCCCTTGTCGTGGTTGGAAGCGGTGGGGAAGGGTCTTCCAGTGGGTCGATGTGGTTTTGGTTGGAGAAGCGGCATTTCTGAGTGCCCAAAAGGTGATGAGCACCTGCAGCTGGAGAAGTCGCTTGGAAGAAGGTTTACTTCTTCTCGTGGTTCTTCTTCCATCACCCCAACAAAGACAGACAGAAAACTCCTTTTTTAGTGTTTGGTTTTGGGTTCTCCAGTAGTGCCACTCAGCATCTCTTGAGCAGAAATCCTCACTTTTTCCCCTGAGAAAGGCTTGTTTCTACCCTCTGACTTCTTCTCATAGACGGCTCCTCTTCGAACAGACCTTGTGGCCTCTCTCCACAAGTTAGAACTAAGAAGTATTTCATAAAGAGGTGATTTAAGTTTAGGGAAAATTTCCATATGAAAAATTGCCATTTCCACTGGGTCACTCAGTGGCTCTTTAGAAAGATCTCGAGTTTGACCAGAATTGATGGCCAAAGCTACAACTGCAGAGTGCTCTTTCCAGCCCAAATTGCCAAACGAGGTTTATAAATAGTTTCTTTCTGGGGATTTCTTGCCGTATCTGAAGTCACTTTATAGCAGCATTTGATTTCTATGGCAGTCTTTGCGCAGTTGTCTTGAGTCCTGCTTCTACATAGCGTAGTCATCAGCACAGGGTTGGCTCTTCTCTGAAGGGTCAATGGTTACTCACTGCTGTTGTTTAATAACTGCTCAGATAAATTCGTGTCAGTAAATGCTTCACAACCATAGATTGTTGGGGAAGCAGATCATCTATTTTCAAGATCTTTCCAGAATTTGCCACCTTCTTGCTTGGAATTTGACTAAAGATGGGGAAATTCTCAACTTCCATGGAAGTGAAAGTACCAAAAGACAATGCTCTGGTAACATCCTAATGCTGAGTTTCTGGACGTGAACTTTATGGCTTCCATTTATTTTCTTTGAATATTAACTAACCTGAATAACAAGTAAATGGTGTGGGTTAACACCACACCCGACACTCTACGGGATAAACACAACATCGAAGGTTACTGTCAAATTGCTAGATTCCATTTTGATGGAAAAAATCCTAAAAATATACATCTTACCATGAGAAAGATTGGATTTCCTGGAAGTGCATTTTTCATGGAAGACCTCTGTGATTTTTTTTTTTGATGCATACTGAGTGCAGACATAGGTAATAACACCTTGTACTGAGGTGCACCAATCACACAAAGCTTAAATCTATCACAGCCTTACTGCAGGCTATTAATAGTTTATTAACTCCATTTAAACTCTGCCTAAATGCTCCCAGTGTGCCAAGTGTCTCTGCATAGAAATTATTAAGAAAAGAGGTTTTTAATCGAATTACAGAGTGGTGCCAAGGCACGTTTGCAACCCGCGCCGTGCCCTGCATAGCCACATTTCTGCAAATATTCATGTGCGTATTCACGTGCAATAGGATATTGGTGAATGTGGGGGGATGTGCTCCCTCCTCCATAAGGATTGAAGCATTGCTGGAAAAAAAAATGCTTTCCAGGAGCTTGTTTCAAGCGGCATTTTTTGCTGAGCCAACCCAAAGCCTGAGGTTTTGCATGAGCAACCAAAAGTGGACTGAAGTTTGCAGGGATGACTATTTGAAGCTGATCATCTTGGAGTAGTAACTCAGGTAAGGGGAAAGCCCGAATTTTAGAAATCTATTCCCATAACAAGAAAAGTAGAGTTTTTCCAGCCTGCTCCTACCTATGGGGAAACTCAAAGTCTGGGGAAGGGCTTATGGATGGTGAAGAATTTTCAGGTGCTGGAAGATTTTGTGCCCCAGAGATGAGAACTTACAATTTATATTTGCTTTTATTGCTGATACTCACCAAGGGGGGATCCCGTCATTTGATCTCAAGCACTCACTTCCTGCCAAACACAGAAAATAGTTTTAAAATTCATTTTCTGCCCCTCTTTTCACTTTGCTGTGATGTTCCTTTGTCTCTTGTTGGTCCCCGGGTATTGAGAGTCAAGCCGGGACATTAATATTGATGCAGACCTCGGTTATTAGGAGCTGCATTTCCGAGTGTGCCAGCAGCATATAAATACTATTGCCGGGTAATTAGTGAGCATCAAGCTGAGTTTGGATTGAGCAGGACTTGGTGTCCTACTTTGGGGTTCTTTTTTTTCTTTGATTTTTTGCACTAGGTTGTTGGGGTTTTGCCCTGAGTAGGAGCCAGAGAAATGGAAATCCCAGCTCAGGAGTACCTGGATGCTCAATGAAACAGAAAGAAGCAAAACTAAGAGGAAAAATGGGGAAAAAAAAAGATCTTCCAGGATTTTCCTTTTTTGAAAACTTCCTGTATTTGAAATGCAAAATCACTTCTCAGTTTCTTAATTTTTGACCTTTTTTTTTGTTTTGTTGCTTCTATCCCTTCTTGCCAGGGTGGCGTTTCTTGGTTTGTGATTTTTCTTCCTGTGCCCCACTTTAATTTTCCTCCTCCAGCCTTGTAAAAGTTTTGAAAAGCTTCAGTATTGCCAAAGGGCAAATGCAACTGGGTTGCTCTGGTTGGATGCACCTGAAAAATGGGTGCTCCTTGCGTTTCCTTACTCTCCATCCCTTTTCTGGATGGAGGAAACACTTTTATTTTATCCTCTCCCCCCATTCCTTTCTCCCTGGGAATTACAAGAAGGGTTTTTCCATCCAAGCAAAGATGAGGAGACATCCCAGGCTTGGGGCTGTCTCACCAGATCCCTCCCTTTATCCCATAGTGGGGCTTCAATTGAAATGCTGTGTGAATAATTTAGGGGCATTTTGCATCTTTTATACCTCTGAACTTCCACTAAAAGGGGTTCTAAGATGCTGCTGCCTGCAAAATAGTGTCTGAAGGTGAAAACCCCCTCAATTTTACATGAGCTAAAAGGGATGTGGGTGGGGAGCAGGTCTTTGCCAGGGAAACCTCCAAACATGAGGAGGTTAAACACATTAATTTCACGTTAACTTCAGAGAAAGGGCGTCTGCAGTGAGTGCAGTTTGGGCCCCGTGTTTGCCGGCCTGGAAGCATTAGGAAAGTGAGGGGGTTTGGGATTTGTCATCCTTTGTGGGGAGCCATTAGGTAAATCACTGCCATGTGCTGCACCTGGGGGAAATCATTGCGTTTTACTACACCTGGGGGTAAATCACTGTGGCTCACTGCATCTGGGGGGTAAGTCATTGCATCTCACTGCTTCTGGGCATAAATCACAGTGGCTTAGTGTTTTGGGGGGGTAAATCACTGCAGTTCACTGCTTTTGGGGGTAAATGACTGTGGCTCATTACGCCTGGGGTAAATCATTGCGATTTATGGCATCTGAGGGGGGAATCATTGCATCTCACTGCATTTGGGGTTGAATCACTGCAGTTCACTACTTTTGGGGCTAAATCGTTGCATCTTATTGCATCTGGGCGTAGATCACTGTGTCTGACTGCTTTTGGGGGTAAGTCATTCCATCAGCGTTGTTCACTGCACATGGGAGTAAATCACTGCGTCTCACTGCTGTTTGGGGTAAACCATGGCAGCTCAGTGCACCTGGGGTTAAATCACTGCGGTTCACTGCCTTTCAGGGTAAATCACTGCAGCTCACCACTTCTGCGGTTAAATCATCGCAATTCCCCGCATGTAGGGTAAATTGCTGTAGCTCACTGTGTTTGGGGGGTGAATCCCTGCAACCAGGGGTGAACCTCAACTGCTTGCCCTGCTCCAAGCCATCCCTGCGTTACCGTCCCACCTTTTTTTTTTTTTTTATTGCAGCTCAGTTGTTGGCTTTCTCTCACTGTGGGGGTGTTTTGGGTCAAATCTTCCTGTTTTCAGACCTCTTTATCGCTTGAGGCTTTTAATAGGTTTGCTGGGAGGAGGTGCAGCCTCATTAGTGGCGCACTAACGGGAGCATGCCTGCATCTCCTTGCTTTTGGATGCTCGTGGAGGACTTTTCCTTTCAGGGGCCGGCTGCATCCCAGGGCTGCGCAAGCAGCAACATGTGGCCTTTGGCAGGGTGTCTGCATCAAGCTGCTGGAAAAGATTTAAAATTCCCAACTAATTTCTTTTCCGTGAAACAAATGAATCTTCAGAAGGGCCTTTCCTCGCAGCTGCTAAGCTATTTAATTTATCTGAGTCATTTACAATTTGTGATGGGACTGTTAATAGCCTGATGTGGGGATCAACATCACTTAGACGTGGGGGTTGGTTTCTTTTTTCTTTCTTTTTTTTTTTTTTTTCCTTTTGGGTTTTAATTTCTTTCTGGATTTGCCCCCAGAGGCACAAAGCTGTGTTTGGAAAACGTCAGCTCCATCTCCCCAGCCCCTTTGTCATGCCGGGGCAGCTCGGGCTGAAAGTGCAAACCGCAGCCCACCCATGGGGACGTGCCGCCCTGCTACTACTTAACTGCTTCAAAGTACCTGTCTGTGATATGAAACATGCCATAAAATGAATATATTCCAGATGTCCCTGCAAATTCCCCTCAGCTTCGCCATCCACCTGAAGGTGGCTGACGCGGCAAGGCTCCTCAGTCCCCACTGCCTTGCTTGCTGCTTGGAGGAGCGGGATAGTGGCTTGTTTGTGGTTGCAGTTTGGGGGAATGGCCATCACTGGACCAGGATGATGCCCCAGGTCCTGCCCGGTGCAGTGTGGGGTGAGGAATCCAGCCAGTGAGGTCCCAGGGCGTGATTGGCCTTCTTGGGGTTGGGGAAGGGGGAGTGTGTCTCCATCCCGGGGTTTTGGGGGGATCTTAATCTTCATGGCTGGAGGGCATCTCTCTCCTTGGAAGGTCTCCACTCTTAGGTTGGGGGATCTCCATCCTTGGAGTCTGGGGAATCTCCATCCTCAGGGTTGTGAGGGTCCTTGGGTTTGGGGGGATCTGCATCCTCAGGGTTGGGGGAATCCCTGTACTTGGGGTTAGAAGGATCAGCATTCTTGAGGTTTGGGGGTCTCCATCCTTGGAGTTTGGGGATCTACATCCTCAGGGTTGGTTGGGGGAATCCCTGTACTTGGGACTAGGAGGATCTCCACCCTTGAGGTCTGAGGGGGGGGACGCTCCATCCTCAGGCTTTGGAGATCGCCACCATTGGGGTTGGGGAATCCCCATCCTTGGTGTTGGGGGGATTCCCATCCATGGAGTTAGGAGGATCTCTGTCCTTGGCATTAGGAGGATCTCCATCTTTGTGTTTTGTGGAGCTCCATCCTTGAGGCTTGGGCATCTCTACCTTCAGAGTTGGGGCGTTCTCCATCTTTGGGATCTTATTGCTTGGGTTTGGGGGGGAATCTTCATCCTTGGGGCTGGCAGATCTCCATCCTTGGTGATAGGGGCTCTCCATCCTTGAAGGTTCTCCATCCTCAGGGTTGGGGGATCTCCACCCATGGATGATCTTCATCCATGGATGGAGGACCTCTGACCTCCATCCTAGATGAAGTCAGGAGGACCCACAGCCTCCTCCATACCGCAATACCCACCTTGCATAGGAGCCATGGGGGGGGGGTCCATCTAGGCTCATACCCTTGGACAACTGCAGTTTTGGGATGATGGCAACCTCACCATGAGCAGAGCAGGTTTCTACCTTCCAGCCAGCTCAGCAAACATGACCTTAATTTATTTAAAGCTCCACAGAAAACATGCTGGGGGGTGTGTTTTTGCTGTTGAACGGTATATTTCCAGGGGACACGGGCAACAGTTTGTTTGGTACGCCCCGTATTAGGTCCTGGTTGGCTGGCAAGACCATAGAAAAGCTGGAATAATGATGGTGTAGAAGGCAATGAAGTAGGTACAAAAGCTAAAATTACTATTCATCGCTAATATGTTGCATGGCACTAATTAATTTTTAAACAGCCTCACTGGGGACCTCATTGCTAAAACATGATGTTTTCTCCTCCGGCACCATAACTGTTAACTCAAAACAAAGCAGAAGAAAGCCAGAAAGGATGAGGAACCACAACGTCCATCAGATGGCAGCCGAGCCGCCTGCTTGGAGGAGATTTCTCTCATGGCCAAATCCTGCCACTGTGCTTGGGGGGACATGCTCTATTACAACCCTCCAAGGGGATTTTTTGGGGGGTGAGGTGTCAAATCCAGCTTCCCCAGAGTGCAGAAATGTTGCCTGAGCTGTGAGCATGCTGGGAGCAAAGGGAAAAGCTATTTTCAGCTCTGCTCTCACCTGTCTCACTTTACCCAAGCATGGCTTTCCTGAATATTTTTAGCCGTGTTTTATTACCAGTCTTGCAAGCCTTAAACTGGGGGGATTATTACCACGGCACTTACTCACATGTAGTTTATTTAATTCAGTCTTTGGGAGTGCTAAAACCAGACTTTCCTCAATGTTTTCATTGTTGCTGACATCTAGATCAACACCCAAATATATTTATTTGACATTTCCCATCATGTGGTATAAGGAGTATTGCTCCTAAAATGGCCAGAGCTGGAAATGCTTTATCTTCTGTTTATGTTTAATTATTCTTTGATTATTCGGACCCTTTTCTTGCCACCACCTTGAGTCCACCTATTAGTTCCATCCTTTTAAGTTTCGTCTTCTCCAAAAGAAGGGGAATTCAGCAAGCTTCTGCAAAGCTATTTAAAAAAATGTCAAGTTCAGTGGTTTTATTTCCACCTCCCTGTTTAGCTTTTTATTTTAAAATTAGGAAATTTGGTGGCAAAAAAAGGGCAAATCTTCCCTGCCGTTCTCAGGGGCTGATGGTACCAGGATCTGGCCTGAACCAGGTCGAGTGTAAAAAAAGTACAATTGCACCATTGCAATGATCTTTTTTGCTGTTGGGGAGAGGGTTTGCCACATGCTGGTAGCAACCCTGGGGTCACAGAGGGCTGCAAAGAAGGGGAGCCTGCGTGCACCCCCAGACAGGGTGATTTCTGTTTCCATATGGAAAAGGGATGTGGCATCTGGTTTCACTCCCAGCAGCTGGCAGCTTGAAGCCTGTGTTTTGCGTGGTGCGGAGTAAAGAGAAAATAAAGTGTCGAATTGTTTGGCATTATCAAGGATTTCTGCTCCCCAGGACTCCTGCATAAAGAGATGGAAATTTTAGCTGCTAGAGCCAAGAAACACACAGAAGTATATGAATTTATTACATTTTATCTCATTCCCCTGCAAACAGCGCTGGAAATGTCAAAAGATCATCTATTGTTTCATCGTTTAGAAAGAATTTCTGTTTTCTAGTTGTAATTTCTTTGATGCCTGGCTGTGGGGAAGGAAGAGAATTTGGAGCAGGAGATGGCAGGGCTGCGGCAGGTTGAACATGCAGGTTTGTCTGGCTGCGGAGCTACATGCATTTAAATTTCTCACATCCCGGGTTTTTAATTTAACAAATGTAATTAAGGCTGGGGTAGGTACTCGGATTATTCATTTACTCCAGATGGAAAAAATTAAATTGAATGCAAATTCCGTAATCAGACATGAAGTTGAGGATGTCGGACGTGATGGGGAAGTGTCAGCACATTAATCGGACCGCTTTCCCTAAACAGCACCTAAATCTGAGAGCCAGGGATTATTTGAATAATTGAGGTGGCATTTGATAAGGTATTTGATTGCTGATATCTCCTTAAGATGGAGCCCTAATTGTAATTCTCCATCAAGAAGGATTAATCTGTGTAACAGGGTGTGCTGGGAATAGTGTGGTGTCAGGCTGCCTCCCTTGAATTTTGGTCTTTTATCGAAGGCTGCCATGCCCAGGGAAGGTGCCAAAGCGATTTATCGCTTCTCCTGTTACTTTATATGTGAGCCAGGAGGTTGTCAGGTAGCGCAGCTGGGCGCCGGGCATCCAGGCATCCGAAGCTGCCCGAGTCCCAGCAGTGTTGCCTGTGGCCTTCAACGTTAGGTCTGTATTTTGGAAGTGCCTCCCAGCATTGGAGAAGGATGCATCATTGCATTTTGATGTCCCTTCTTAGTGTCTTCAGGGCACAATTAAACCCCTTTCTCCCTGTAAAACAGAGACAAACTGTCCCCACTTCAGCAGAAGACCTTGTTGGAGGACCTTGACTCCATCCCCAACACTGGTCATCTCATGGGACCCAACCTTGATGCTCTTGGAAAGCCATTGGGGGCCAATGGACATTGACTCCCAACTCAACCTTGGCTGGGGTAGCAAGAGGAGCTTCCACTTGATTTGGCAGCAGACACTGGGTCATAATCATAGAAAATTTTTTTTGCATTTCCAAAGCAGTTATGCATTCCCATAGGAGAAATAACATTTCTGTAGAGTCCTTTTCACTGCCAGCACTGTTGCTTCCTCTGAAACCAGGCATGACAGGGTGGGGAGATGGGGATGGACTTTGCTTCTTGACTCTCACACCTTGGGTGATATTAGAAAGGATTTAAAGTGGTGAAAATGCCAATTTAAGAAAAATATATCTATCCATGTTGAAGATCCAGGCTTGTAAACAAATAATCAGCGTGGTCGTTCTTTTTTCACCTCTTCTATCTAGCAGCAAATGAAAAAAGAAAAGGGAAAAAGAGATAAAAGAGGGCAGAGGGGTAAAGCTTGAAAGATTTCTTTTTTTTCTGAGAACATTAATATTTTGAAACAAAATGTAAATGTAATACGAAAAAAAAGTGTGTTGGGGAGAAAATATTCATGAGCCCTACTGCAATCATTGGGTTGCCTGGCAGTGAAGAAGACAGATCATATTTCTCCTGCCTCTAAAGTAAAGCCAAATGTGGAGATTTCTTATTTCTTCTTTTTGTCCTACCATCCCACCTCCTCCTGTGGCTATGTGCTAATAGCCACTTCTGCTAAATGGACGCATTAATTGTCTTGATGATGTGATTTTAGCCAAGCTCTGAGTGGTGCATTCGCAACCAGAAAGGCAAGATTGATCTCCCCTCAAAAAACCCCCAACTTAAATCACTTGAGATAAGTTGGGCATTATCTTAAGGTTGCAAATTGCTTGTTTGCTCCTCCAGCTGGAGCTGTTAATTCAGAACAATTAACGCGCTGTTTAAAACGGAGATGAAGCATATGGAGGCGGTCCCGGGGAAAAGAGCCTGTTTGGGATGGAGAGCCCCAGCATTTGCAAAATCGGATGGATAACTCCGGTTCGTCTTTCTTTTGAGATCCTGGCAGGGGAATACTGGGGAGTTTATGCCCCCAAACCCCCTGTTGAATGCTGTTTTGCTAAGTTGAGTGATGCTCAAAGCAAGAGCCAACTGCATCTCTAGACCCAACTAGAAATGAAGTGCTGACATTTATTGCTGGGGTGAATTCACTGTTGAGAGAGTGCTGTCACCACACTGTCCATCCTTAAAATATTTATTCTTGACAAAGAAACAATGAATCCTAAAGTGAATCCTAAAATAATGCCTAGTTTTTTCGATGAGCCCCCTGTGCAGTGCCACGAGCCATGAAATGCTGCTCTGGCTCGATCCTTTAAGCCTTTTTGCAGCTTCATTTCGGATACCCGCCATCTCTTTTCTCAGGCTGCCCTTTTTTTTTGATGCAGGTGAAGAACAAAAGCCTAAATCTGGAAATAAACCCCGAAATACACCAGCAGTGGCTGAGCTCAACGTGCTTAAAGTACTTCTGGGCCAAGGAGCAAACAGGTGAGTTCCTTTTTGTACAAGGACATAAGGCACTCCATTAGATTTTTATGGGATGCTGTGTAAAATGCTGCAACAGTGGAAGATGTTGCATTTTTGCAGCCCAGTGGTGGCTTGTAGGATGGTCGATCCTGCCTTGCATCCATGCATGTGTGCATCCTTGCATCTGTTCATCCATCCATCCATCATTTTTGGTCATGTACCTCTGACCATAACTGCACACAAATTTTATTAAAAGCACCCAAGAATTTGTTTTTCATAGGAAAAAAAACCACAAATCCAAATATTTTCCCTTGGGACGTTATAGGAATCAGCGTGGCCCGACATACAGCAGCTTTTCGCATCCCTCCCAAATGGTGGGAAAATGTGCTTTTCCACCCCAAAGCTGGCACTAGGATTTCAGTTTTGGGGACCCCTGCAGCATGAACCTCCTGAAACCTGTGTCCGCCTAAGCTGTGAAAGCCAAGCAGGTCGTCTTTAAGAGCTTTTTCTGCAAACCCTTTCCCGTTATTCCCCCCATCCAAGGATGGATGGAGGCAGCATCGGCAAATCTGAATAACTAATCAGAGTCCTCATTAACCCCCCGCTGAGATACTCAAACATTCACTTTGCTGTTTGTAAAGCAGAAAAAAAAAGGAAAAGGAAAAAAAAAACCCAACACAACCCACCCTGCATTAAAATTGACGTGTTATTAATCCCACTGTTCCAGACCTCATGGGTACCGAATTTTCCTTCGTCTTGCCCAAGGCCGAACAGTATGGTGCCGCTTCTGCAGGACACTTTGACTTTCCATTATTCATCAGTACGGTGTAGAGAGGCCGCTTTTGTTCCCTGGGCCCAGATGTGCGCACATGTGCATGTCCAGGGGTGGGGGGGCGTCCAACATTTCCATATGTGCCCCCTTCGGATAATGCAGATTGCCTATAGCGGGGCTCCACCAGTGGACTCGTCTCTCTTGGACTGTGTTTTGTGGTGAAACGGCCTTGCTTTTGCACAAATACAGAAATATTGCGTGCATGTGGGCATGTCTTGCATCTTTTCACTCTCTTTGAGTAAGGATAGGGTTAGTGCATCATCAGGTTTAACTTGGGACTGGGAAGGTAGAAGGATGAAAATACCATATTGCTCTTTCACCTTTGAGCATCCCCAAGATCCAGCCTCAGGCCTTACTCAGAGCCTGAGGATGCTACAGAAATTGCACCTTGGAAGGAAAAAAACTAACAAATCAAAGGTTTTTATTGCAGTAGTCCTCATTGCAGGTGGCAGTGGGTGTTGCCAAAGTGCTTGGAGTGTCATGATTGCTCCTTGGTGCTCCTTAAAGAGTTAAACCGAAATTTGAGCTTTGATTTCTGCCTTTACACTATTTTTCATGTGTACAGGGTTTCTTCGGTTGTCCCCATGGGTGTAGAGTTTGGGGCCAGTACAGCTTGCTCCTAGGCACTGCATGGGGTATAAAAATAATTCAGCAAAACCCAGCAGTGTTATTAGGGATTTCACTATTCGTTGTTCCCACTTAAGTCAGAGGAGCTGGTATTAAATGTGTTAAAAAAATCATAGTCACAATTAAGCAGCATTTATATGATGAGGTTGGAAGCATCATGAACTGCTCACATAGGAAACAAGGCCACATGGCAGGATTCTTACTTTAAAATCCTAGACTTTTTGCAAAAATCCTGGAATTTTTTTTTTTTTTTTTGCTAAATGTCAGCTTTATTAGCATTGCCTTGCACTTAATTAAATCTTTATTAAGAGGGTCGCCCTTGGCTTTTTGCAACCTGGGTGTATGCTGAGGCCCCAGGATGCTGGGTTCTCGTCTCTGCTGTTGGATGTTACTCAGGTCAAGTAGATCAGAATTTAGGGCATTTTGGGGGGTTGATGAGGGCATTTGGGGGGATTGATGGCTTGTCATAAATGGTGTCTCATTTATGACCGTCGGGCAGCTGCTCCATGCAACCATGAGTGCCCGGGACACCATGTATCTTGCTGGCTTGCGTCACCCGTGGTGGAGCATATTGAAGGAGGCATCTCCTCCATTCCCTTTCGCATCAGGAGGACTTCAAAGGCCTCTGCTAAACTTCAAAGGATGCCTTTTGAAGTTGCTAGAAGTGTGTGCTGGCTCAAAAAGACTTATCTCCCTCTGCAAGGGTGTTCAGGGAGACGTCCCCGGTGGGGTTGGCTCTTGGTGCTCTTTGTGATGGGGACAAAAAAGGCATCTTTTGTGCAGAAGCTGCACGAGCCCATATTTTTGTCCTACATGCATGCAGCATCCAAGACCTCAGTCCTAATCACCTCCAAGGATGAAAATCAGTGTACCAGAGCTCTTTGAGCACTGGCAGAGCCTTATTTATCTGCTCCTTTTCCTCCAGTCCTTATGTTTTGTTCACACAGCAAGCCCAGATGACAAAAGTCTCTCCCACAGGATGGAAAAAAGTCTTTACAGGGATGAAGGATTGCTTAGAAACATGAGCTTTTTCATCACGCTGTCAGGACAAATCTAATGCAAATCAAGTCCTGGGTCCTTCATGTGTATTTGGCATCAGCTCGTGCATGCTCCAAGGCACAAAGCCATAGGGTTTTTTTATTCTTGATCATAAATATCCTTAATATTTCAGCTGCTGTTGCAGTGGGAGAGTTTTGGACTCGAGCCCCTTCTGAGCACTTAATATAACCCAGATCAGGTCTCTGAACCTCTCAGCAGGACCTACGCTTGCCTGAGAACTCAAGAGGCATCTTGACCTTTTGCCCCTTTCACCAGCTTTTCTATGTTTGGTGTTTCTGCCCAGTTTTGCCCTGGAATCACCCAGGTGTTTCCATATCTGTCCTTGGGCAATGGCCTCGGTGATGTCCAGGTTTCCAGAAATGGTACTTCCTATGCAAGCTTCCCCATATACCTCTGTCTTTTGGACCCGCACTCCTGGCTGCGATGATGGATACAGGCCATGAGGGCACAAACATGTGAGGGTTGTTGTTATTGCAAGGGGTTTGGGATGGAAGTAAAACCAGGGGAGAGGGTTCTCATACATCGCCCATATGGCCTTACCACACGAGGTGATGTATAGCAGAGATGCATCTCTCAGATGTCCCTTGGAGATCTGAGGAGCTCTCTGGAGGTGGTGTGTATCATAGTAGATATATCATGTACATATTGGGGATCTGAGGAGCTCTCTGAAGGTGATGTGTATCTAGAGGTGCATATATCAGATGTACAATCGAATCTGAGCAGCTCAGCAGACCAAGGTGTGTATATATATATATACACTAGACATATATCAGCAATCTGAGGAGCTCTGTACCGGGTTATATATATCAAGGCAGATATTTCAGATGTGTATTGAAGATCTGAGGAGCTCTCTAGAGGTGACGTATATCATGCTAGATGTATCAGATATAAAATGGAGATTTGAGGAGCTCCAGTCAGGTGACATATATCAGAGATGTATATGTCAGATGTATATTGGTGAGGAGCTGTCTAGAGGTGATTTATATCAAGGTAGATATATCAGATGTATACTGAAGATCTGAGGAGCTCAACAGAGATTATGTGTATCAAGGGACATATATCACGCATATATTGGAGATCTAAGAAGCTCACTATCAGGTGATATATATCAAGGTAGATATATCAGACATACATCAGAGATCTCAGGTGATGTTTATCACCTAACATAGAGGTAATATCTGGAGGTGATTTATATCAAGGGACATTTATCAGATGTATAATGGAGATCTTGAGGGGCTCAATAGAGGTGATGTATATTCAGAGATCTGGGGAATTTTCTCTCTTTTATTCCTTTTTTTGCAGCCAGAGACAAAACACCCCTGTGGCCATGCTGATCCTTGCTCAGCCCATCTTCCTTTTTCCACTGGATCTGTTTAGATGGGTCGACAGATTCCATCCTCAGCCTCTGTAAAGGCCAGATCCTTGGTAGATGCAGCATCATCTCTAACATCTGCGTGGACTTTTCCTTATTAAACAATGGCTGGGAACTCCCCTGTTTTTGAGTTAATGGCTCTTCCATAGTTTGTGCCATCTGAGCCCAAGTGTGAAAACACTTTCACTCAAGCAAAGATTAGAATCAGGGGCATGGTGACAGCCAGTGCAAAAGGGGGGCATGGCCAACAGCAATGCTGTTTCATTGCTTTTTCCCTTTTTTCTCCTTTTCAGACCCGGATTGTACCACTAAACCTCAGTGAGATCCTGTGCTGGGGATTTGCTGCCCTCCAGGAGCCGAAAAGGACAGGACAGGACTGCATTGCCCTTCATCTTTTGCGGATAGACCAGCAACGAGCACATCTTCATTTTCTGGACACATCTCGGTTCGACCTCTATAAATCTGATTTATTTTTTGTCCTTCCACGGAGATGTCCAAACCTGCATGGGCAAAACCCTGGGGCTCTGATCTAGTTCAGCCATCAGACCTGCTTTTACCTCCAAGGGGATATCCACACCTAAGTTTTCCTTGATTCCTCCTGTCTTCCCCACTATACTGCAAAAAAAGTGCATTAAGAGCGGACTTGCCCACCATGGCTTTGCTGACCCTGCCAGAAGACCTTCCCTAGTGCAGAAAGCTTCATCCTCTGCTTAATATTTCACCTTCTCGTTTCATCATTTTCTCTCAATATTCAAATATTTCATCCTTTGCTTTCCCAGGTTGTGATCCCTACCCAGAAAATCTTGGTTTTGGGGTGGCGGGAGGACGCTTGCAGGGCAGCGGCTTCCTGAGCACCCCCCAAACGGTAAGGCTGCTTTGCTTTATATTAATTAGGCAATTATATGTATTAGTTGCATGATTATATGTATTAATTGAGCAGGATGTGCTGAGTTGTGACCTTGGTGGGGCTTTATTTGGGGGTATTTCTGCTCTTTTTGGGTACACCAGAATTATATCACCCCTTCCCTAAATGCAGTGAGCATTTAGTGGGGAATTATATTTTTTTGCTGTGTTTTGCTTTGTTTTTTAGAAATCAGGCTGTGCAGAGAATCTTGCTTTAAAGCTTGAGTATTAAAAACATGTTGTTATGAGCCCTACAAGCCATGGCCAGCCTGGAGGAAAACACAGATATATTTTTGTAAAAATATCCTGAAATAAGGGTTGCTATCACTACAAAATTTTGGCACATCAGTAGGATGTGGAGAAATGGTCACCAGCTAAAAATAACTGAAACATGGAGCTTAAAATAAGATGTACATGAAACCAAGGGTCTCGCAGTCCTTTAGTCAACCCCGATTGCTAAAATTAGTGCTTGACAGAGTGACAAATGTGCTTGATCTGTGCCAAAACTGTAGGCACTCAGCAGGTGTCAAAGAAAATAAAACCCCATTGGCTGCAACTTTCCTCCCAAAGGAGCAAAGAGAAATCTTTGGTCACTGAAAATGGAGGGTCCACCTTCAATTTGTGCAAATATCCTGAAAGAAGTGCCTGATTTCTTCCTAAACCAGTGATATTTAGGGTGGGGGCATGTCAGGGGAAAATGCAAAAGCTTCTTTTGGTCCACAGTGCAGCAGAGCATCTTTCCTTTGAGTCTTTTCTTTTGAGTCTTGCCTACTCTGAAGGTCCCTTTTAATAAACAGCAGCCAATAACAGCAGGATTATTTGCCTTAGGCTGCCCTTCCAGCACTGATTCTTCCTGGTGACTTTCCCTTGGCCAAAAAAATAGCATTAAGGATGTGATGAAGCAGCTGAATTTCTCATTAGTCTGGTTTTGCCCCCTTTCTAATAAAGTTATAGGTTGGGCCCACTTTGAAATGGCTTCTCCTGGGGGTCTGTGGGGGCTTAGGATCACCTCTTTTGGGGGAGATCCTCTCTGCCTTGATGCCTTCTCTCCAATCCGTATTTTGATGTGAGCTGTCCGGTGCTTGCATGAAAGGGCTCGGTGCCTTGCGATGTACTTTGGCCACATTGGGTTGTTCCCCTTGGAGGAATCTGAGCCCGTGGAGGACAGAAGTACATCTGTGGAGGACACAAGTGCAACCTGGCTTGGGAAGCATCGCCAGCAAGAAGACGAAACCTAACTTATTCAGCAAATTGTGCCAACAAGATCCAGACACCTCCCACTAAAGATGCAGAAAGACGTGGTGATGGGTATCCACCTAATTACCTTCTGGAACAGAAGGCTGGCATTGCTCGAAGTGGTTAATGGTAGAAATTATCTATCCTGAAGACATCTTCTGAGAAATAACTTGATTCCCCTTGGCCTTTCCCCCCTTATATGTGGGCCCCCCCACTTTGCAGGCACAAAGTCATGTCAGCTTTCCTCCTCCTGAAGCCCGTATGTCCACAGAGATGCACCTCCAAGGCCAGGTTATACCTTTCATCACTATGCAAAAAAAGTTGCAAAAAATTTTGGCACATCTGTCTCACATTATGAATACTTCCCAATCCTTTTTTGTCCCCAGTTTCCTCATTGTGTTAAGTTCAGAGCAGGCTGAACGTATCTTAGGGTCTACCATTCAGAGTAAATGGAGAAGACAGTGTAATTAAGCGTAATTAAAGGAGTTCAAAACTATTTGTAACTCCCTAGCTAGACGGAGCTTGTATAAATCGCCGTGTCACATCTCAAATCTCTCTTCTGTCATTGAGGGGAAAAAATTGCTTTCAAATGGGCAAATGAAAGATATTTAAATCGAGACAATTAATCTAGCAGCTCATATCGCAATCTTTGGTGTCTTGGCTCAGGGCTTGGATGGGGACAACTCTCTGCTGATACCAGGAAGGAAAATCTTATTTTTTGCTTCTGGTTTGTAGAGTCATTTCTCATTGGGAATTTTGCATTTTAAAAGGAAATTCCGGGGGGAGGTAAGACCAGGAGGAGTCAGAGGCCTGCAAGAGAGGGATGCGAAGCGGAAACTCAGCAAGTCAGGAGCTCTGATTTATCTGCCATATGGGAAAGAGGAAAACAGCCGGCTCCAGAGGGATTTCTTTCCCTCTCCCAAAGGGAAAATTTGCAAGCTTGATAGCAGGATTTAGCAAGAAACGAGGCAGATTTAAGGGAGGAGAGGGTTTTATTAGGTGTGCTGCAGCATTGCTTTGTTTTCGGGGCTTTCCCACGAGTGGGGAAATCTTTGCACGCTCCTGTGCACAACTCACCCGTGTTTCTGCAGTTGGGTTAGGTCTGCTGCTTTTAGCCCAATTTCTGCAAGCCCAGCAAAAAGCGCATTTCCATTTAGACCAATGTCTGTGAGCTCACAATAAAGCAGGTTTCTATTTGTGTTTACCTGGTGCAGTTACTCGTGCAGGTGTTGGGAGATTTGCATAAAGCCTGTGGGCTTTGATTTGCAAATTAAACACCCCAAAAAGGCATTATTAAAATTTGCAGTGTTGCTCGTGGGTTGTTTATGGGCTGCAACGACAGTTGCAAAAAGTCATTGCATAGTTTGTGGTGGGCTCTTTGCTGGAATTGTTGGCACATGTCTACGCTGAGGTTGCAGGTGGGTTTTGCACTGGCGTTCTGATTTGCAGTTTGCAATACTTATGCTGGCTGAGAAATTGGTGAAGGACTGCACTTGTCAGTTTGGGATGGAATAACGTGGCTGATGGTTAATTTTTTGCTGAGCAGGACTGGTTTTGAGTACGTTTCTTCTCAGCTGCCCTTCCTCAAAGCAACAGCTCTGACGTCACCTTTCCTGGTCAGACAGAAGACATGTAAAACCCCCAAATCTCCCATTTTCCCAGCACCTTGTTCATCTCAGACCCATACTTAAGCCTCTTCTTCCAGCCCATCTCTCCAAAACTCATCATGTTTATTTATTGTCATCTTCTTTGTCCTCCAAGAAGCTCTGAACCTAGTTGGGACCCTGGGAATGGGACCTTCCCATAGGAGGACTGGCGTAGGATTGAGATTTGGTGTTTGCCTGGTGGAAAACTGGGTGCTCAGCAATTCCTCTCTCGTGGAATTAGCAGGTTGTGATTGAAAACAAAGAGCATCAGGCAAGATTTTGATCATAAATTATTCACAGTTAATTGCCCACAGTGAAGAACTGTTGGAAAATTAATCCCCTCCCTATTTTTTGCAAGCACTCTCAAGGCAATCAGAAACTTTTCCTGGACAATTTGTGTCCAGCAAGAGGAAATTTGCACATCTTTTCAGTTCCACAGCTGTGTTTCACTTCAAAGCTTTTTGATTTGCCCTCCGAAAAAATTCACAATTTGCTCTTTTAGGAACTTTTGTTGGGCTGGGGGCTGGATTGCACAAAATGCAAGTATTTTCAGGTTGCTTTGAAGGAGCTTCTTTGATGTTTCTCTGTGCCAGTTTGTTTTGAAAGGTACTTTAATGGTGTCCCTCTATAAAAATAACACTTTAAAATATATGTAGGCATCTCAGCTCTCCACTTAAAAAAAAAGAACAAAGTTGTTTAATGCTGCTGTTCAAGGTACATTAACCTTGTCTACTAAAGCTCTGAGTGGCTCTTGCAGGTTTTATTCTTGTGTTTATGTTGCAGAGATATCCCTGGAGCCTTTTAGGGTTGGATATCTTCAGAGAGGAGAGAAATATTTAGTGGTAATTGTTGTTCTCATTGGAAATTCATTGTGGCAGCTCCCCCCTTTCTGTGGAGCTGGAGCTGGGAGGAGGATTTGCAAATATTAAATAAATAATTGTGAATATTAAATAAATAAATGCTGTTTTTCCCTGCACCCAGGGGACATGTCCCATCTGGTGACAAACCAAACCTGCGCTTGGCAAGAGGTTTTTGGCATTGTCTGACATGACGTTTCCCTCTCCCTTTTACTAAAGGGCTTATGCATTGACCCAGAGCTTTTTTGGGAGAAAAATAGAAAAGGGCTTTGGTCTGGTCCAGAGTTTATCCCGCAGAAATATTGAATCTCCATCTGCTTTAGCCCGTGGTTGTAGCAGAAACACAGACTCAATTCATCCTTTTTTATTGGGAAATAACACAATAACTGGACGCTAGGAAGGGTACAAAGGTCAGCATTTAGGGAACCAGCATCTTGGCTGAAAGCAAAGGACGCGCCCAGTGCAAAAACCCTCCTGGGTTGGGATAGAGGAAATTTGGCGACCCAATATTCCTAAAAAAATTAAAAATCTTTCATGGCACAGTGGTATTTCTTGCACAAATGCTCCCAACATCCTCAGTTGAGGCATCATGTGAGCCCACTATGAAGCAACTTGAACGCAAGGAATGACCAAGAATGGCTGATGTCTTGAAAAATGGGATTCTTCCCCATTTTTGACCATTTAATAATAGCATTTGGTTGACTTTTAATGAGCTCAGGGTGGCATAAGGGGGCTCCTTTAATAGCTTGTGAAAACCTGGTGTTCATCTTTCTGGGTAGTGGGTGAATTTTGGTAAAAACAAAAAGGGCAAAGGTTGGCAGACAGAAATGAGACATTCAAGAGCAAAAGGGTCGCTCTCGATTCGCTTTATGACCAATGAAGAGTTGGCATCACCCACTGTGGGTGAACCTGTCCTCACTGGGGTTCAAAGCGAGATGTATTGTTCTCTGGAGGTGTCTATCCCTTCCCCCTCAGCTGTATTTCTTCATTTTAACTTATATATATATGCATATAATGACTGCATATATCATAAACTTCAGCATGCACAAGCCCTTCATGAAGACAGTGGCATAAAAAAACTTGCAACCCACTGTGGAGGGAGCATGACTAACACAGCATCATTGCAAATCTTAAAAAAAAAAAATAAATTACCCTTTAGAAAAGGCAATCTTCCCTTCATATAGAAAAATACCTTCCTGTGGCCAGAAAAATGTCCTCAAGTATCTCTAACAATTTTGAAACTTTGGGTAGAGAAGAGGAAATGCCTGAAAAGCAGATTTTTCTGATTTCCCACATTGAATCCTCCATTATCAATTGCATGTTTTGCTGTGGGGGAGAAGCTGCTGAATGAGCTAGAAAAAATGATCCCCATTTTCCCATTGATTTGGAAGCAAGAGTTGCACCTTGCAAAGCTAATGTTAACATTATCCACTGAAAACACTAACATGGAGTCCAACAATGTGATTTTTTTTTTTTTTTTGCATTTAGCTCTATTTCTAATACAGTTTTATGACTGTTTTATTAATCAATGAGGTCATATCCACCAGGGGAATGGTGAATGACTGTCTGCAATACTTAGATTTTTAAAATGTTTTGAGGCAATAGTGACACCCCCCCCCCCAACTTCTCAACTTAGTCTTTAATTATTTTTATTTGAAAGAGGAGGTAATATATTGCTGGCAAAATGCAGCCTATAAATCTGAGACTCTTTTACGTAGATGCAAGCTCTTTGGGAAATACATTTTAAACTTAATGGCAATATTTCAGAGATAGCTGAAATAATTTTATTTCATAAGGAAATTTAGGATACTTTGATCTCAGGTCGCTGCCAAAACCTGAAGTACTGCCACTTCCAGAAATGAAAGAGCCTTTATGGGTTTTACTGCTAACCATTTCTTTCCTCTGTGTAAACACCCTGGGAGTTGGCTGCGATTCCAGCCCTCTTCAAGCCCTAGCCCCCCAAAATTCACTCTTGAGCCAAGATATGATCAGCCTTGAGCTGATCTGGAAGGGGTTGGCAGGGGTTTGGCGATGCTCTGCTCCTTTCGTCATCTGGATGCCTATGGTCAAGAGCTCATGCAACTAAATTGATTTCAGAGGTGGGAAAAAAAAAAGAGGATTAATGCTTAAAATAAAAAATATAAAAAATAAGAAAGGATTAATGCATAAAATAGCAGCTTTCAGCCCTTCCCTGCGTTTGGCTGCTGATAAATCCATGGGGCTGACAGCTTTGCACTGTTATCCTGAGATTCATGGCTGGGGGCTCCTGCGTGAAACACCCGTCTGGCTTTTCCCATGAGCGCCAGGCGCTTCCCTGGATATTTACAGCACCCAAGTGCATTTGTTTCCCCCAAGATAAATATACCACTATCGGCAACAGCTGTCTCTCATTTTTATCCTTTTTTTTTTTTTTTTTTTACATTTGGCTGTAAGTCCTATTCTCCAAACAAATCAACGGCCATAAAGCCTCAACGAATGGCTTGATTTTAGCAGGTTAGATGATATTCAGCAATAAAACTGGGCTCCCGACTGCCACCTTCTGGGAGCTTGCACCCCACAATAAATTGCCACGCACTAAAGGCAGGCTCACTCCTGGCACGAACAATAGATGCCAAGCAGGATTTTTTTTCCCCAAAATAGCAGTCTCTTTTTTTTTTAGCTTCCCACCGAGATGTCTAGACCGTCATGGTGCTAAATTCTGCTTTTCTCCAGCTGCAGCTGTTTCTGGTGGGGAGGTTTTCCCCTTGGTGTTACCCCTTGAGGATGTGGATGCTTGCGTGCCTGCAGCTGCAAGTGGAGATTTGACATGGGACACTGAAGATTTTAAGCCGCGAGTTCACTCAGGAGCAGATAATTTTGCCTCCTGCTATTTTGCTATTGGGAAAGAAAGATGAAAAGAATAATTTTAATCCCATAAGTGCAATATCCTTCTCGCTGTAAGAGGTTTGTGTCATGCAAGGATCCTGGTCTACTTTCCCAATGCACAGGATTTTGGGTGTGCTCTCTTAATACTCAATTCATGGATCATCCCTAGTATTGCAAAGTAAAAAGAAATTTTAAAAAAAAATATTTATGCAGAATAATAATGGTTGACGTTCATCCCATGCAGACGGCACTTGGCTTTCCATGTGGATATGGTGCATTTGTGCTCTTGGTGCCTGGTGGTTCTTGTAAAGCCTGAAGCCTCATGGAGAAGACTGGCATATTGTGAATCTTCCCCCAAACAACTGTTGACCTCACTGAGAAGACCAGAATATTGCAAATCTCCCCCCAAAAGCTGTGTAGAGTGATGTGAAGACCCCAAATGTGCCTCGTTTTTTACTGACCTCATTGGTCTCCCTGTTCCTCTGCCTTGTGCAAGAGCGTTTCTTCCTGCATGTCACCATTCATGGCAAAAGTGACGCTGACGCTATTTTTTGTTAGATCCCTTCACAATATCAGAGGATTTTACATAATGTTTTGCATTTCTTCATGGGATGGCACCACAGCTCTTCTCCAGATGAGAAGCCAGTTGGGAACCTGATGTATCAATGAGCATCGCAACAGGGTGAACCCTTCAAGAGATGTCATCTCTTACAAAAATAAGTCATTGCAGGGAGAAGTGCACTTTTGAGGTCTCTGGGGAGATTTTGCTAGGTGGCTTTGTGAGTTGGCTCAATACAGAGCTCAGAGCCTCAGGGAGGTCTCAGGATGGGTTTTTTTTGAGGATTTAAGCAAGATTATTGGCTTTTCTTCTGAAGCAGCCACACAGCTGCAGTGAAATAAAAGGAGAGGAGGCATTCTGGGGCCAAGAGTTGCTTTTTGGTTACATCTGCCATCAGTTCTATCCTTGGGGACAGCATCCAGCCAAGAGCTCCTCTACAAATTTGTCCTTTCCTGGTGCCCCTCTTTTTCCCCATCTCCTTGGGACCTGAAGATACCAAAAAAAGTCTGTTTTCACCCAGAATGTTTGGGCATTTACAGAAAGCAGAGCAACTTCAAGAGAATTTGGGGTGGCATGTCTCAGACTGCCTCCTGGGTTCCATAGGAATGTCCATATGGGATGTCAAAATCAGAGTTTGCTCCCTGGTTCAAATCAAGCAAGGGCTTAAACCCTCTTTCCTCCTTTCTGTGCATTCAATTGCCATGGGGTCAGTCAACTCCACATAGGAGTCAACTGGGTTAGTCAACGCAATGTAGGAGTCGGCTATGTTGGTCAACTCAACGTTGGATACTCAATGTCCCTTCTGGATTGAGCATGCAGTGCTTGAGGATGTGACTCCATGGTGGCCAAAGGCAGAGAGACAGGGTTTTTTTAGTGTATAATTTCAGAAAATGGAAAGTTTTGCATTTATGACTTGTCTTCCTGCTTCAAAAAGGAGGAATAACTGGAAAGGGGATGGGAATCCCCATTTAGGCACTGCGATTATAGGCATAGTGGGGTGGAAAGAAAATGGCCTGGGTGCACCAGGGTTCACAAGGGGGAAGATATAATGAGGTTTGCCAATGGCAACCATCATCTCCAAGAACTCTGCCCTTGCCTGGGTGCTGTCCAGGGAAGATCTTGCCAGCACCCCCCTTTGCTTCACCCCTGATATATTACTTATCCAAAATCACAAATCTCAAATAATCATCAGATTATGGTAAGGGTCATCAAATCATCTTGGGTTTCTTCCAGGGACTGGGTGGTGGAGCACTGTGCTGGGTTGCTTGTCACCTCTCCTTTCTGTCCCTTTTTTTCTCCCGTTCCATGGGATTTTTATTCAGGGGGACATCGCCCTTAATCCAGTGGCATTTCTCCCACCCGCAGGTTCTCGATGTGAGTCCCACCCAGGATGCACCATGTCTCCCCGGCACCGGCTCTGACGATGATGGCCACCCAGACGGTGCCCCCTCCTCCCTACCAAGACACCCCGCAGGTGAGTGTCCCCCAGCACCCATGGGCTCCTCCAGCCTCCTCATGACCCCCCCAGCTCCTGCATTAATTAACCTGACTTCCTAAATACTGACAATTACAAAAAATTTCACCCCAAAATGTTCATTTCAGAGACTGGCAAAAATTAAAACCCCTCTTGTTGCAGTCTCTAGGACTGAAGGGGTTTGGGTCAAACTATGGGGGTTTTTTCCCCCTTTCTGGCTTATTTTGGGGTCACGGGGTCTTCTTGGAAAGCCGACACAGTGGTGTGTTTGCAGCCAGCAGGTTAATAAGCTGGAAAGACGAAACGTCTGGTTAAACCATGACGGGTTTAGCTGTAGGAATGGCCTTTTGATTTATTCTTATGGCATTTTTTGGCAGCCCATGGCCTGGGGAAAAAAAGACTTCATCTACAGTGTTGCTTTAAGGGGTCAAATAACTTTTTTCCAAGCATCGTTACGGAGTTAAGTTATTATAAGAAGAGGAGTTTGTCCAAGAGAAACTCTAGCAGAGCACCCCAGTGGGCTGGATGTGGTGGTTGAGGTTGGATTTCAGAGATAGTCCAGCACCTCACAGCCCAACCCGAGATTTTGGGGGGCGCAAATCCACATCACGTTTCCACTTTCCCAGCTACAGTGACCAAATGGGGATGATTCGGACTGAGTGCTGAACCAGCTCTGCATTCAAAGCAGCTTTTTTGGGGGGTTCATATGGGAAATGTTGAGTTTTTCCCTCATTTGCTGCAATTCTTGGCTGCAGAAGCAGAGAAGTGTCGCCTCCCAGGAAAAAAAAAAAAATCAAGCCTGTTCTCTGCAAGCTAAAATAAATACATAGACTTTTACACCCCCCATGAAGCCACCCAGGTCTCTTTTCCGCTCATCTCCTTTAGTGGGAAAAGGTCACTTCTCACAAACGGCACCTTGGTGGGGTTTTTATGGCTCCTCCAACTTCTGTGTCATCATTTGCTTGCTTTGCTGCTCCGCTCCGAGAAGGGTTTTTTTTCCCAATTTCTTTTTTTTTTCCCCCACAACGAAATACATCGCCTTTCTTGCTTATGCAGCAGGGAGCTGTGACGCTGTTTTAGTCCTAATGGACAATTTAAGGGACTTTTAAAATAGCCGAGATTTTCTGCAGCATCCTCTGGAGATGTCCTCCCTACCTTCCCCAATCTTGTCCCTTATCTGCCCCCCTGTTTTAATACATTGCATTTTGGGGACCCTCAGGACCATCGTTGCTCAAAACCCTCCTTTTTTTCCCTTGTCGAGGTTGTTGCTCAAGTGTTTTTGCTTCAGTTTAGTGGGTTTGGTACAGCCACGAGTTGCTTTTTTTGACTCAATGCTGTGACTGCTGTGAGCTTTTTACCTGAAAATTTGGGACATCTTAAGGTTTGGAAAAGCAAATTGCACAAATTTCCTCTCCCCAAAGACAAGGATGGAGGTGGTTGGTGATAAATAAAAAAAAGCAATTATTAGAGCTACAACCAGCTCCTTAGCATCAAGGGGACTGTTTTGGGGAGGAAAATGCTAAAAAAAAGGGTTTGGGGGAGCTTTGCATTAATATTTTACTGCAGAGGCTATGCAAGTGATGACCCTCACTGTCAGAAATGTGCAAAATGAAGCAGAAATTATGGGAAAAGCTGCCTTTTGAAGGAAAAAAAATGCTTTAATAATCACCTGATTCTGCTAAAGGGGTGTTATATGGAGCATCATTTATACTGAGCATGAGCATGCTCATCAGGCAACTCAACCTGTTGAAAATCTGCATGTTTCCATAATAAATTGAAAGAAAAAGCAAAGGGAAAGCCTTCAGCCATTTCATTGTCAAAGTTAGCAAAAAGAGGTTGTTTGAAAAATAGGCATTTTCAGCACCAAAAGCAATGAAAGCAGCTTTGGCCCTCACAAAAAGTGCCTTTTAGGTGGTTCCACCAGGGACAAAAGTTGAAAATTAAAAAAAGATAATTTTTTCTCTTTATTTACTTGCTATATAAATATAGTTTTAAAAATTATTAAAAACTGGGTGGAGTTGTTGATTTTCCAGCATTTTCAGCACTGAAAGCAATAGAAACAGCTTTTCCTCCCCAAAAGTGCTTTTTATGTGGTTCCATGAGGGTCAAAAAATGAAAAATTATAAAGATACAAATTTTTAAATTTATAAAAATAAATTTTTAAAAATCATAAAAATATTTTTTCAAAAAGTCACAGATTAAAAATTGGGTGGAGATGTTGATTTTTCAGTAGATTCAATGAAACCCCCCAACTCTTGGTGTCCTCAGCACATTTTTGGGCTCAGAAGTACTGTTTTCAGCAGATGTGATGGTGATAGAGAAATTTCACTGAAACTCTAAGGAAGAGGGTAAATATTGATAATTTAGGAGATTTTCTTGCTCTGAAGACCTTCACTGTGGTTGCTCTCTAGAGATGATGCATTTGGCCATAGTCGTCAAAAAAACCCTAAAGCAAGAGGGATTATTGCGTTTAAACCTGCGGGAAGCCCACCCCCCCCCATTGCCTGGGGAGCAGCCATTAACTCCAGCAAAGGGTTTTTCTTCCTAAAGAACAAAAAAAAGCCAGAAATATGCTATAAAGAGGAATATAACTGTGCATCGTTGAGCAAGCGGCACCTCAAAAATCTCTGTTTTAACTTGGAGTCTTGCAAAAATATGGAGGTTTTCTGACTTTTTAATTGTTTTTTTTATATTTGATTTTTACCTATTTTTTACAAATTCTAAAACTTGTAAAAACTTTTAACATATTCTTAAAGATTCTTTTTGCCTTTTTTTTTTTTACATTTTTCCCTCCTGCAACTATTTTTGGCCATTTAAAAAAATATAAACCCCCCTGCCTACAATTTTTTTCAACACCTGCTTTCGTACCCAAATCCAGCCCCTTTTCCCCCATATTCCCCCATATTCCCACTGCTGAGACCCTCAATCTCCTGAGCCAGAAACCTGCTGCCTTTTTCCTCCTTTCCCATCCCCACCTGCTCTCTGTATATCCATTTCTGGCTGCATTTTTGTCTTCCTCCCTGCCCAGCTGCAAATACTCACACCCGAGCATCCTCTTCCCTCTTTTTCCGGCAGACTTGGGATATTTTATTCATTTTTTTATTATTTTCTTTAGTCCAAGGTGAGGTAATGGCTTTGAAACAGCCGCAGAGGAGTCTTGGGGGGGGGTGGGTAATAGCCCAATTAGTTGCAGACACAGCTGGAAAGAGCCAGCTTGGCGGGATTTCGGGGCAGGATGTGAAAAGGGCTTTGGTGTCCCAGTAAAAGAGTGTAATGAGGGGAAAAAATTAAAAAGGGAAAAAGGGTGGTGGTGGGAAAGCCATTTTTCCCCCAAAAAGTGATTTTCAAGGGAGATAATAGGGAGAAAAAAGGGGAAAAAGAGAAAGAGGACGGGGAGATATTCAAAGGCATAGCTGGAGCATCCCAAACCCACTTGCAGTTTGGTTTCAGATAGAAAATGGGGGGAAAAAAGAGAAATCCAAACTGCTGGGATAGAACCCGGAAGTGAACCTCAAATTTTCACTCATTTATTTAGCACTGGGAAAGGGAAGAGGGGTGGAAATCAGTCCTGCTTCTGGGTTGGGAGAGTTAGAAATTAAATAGTGCCGGGTGAATTTCCAGGTGCCGGAGCCAAACTTTGGAGTTATGAACAATAAAGGAGATTAAAATAAAAAAAGCACTGTATCAGCAGCAAAAGGTCAGGCAGGAGATATTAAAGTCAAACATTTTAAAAGCAAAAGGTGTCGCGGTTTTGGCCTGGCTCGGGTTTACGCAGCTTTTAAGAGAGGCAAGAAATCTGCTTTTTTCGTGGCAAGAAGCTGAGTGTAAGGGTGGGTTTGGCTGGAGAAGACTGTGGGCCTACACATGTATACACGTAGGGGTGTGTATATATATATATACGTATATATATACACAAACATTTTATTTATATGTAAATAATCACAGAAATAAATATAGAAGTATGTTAGAAAAATAAATAATATATAAAAATATTTTCTTTCTATATAAACACAGAAATAAATGTATATTAAATGAATAAATAAATACTACATATAGATATTTTATTTCTATACAACTAAACACAGAAATGAATACATAAGCATATTAGACAAATAAATAAATTATATATATAATATTTAGCAAGATGCAGAGGCTCCGTTTTGCTACCCAGCCCAAGGGAGGATTGAAGATTTACTGGTGAAAACAGGCAAATGCTGATTTTTTTTACATTTTGACACCAAAGCAGACGAAACACCATCTTTGCGTTAATTTTCCAGTGAGATTTTGAGCTAAAACCACTGGATTTGGGGGGTTACTGATGCATTTGAACCCAAATTGATCAAAATTCTACCTGAATCTTTTTTTTTTTAATCAAGTCTTGTGAAGATAAAGCGATGTGTCATCTGCAGCCTGGCAGCAAATAATTCAGATTTCTTTAATGCAATTGGTAATTTTAAGTGGAAATTGTGCCTAAATACGTGCAAGCCGGTACGCGTGGAGGTGGAAGGTTTGGGGGTGGTGCTGGAAGGAAGTGCAGTGATTTGCACGTGCACTGGCACACATGCATCTCAAATACATATATTTACCTAAAATAATGGCAATTTTTTTAAAAAAGCAGAATGTTAGGTAGCAGAATGATTTATCTCATAGCAGATGTAATTTTACCTGTAGATTTCCAGCCCTGGCCCATTGTGATCCCCATTGTATCAGTGATCTGGGGCAGCAGCAGGGCTAAAGATGGGTGATTTGGGCACAGGCAGAAAAAAAGGTTGATTTTTTTTGGCTGGCTTCTCGCAGCGCAAAAATGACTCATTCTGGGCTTGGCGAGTTGGAAGAGGCTCACGTAATTTTGGAAGAAAGTTTAAAATGCCTGTGTGTCTAGACAATAATACCTGCTTTGAAAAAAAACTTTGGCTAGCAGCAGTGTTGCAGCTAATTTAATCTGGGACTTCTACAAAGCATCCCTTAATAAATTAGCCCCTGCCTTTGCTTTGCTGCTTGTGCAGTAAGGATGTTGGAACTTTTTTCCTGTATTTTCCCCAAGTAAAAAGTGGAAAAAAGTGGGGGGAAAGTGGGAAAAACCTAAACCTGCCATTGCCAAGATTAGTTGAAATGCAAATATATTTTTACCTCCCCCCCAAACCATCCTGGTCAGAGCCCCATCATGGGGCTGCCTCCTCCTAAGTTTTAAAAACTGAATGCAGAAGGCTGCGAAACTTGGTGGAAAAGTGCAACAAACCTCATTTTTGTTTTATTTCCTTCCTTTCTCTCCTCTCCTTTATTCTCCACCCCCCAGATGACGGCCACAGCCCAGCAGCCCAGCAAGGCACAGCCCGTCCATCTCGCCACGCCAGCGGCGGCCGCCAACACGCCGGTATCTGCCACGGCCGGCGACCCCCAGGCACAGCTGGAGGCCGACAAACGAGCCGTCTACAGGTGATGCAAGCTAATATCAGTGTACATTAATTAATTAACTAATGCCTTAATTAATGCATTATTTCATTAATGCATTAGTTATTGTAATGCATTATTAATGCATTGATTCGCCAGTGCATTAATTAATGCATTGGTTAATGCATTGATTCGTCGATGCACTCACTATTATAATGCAGTATTAATCTGCTATTAATCTAATGCATTAATTAACACACAGGAATGGGACAATTAGCTCCTTTTTAGCAATAGTAACTATTGATAATAACGCACGGTGGTGGAGCTCCTTCATGGACCTCATTTGCAGCATCTCCCCCTCTCCAAAATATTCCACCCACCCCGAAACGTTTTTAGCCTTTTTCTTTTTTTTTGGCAAAACCATGTGATTTTGGGCCAAAAAAGCACCCAGAAGGAGCAAAGTCACATATTAACCTGAAATATGCGGTTCAGGCATCCATACAGGGTGCCGGCAGCGATGGGCGCGGGATGGATGAGCCCCTCCGGTCCCCTTTTTTTTTGTCACTTTGGAGATAATAATACCTAATATTGTAATATATGCAGTAATGTTATCATATAATTGCAATAAGTGACATTATAATTATGTAAATAGTATAATTATATAAGTAATATATAATTATATAAGTGGTACGTAATTATTTACAATATTATAATGTACACAGTAATGATGTAACAGTAACGTATAATAGTATAATATAATCAGGGTTAAGGTTTAAGGTTAAGGATTAACCCTCTGTTAATGGCCAGGGCCGCCGGGACTTGTGACCCAAAAAATTCCAGCTCGGAAGTGAAGAAATTAAAACACTTTGACTCCAAATATTCAAATATTATAAATCGAAAAGGTCTGGAAAGGTGGACGAAGGCATGGAATAAATCCACCTGTTTCCCAGGAAAGTGCAAAGGATTATTTGCAGCAGGTCTCAAGACTTTTTCCAATGATGGAAATAATTTTCTCAAGGCAAAAGAGGTCATTCAAGAAAAAAAAACAACACCTTTTCTTTGCACTTCTGCGAGGTTTTTTGCAGTATTCATGGGATAATGAAAACCAGAAGAAAACCTTTGGAGTTTTAACAGCCTTAATCTGAAGGTCAAAAAAAAATGCCAGAAATACCTTTTTGGAGGTATTTCACACCCAGAAAAGTCGGGAAAAAAATTGTTGGCTGGTCCCACATGTACATTTGGTGGCTCAAACCTGGATGCTTATTTTGGGGTACCAGCCAAAATTACCCTCCAAATACATTTTTATCTCTAAAAAGACATCCAACAAGCCTTTTTTTGCTACGTGCAAAATCTGAATATACACCTGTACAGTGGTTAATATGGAGTCTTTGGATGTCATTAGCTATCAAACGCACATGGGTTTTTTTTAGCCCTCCCAGGGCCATACCCTCCACCCAAAATGATGGATTTTTGTTAATTTTCAGTAATTGCACCAAGGCAGAAGGCATCGGCTGTGTCGGTCCATCAACCTGGAGGGAAATCACTGGGAAAATGCAATGGGAAATATAAAAAGCGCTGGACAAGTCACCCCACTGGGTTTTATGCTCTAGTGGGAAGTTTATCATCCATAAAAAGAATACAAAAAAGGGAAAAAAATTAATCCTTCTCCATCTCCTGCTTGGCGTGGGAGCATCTTCACAGGGACGGATCCAGCAGCATCACTTCTCTGCTGCAGTTTCTTCCCAGCTAAAGTATTTTCTTGACTTTATGCAACTGTGGGGCTGGGACTTCCCGATGGATTTTTGGACCAGTAAAGACGATGCTCCCATAGGAACCCATGCTTAAACCACCCCATCCCCACAAATAGGATTTTTCCAAGTGAGAAATGTCTGAATATCTTTGCATTAAGTTTATTTTCTTGGGTTTTTTGGGGGGGTTTGGGGTTTTGGTTTTTTGGTTTTTTTTTTTTTGAGCGGAAAGGGATATATTGGAGCTGGGTAAAAAAAAAATTCCTGTTGTGATGTGGCCATGGTGCTGCTGGCTTGTGGGCAGAGCCCTGCTGAAGGTGCGAAATTAGGCCATTAGAGGAATTCATTTCTCTTTATTAGCCTGTGTCGAATCCTTTTTATTAGTGGCTGCAAACGACTGCTCTCCTGCAGGAAAATGTCAGGGCCAGTTCAGCCCTTTTATTTGGAGGATTCCCTGAAACAAAAAAAAGAGGTTTTTGCAAAACCATATTCAGCAAAAGCAGATTTTTCTACCCCAAAACTCTTCCTTGTTCCATGGGAGTTATCTTCCACCTCCGTAACACTTGTGACGGAGAAAACCCTCCTGCCTCCCTGTTCATCCTCCTTCTGCCTGCCCCCCCCCAAAATTTTGTAACGAGGATGGGATCCAGCTCTCAATTTTCATGCCGCGACCTCCGCCTGCAAATGCCTATGGTGGCTATTCTCTTCTCTTGCCTGTTGTGGCCACAGGAAGGCTGGAAATGGAGAAAACTGCATTTTTTGGCATACAAAAGGGAAAAAAAAATTGCAACAATGATTTAGCATATGGCTTATGGCAGAAACCCAAATTTCACCACTCCTCGACACTGCACTCTACTAAGGGCTTTGGTGCGCTCCCCCATCCCTGGGGCTTTTGCACCCCCTCCTTGTTTTGTTTCATTTTATTATTTTATTTTATGCTTTGTTTGCGTTTTTTTCTGTTTCATTTTAATTTTTATTTTTAGGTTTTAAGTTTTCAGTTATTTGATTGGATTTTATTTTGCTTTATTTTATATTTTATTTTATTTCCAACTGAAAAGCAAACCATCATTCCCTCAGCCACATGCCTCCCCCTCCTCCTCCCTGCCAACACTACAAGATGTTCATGGGGGTCAATAGCAGCACTGCCCCAATTATTAATGCTGAGCAGTGCGGGCTGATGCCGGCAACAGTCTTAATCCCTACTTGGTTGAGGTAACCCCTCCAAGCAAAGGGGCTTCAAATCCTTCAGGGGCTGCAATCTTCCCCCACCACCCCCCAGCCTCCC
>JANZLQ010000086.1:4531531-4542898 GCA_026212715.1 Elanus axillaris
CCCCCAAGTCCCACATGGATGATGGAAAGCTGCAGAAAAACCCCAAGTCCTGCATCAATGCCAGAAACCTGCAAAAAAAACCCCAAGTCCCGCATCGATGCTGGCAAACATCCAGCCGCACCTGCCATGCAACACCTTCACGGTCCACATCCGATCTCTCTCCAGATCAAGTCCCTCTCTTGCCTCCATGCAGCAGGATGGGTCAGAGGCAGCTTGGCCACTGTGGGGGTGCCGTCTCCTACCCTACAAAGACTCAGGCTGACGCGAGAACCGTACTTGGCTGGGCAGTGGAGCCACACCTATGAGGTCAGGTCCCACAGAGCTGTGCACAGCCACAGCCACAGCTGGACTGCCACCAGAAGGGTCACTTGGGCACGGCGCTTCCCTGAAGAGCTGGAGGCTGCCAACACAACAACAAGACCCACATGAGCTGGGGCCCTGGCACACGCACAACAGGCACCTCCTTCCCCCCCGACACCCCAGGTGCCCCGCAAACTGCACTGGCCCCATGCCCTGCTGGGTGCCCCATCTCGTCACTGGGCCTCCCTCCCACAAGTCTCTTGTTGGCCTCCAGACTCTACCCATGGCTTCTACTCTACCCTGCCACTGCCCTGCACCACACTATATGCCATCAATGCTCTTGCAACTGCCTGCCTGCCAGCTCTTCAAAGTCCACCATCGTTGGCCTCACAGCCCTCAGGCACCATGCTGCCAAGCACCTCTGTCCCCTGGAAATGGCGTGCATCCAGCTCCCTACCCTCCGCCTCCCTCCCAGCTGCAACATGCCACACGTTCCAGCCACCTTCCCCACACCACTCACCCCTATGGCCCCTCAACTTGGGCACAGAAGCACCCCACTATGCTCACCCCAACTTCTCCCGTGCTGCCCCTGGTACTTGCCCCTGCAGCTCTTTCCATCCCCTTGCAGTGTCCCTGTCACACAGCTGCACAGGGGTCCATCCGCCTGGCTTGTGCAGATCTGCTCACAGCCTCCGTTGTCCTCACACCAGTCTGATCCTGGGCATA
Organism: Elanus axillaris; assembly: GCA_026212715.1. NCBI lineage: Eukaryota > Metazoa > Chordata > Aves > Accipitriformes > Accipitridae > Elanus > Elanus axillaris. The sequence goes on from JANZLQ010000086.1 coordinate 4,532,558, forward strand.
AAGAGCAAAGGAGGACACCTGAGTGATGCGCCCAGACCCCAAGCCCCCGATACTTGGCTCCCACACTCCCTGCTACAACAAGGGGGCCCACAAGAGCACGCCTGTCACCTGCCGGGCACACCCTCATGTCACATGTGTCATTGGGACAATGGTAGGACCCAGCTAGGCTCCCATCGTCCCCCGTGATCCCAAAGCAGCACCTAGTCTGATGCTTACAATCCTCCAGGGGCCTTTGGGGAAGACAAAGAGGAGCACCAGCAGCACGGGGCCACAGGGCCAGAAACAGAGTGCCCCACAATACCCCGGGCTCCCACTGCTCACCCTGCTGTCATGCCGTCTTCTGTGCAACTGCCCATGGACCCCTAGGAACACATATTCCCAAGCAAGGCAGACCCACAATGTGGCCCACACCTGCACCCATCCGACCGGCACATGCATACCCTCCACCCTCATCTCCCAGCAGCAAAAAACCCTGAGGGCTGTCTTGCACATGTCCCAATTCCTGCTCAGAGGAACAACCTCTCCCCACAGGACATGTGCATGCAGACTCCCTCACCCCGGTGCCCCAGGGTCCTGCCATACCCAGGCACTGCCCTGCAGCACGCCGCCCAGCTCAACCCAGATGGCCGACAAACCCTCCCAGCCTTCATTGGAGTCACACACTTACGCTTCCTCCTAATAGGGCCCACTGAGATGATCTGCTCCTTGGGCTCCTCGGCAAACATGCTGGCCATCCTCGTGTGCTGAGGGCAGTTCTACGCAGGGATAAATGCTGCCTCCATCACTCTCAGCCCCTGCCTGGGCCCCCTCCATGCCCCTCCAGCCGGCCCAGCTCCCAAAGGGACCCTGCGATTGGCCTCACAGAACATGGGTCCCAAGGTGACCTGCCCGTGGCAGGTCTCTCCTTCTGGCACCCAGAGGGACATGTGACCCTCCTGGCCTCTCCCCCAGGGCTATGTCTCCAGCCACCTCTCTGGTGCCAGGTCAACCAGGCTTGCTGCGCTCCACTGGAGCCTGGCAAAGCGAGCAACCCGTCCCTCGGCACTTGTCCCACTTACTATTTTGCAGGAGTATTTCTCTGAATCACAGAGCGAGACAGCACAGTGGAGGTGAACTTCATCATAATCCCCGATGAACTTGAAGACGGTGACATGGAAGCGACACGTCAATGACACCCCATTCTCCTCTATGCCAATGGTGTTGTCCTTCATGTTTTGGCACCTGCACAAAGCACTGATGCTCGCCCTGGCCCTCCCATGACCAGAACCCTCCCTCGAGGGACACCACTTGCCCCTGTCCCTGTAAGGCCCCTTGACCCGGGTCCTGCGGCGGCATGCTTAGATCCCGTCATGCCCGCCTCCTCTGGACAAGGGCATTATGCCCTGCCTCTGTAGCGTGACCTCTCTGTGGAATTTCCAACTTCATCGTACTCCTGCTTCCCAAGACATCTCCTCCATGATCTGCATCCCCCCCATCTCCTACAGATGCCGTAACTCCCATGGCATAGGCGACACGAGGAAGGCCACTTCTTTCCATAGCTGAGACTCCATCACACGGGCGGCCTCTGGCTACCTCTGCCCTAAGCAAACTAAATCCTGCACTAACAACACAAGTTGTCCTGTGTCCCACCCTTTCCAGATCTTAGTCAATCATCTTGCTGACCAAAAGGTGCCCCGCTCCAACTGACACCGCTGCCCCTTCAAGCACCCAGCCTGACAGATGTGACAAAAAACAACAGGGCATGCTGGGCTGGCTGGTCCATGGTCGCTTACCCTCCCTCGATGATGAAATAGCGCAGCTTGTCATTGCTGTCCCGCGAGGGGGTAGCATAGCACTTGTTCAGCATCAGGATCAAGTGGTTGGAATCAGCCCCGACGACAAAGACCCCCACATAGAGCACATCCCGGGTGGTGAGCACCACCTCACCCTGCCGGTAGGGGTGCTTGTAGGACGAGTTCTTGTACAGGGCCATCTTGGTTGTAAAGCTCCCCTCTTGCGTCGGCACCGTCAGGTTAATCACACTAATGATGACAAAGAAATACCGGCTCGGACAGGGAAAAGGCTACAAACCCCTGACTCAGCACCTTGCTTCGGACCCTCACCGCCTCACCCTCTCTCTGCCCACCCGCTCCTGTGCCCGTGCGATGGGAGAGGCCACGTGGCTCGCCCCGGCTCCTACCTGAGCATTGGCCGCACGACTGAATCCAGAGAGATCTTGATGTCCAGCTCATAGGCACAGGAAAACTCCACATTGATGGTCCGGTCCCGGGTGATGATGTTGCCTGTGTTGTTCGCACTCTCAATCCACACCGTATTCTTGTACACTATGTGCGTGCTGTTTGACTGCAGAAGGAACACAGGGCATCACTGGAGACTGGCCATCTCCATTCCACTGCTCCTAACAAGTATGTCAGCCTCTAAATGAGCCACACAACGAGGGCCCTGCAGCCCCTCTGCCACCCCTGGCCAGAAAGTGTACAGTGCAGCGGGGCTAGGAACCACTGGGCAGCATCCTCAGTCTACAAGACCTGCCTCTGTTTTCCTCAAACCCCATCCCATGAAAGCACCTCTCAAGCATGGCTCATACTGGTGCACGCCCCCATCCCGCCCCTGGCATCAATCCAGGCCGCCGCAGAGGAGGACTGCCTGGCTGGTGTGAAGCCACACCACCTCAACACCCCCCATGCCAACAAGTTCCTCACATATGTAACAGCTCAGAATACACAGACCACTCTCCTCAGCCTCCCAACTGCTCCTCTGCCTCCTCCTGCATCCTCTGGTCCAGGACACCAGTCAGTGAGGCAATGGCGAACCCACACGCTACAAAGCCCACCTGCAACCTACTGCTTGAGTGCGCGTTGCCCTGATGGATGGTCAGAGCTATGTGTGCGTCCCAGGCACAGGTCGACTCTTTGATCCCTTTCACCCCATCAAGCCGCCTCCCAAAGGCACGCTCCCCCTGCCTCCTCCACCTTCAAGTTGCACAAATGAGAAGACACCCAAGATGAACAGTCTGGCTCTGGCTTCTGCTCCCAGCCCTGTGTACCCCATGCCATAGCTCACCTGCACCACATTGCCACAGTTGCCTTTGGTGTTGTTGATCTGGAAAGAGATGAAGTCCTCCCCTTCGATGCCAGGGCAGTGGCGGTCATTGACCCGCACCCCCTCACGCTCAAAGCCCAGCTGAAACAGCTTGCACTTTGAAATGGACACCTCCATTTGGGCGGCTTTGCAGGTCACCTCTGCATCAATTATGTCATGGGTGGCTGGAGGAGAAGACAAGACAACTGCAGAATACCACAAATGGCACCACAGGCCCAAGCCGATGGCCCACCTGGTCATCCTCCCCACTGCCACAAACAGGACGGGATCATCTCCTGCGGCATGCCTTGCCCATCTGACATCCCTGTGGCTCAAAGGGCTCCCGAGCCAGAGATGCCCATAATGGGCTCTCCAGAAAACCTGCTCCCTGCTCCCCTCCTGAACCGCTCACAGTTACAAAACCACATCTCTGCAGATGTCCCAGCCCTTGGCATCTCCCTTCCCAAAGCCCCAGCTGTACAACAGCCTAACGCGTGCCCGTGCTGCTTGGTGACGACCCTGCAGCCGGGACCAGAGGACTCACTGTTCCCATAGGGCGGGGGGTCGATGCAGCCACACAGCTCCCCGCCGTTGTCCAGTTCACAGCTGCGGTTGGGGCAGTCAGCACCCACGCAGGGATCTTCCACCACTCCTGCTAAACAGCACAAGACAAAGTGCAAACACAGTCTTTACTCTTGTAGGTGCCTCCACCATCATGGGCTGCCCCCACCCCAGTGGCCCCTCTCCCCCTCTCCTGCCGGTTGTGGTCCCGGCAGGATGCAGCTCCCCTCAACCTGGATGGCCTCTGGCTCTCTTACAGCAATTCTCCTTCTCGATCCACTCAGTGCCCAGGATGCCAAAGGTACGGCAGGCCTCGCCATAGGCAGCCAGCGAGCCACACAGCTGGACCTTCTTGTGGTTGTAGCAGCCGTCCAGAAAGCAGGACTCGTAAAAGGGCAGGGGGTCCAGGAGGCCATAGCAGGGCTGGAAGAAGCCTTTCATATCCGTCAGCTTCAGGCAGTAGCTGTCGCTCTGCAGCTCCTGGATCTGGACGTTGTCGCAGGAGGCAGCATACTGCGAGTACTGCAGCTCATTGCAGCTGTGGGCACCGGACAGGTCACAGGGGCTCCCGTTGTGGCCAGCCCCACTCCCGCCCAGCAGGGAAGGGCCATCTGACCGCTCACCTCTTCTGCATGCCGTTGGTCTTCCAGCTCTGCGCCAGCAGTACGCTGCTGACCGCCGGCTTCCCCCTCAGTGTCGCGTAGTCATCCGTCCGGTCACCATTGAAGTTGCCACAGAGGCCGCACACCTTGTTCTGCAGCCGCTCCCCAATGGCAATTTTGATGATGTTGAAGCCATTGTAGCGGATCTGGATGTCGGGGCTGGAGTCGATGACTAGAAAGCCCTCCTGGCTGAAGATCTTTGTGGAAAGCCCCGTGACAAAGGGAATGCTCACGTGGCTGCCGTTCACCTGGCATGGAAGAGGACATGAGGCTGACGTCCCTCCCGTCCCCTCCACCTGCAAATGGCTCTGCAACCGCCTCCCACTGTCCCAGCCGTGAAAATGCACAACCTTGTCTTTGGCAGGGGCTGGCATATCCTCCTCCTCCTCCTGCCAGCCTGATGGAGTGCTCTGAGCACACCGCCTCCCTTAAATGCCTGCACAAGGCTGCGCCACAAAGGGAGACCTACTCACGTGCAGAGGCTCTAGCTTGGGACTCATTGCTCAGCAGAAAAGGGCAGAGATGGTGCCCTTCAGAGACCAAGTGACACCGCAGCGACAGCCAGCCCTTCATAGCCCTCTGCTCAAAAGGACTGTTTCGCCTGCACCACCAAGGTGGACGGGTACGCAACTACAGACTCCCGGGCTGCAGACAGCCTGGCCTCCTGCCAGCCCTTTTGTCCTGGCTGGCATCCCTCCAGAAAGCCCAATGGATGAGAGCCGTGTCCTTTACCCGTACAGCTGCCTCAACCAGGATGCAAAGCCACTGACAGACCACACCGGGACCCTCGCGGAGACCGTCTTGCAGCCCCACGTGCCATCCTAGTCCGCTCAGGACTGGTCCCCTGCTGCCCAACCCACAGCCCCACTCTAGAGGGGGCAGATGCCCCTGACAAGACCTTACCTTGACAGTATTCCTGTCACTGATGAGGATCTGCTCCTCGTTGATGTAGAAGTACACAGGGGAGATGATGGTGAGGTTGGGTGAGGACCACTTGTCAAAGTTGATGATGAGCTGGAAGGAGAAGTCGGGCAGCTTCTGGCAGATGGTGGAGAGGACGAAGGCGCAGTTGGCGGGGAAGCGGAGGAAGGCCCCATCGAAGGTACGGAAGACGCCGCCACCTGCCGCTAGGCAGAAGGAGCTCCTGGTGCTGAAGCAGCCACGGACACCATTGCGCAGGGCGCACTCTTCGTCTGACTTGCAGTGCCGTGGGTCACACTGGATGAGGTTGCGCCGGAAGCAGCGGCACCGGCGGGTGCAGTCTCCATTCCAGAAAAGTTGCTTGGGCTGAAAGAGGAACCCATCGCTGGCCGGCGGGGCCGGGGACCCCCGCCCTACCCTCCGCGGATGCTTGGGCCAAGGTTTGCACCCCTCTGCTGCATGGCAAGTGAGAGTGGGTAACGAGGATGGAGAAAAAGGTGCAAAGAACACGCTGGCAGCTCACACCTACCATGCAACTTCTCTGCTACTCATAGGCACAAGGCAACTGCATGTTTCCACTACCACCACAACCTCCCTCACCTCTCATACACGCAGAAGAAACAGCATGCTGAATACCTCCGTGACCTCTTTCTTGTGCCCTGCTGGCCGCCAATCTGTCCAATAGGGTGCACATATGACAGTACCCTGATACTGGGTCCTTATGGGTGCAGGGCTTGGCAAAGATACCTTATGCAGAACAGTTTCACTGACACAAAATACAACCCGCTATAATATGAGCGATGCCACCAGCACAACACCCTGCTGAATCAAGCTCCTGAGTAACATCCAATAGCTACAAATAAGTGCATTTCATGTGAAATAGTAAACCCACCTCACATGAAATACCTAGAACAATGTGGTCATACAGTACTGGACTTTGGCATTCATGAAATCCAGTCTTCCTAGTGCCCGCCCTTTCTTCCCCTCCTCCACCAGTTCCCTCCCATGCTTGCCTGACACCCGAGTGACCTTCACCCGACAACCCATGACTATTTTGCCAGAGAGAAAGACTCGCTACGCAGCACACTGTGGGAGGACGTCCCTCTCCACTCTACCCCTGGTACCCCCTAGAACTGTGAAAGCCCCGTGCTGCCACTGCATGATCCCTACCCTCATTGACAGCCACGGTTTCCATTGCCAGCATGGTACCAGGCTCTCACCTTGTGGAGTCTGACCAACTCCACTTTTCCACTCCTCTAGGAGATACAATTCCCACGGGCCCTCAGATTGAGGCTTCCTTGCTCTACACTGGCCTTCCTCACACCAGAGCTCCGAAAGCAGCCATGCAAGACTCTCGGCTGGAAACGAGACTGGTGCAGGAGACACGCTCCTGACGTATAAGCAACCTGATGTGAGTGCATGCTGGTAGTCAGATCAGACCTGGACCCCAGCCCCAACACAGGGAGTCCTCCAGCAGGAGCAACAGTAATATGCTCTGCAGCTCAGAGGAGGACTTGGGACACTGCAGGAAAGTTTGACCCCAGCAAACACCAGTAAACATCCCACAGGCCATCACTGGGGCTTCGCTATGGAGCCCACTTCACTTCTCTGCACTTCCGCTTGACATACGTCTGCCCGCTCTGCCCCTCATTCCCCACTGACTCCTGCTTGGCACAAAATGACCAGACTTCAGAGCAATCCCCAACCATGGCTGTGGACCAGCAGACACGCACGATGCTGATGAAGGAGAGGACTTGTGCCTCCAGGCACTGTGGAGCAGTCTGTCTGACTGAGGCTACAATCCTGGCAAATGGACCCAGTGTGACAACCAGTACAGGCCTGGTCTGACTGCTGTCCCTGCTTGGGGCACGAGGCTCTGCCCAGAAATATCAGAAAGAGGGTGAGAGAAAGCCTTGAGAGAAGGATGTGAGCGGTGTACCTCATAGTATTTGCCATCGGAGTAGCAGCCGCAGTTGTGGGGAAGGATGCAGCTCTTGCCATTGAGGACATACCCGGGGTCGCACTGGCATCCCTCCACGCAGTAGTGGCTGCAGTCACTCTTTAGCCGGATAGCGGCACATCGGGGCTGGCACAGGGACACACAGCTCTCATAGTGGCTGTTGGGGGGACAGCTGATGGCTGTGATGTTACCAGAGGACAAAACAGATACAGATTAGCACCCCAGACAAAACCAACCTGGTGGCCAGTTGCACCTGGGGCTGTACTCCCCACCACTGCTGTCCCTGGGCAGCTAACTCCCCTGCCAAGGTGGTTAACACAGATCACATTGCCCAGAGAGGTAACTGGAGTAACCGGGCATGCAACTGAAAGGAAAAAGCAGCCTTGGTCCCTGCATCCTACACTGCTTGCCAGCTGCCTAGTCCAAGCTGAGCAATGCTTCTCTGTTACTCACTGCTGTCTCTAAGCTCCTGCACACCAGTTTCTCGAGAGCCCTTTCCCCGTGCTCCCTGCTCTCCCACAAACAAGCCTGCTCACTGATGCTAGATTAATGTCTCCCTGCAGGAGGAATTCTTGCGCTGGCCCTGGGGCCTTTCAGGTAGAGCACAGAGCCTCCATGCTTTCTGTGTGGGGACACTTTTCAGGGGACATATTTTTGCTGGGCTGTCGGAGCATGAAGCCTGCAAGGAACGCTGCCTGTGCGTGAGCAGGCCGCTTCTCCCCATGCCCTGCTGGGGACCATTTCGGACCTGGCGTGCGGGTGCTGGTCAGCAGCCTTGCTGCCCCTCCCCTGTGAGAGTGATGCCTTCTGAGCCATAAGTTTGCTCATTAGAAGGAAGAACGACATAAATTTAATTTTCAGTCCTGACAGCAAAGACAATTACTTCCCATCTGATTTGCCAGATAGATCGGCTGCCAGAGAGGCTTGTGGCCCCCATCCTCGGGAGCCTAACTGAACATCGCGTCGTAATCTCATTGATGAGAGCATGCGGCTTCATTAGAGCAAACATGTACTCCTGGCTTTGAAGCCAATTAATATAATTCCTGTTTAACAATGGAGGGACAGCCAATACCTTGTGAACTTGAGGCTTCCCCCTTTCCATCCCTATTCCCACTATACCGCACACAGTTTGTAACAACTCCAAGAGAACACAGAGCCCCAGACCTGATCCCACACCTCTCCCTCACCCGGCAAGTGTGGGACGGACTGGCTGCTGGGCCGTCAACCTCCCTCTCCCTGGTCTGCAGACAGGTCAGTCTGGTGCACTTGGCGGTGACTATGTGCACACCTACTGCACTGCTGTAGCTCACCGCTCCGTCAACTGCCCCCTTATCTGGCAGGAAAGAAGAGGATCCCTGGGGCCATCCCCAGGCAGTGACCAGGGGGAACCCGGGACATGTTTGGATCAATGGCCTGGAGGTAACAAGCTGGAGCTCCATGGGGTGCTCTGCTACCTCTTTAGAGAGTGACCTCCAGCAAGTGCTACAGCTATGGTGGACAACCCCAGGAAGCACCTCTAGAGAAGAAGGACCCAGAGGCAGGGTGGACTTACAGCATGAGGTGAAGTTCCTCCAGCCGGTAATGGCGATGCCCTGTGTTTGGCATGTGCTGGCATAATTCTGCAGCCAGCTGCAGGCTGTTTGCATGGCTCCTCCATCGACGCAGGTGTCAAAGAGGCAATTCTTGTAGAAGAAGCTGGGGCTGATCTTGCTATGGCATTTGGCAAAGACACCGCTTTGGCTTGGGATGAGGCTGCAGAGCTGCTGGGGTTTCCAGAAGCCTTCCACCTTCCCGCAGGCGGGGCAGCGGTCACCGCAGCCCACGCGGCAGAAAGCATCCCGCTTTGCCCAGCTTTGGACAAAGTCGGCGACACTGGCAGCCTGTGTGCCACCCACGGCTGCCAGGTCATCCTCAGGGTTGCCGTTGTAACGGCCGCAAAGGCCGTAGGTCAGGTTCTGGAAGCTGCGTGGGATGGTGACAGAGAGGAAGGTCTTCCAGTCGTACACCACCTTCAGGCCAAAGTCTGTCTCGACCACAATGTGAAAGCCGAAGGCAAAGATATTCACTTTTCCCTGGCCCAGCTTCAGGGGCAAGTAGAGACGCTCATCGTTTATCTGCATTGAAGGAAGCAAGATGCACCCTGAATGGGAATGACGATCAAAGCTGCTGCGGGAGGATACGAACAAGGGTGGCTCAGCACTCCCAGAGCAAGGTCCCCACCAGGCCCACCTCTACATCCCAAACAAGGCAGCCAAAGCAGAAGCCCCCTCCAAAAGCTGTGCCTGGTGGCACCCTAGGGACAACTCCGAGCGTACACTCTTCCCAAACCCCGGAAAACCTTGCAAACCATAAGGCCTTGTGCTAGGGAATCACTCTGTGGTTTGGAAGCCACGGCAGGGAGGAATAACCACAGCACTTGTGGCCATGCACTCACCAGCACGGTATATTTGTAGGCTCGGTGGATGACGATGTTGTAATTGAAGACCTCCACTTCGACTTGTTTCACCCAAAGGGCCAGAGAGGTATCCCGATCCTCGTTCTTGGCTGTGATGGTGAATGCCGGGAAAGTGTCTGAGCGCTCCGACCTTGGCCGGGCTATCGTGGTGCACAGGACCAATGCGCAGCTGCTCTGGAAGTCAAAAGAGTAGCCATCAAATGTCAGGTAGTGTCCATAGCCAGAGATGATGCAGGAGGCATCAGTGCGGACATGGCAGTAGTAGAGGCCGTTCTCCTCCAGGCAGTACTCGTCATCCTTGCAGGACACATTCTCGCAGTACACGCTGTTGTCAGAGCCGTTGCAGTAGCAGAGGAAGTGGCAGGCGATGTCCATCCAAAAGGTCTGGTTGGTGGACAGCTGGCGCCCCTCGAAATTGCAGCCACACTCACCACGGGGAACACAGCGGGTGCCGCGAAAGGCGAAGCCCTCATCACACTGGCAACCCTCTGTGCAGGTGTCCATGCAGACGGGGCCTGTTGCCAGGGTCTCACAGGTCTCCACACAGCTCATGCACTCCTCGAAATGGCTGTTCTCTGGACAGGCAAGAGCTGCAGGGCCGACAAACGTGGAGCATGAGTTCCCAGCTCCGGCAGTGCCGGGCAGCATGGGGTGGGGCAACAGGCAAAAGGTGGGAATTGGATGAGTGGTGCCTGATGGGG
>JANZLQ010000086.1:4542998-4566881 GCA_026212715.1 Elanus axillaris
CCCCCCCCCCCCCCCCCCCCCCCCCCCACGCAGCTGGGGAACAGTCCCAGCACCTTACCAGCCACTGGCTCTTCCCATCCCCTTTGCCACTCCTTCTCCTCTCAGCCATCACCCTCCTCACATCACAGCCCTGTCCCACCACGTGCTGACACCTGCTCCCTCTATTTCAGAGGGTACGAGGCCAGGGCTCCCCAGCGGTCACCTTCTTCAAACCTCCATGGCAGAGATGGGGGCTGCCTCCCCACCATGTACTTCCACACTAGGGATTTTTCGCATTCACTTCTGAATTACAAATGTTTTCCCATCAACTGCAAGTTTATAGCGACAGAGCTAAAAACAAGCATTATTCAAATTATCCTCTGGTGGTGGCGTACAGCACTGTCAGACACCATCTGCAGCTCTGGAATGCTTCTACACTGCATCATAAAACTTCCGATGCCTCCTGAAATGCCACCCTGAAATCGCCACACTGGGAAATCTGTCTCTGCCGGCACGAGCGCTGCTTAGAAACTACTGTCGGTACGCAGGGCAGCACCGTCTTGCCTTCAGGCTTGTGAGATGTTGCTTTCCTACTGTAATTCCCCTTTCCCTTCTGTATGCTGCACAGGAGAGTGCATGCTGGCCCTCCTCACAGCAGAAAGCTCTACTGGGCATAGCTCTTTAGAAGGCAAAGCTGATCTGTGGTTGACCGGTAGGGAAGAGAGGAGGAAAATGGCTCCAGATTGCCAGCATTTAAGCACCTCCGCCCCTACCCCTTCATATGACTTTGGACATATAATGCTGCCATTAGCACTGTCAGGTCAGGGCCTCCCTCCCAAACAGCCCTTCTACTATTGAGTGTCTTCCAGCTCAGCCACAGAGGAGCACCCTCTGGGTAAGGGGTACCCACTGGAGATGAGAAAGGAGGCAGGGGAAAGAGAACTTATACTTTTCAGCATCCCATAAGAAAAGCTGCTTTACCTCTGTACACCCATGAACTCCTGACAAAAAAACTTTGCCTGAGGTCAGCAAGGTCTATGTCCCCTTCTCCCCATCCCACGTACTTAAAAGCTTTGGCTGACTCACGGCAAAAACTGTGGCTCCTCCACTGGCCGATGTCCACCTCAGCGTTCTTGCAGGCGCTGGCATAGCGTGCCACCGAATCACACAGCTCTGACCGGTTGCCTCCGCTCTGGCACAGACGGAAGAGGCACGTCCTGTAGTAGGCCGAGACGTTGACCACGCCGTGGCACTCCAGGAAGGAGCTGTTGGTGGGGTCATTGATGATGCCGCAGTTGGAGCGGCTCCTGTAGGACTTGAGCAGCTCCGAGTCATTGTTGCAGGCCTTGAGGAGGTCCCCGCACTCCCCATTGCAGATCTCGTCAAATGTGGTCCAGCTCTCCAGGAAGAGCTCCAGGTTGTCTGTGCACTTGCCCTTGGGCAGGCAGAATTCATTGCTGGCATTGCCATCAAAGAAGCCGCACAGGCCCCCAGTGCAGTTGAAGTAGGCAGTGGAGAGGTGGATCTCCAGGAGGCCTGAATCGTAGTAGCCAATAGCCAGGAGCCCCTCTGACTCCATCATGGTGCCATTGTCACTACGGTAGATTTCTAGGCGGCCGGAAGGGTGGAAATAGGGCAGTGCCACATCATAACCGTTCACCTACAAGTAACAAGCGGATCGAGACGCTTCAGGGAAGCCAACATGACTTTGCATGGCTGTTCCCGTCTGCTGGCCGCACCATGCTGGGTACGCTAAATGTTTACTGACCGTGACTCCACCCCCAAGGCCCAGAGCCTCCTCCAAGTGGGAGGATACACTGTTTCCTTGCCTTTTGCCCAACAAACAGATTTTTTTTTCCAGGGAAAAAAACAAGATGCAGGAGAAAACCTCAACATCGTGAAAGTCTCCAGAACTAACTCAGCAAGCAAATGGGAATAACGGTGCTGTGACAACAACTGCACAGGCACCTAAAGGGCCTCCATGCCCTGGCGGCCCACACAGGCTTCCTCCAAGTGCCGCCATAGTGCTTAAGGCCCTGACCTGGGGGAACAGTCCAGGGCCACAGACCCACAAGCCCTTTACCAAAGGGACATCATATCACAGCGTGAGCCATGACCTTCCACCCCAAGGTGGGCCACCCTGACAGGAGCACTTTTACCTTGATCTCTGACAGGCCAGCACCTCCAAACTTCACCTCTTGGCCAACTGCCTGGATCCGCACAACACGCGGCCCATTGGGAGCAGATCCGGGCTTCTTTTGGCTGATGTCCACTTCAATGAAGTCCGATCTCTCCAGGCAGGTTCTGAGCAGTGTGTAGGAGTGCTCCAGTGGATAGGGGAAGGTGACGCCATCAAATGTCTGCAGCACCTGGTTCTGCCCCACCAAACACAGGCTCTCCCGCTTGGGATAGCAGCCCCGGTAGCCATTCTCAATGGTGCAGACCTCTCCTTCAGGGCAGGTGGTGTTAAAGCACCTGGCGTCCCCACCGTCCTCACACTGGCACTCCACTGTGCAGTCTGCTGCTGCCCAGAAGGACTCCCCAATGGCATAATACCGGCCGTCCACATCGCAGCCACACTTCTGGATGGGGACGCAGCGGTCCGTGCTAAGGACGTGGCCCTCGTTGCACTCACAGCCCTCAGCGCATGGGGAGGTGCAGGCCAGCGGGGCCGTGAGGTCCGAACATGTGGCAGGGCAGCTGCTGGCGCACACTGAGTAGTGGCTAAGAGCTGGGCACTGCACAGCCGTCACTGTGGGTGCAGAGGGGAGACAAACAACAGGAGTACCATATTACAGCATGGTTCGGGGCCAATTACCTCTTTCCCATTGACTCACAACAGAGACAACACAGAGTGATCCAGGAGCTCCACTTGATGGTAGAATTGGCCCCTCCATTTCCCTCCCCTGCCTCCCACAGCTATTTAATGCTACAAGCGAGGAGAGTGGGCCAAGAAGTGTGCCATCGGCCAGTCCTCGTTCCAGACAAGCCTCCATCTCTCATCATGGCAGCCAATGGTCCACAGAGCAATGCGGACTGCCTGACTCATGCCACCCTTTTGCTGGTACAAGAGCCTGATGCTGCGGAGAGGAGGGACCGATTGGCTTTCACCTGACTCCCTCCCCTGGATTTCTACCCCCTTATCTCACGTGCTGCCAGGCACATGGGCAGACCCCTGAAATCGCTCCCGTCCTCAAGAGTGGAAGGGTCCCAGCAGGAGCACACAAACACTTACTGCATCCCGTCTGGGCACGCCACTCTCCCACCGAGATGCCCAGGGCCTGGCACACTGCGGCATACGCCTGGATGGCTTGGCACAGGCCAGTGCTGTTATCCCGTGCACTGCAGAGGTCATAGACACAGCTGTGGACGAAGGCGGTGGGGTCCACAATGGCACTGCACTCCCACAGCGGCCCGCCACTCTTGTTGATGAAGCCACAGTAGTCAGAGGTGAAATACAGAGACTCCGTGGTGGCATCACAGAGGCTGCAGTTGTCCAAGCAGCCAGGTGAACATTTCCGCTCGGGGTGTGGCACTCGCCAGCTCTCACCCAGGTCCGGTACGGATATGGCCAACCTCCCGTCTGAGCGCAGGGTATCGTCCTCAGGGTCTTTATTGTAATTCCCACACAGACCACATGTGGCATTGATGTACGTGCCTGGAACGGAGATGGAGGCATAGTGTTGTCCATCGTAAGTCACCAGCAGGCCAAAGTCAGTTTCCAGGGCTGTGGACATGCCGCTTTGGTAGACTTTTATTGCGCCCAGTTCCAGAGAGATGGGTAGGGACACCACCAAGTCATCCACCTGCAGGAACAACACCAGAGGACTGAGCTGGTACATGAAATACCAGAGCCCTCATACTGGGACACAGTCAGGAGCTGTACAGCTCTGTTATGGTGTCTTAGGGTTAGGGATATGTGCAGAAAGACAGCTGTCGGTAAGCCACAGGCATTTGCTGCCATGCCTGTCACCCATTCCCATTCCCTGAGGGACATGCGGGGCCCAGAAGGGCCGTCCCATGCTCTCCGGGCTGCCATTGCGGTCTCATCGCCGCCTCGGAGGAGCCAACGTGGCAAGTTTTCCCCTTTCAGTGGGGGTCTTACCTTTGCTTTCCCAAAGCTGCCCTTGGGGAGGACAATCTTGTGTGAGTAGACCTCCACAAAAATATCCCTCAGCCAGGAGACGGAGGAGCCGCCTCGGTTCTCGTTCTTGGCCTCCACGTTGAAGTAGGGCAGCTGGGAGCCTGGCCAGCACTGCCTGGCGAGGAGGTAGGAGCAGGAACCCTGGAAGTGAAAGAGGAAGCCGTCGAAGGTATGGTAATGTGGATCTCCAAACACCACGCAGGTGCTGCTCTCCACTGGCACGCACTGGAAGAACTTGGTCTTCAGCTCGCATGCTTCAAAGGGGCTGCAAGCCATCTCCTGGCAGAAGATCTCGTTGTTGAAGTCCAGGCAGCGGCACTTGGTGGTGCAGTTGGCGTTGTCCCAGAAGATCTCCCCTTGACGGAGAAACTGTCCTAGAAAGACAGAAAAGGAAAAACCCACACTACATCACTTCTCTAGTCAGAGGAACATGCTCTAACTGCACCGCGTCAGTCCCCAGAGAGGTCTGCCAGCCCTGCGACCGAGACTGCCACCAAAGCGTCCTGCTGCCAGGCTTAGTTGCTTTCTTTGTGCAGACTCCCAGCAAGAGCCACTCAGCAAAGTGCTGCCATCACAAGCTTCATTTTCAATGTACCGTGTGTCCCCTTCGAGTCCTACCCATGCCACAAGGCCATGGGATGGTGTGAGCACTGTCATGAATCTGGGGTTGGTGCTGCACCATGCAGGCTGGCTAGCTTTGAAGTTATTCCTTCTGTTTTGGACACCCACCACCGTCATTCTGCTTCAGTATCATGTGACACAAGAGCCATTTGTGCTATTTTCTCAAAGGGAAAGTCCACTTGTAAATCTTGTGCCTTTTGGAGGCCATTTCCAGCACCACTGCTGTACTTGTGCCATTCTTCACCTTAGTTGCCATCTCTATAACGCCTCTGTTCACATAACTTTGCCAGTCAAAGAGTGACTCTGCCATCAGTGGCACAGAAGAAATTTGCTCCCATTCAGAAAGCACTCATAGTACTTATGAAACCAAAGAACTGTTGATAAGTAACTTCCACACCATACGCCAGTGACGACGGGAAATGATGAGTGATTGCATAGCAATAGACTGAGCAGACTTGTTACATGGCGGTACTATAAAGGGAGGCAGGTTTGTCTGGTGAGAGACATGAGAGGCAGAGAGAAGACGAGAGAACAAGGGTGGCAAATACCCGTGAAAGTTTCCCTCTCCTCCATATGGCCGTCTTTCACACTTCTCATGCACGCAGCTTCCGCCGTGCACGCTGCCCGAATTTACCTCTGCTAAACTTTTTGTTCTCTTCCCTGCCTCCTACAAATAAAGCTATTTTCCACTTCTCTGTGACAAACATCATCTCCTCTTAGCAAGACCCACTTGTAAGGGCTCCCGTGCCAACCATTCTGGTGCGGGGAATTTGGGCAAATTAGCGCCATTAGGCACAGCAGGTCCCCTTGCGTCCAATGCATCATGTTGCATCTTCTCTCATGGAGGGTGACCAGCTGTCCACTGTGAAACACAAATCCGGGGGTGGGATCTACCCACACTGCCCTCATCACACCACCTGCAAAGCCAAGACTGGCATTCAGCCCCTTTGCAAAGTCCAGTGTTTCTTCCAGGGGTCGGCAGCTGGAAGTGGCTGGAGGGTTTGGACCCGAAACCGCTGCTGGGGATACAAGAGCCTCCGAGTCTCATGGGCCTTCTTAGGTACAGTTCTAAACCAAGACGTAAAGAACCCGCATGTCTCAAAGTGGTGACATCTCCAGTGTCTGTCAGCAAGTGACAATCCTCTCTTGCTAGAAAGACTCCTGGAGCACAGTGGACGCTCCTGACAGTTTTATTTGTCAAATGGTAATGCAATAATCTCTCTGCAGCAGAGTCCCTGTGCAGTTGCTGTGTGCATTTATTAATCCCTTTATAACCCCATAGTGTTGGTGACACATGCACAGATGCTGTAACTGCTGCAGGGATGTGGCATTTGTCCCATCTGGAAAACCTGCTATTCCTTCTGCAGAAACAAGGGAAATTGGACCACACCATCAGCTTTCCTACTCTGGGGGCAAGCAGAAATTGCTGTCTTTCCTGTAGCCATCATCAGCATCACAGAAAGGAATCAAGACTGCTTAATGGCATTCTATTCCTGCAAAACACTTGAGCTCCATCGCCTTTGATGTGGGGTTAGGGTTCTGCATCTGGGCCACAGAAATGGAGTCTTACAGCCACACCATGTTACTAAAATCCAAGGAAGGGAAAAAAACCTAGCACCGATGACAGTTTGTTTCACTGGTAGTTGAAAGCAACACCGAGAACAGAGAAGACTCCCCAGTATTTATGGACCCCTCTCAGTTTTCTCAAAGCTACCAGGTCAGGCCTTGGCTACACTGAGAATTCGCTGCAAATACTACTTGTGAGCTAGGTCTGGCCATCCGTGAGTGGACTGATGTCCCCCTTGGGAGAGGCAACGCTAATGGGGACAAAGGGCAAATAACACCTGATGACAGTTTCTTTGCATATGCTGCTGAGGATGCTCTCCCACTGTGCCCACACTGCGATGAATGATAAAGATCTCTGTCTGCTCTTCAAGGCATTAGCCTTTTGCCATGGGTAGACCGACAGTTGTCGCTGGCAGCTGGGTGATGACTTTGTGCTGCATGCAGCAACTCGGAGACGTGCCCAGGACCTGAACCCCACTCGCGTGTTTCTGTCCGTACAGCTGCAGCTCGAGGGCATGCCTTGGCAAAAACACAAATCACACAGCAGCCCAGAGCAGTCAGGCACCTCTCTGCCAGCATCCCAACAGCATTACCTTTTGCTACACTGCTCCCCAAAACTTGAAAAAAAAGCAATGCCATTTCCCTCTTACCTCTTAGGCTGCAGCCATTGGCTGGATCTATTTCTCTGCCATCTATTTTGAAAGCCCAGCGCCCGGGGACATTAACATTGGTCGTTTCTTCGATATTGACTATGTCTGGGGTTCTGGAGCCCGGGATGCTAAAAAAGTTGGTGATGTTTCCACCATTGAAGCCAGCCTAAAACAGAGAAAGAGCAAATTTCATCACACATCTTTGCTATGGGAAATCCATTTTGTATTTCCACACTTCTCTGCCCCCCACAATAATTTGTGAGTGTATCTTCTTTAGTTTTAAAGTCTATTTTTAGGGATTTCAGTTTCCAGGTAGTTTGGATGTGAGTGAAAAACTCAACAGGTACTACAAGCGGTATGGATGTATATTTACACATTTATATATATACATATGTATGTACATACATGTAGATCTATGGGTGTATGTACTGAGTTGCCTAGATAAAGTGAGGAAGCAACGGAGGGAGGCTCCCCTCATGCAGGGTACCTCACCCCCCTCGGGCAGATGGACTGGCTGCGGCACTGCTGCTAACACCAAATTTTGGAGTGCTCGTCCCACTGTGATCAGCAGCAGGCTTGCAAGGCCAGTGCTGGGGACATTGAGGGACTGAGTGGCATGAGTGAGCACTTATATGTTGGGAAAGCTACTGGCAGCCATCTGAGAGCTCGACAGAGATGGGGGGGTGGGAATGAGAGCCTCACCTGGGCCATCACCCCACCAAGACCAGTCAGGGGGTCCCCTCCGCTGGCTGTCCCTGTGGTCCAGCTGATTTCATGGTAGTTAAATATGGCAAAAGACGACACTCCATCTGTGATCAGGACAGCTTGGAAAGTGTTTACCTGTTGAAAACCATAAGCACATTTACAAGGTGGTACTGCTTTTCTCACACTGCTTGCCTTCCCTTCTGCTGCATTCATCTCTGGCCCGGGTGAAATGCGGGAGCCCCGTGGTGAAGAGGAGCAGAAGTTCAAGACCCAAAATGTGCTCGCACTTGCTGCTGCAACTCTGCCAGCTCCCATCTCCGCCGCTACCTCCACCTGGGAGGATGACAAGACAATCTCTGATCCAATTTAATGCCAATAGATGGCAGCATGAGAATAAGCTTGCGGGGAAAACGCAATCAGCAGGATTCGGGTTGTTTCAACTGGTTATCTTCCATTACCCTATCTTAGCTTTATTCCTCGCCGCATTATCTTACCCGCTTCCCTTCCACATTCACATCCTACAGTACTGTTAACAGTGGATTACATCCAAGTCAGCCATGTATATTATGTGCTTTGTTTGGCTGCCAAATCCCCTCGCTACCTGCTAAATCCGCTACTCGTGTTCTTCCTTTCACATGAAATGACTCTGCATTTCCAGCCCCCCAAATTCCAGATACATTCACGACTGTCAGCCCGGTCTCCAGGCGGGAAAGGCATGCTTTGCCAGCCAGTGAGGGTGGCATGGCCCCGAGCTCTTCTCTTTTATGGGTGTGCAGAAAGACAGAAGAGGCCTCTCCCCTTGAGATATCTTCTCTAGCCATGCAGATCCAGCAGCAGAGGCCATCAGTGGGAACTAACAGTCAATCACTTCTCTCAGCTTTCTGCATTTTCCTGTCCTTCCCATCCGTGCCTGTCCTAGACTACTCTGTGCCAGGACCGTGCTGTGCTAAACAACTGCTCTTCCTGCCTCTGAGCAAGCAGGATTTTAGCAGGGAACAAAGGGTGGGCTGCACCTCTTTTGATTATTCAAGAGCAACACTAGGACCCCAGCCACCTGGGTGCTGCAAACCATGAAGGAAACTACAGCCACAGAAACAATTATCAGGTGATGCGGGAAAGCCCATTGATCGAACCGTCTCTTGCTAGGAAGCATTAGGGCTTACCCTGCCAGTGACCCCCGAGCTCCAGCGAAGGGAGCTGAGCTGCTCCACATTAACAACAGGTCACATGAGCTGCTGGACGAAGGGAAGATGCCAGAACCGAGGGACTGAGGGTCACTTTGCACCACTTTACATTCCCTTACAGCAAAACCACTAGTTTGATTATTGGTGCTGAGGTGAGTGCAAACTCCTGAAGACTGAGGAGGGGACCCCAGGGCTGCACTCTCTACTTGCATGCCACAAGGGATGTCACTTCCAAGGTGCATTAGGCTCCTGCCATAAGAAATCTTGAAAACAGAGACAAAGAAGCCTGTATGAGCTGCGAATGGCACAGTTCACACTGGGGCAAGTGGGGGAGGGAGCTAACTCCTGCATCCTTTCCCTGGGATTCCACCTCATATGTGCAGTTTCCTCTTCACCACCTCTGCACACTTGCTCACCTTTGCCAAGTCTTTTCCCACGACTGTGACATCGAAAGGCACTAACACATAAAGGCAATAGCACTTGGATAGTACAACAGCTCTTCGATGGAGCAACAAACCCTGCTCTGGTCAGGAGCTGACCCGTTACCATTTAAGATGGCAAGCAGTCCTTGTTAGGAGCACTTACATGAACCACAAATATTTCCCTGTTTAGTGCTCATGGCCAAACATGCATTCAGCACCCTAGCCATCTAACAAGGCTCTTGGAAAATAAACCCGTTTGCTCGGGTGTCATCGAGGGACAATAACTGCAGTGTCCCCGAGGCCACATTTGCAAAATTGTTTTCTGCAGCTTTTCTGCATTGCGATGAATTTCCTGCTTAAGTTGCATCATGCTATTCCATGTGCCAACCCGGAGCCCTGGTTGCTATTGAATGGGAAGGCTGCTCTATAACAAAATAAATTGCATTGTGTTGCAAATGTAATTCTTCAGGCAATACACGAATCTCTATATTGCTTGCTGTCTGCAAATATATATATGTATTTTTTTTTTCTGCAAGCGCTGCCAGGACTGGCAAAAAATATGCATTAAATCTCAAGCCTCTCTAACAAATGGAAAAGAGCTGAACTGTTTATCAGAGCCAGCTCCTTGAGACAGAAGAAGCTAGCTTTTGGCACTCACAGTACACAGGCTAATCCTAAACAACCCTTTCCCCAAACAATAGCAGGGAACCCTTAATTGCTATCTGCGCCCCAAGTTTCTGCATGAGCCCTACCAGCAGCACAGACCTCCCACTGTCAGCTGCGGTTGTGGCTCCCATACTAACCACATATTTACAGCTATTCATGCCCTGAAAAACATCACACCGCTGTCCCCATCCTCTGAGATACGACTCATGCATTTGTGGAAATATAACAGAGCTATCACAGCCAAGTCACTAGTGTGACTCTCTGGTCAGTTGGAACTGGTCTCCCCATGTGGGCAGGTCAGTTGTCATCACAAAAATGCTGTCAGTATTCCCTTTGGTTTTCCGCCTCCTATCTCAATGTCCGCACAGGATTTCAGACCAACTGTTCAACCCTTTTAGAAGAGATGCCCTCGCTGCCCTCTTGGATTAGTGCTGCAGAGAGAGTGTGCCAGCCTCTGCCACAGAAAAAGCCATCATTATTTGAAAGGAAGAGGGTTTTTTGCCAAATACATACAAATTGGAGCTCCCATTTTCTCTTTCCTGTCTCCAACTCTTTGGAGAGTGGATTACTTCCAAAACTTAATTTATGGCAGTTTCCTGAGCTAGGGCCTTTTCTGCTGGAGCAGCCCTACCTGCTCATGCAGGCAAGGAGGAAATAACAATATTAGCTTTGTTTCAAAGCTACCCTGGCCTTGCAAGACGAGCTCGGGGTGCAAAACCGAGCAGACTCACATTGAATCCCAGGTGGACATGAGCAGTGGGGAGGGAAGGGCAACTTACAAAATCCAGCCTCAAGAGGATGACCAAGGAGAAGGGAGCACAAAGCAGAAGATTATGGCTAGCCAGCCAGACAACGAAGGGCTTCCCATCCAGTTCTGCAGCCCATTCTTTCCATTACCCTGCTGCCTTGTGCTCTCTTTCCCTTGTGTTAGGAAGCCCCGCTTCCTCTCCCCAAGGCTGAATACAGGACCAGTTTATCCTCAGCCCCAGTAATGGACAGACAGGATCCAGCACGGGGTGGTCAGGGGAGGGGCTGCACTCCAGTCCCACTTCAGGATGGGATGCAAGAGTGTGCATGCTTTGGCATGCCCCTTATTCTCTGCTCCATCCCTGGGCACCGCTTGCCACATTGCAGTCTTGGGAGGAGTCTGCTCTATGCACACACCCTGAGCCCACCCACCTCAGCACGCTCAGATGCTGACACACAGGAGGCTGCTTTCTGCACTGGGCCGGCTGCTACTGGGTGCTTCTGGATCTTGCCCAACACCCTGGCCCCATTACTGCCATGATAATGTGCCTTCAAACAGAATCCCTCTTTATAAACTGATGGCACAGGAGCGAGTGGGAGCCTCGAGTGGTTTATATCACAACAGAGCTACTGTTCAATGCCAAAACTTTGGCTCCTTTATAAAGGCCTTTCTTCTGAGGTGCCTGTAGCCCCCTGTGCAAATACTGGTTTATCACTGTGGAAGCACAGGCAAATCAAGGGTCATATATCACAGTACAGAGGAAAAATGAAATGGGCATTTATATCTAACAAAAAAATAACCAGACTATGATCAAGCGAAAACGTCCTAACTGGTGTCAGAGCCTTGTTTAGACATGTTGCCTACAAACACTAAAGAGGCAATGGTTTCCCTGGAGATCTGAGAGCAGGGAGCGAGGCTCATTGGAGCTCCCATGGGAGAGAACGAAAGGATCGTGGTGCTCCTCTACCCGAAAGAGAATTGAGGAGTGGCAACACAAAGCAATTTGCTCAACTTTATGCACAAAGGCCAGAACAGGTTTGGTTTTTTTTATATATATACACACACACAGAGACATATACTCAACCATCAAACACCACCCATCAAGAAGCACAGCTGATCGCTCTTACTGGAGTCGTGCTGCTTCCTCCATAGAAAGTGACTTCCTCCCAGGTGACAATGAAGATCCAGATGGCAGAGAAAGAGGACATGTCTTTGAAGTGCTTGCGGATGTCTTTGGAGGCTCTCCTCAGCAGGTCAGGTTCTGTGCTCTCTCTGTAGTAGATTTCTCCCCGGATGCCGTTGTGCACATCTGCCCAGAAGGGTGCAACGAAGGCCCGTCCGTCTGTCAGGGGGAAGGCTTCTGGTGTGAACTGGCT
Source organism: Elanus axillaris (assembly GCA_026212715.1). Taxonomy (NCBI): domain Eukaryota; kingdom Metazoa; phylum Chordata; class Aves; order Accipitriformes; family Accipitridae; genus Elanus; species Elanus axillaris. Next base: position 4,555,060 of record JANZLQ010000086.1, read on the forward strand.
GACTAGCGCATTGAAGGAAATCACGCCGTTGTTGTTGACCTGCACAAAGAGGCCCGCTTTTGTTTAAGCAAGCCTTTGCGGGTAGCAGAAAGCTGCTGGTTTATCAGAAAATGTAGGGTGAGCAACTTTTGGCAGAAGGTGGCTTATATACTGACAGCCAGTGAGACAGCCTGACCATCCAGGCAGAGATGCAACTTTATCCTAGGAGTGGTGGCCAAGGGATGAGTGCAGGAAGCCCCAAGCAGGACAAAACCCTGAAAAGTCTGCAAAACAGGGCTCCTGGGGCCAACAGAGGAGAGAGACCTACCAGAGCAGGGTTGCACCCAGCTTGGCTGGGACCCTTCCTTGGGGCCCCAGCTTTACCCAGCCTTTGGAGAGCAGCTCTGCAGCACCGAGAGAACCTGTCGTATGACATGGGTGGCTGCATGGCATGAGGGGACCCAGGAAAAAGCTAAAGCGTCAGGCCCACTGCCTTCGGCTTTGTTGTCTGTGACAGATCGTGGGGATCCCCAAGAGCAGCATGACACATGGTGCCACGGGCAGCATCCCCAGAGACTGCCAAAGATGCTCCCCATAACAACAATTATTTTTGCAAAGCATGGAGACCAAGTGGCCCTGCTGTCCTGGATGCTGAAATCTCCCACCACACAGGGGAGCACTGCCATGTACAAATACAAGCCAGTCAGGCAGGGGAACAGATGAGTCTTTGCCTCTCTTCTGAACCTGTGGGACTGGCAGGTTTATATCCTGCTTTGGACCAGGCATACCCACAGAGACCAGCACACCACAAAGCATGGATGTGCTTAGGATCTGGCATACAGTCATGCTGACTTAGGCCCCTGTTTAAGGCACTGTTTTGATGTGCTCAGGTGAACCCTCTCTTAGCCCAGCCCGGAGCAGCCGGTGTCCCCTTTGCCAGGCTTTTGCCATGCTGTCATCTGAGAACAGCAGCAGCCTGTCCTTGTCTCGGGCACCTACATATGGGTCCAAACCGTTGCCCTTTCTTCTCCCCTGTGGGTCTCTGCATGTTCTTGGTTCTTGTCATGTAACAGGAATAATGTTCCTTGTGTCAAGGCCTTAGCTTTGCTGTACCATTTAATCACCTACAAAGAAAATTTATTGCCTTTTATATTCCTTCCCCATGAACATTAGCCCATTAAATATACCTTTGACTTTCTTAATCATAAAACCTATCAGTTCATGAAATCTAAGAACCTGTCAGGTAGGTGCTGATAAATCTTTTGATTCCTGACGACAGGGAGAGTGCATTTAAAATGCGGCTGCTAATGGCAAGGAAAAGAATAAAGGGAAGGTCTGCTTCTCCACTTACATAAATGCTCCTGTACGAGGCTCCAAAAAAGATGAATGGGATGGAGATCTTGATCTCGGGAGAGCTTCCATCATCAACTTTGGGTGTTTTTGTGTCGTTCTGCCAGAACGGATACAGACTCGCCATGGCATAAGCTGGAAGGAGAGGGAGAAGAGAGCCCTTATGGCAATGTCAGGACCAGTCCTGACTTTATCACAGCCATGGTGGTGGCCCTGGGGTTGCCTATCCCCAAATGTTGACCTCCTGTGAAGAGCGAAATAGCTGTCTTGCCCTCACCTCCTTCCCCAGTGCAGACACGCTGGGGATGCTGAAGGTCTGCTGGCCATCAGCCTGTGCCTGAGCCACGCAAAGTTTTGGGGTGGGGGTGAAGCACTATGCTGCATGCTTGAGGCAGCAGTCTAACAGTGACTAGCTAAACTGGTACTTGGCCACGATGCCATATTCTGCATCTTGCCTGCTGAGGGAAAACAGCACCAAAACCCAGCATCACCAGCAGCCAAAGGTTGTCTTAAGCTAGGGCAGAGGTCCTACCTCTGGGACTGGCTCTGGGACAGGGTTGTCAGAGAAAGCATCACCCAAAGGTTATTTAGGGCAACAGCAGAGTGACCACAAGATGTGCATACAGCTTGCAGCTGCACGTTTTGCTTTCCATGTGACCGTGATCAAGTCATAATGCCTATGTCTTGGCTTCACATCAGAACAACAAGGACAACAAGTCCACCCCGCCCTGCTCCAGGATGGGCAGGACTCGCTGTTTCAGATGGTGAGGTACTCGGGTACCTGGGGAGCAAACAGCACTAAGACCAACCCTCAGAGCCATGCTCCTGGCAGTGGCCACCTTCCTCCTTCCTGCATGGCAGAGCCTTCCCAGGTGCCATGGATGGCCATCCCTGCCAGACCCCTAGTGCTCCTGGTGCTGGGTTACAGCCCAATGTGTCACTACTGCTCCAACATTTCCTGGCAAAATCAGGTTTCCTGCTAAAACGCACTGCCAGTAAACATAATTCTCTCTCCTAAAAATACTTCAGAAGATGGTTTTGATGTGTTTCAATACAAGCCTGCCACATTCTACCAGACTAAAATCCATCGGCTTGAGTTGCAAGCAGGCACTTCTAGCCCTAGGGCACATGTCCTTTCCTGTTCCAGCCCCTTGCCAGATCTCTGCTATCATCTCATGCCCCGTTTCTTCCAGTTTGCTAGGGATGTGGCTTCTCACAGAGCAAATGGGGATTTCACTGGGTTTTCCTTCCCCTCCTCCCCTCTTTGATCTGGAAAAGCAGCACCCCATCCTTGCGACATTCAATCTTGGCTGACATGAGACACCAGGCTCTGAACAATCCCGGTTCTGTTCCCCTGGATTCAGGACATGCTTTTATTTCCTAGGCCCTACCCTGCACTGTTCAGGGGCCTCCAGCCAAAGACAGCTTGCTCTGTGCCCCACCATCACAGACACAGGAGGGTCTCTCAGGGTTGTCTGAGCTGGGGGATGCTCTCTCCTAGCTACCCTGAGGATGCTTCCTGCTCGAAACTGTCTGGAAGCAGGGAGAATCACTGTCTGACCCTTCTTCACAGGCTCAAGTGGTCCAAATATCCTTGGGGAAGAGGAGACCAGGGGAAGCCTGGCTTAACCCACTGGCAACCTGACTTCCTAAGACACACACATGTGGCCTGAGTGCTTCGCTGGACGTAAAGGGAGGCAGCGTGTGACGGTGTCCGAGCCGCAAGCCTGGTTTCACAGATATCTCCAAAGGTCTGCAGCAAAACTCCTGGCTGCCAGGTAGTAAAAGAAGTCATTTCACAGCTGTTACACACCTGAAGAGTTATTACAGCTGAGGCATAGCTACAAGACATGGATTTCACTTCTTAAACAGGAAACTCAACAAAAACTTCTCAATGCCAGCTTCTTTAGCACTACTAGTGTGACACTACCATACCTTTGCATGCATCACCTCATCCAGCCAAGCAGCCCAGCCAGCCCCACTGGTCGTGTTTTTTGCCCCAGTGGCATTTCACACGGGTGAAGTGGTGGTCTTGTTTCCCGCATGAGGAAAGAGAGCCACAGCTTTTGCCTGAGCTGTCCTCAGCCTGATGGCAACTCAGCAGCTGACCAGAGAAACAGCTTCCAAATTTCCTGACTCCCCAGCTCTAGATTCCCTTGCGAGAGGTCCTCAAGCTGGCCACACATTTAGTATCAGCCACACAGTGCACAGCTGCCACATTACCAAACTACAGAGGCTTTTCCTGCCCACACCAGCTCCACTTGCCCTTCTTCACATTGAAATATGACAAAGATTAACTACTCTATGAGACTAGTGAGCTGCTCCTGTGCTTTTCAACATCATAGAAAACCACAGCCTGGAAGGTTTTATACTGGAGGGACCCCACAGTCCGAGCAGGTTGCTCGGGGCCTCATCTAGCCCAGATGTGAACACCACCTCTTCACAAAACAAAGTGCACCATGAGAAATGAGGTACAAGTGAATGGAGAGGCTTCCTGCTGCAGGCTGTAGCCCTGCAACCCTGCCAGAGGCACCTCCACGTCTGCTGTCGGATGTCCTCCGCAAGCACCCCAGGGGAACCTCACTACATGCAAAACATCACGTTTTGCTATCACTCACCCAAGTTGCCCTTTAGGCCCTGGACATAGGTTGGTCATCCTGCTCAGCAGTCCTAACACCAGAAGTTTTTCAAATTCCTATTTCGTAGAGACTAGCCAGACCATCACAACCTCTGGAATGCCCCACGTGTACACACACAGCCATATAAATGATATATGCAAGCATATGCGAAATGCTCACCGAGCTCAACAGCTTCCGTGGCCTGTGTATCCTGCTGGCTTTGCCAGCTTCATATTCAGCTTGGCATGCCAGCTCCTTGTTTAATGTAAACTATCGTCGCTTCATTGCTCTCAATGAAGCAAGGGCCATTTGCACAGACTGCCAATCCATCTCCCATGACACAAGCTGTCACTTGCGCAAAATCAGCACCTGTGCTTACCCACGAAGGTGCACCAAGCTCTCCGCTTAGCACTCACCCTTAAACTCAGCGGTCCCTCCCTGCCTTCCTCCCCATGGGAAGTACTAAGTTTATGCTGGTTCTTGTCCTTGTTGCAGCCAAGGGGCTGGGTGTGTTTTCCAAGCCCTTTGTACTTCTGGGGTCTCTGGGTACAGCAATGCTCCAAGGTGACCACTTTCCCAGCGCAGCTGACAAGCGTTGGCCTCCCAGCACAATAGCAGGAGATACTCACCTCGCTGACACACAGTTATCACCAAAAGGGCCACCCAGGTTCCGAGAAAGAATCGCTTGTTCATCCTACAGGAAGGAAAGAAACCTGGACATGCATCACATCGGTAGGAAACTGCATCCTCAAGGAAACCCGGGGTGACGCTGAGCGCCATCGCTTCCCGAAGCTGCCTGACTGCTGCCGACATGCGGACGTTTCAGAGATGGAGATCCCTCACCCACCAGGCAGACCCAAAATGCCTACCCCATTAAGTGGTGTAATGAGACTTCCCTGGTGATAACAGCAAATCGCCCTGCAGGTATTGTCAAAGTAAGCCCATAACCACACAGAAGAGCTGCTGCTAATTTCATGCAGTGTTTGAAGTTGTAAATAGTCCTGGCTCTCTGTGGGCCATCTATTCCCCCCATAGGTCAAAAGCAATTCCTCCCTGATCCGCTTAGTGCAACAATGGACGCTTCTGCCTGACTTCAAGGGGAACATCTTCGCACTACTCCAAACGGAAGAACCGATGCAGAGCTGCAGCGTGCTTTCATAGTTAAGGGGCTTCAGACACCGCTTCAACTAATCCTTTGCACTGGCTGCTAACACAATTGCTTACCATTTTTGATGAGTATGGAAGAAGCACAAACATTTACACAGCTGGGCAACTCCTTGCTGTACAGGAATCAATGATAGAGAGAGAAGCAGATACAGGGCTGGAAAAATCAAAGTGAAATCCTGTGCCAGCTTTAATTCCTTCTGTGCCTAATGCAATTTGTTACTCATTATTAATCCAGTAGAAAATATCACTAAAACACCTGCTTTGATTTCTTTGCCTGTCACTTCTGTTCATTACACACAGGCACGGCTCACCTAGAGCTCCCAGGAAGGTATCGTGTGCTTCCAGCATGCATGAGCCCGCTGGAAAAGTACGTGAACAGCTTCAGACACAAGCTACATCTGTGCATTATGTGCAGCCTTAGTTTCAATACCAGACTCTCTACCTTCTCAGCTTTATACATTCCATGCATTTTTGTTGCATGGACATACCGGCTACGAAACCCAGCATCTCTTTATGCTCTCCCTATAGATCTGTTTCTATAGTGTATGGGGATCAACAGATCCAGCTCCTTGTAATACCCACATACATACATACATAACGCATAGAGCATGGGACTACAGTGGGGAACATGCTGTCGTCTGTCCCACATCGCTTCCATTTGATTCCCATTACTGGGAGCTCGGAAAGTGTGAAACAGTGTGGAAGGAAAGGTCCTCCCTGCTTCACTGCCCCTCAGCATGCTACTCGCATTAACATTGGCCACAGCCTGCTGCCAGCAACCACGTTTTGTGTTGAGAAAAATTGATTCCTCCAAGGAAAAGTTTTAACACATTCCCTATCTTGGGAAGATGAAAGGAGGATGACAGAATTTTGTTAGATTGTAAATCAGAGTCACTGAGGATTAATTGGCAGAGACTGGGCAGACAATGACTAGCGGAGACTATGGTAGACCAAGAACAAGAGCGAGACCATCACCAGACAATAAAGAATACGTTACTTACCATGTCGCATTCAAAAATACAATTTTTTAGGTAAGGAAAAAAAATTACCAACCTGTTTCGTAGACTAGAGGAGCAATCAGGTCTGAAATTTTAGACTGATCTTGGTAGACCAGGGAGAAATCCTATGTCAATAGAGAATGCATGCCGGTCCTCCTTTGCCAATTATTGCTGACAACTGAAATGATGCCTCACTCCCCTTGCGCTCGCAATTGAAAAGTCTGTTTTCTTCAATGCTGTTCCAGGGCTGGAGGAGTGTTGAGTTGCAATCACAACTGTTGCCCGTATTGATAACCAGCAAGCTAATCTGAAGATCAGATTCTGGCCTGGAGTGGGAGAGAAGCCTCTTTCTTCCCTAAAAGCTAACCCCCTTCAGGTGGATTCAGATGGAAATGTCAGCAAGCCGGAGCTGGGCTCGCGGCTGTGCAGCTCAGCATTGCTTTTCGCTGAAGGAAAAAAAACAACCCTCAGAAGAACTGAGCCCCTTCCTCCTTTGTGTAAGTGAAAAAAAAAGCCCATCTATATAATGTTACAGGATTAGCATTAAACAGTGCTAGGCTTAAAGCACCGTTCAAAGGCAGTGCCCCAAAGTTTAAATGGAGTTACATTTCCATCCAAGTCTTGCTTTACTTTCTGTAACGCAACTTAGTTCTGCTTTTACAGATGGAAAAGGAAAAACCTACCCAGTGCAGCATGCTGTCTCCAAATCTGCTGGAGAGGGTTTCAGTGCTGTTGCTGTTTCCACCCTCTCTGGAAGGACTGACTCGTATTTTCACTCAAACCGGTGGGGAGTTTCATTGGGGGACTGCTGTGAGCATTATTAGTTTTCACTCATACAACCTGCAGTTTCTACAGGGATTTTCCATGTGTCTGGTGCCCACAGCAGCTGGGGAAGTTTGCTGCTGAAGTCCTCTCTCAGCACTAACTCCCTTCTCTTGCAGATGCCCACAGCCCAATCTTTTCTCTAACTCCATCACCCTTGCCCTCCACCTTTAATGGCAGTGTGTCTCTGCAAGTCCAGGGATTTTGCTAGACACACAACTACCCTGAGGGCCAAAACCGTGGGCTGCAGGTGTAGCTGAGGTGAAGACGTGTTGTCCACAAGCGTGCAATTACGTACCTGCGGGACAGGGACATAAAGGGCTGAGCAAGGATGCCCTGGTGCTCCGTGCCCTTGCCCTGTGGCCACCCGAACTGAGTAACTACCAAGGATGCTTATTGTTCCTTGGCACTCGGTGGCAGCTGCTGCTTGATGAACGTTTCCACCTGTGAAAATGGGCCGGCTCCCGCACACTCTTGCTGATGGTGCATGGGAGCACCGCTAGCCCCGGAGAGTGGTACCTGCCAAAGCTTTGCAGGCTGTAAGCCTCAAACTGTGTAACAGACCAGAGCTCTTCCTCTGAGCCCAATCTGTAGCCTAAGAGAAGATCTCTGCTTTAATTTCATTCACATCGATGTCAGATAAGGGAGGGAGAGGCAGAATAAGGGCTGAGGGGTAAAGGAAGCCATCGGCAGAGCCCCAGTAGAGAGCTGACTTTTACAGCCTGCGTTAAGGCTCAGGTAACACAGGCGGTGCTCCAACCCCAGCAGTCTGTCGTGGGAAAATGGCCATGTACTCACAGACAAAACCACACAGTCCAACCTTGGCAGAAGAAGGATTTTTCCCTTCTGAGTTTTTGGGTGGGGGCCTTTTGCTACCTGTTTTGCCTGCTAGGAGGCAGGTACTCCTCCTGTGGTGCTCGTACACCCGCTCTCTGCCCTTTGTCAGGAATGGAGAGGCAACAGGAATGCCAGCAGTCAAACAAGAACCACCTAAAAGCCCTGACTTTTTTTCCAGGACCCCAGCTGCTCCTAGAAATGTGTTTAGTAAGTTCACACTGAAAATGCCGTATCTTACCTCAGCAGCTTCTTTTAGTACATCAGGGCACCAGGCAGTACACCGCCTCCAGAGCAAATCCTAGAGTTTGCTTTCTCTTCATCCTCCAAGCATGGCCTTGCTAGCAGGAAGCTTCTCTTTTTTAAAATCTTTTTTTTCCCTTTTCTAAACCAACCAGTACTTTAGGAGGGCAGGGGGATTATAAAGCACTGACTGATATTCTGGGGGCATATTTCTTCCAGCCTGCCACTCCATGTACCCTGGCTCTTCCTTTCCCCCCCATACAAATTTTAAACTTTACCAGCCACAGGAAAATCAATTGACTCTTCTCATCCTGTTTTGTAAGACAGAGAAAACTGGTGAAAATAGGTTTCCCTCTGCTCCTTTGTCAGTTTAATATTCTGGTCCTGTTTGTCCTGGGCAAGTCTACACTGATGAAGTTTGATTAGGTTTCACTGTCTCTTTGGGGAAGACTTTGTCTTCTAGGCTATTTTCTTTTGGCAGGGGATGCTCCCATCATGCTGTGCTGAGCACATTGGAGCTGAACAACCAACCACTTTTTCTTTTTTTTTCTTCTAGAGGAAAATTTCTTTCCCATGCCTGACCTCAAGAAAAACCAGATGAGACAAAGTGGTCTCTGGCTGCTTGACCTCAGAAAGCAACCACAGGCAGTGCCCTGTTGCATTCCCATTTCAAGGGAGCTGGTCCAGCCCAGTGAAGATGCCTTGGCAAGGGGTTTTCCTAGGAGCTGCGTCTCATCCAGAGGAGCAACGTACCTCCTCCTGCCTCTCCCCAGGATCATTCAGTGGAGGCCAGCATGGCTAAGCCCATGACTACTGCTTCAGTGGGTCATAATGCACCCCCCCCCCCCCCATCAGCAACTACAAGCCTTTCCTCAAGGGTGAAACTCATTTTAACCCCAAGGCCAGTCCTACCAAGGACACGGAGCAGGTAACAGAGCAAGCTCAAGCCTTGTTCCTCACCTGGAAGTGGAGATGAGTCACCGCCACAGAGAAATACAGTCCAGAAGAAGAGTAGGTTTCCAGCACCATGACTTCTCCTTTTGAGAAGCAGCATCTCACACAAATGAGGTGGCTGAGCCCGACCTCACCAGGCAGACAGCTGGCACAAACAGTCAGCAGAACAACAACAAAAAAAAATCTCAGCAGCTTTCACTCTCCTGAAGGTCTGTGTTAAGCATGTGGGTGAGACGGAGGGAAACGTTTTGCTTCAGGAAACACAGAAGTGCAAAACTCAGGATGCTTTTTTTGTGTAAAAACTTACATTAAGTTTATTGAACTGATCCAAACCAATTACCTGTTTGGCTTGAATTCCACCACTAAGTCTGCGAGCAAACCAAAGGCAAACTGTGGGAGCGGGAAGTATATTCCCCATGAGAGAAACCAGAACAAAAAATGAGATGGACTTAGGGTTCTTCCTTTTTCTTTAAAATTACATATGGATGCATCATTAATAGGGAGCAAGAATAGACCTTCATGTTTAAATTATATTTGAAGTTTCCAGTAGCTGCAGAAAAGCAATCACAGAGGCAAAGGCCTGAGATGGCTAAAGCCCCTCTAACGTTGCTCTGGGGAAGGCATCTCTCTAACCACCTACAAAAGTGCCACATTCAAATGAGGGAGGTACAGCTGCCAGGAATATGTATTTTAGCCTCTGGGCTGCTTTCAGCACCTCGTTTGCATTTTCAAATCTGCACAGGAACAGAACCTACAAAATCTCATTTACAAGCAAAACCAGCAACCGATAGCGGCCGTGTCAGCTTCTTCGGATTACAGACCTGAGTAGGTGAGGGCAGACCGAGAGCCTCTCCCCAAAGCAATGAGCACCATTAGGCGCAGTTCCTCCAAGCTGCTCCAAGCCACCGCGGGGCGCACTATCATCTGCCACTAGGATGTACGCAACTCCCAATAAAGGGAGTTACAAATCCCACCGACTGAGCAGAAGACAGTTGCCATGCCATGCATATTCATAACATCGCCAGTTAAGCAATCCGCCTGAAACATCTGGTCAAAACATGGATATTTAATAGGAATGTATCCAAAAACACAATGGCACAGCATCTAATCTCAGTACACGGAGCCGTGCGACACTTTGGTATATAGCTGTCACCTAATTCCTTCCAAACCAGGTGCTTTGCCCGCTGTGTAGACTGCCTGGGGCAGACTTTTATGCACGAACTAGCATGAACAACAAAACAGTTCTTGACAAAAGTAGCCCTCAGATAGAAGGACACAAAAGCTAGAGAAGCTTGGAAATCTATTTTGTTTTCTCAAAGGAATGCAACATAACAAGGGACCTTTTGCTAAAATGGGTATATGCCAGCAACACTGGGACACAGCCCCTCTTGACATTGCATCGATTTAAATCAAACCACCAGCCTTCTCGGGACCCTCTGGATTCTCGGCACCCACCGTTAGTCCCAAACTCCCTCTCTCGCTCAGAGCCCTTCCCTCTCTCCCCAAGACATGGCTCCCTGTTAAGCAGCAACATGGCACACATACAAGACCCTTTCCCAAAAGGCATTACAAAAGGAAAGCGAGCCAACTTGGGATATTTTGCCACATCAGTGGCATGCCATTTGGTCCTACTTTCCAAAGTCAATCATCTGGACGCATAAACTGTCCCCAGGTTTTGGGCATGACTCCTTCTCCTTGGGAAGCCAACCAAGATTTTTGGTTTCCACCCCACAAGTGCTCTGCTAGCTGCGCAGAAGGTGAATGGCTTGAGAACGTTGTCCAGAAACAACCTTACCCTGATGAAGTGGCAAGGCGGCAATACTCGTATTGTGACTTTTGCTGACCTGAACAGACCAGGGGAGCCAGTTTGGGTGTTAGCACCAAATCCCCAGCAGCTGCATAGCGCTTGTTGACCTCGTATGCCAGTAGGTGTTCTCTTTTTCCATCTTCCAGTTCCTACCAGGTCCACCATAAATAAAAGCATGATTTGCTGACAGTTCTGAGCTGGTACGGTGACAGCACCATTCCCTCTGCAGACAGGCTAACCTTTTGTGGGCAAACAAATGTAAAAGAACATTTTTGGGTCTTCTTTAACATCCTACTCAATTCTTTAATAGTCTTTGTTTATTTCCTTCTCTGAAACAGAGACATTTAATTGTGCTGAGGAAGTTGGTCAGTAGTTACAGCATCTCATTAATACCAGTTACAATGCCATAAATTTACCCACATAGGCAATTACTTCTCTATAGAATTAAGTCAGAGATACTTTTGCATCCCTGTCGGTTGCTTACCTCTGACACTGCCGTGACTGAGGGATAACCTACTTAAACTGGAGGTCATGGGGAGAAATAGGCTTCTAATATTAAACAATCTTCATAAAACTTTGTTTTATAACAAAATATCTTATTAAACACAACTTTTCCTATGCGTATGTATGTATATATCATACAGAAGTGTTGGCTTAAGAGTTCTGCTATAAGGCAGCAAATGCCTTTCTCTGCCCAAATGGAAAATACATCTTCAGTAAAGCTCTAGCTTATAAAAGCATCATCTTATGCTACACTGCCACCATCTCCCCACTCTTTTGTTTTACAGGTACCACAGCTCCGCATCTACGTGCTGCGGCTTCTATGCTACCTACTGCGAATCTTGCTGCGTTTCCTATTGCTCATCTCAACAGGGCCAGGAGATTGACTTTTTTGGCAGGGGGATGAGGCACAAATTATTTACTTGTCTTAAATCCTTCCAGTTTTAACCATTACTCTGGATGCGGAACCACTTCCCTCCGAACAGTCCCCACATCCTGAACCTGAAGACTATGAGATAATACTTTGTCCCCTCCCCATCCTACCCCACC
>JANZLQ010000086.1:4571247-4588924 GCA_026212715.1 Elanus axillaris
TGTTATCATTATAATTACTTTCTTCTTTTCTGTTCTATTAAACTGTTCTTATCTCAACCCACGAGTTTTACTTTTTTCCCCCGATTTTCTCCCCCCTCCCACTTGGGGGGGGGGAAGGCGTGAGCAGCTGCGTGGTGTTAGTTGCTCGCTGGCGTTAAACCACAACACTGCTCATATGGTTCTTTTGTACCCCAATAATAAGCACCCTGGGGACTTTTATAATCACCCCTTGCAGCCTGGCAGATGCTGGCTGCCAGAGCAGAGTATGCTGAAGAACTGAACCTGGCTAAAAGTGTCTCTGATGCTCTGCAGATAAACAGCAGACCAGACAAGCAGAGGACTTGTTAAAAACCTAGAGACACACAGACATCACTCAAGAATACAGCCAATATTGGACTGCACACTTGGTGCTCCTTTCTAACCCACGACATCCAAAGAGAGAAATTATTCTGTCCATTTCCCTCCCTTTCCGATCCCTTCGAGCTGCAGCCCAAGAAGACATGCAATGCAAGCAGGAGGGTTTGCTGTGAGAGAGCATGCTGTTTGCTTATCGCACGCTACACCTCGACAATCTTGAGGGGGGCTGCTTACACTCTTAAGGTTTTCATGCCCAAGCATGTCTTCTTCCTCTGCTTGAGGCAGCACTGCAATGCAGATGCCATACCCCCAGAAACAACATGCATGTGTCCTCATTAGATTCTAATTACAAACCAACTTCGGAGAGACCACACCGGATTTGGGAGCAAAGAAGAGGAAGCTTTAGCAACACACACACACAAAATCCCTCTGTAAAGAATGCCAGGTTTCCCTTCTTACAAGGGCTGCTGCATACAGGTCCAGGAACTGAAACCCAGCCCTCGGCACTAGGGACACTCTCAGCCATCTGCAGCCTTCCTAGAAAATAGTCTGTAGTGGCACACAACTCCTCCAGAACAGAACAACCCTCTTTAGTAGCTGCACAAGTCTCTTGGAAACGCTGCACAGATGAAGGGATTCAGACAAAGAGCCCATTGACCATGAAAAGGGCAGTAACAGTGTTTAAAGGTTAAGAAATCAGAGGGGGAGGCAATTATCTGGTATCTTACCAAAACAGCATAAAGCTAGCACTTTGGTCAAGATCAGACCAGCTTTTTGGATGGGTCAGATATTAGTAATTTCTTACATGAGCTCCCACCTGGAAACCAACCACAGTTGTGTGTTGTACTGTCTTAACTACATGGGTGCACACAGCCTGTTCCCAAAGTCCATATCCTAACAGTAGCATCATGCTTGTGTAAAGCTATATCCCACTGTGTCCTTCTCAACAATATATGGGTCCTGGACATGCAAGGCATCTGTCAAGCACAATACCCAGAGACACAAGGCCAGCAGGAAAAGATTCAGAGCTTGCCAGCTATTTATTTACCTTCCTTCTCAGGCACAAGCCCTTCCTCCTGAGCTCAGGGTGGCACACCCGTTCCACCAAGATCAAAGGGCTACCCAAACCTTAGCTTGCCTCCCAGACTGAATCCAAATACACTGCTTTCAGCACAAGGGCCTGCCTTGCCTTCTCCTGACTGGTTTTCCAGGTTAGCCCAAACCCTGTTCACCAAAAGGCAGGACTCTGCTGCAGCTGTTGGGCTCAGCTGCCCGGCTATTCTCCCTTTCTAGAGCCACAGAGAGATGTGAAACAGTTTTCTTAGAAATAAAATGTTATGGAAAATAATCCATTTGGGGACCAGCACCATGAGTTCACAGTCCCTGTCTCCCCTTCCTCTCCCCTACATTCTCCACCTCGGCTGCTATCCCTTCCAATACTTCTTTCTACTTTTCTGCTTCAAGAGCTCCTAAAATTTACAAGCCGGGATTTGTCCTCAGAAAAAGGCACAAGAGGGATCACCAGCTGTCTTATCTCCCTGACTACTTTAGTATCCTTCACCTCTGAACTGACCCCTGTACACCTATATATATTATACACCTATACTATAATTGCTAGACCTATTAGTGTTCATACAAAATGCTGTGCCCTCATTCCCCATTCCAGCCTTCCCATGCCCTTCCTGTACTGGCAGGTCAATACACAGTGCTTTTGAAAAACAAGAGACATTTTACCTAAGAGTTAAGCTGGCGGAAACACTGACCAGCCAGCGTAAACACCAATCAGATTCCGTTAGCACCTTTGTCATCCGTACTGGGCCATACCTTTGACCTTCTCTACCTCAGTTTGTCCCTACCTCTGTCTGTCCCCCCTGGACACACACCCACACACTCTTGTCCTATCCCCTTTCTGTAAAGAAAGGGCTATGAAGCTTTGCTATCTGAATAGTGCATGAGGGTTCTAGGGAAAACGGCACATAAATGCTGTGGCCTGATCCTCCATGATCCTTCCTCAGCCCATTAAGAAACAGTAAGTAGATGCTGGCACAGAGAAGATACCGACTGAACAGCGTCTGTCAAAGTTCATTAGTTTAGCAAGATTAACAGATCATTGGGCATACTTTTTTTGGCAAAGAAAACCCATCAGACTTGCTATTTGCAGGCCTGAAGGTAAGGGGACAGCTTCCCTTCACCAGTCACATTCCACACTCCAGATGGTCAAGAGAATTAGATGCCCCAGCCTGGCACCAGAGAGCACAATCTGTACTGGCTTTTGGGGGCTCCCAAACACAGCTGGATTATGAAGCTAGCCATCGGGGAGGCCAGGAAGCAATGAAGATCATGAACTGAACAGTCATGTTGTTTAATGGCACTTGACTGGACACTTTAAGACCAAATTTGACTCAGAAGTGATTCTGCAACTCTTCAGACAACACTCTAATATAACAAAACTCTAATATAATGACATTAACTAAAACTGACTGAGGAAGGCAAGACAGGAGGAAGGTGAGGGATGTTTTTTTCATGGAACAACTAGCTCACATTTCCCATGTAACATCATCTGTTCAGTCACCTTTTCTTTTGCCTCGCTGCCCATCTGTTCCTGCTCTCCATTCCACAACAAAGAGTTCATACCTGAATGGGACTTCCTCCTCTGGGAACTCCATGTAATACCGGATGAAGAATCGCTCCGAGTCCTCTCGCTCCCCATCAGCAACGATGCTTCCATTGAGCTTGACAATAGATGGCAACCTGCATGCAGATACCAAGAAATACAGTCAGCAAGAAGAGAAACCCAGACAGGGTGACCAACAAGACAGTCACCATCAAAAGCTACACGCCACAAGACTAACACCAGGAGAATCCTGCCAGGTAGCTTAGGCCTCGGTCCTCTCAAGAGAGAGGGCGAGTCCCATGCAGTTTCTCCAAACAGATTCAAAATTAAGCATTTTCATTTTGCCGCATATATGCATCACATGTAGAGGCATGTATGAGATTCAAAAAATTCTCTGAGAAGTAGAGAAGTTAGACTTCCACTACTCCCACTTTCCCACACTACAAAAAAAAATCTCAAATCTTTCCGAGCGGTGAATTCATACAAAACTCTATCTCCTAACATGTTGCCTCTTCCCTCAATTACCCACTCCAGCCATTCATTGCCATGTAACACTTCTGCTGAGCAGAATAAACAAGCAACAGACCTGGCTATTAGCAGCTTCCTGCGCTCCTCAGTGGTGTAGGACTGCAGCAAAGGGATTCCTAGCAATTTTACTTCCTCGAGCTTGGGGAAAGAATTTAACTTGTCAATGTCCTCCCAGCAATGCAGACCTGCTTGGAAGAAAAGACTTGCTTAAACAAACACATAATACATCATGTATCCAAGATAATCAGACACAGCCAAAGAACATACATGATAGGGTGAGCGTTAGCTTTTTGCTTATGATGCGCTGCAAAAAAATCTCCTTCATTTGCTTACAAGACAGAGTAATTTAAATTCTCTCACGCTGCTAGAGATATGATCTTCATGGCTGATTGGGGAGCTTAGTTTTTTATGGACCATTCAGTCTTTGGCCTCACTGCCGAGGACCGACTAGCATCAGTTATGATGGCTGCATCTATAAAGGGATGCTGCCTTAAGTAGTACTGAAGTCATCAGGACTTCTGTCATTCTAGGCATCACTAAATAGCTATCAAATGGCTTTACCTCACACACATGACCACCTTGGGTCCCATTTCCACTCATGACCCAATGGTAAAACAGTCCCAGAAGCCATCCAGCCATTTAATAAAAAAGGCTTTAACTTAATTTCATCCCCCTCAAGACCTGAAATCTGGGATAACAAGGCAAGCAGAGAGGGTAAAATAAAAAAAGCTGAGGATCGAGCAACAGTACGGCACTGATGATGTGGCGAGATCAACACTGCTGTGGCTGTGGAAACATTTACCACGATGCTTTTCCAATGACTGTTCCAGAAGCTTACACTAGCAACGCGAGTTAGAAAACTGGTTTCTCTGAACAACATTCAACAGCTTCACCCACACAGTACAGAAATGTGAAAAAACAGAAAAATTATCAGTTCAAACAAAATCAGGGGTCCCATTTGAGCTAAGCCTCTCAGGAAATGTCAAGTTCAAGCCCAAACCATGTGTCACAACCACAGCTCAGAGGAGGCTCTTTTCAGAGCAGAAACAAAACTCCTATAAGTATCACTGCACCATGTGCAAGGCAGGCAGAGAGAGCTTCCTTTCCCCATAGCACTTGCAAAACCTCTGCCAAGGCCAACTATGCCTAAAGCCATCCTCTGGGTATCAGTATCAGACACACTGACAGGCAAATTGAGTAGAAGTGTGTGACAGGAGGAGAACTCTTCCACCTGATCTCTGAGGCGCAGCATCACCGAAGAGTGCTCAGTACCTCTCTGGATCACACCGCTCTCAAAGGGCCAAAAGCTCTCATAGCTGGGAGAAAGCTAGTGCAGAGAGACAACCACCTTTGCAGAAGAAACTGCTATCAGCCATGGCACCTGCCTTGGCAGGAAAATCCGTTCATCCCTTCATGACCCCATTGAGCTATAACTTTACTAAAAAACATTATCTTTAGCTCATCCCTAACCTCTGCTAACCTAAAAGAGCCTGCAAAAGGAGGCGCTAGTTTGCAGTCTTCACATGACAGAATTTTGGAGTGCAGCAGCTTTCCCCCCAATAACCCCACAAAAAAAAAAAGAAGTTTAACATGTTCCTTGGGATTTCTATTTGACTTTCAGCTCCCCAAACATCAAAATGCAATACAGAATCCAGAGTTCTTAAGTACCTGGCATCAAAATTGCAGACCTACTTACCACAGAGGCACTTGCTCCTCAGTGAGACAGTGCTTTCAAATCCAGCTTAACAGGCTTTTCTTCCTCTAGTTAGCTTTAAGCTTTTATTATAGGGATTCCTTGATGATAACATTGAAGAGCATGTTAATAAAGTACCTTCTACCTTGGCTAACACTTAACTATCACTTGCACAGCATATAAAGCTGTAAAGAACGAAAGACGATGATGCATTAAGTAGTCCTCCAGAAGAACTTCTGGCGTACATGTTATCTCACAAACACGTCACAGCCCTCATGAGCTGCCCCACAGATCCTTCTCTCTGAGCATGGAGTGCCCTTCCCAATAAGCCAAACACTTATTCTCTTTCTGGAGCATTGGCTGAAAGTTCTCTGGGGCTGAAGTGTAAAAGCAGCCTTGAGCATAACTTGTGGTGAGCTTCCAAGCACAGATGACAGACAGCTTTTGCTGGTGAATGCTTGGCCCTTACATGCCACATACCTACACATACGCTCATTTTACCCAAGATAAAACAGGGAATAAAAGGAAAATGGGATTCTTTCATCCCCTCCACTGCCAGACATTTATTTATCCTTCTCCAGCCAGGAGCACCTGAGGCAGGGACAGGAAACAGGGAAACTACTATTGTATAAAACTTTGCCAGCTCATTTTGAGTAACTGCCAGTCCACAGTACAGTGATTCATCTTTTAGATAACTACTAACTACCAAAAGCAGCAAGTAAAGCCCACAGACAGGCAAGTTGACTTCTTGCCTGTTTTCCTCTCCTAACACTACATTCTTCAGGTCACTGCACTTCAGTACACCTGCTTGTGTGGCCCTGCATTAGCACCATTAGGAAACTAGACTTCAATATGATAGGTCTGTTGGGACTACATCTATCAACAGCTTTTCAGTTCTGCCAAGAAGCCAGGATAGATTGGGACAAAGGTCACTGAGCATTTTAATCTCTGCTACGGCAACAGAACTATCGCAAAGGTTTAGGCTCTTGCTCAGCACTTCTGTCTTCACTTGCCCCCTCTCATACTTTGCAGGAAGCAATGCTGACTGCAGGCTACTTACTGCTAACACAGGCATAAGAAGCAACCACCCCAAGGCCAAAGTTTCAAAAAGCACAAAGCAAGTGTGTTTTTAAACCTACTCAGGAGGAAAGACTCCAATCAACCGCTGTCACTTACGCTGAGAACAAAAAGCATACTGCTTCCAGGCTCTCACCTGACTTGTGCAAATTGATGGATCGTAGGTTGGGGAACAGCCTTGCTAGAGAATCTTCTGACTCTTCAATGGTTGTGAGGTTGTTGTTAGCCAGAATAAGTGTATCCAGTGATGGAAACATAATTCCTAATTTTCTAATTTCAGTCCAGTCTTGAAGATTATTGTCAGTTATGTGGAGTAATTTGAGAGACTGACAGCAAACTGGAGAACAAGACACTGTTTCATAGTCGTTAAGGCACAGGAAGAGCTCCTCCAAGCTGCACAGGGGAGAAAGATCGTATTATCATCTCAACATACCTTGAGAAATAGCTACCCTCTCAGGTACAGGGACATGCATACACAACTTTAACACAAGTTTCTGTAACAGCTCTTACATGATTTGAAACCTTGGTGTAGAGAAGACCTTAGAGCACTCCAAATGGAGTGTTTCGACCATGTTTCTGCTCCTGTCCATAAACTTCCTCCACAGATGAAAAACACCTCTAAGTCTTTCCCTATCCTCCCAGTATTAACTGTGTAACAGATTGCTCAGGGTGCTGTTCCAACAAGCCACCAACCCAACTCCAATGGTGATTGGTACCTGCTCTCAATGTTCACCACTTAGTTTTAAAAGGTAGTTTTATACAACGCAAATGACGCTTTTTTCCCCGCATCACTGGTTCTGCCAAAGATTCCCATTAAAGAAAGAACAAGTCCCACCAAGTTTTCAGACAACTAAACTAGCTCTCCTAATCCCAGGGAAGCATACATTGGCCACGAAGGATATACCGCTGCCATCATCTCCGCTTACAAAGCTGTACAAAGAGGAATCTGTTATCAAAATGAAGCCACCAAGGACATTCGTGGAAATAGAATGCCACTGCCAAGGTGGACCGTGGCCAAGCCACAGAAATCAACACTTTTGTACAGAAAAGCATGATGAAATATTACTTGTCAAGTGGCCAGACCCTCAGACTTACATCCCATTCAAAAGCTATTAGTACAGGTACGCACTGCACCATTCATTCTGTAGTGACTCAGAGGAAAGTGTGTCACCTCCTACACTGTCAGGGTGATTATCCATCTCTGGTATTTAGATTTGGATGAGAAGCTCCAGGCTTTGCAGCACCATACAAGTTCAGCTTTTAAGACAATGAAAAGCATTCACCTGGCCTGTTTCCAAGCTCCCAAAGAAAAAAATTCCCTTTTTCTCTACCGATCATGTTTGCATCCTCACACCCCTCTCATCCCTCACCACGTGAACTGATAAGCCAGCCTTGACTGCGTGCAGCAAGCACCCCTTTCTAGGCCCAACTCCCCATGCTTACTCTGGTAATTCCTGCAGGATTGTGTGGACTGTTTCCCAGGAAGCTTTGCTGTTGTTGAGCACAAGTTTGCGAACACCAGCGAAAGACCCAGCACACCTTCTCTCTAAAACGGACAAACTGAGAGGGTTGGAACTCAAGTTTAGAAACTCCAAGTGGGGAACGTTGGACACAATTTTACTGACCTAAGTGGGGAGGGAAAAAAAAGAGAAAGAAAGAAATGCGTATCAGGCAGTAATCGGACCTCATGCAATAATACCCCGTCTCCTAAAAGGGGGCCCTTCAGAATCACCACAAGCCAAAGAAACGCTATGGGGAAAAAAGTAAGGCTTCTGGATAACTACCTGTAATTCATACTCCAGCTATTCCCTGATCTAGATTGATTGGTTAATTGCTCATTCACCTCAACAGTTCAGTTAATTACACTCTCCAAGCAGCTTGATAAGAGAAAGCCAGTCTCTTGGGAGAGGTCATAAAATCCACCTCAACACCAAGCTTAAGCAGCAGCACATTACAGGAGCCAGCATGCTGTACCCCCCTTCTAGCAGGGAGACAACAGGCACGTCTCTCGAGTTTAGGGCCAACACTGATCACTTGCTCAGCTTTCCACTGCTCCCTGCTAGCCACAGACCTCACCATTTTGCCCAACATAGAAGACAGATAGAAGCTCACTGTACGCATACAATTAAGTTCTTATTTGATTCCATTACTCTCAATACAGCAGCTTTCTTACAGTGAATCCAAATGTTTGGGTAACTCTGCTTGGGGCTACTTTGTCTTTTTGTGTGTACAGATGTGCAGATAAAGGCAAAGTAGCAGAGAGGTGAGGAAGAAAGATCAAGAAAGAGAAAAAAAAGCCAGTGATGACGACTGTACAGCTCTGGAATGCAGGATACATAACGGATAGTGTGACTGGGGTAGGTGCTGATCTAGATACTGCTAATATGCAGAAAGATAGGTGAACAAGTTATTTAGAAGATCAATTTGTAGTCATCTAATAATGATTAAGTGAACAGAACAGCCAGACAGCATCAATTCGTAAAGAACACATCACATCGATCTGATTTTCCTCTTTGACTGGGTAACTGATTCAGTGGGAAGTAGTATAAGAGAATGACAGCTTCTGACGCCATCTGCA
This sequence comes from Elanus axillaris, assembly GCA_026212715.1. Taxonomy (NCBI): domain Eukaryota; kingdom Metazoa; phylum Chordata; class Aves; order Accipitriformes; family Accipitridae; genus Elanus; species Elanus axillaris. The sequence goes on from JANZLQ010000086.1 coordinate 4,580,095, forward strand.
CACCAGTCACATAGGCAAACTGGGGACTTACAGTGCCCGGGATAGCACTGTAAGTTAAGAGTTCAATACAAAGCTAGCAGACATACAGAGGGAGTGTTCTAGCAGAATGCTACTTGTTATGTTTTCAGTGACCAGAATAATTGAACACTATGTGTTTTTTTAATCTGCGGGTGATAGTAAGGTGGGAAAGGCTGCCATCATGTTGTGGTACAAGACTAGAGGCCAAAGCAAAGCCATCTGAGGAACTGAAGTTCAATTCAAGGATAGTCAAAGTACTACCATTCTGGGAAAAAAAACATTCAGCCAGAAAATAATTACAAGTCAGAGAACACCTGGCTAGAGAGCCCCACTCCATAAAGCAAATGGGATGGGAGGAGATGGGGCAGACCACGACATACACAGGCCAATTAACAGGGCCCAGTTGCTAGCAAAGAGCAATTGTCTCATGTGGAGGTTGAATTCAAGTGTTGCATACGTGATGCTGAAAGTAATTAGTCTGCCTCACTTCGCACCTTATCTTAGTGATGACAAGTTTTGGGCACTACTCATTCGGAATGAAATAGACAAACTGGAATGACATCAAAGCAACAAAATCAACACAGGATTTAGAAAAAATGGCCTGTGATGAACGATTGGAAGAACTGGGTTTTTTCAGTATTGTACTAAAAGAGGAAAAGGAGAGGTGAAAGCTCTTCTTCGTGGGTACAAAAGGCTGTTGTATAAGGAAAGGCAATGAATGCTCCTCCATGCCTGCTGAGAACAGGGCATGGAGCAATTGGTTTAAATTGCAGCATAGGAGACTTAAGTTACATAGCTTAGACTATCAGGTTATTAGCTAAGCATGGGAACAAGATACCCAAGGATCTGGAATCCCCATCACTGGCAGTTTTTAAGAGTTGAGTAGATATTTATCTGTTGTGGATGGGCTACGAAAACTTAATCCTGTCTCAGAGGGGCCAAAGTACACAGAAAGCCTTTCATTTCCTGCTTTACTGCAGCTCATGCAGAAGCCGGCAAATTGTGCTGTCCAGTGTAGCCTAAACAGACTGAACAAATAGCAGGGTGCAAGGCATGCAGCTTGCAAGTGACAGCTCTCCCAGCTGCTTACCCAATGCAAGGCCAGCCCCACTGAGAGTAAGAGGCAGAACAGGGAGTGGAGAGGCCGCACCTCATTACTGTGGGAGAGGGCCTTTTGGAGTCAGAATAAAACAAGTTAGGAGACACTATCCCAGTTCTTAGCAGATATGCCCTCAGTACAAAACCATCTTCTCTAGCTTTAATCTCAACAGACAAGCCTAAGATCTCTTTCCCACCCACTGAGCTAATACCTTCTAGCCTAACAAGAAAATAACAGGAACAGGGAAACCTATCCCACTTTGGACTTTGTGACCCCGGTGCCAGAGCTGGGATGTTTCTGCAAATGCTGCATTCACTACCTTTTTAAAGACATAGGAGTTTGATGCAACAGGAATGCATGATAATTTCTATGTTGCACATCCTATTCTTTACCATGTATTTCCAACAATAAACACTAACATAAAAGCAGAGCATAAGCCAATGAGGAACTGTTAATGACACTTGAACAGATTGCGATTATTTTACTTGTATTACACTGCATTTATCTAGCATATTTCACCCAAGCACTTCAGAGGATTTTACAATAGCATTTAGCATTAATTAATGAGGCCTCAGAAATATCCTTTGAGGTAAATGTTATTAAACCTGTTTTATAGATAGGGAAGCAAAAGCAGAGAAAGAATAAATACCTTGCTCAACATCACAGAATTGGTGGCAAAGCTGGGAATCAGCTCCCATTACTTGGACCTCCTCAGGTCTTACTCTGTTAAAAGCTGCACTGCTCATTAACCCAGAAATGCCAGTACTGGTGCTTTGCACAATAAAAAAAAAAAAATTGTGTATATTTGTCACCCACAGGCCAAGATTGTAAGTCACGAGGTAAATGAAGTGACCAAACGGATTAAATTAATCACATTTATTGTTCAGTTTTTGTCAAAGTAAATAAGCATCAGCTTCAGAGAAGGAAGCCACAAAAAACGGAAATCTCTCTCCTTTAAACGAGCGAAGTAGTCTTACAACCTGCAATGCATTTGCAGTCACAGTAATAGCCATCAAAGTTATTCAGAAAGGTGCACATGTAAGCATTTTACCTCATGCCAGTCTTCCAGTTTATTGTCAGAAAGATCTAGCTCAGACACATGAGCACAGAAGGCGGCGATTTCATTCTCATCCCCTGCACAGGTTATGCCACAGCTGTTCAATACTAGCACGCTTGGAAGGTTGAGGCGATCTGAAACAGGGAAAAAGAAAAGATGCCCTCTGGTCAGCATTGCATTGCTTAGTTACAGAAGGTAAAAACAAGCACAAACAAACATGACATTCAGCAAAAGAAAAGATGTACCAGTAATTCCACAATTTACACATACTTAAGGATCTCAGGATAAACATGGATTTTATGACAAGTGACCGACATCAGTCAAGAAGTCTTCTTGTGTCTAAACATGAAGTACCACTCAGTATCAGTACTCTTCAATTACTACATGCATTTCTGTCCACATCACAGCAAGGATGGGCCAGTCCTTTGTAGTTTATAGTATGTCTCATATCAGTTCTTGCCAGAACTCATGCTCTTCCCCAGGCATCTGCTACTGCAGATAGGATACAGGACTAGGTGGACTGTTAGTTGCACAGGGTCAGACTCCCTTATAATCTTGTACTCAGCCCACTTGGGGTTAGTAACAGCAAGGACATATTTAAACCTTTCTTTTTCAAGCTTTCCATTTTCAACAATGCAGAATGTATAGCATTCTTCCAGCCTGGAAAAACTTAGCTCTCTACTCTGCCTTTTACATTTCTGCTTCGGTTTTGCTCTAGTTTCTTCTCATGCAGTTAAACGTTCTCACAGTTATTTCACATACAAGGACTTGGATCTCAGTCACAGCTTGATTTGTTAAGGCCAAAACATGACAAAGTTAAAAGCTGTGGATTTGTAACAGGAAACCTGTTCGACACAAGGAATCTACATGTATGCAAGGCAAGCCATCGGTCTTATGCTCTTTCACATACAGTGTGTCTCTCCCACCTCTATGGAATATCAAAATCTGTTAAAATTTAACAAGCTTTTTCCTAAAAAGGTGGCCCTTCTTCTCTCTCCTTAATATTTTACAGCTACATGACTAGAAGTTAATTCTAGAAGCAGTCAATTATCTGGAGTGATCTGAGTTTTCAAGTTTCCTGGCTCATTAGCGTTCGGCTTCTTTGAAGGATAGTGCTGTACTTGGGGAATTAGTCACAAGTACTTGTAAGTCATGTCTCAGTCACGTTTTAAGACTTACAAATGCGCCTTCTTTTCAGCATCCAAACAGCTCAGGTAAGCACACAGGAGGGAGGGCATTGACTGAATATTCCGTCAGGCCAATTTTCTGTTTGTGTCAATTTTGAGTGACATGCAGTATATTTTATCCTCAACTGAACTCAGGCCCTTTTTTCTCCTCTGTCAAACTCAGTTACTGTACACTTCATCCAGCTGACTTCCATGGCTATCTTCCCCTCTGGGGCTGGTTATGATACAAATTGACCTGACGGAAATTTAAACTACTCTTACAGATCAAGATGGGCAAAAGGTTACACAAATAAGGGGCAGTTCCGGAGGAATAAATGTGAATCTCAGCCTCACCTGTACAACCCAGGAACCAAATGCTAACATCAGATCATGAGGAAAGACTTAAGGGTGTCAAGTAGATCCAGTGCAAAAAGCAGGAAATAGCGACACAGATTCTGCAGTATAGGAGGCTCAAGGACATACAAGAGCAGCACAGCGCTTCAGACACATATCTATCTGAAACGCTATCAAGGGACTAAGGTCAGAAGCAAAGGAGAGAGGGGATTTCTCCATTAGGTCAGCATAAGCACGGTCAGAGAGCATCTGATGCCTTGAGAAGAGAGCCAAAGTAAATCACAAATTCACTTGAGTCGCTTGTCACAAAAGAAACCTAGCTGGGGATTCAACGACTCATCGCTTGGCTTGAAATATGGTCCACCTCTGTGTACACAGGACTGTACCCGCAGGCATCGATGCAAGCTGATGGCACTGCAGGACACCACTAGCACGTGGACCAACCTTAAATTTAGATCAAGTGTTATGTATTTGTTAAGCCATCTCTGCCAAAATATGTGCTGTTGCAGCCAATAATGACATAGTTAGTATCACTAGTTTGAAGAAAGTAAGTTCCAGGGACTGCTGAACCTTCAAAACTCAGCACTGCACAGGGTCTTATTTCCATCTTTCATTGACAGGATTCTAAGTCTGTTATTCTGTAGAGCAACTTACTTGTTTTTTACAGCAACCTGCTCAGTCACTACATCAACTTTCTGTCTTTGTTAGATGCCAGTCTCTCAGCTCTTCAGTAAGAAACATGTTATATAACACATCGTAGTGTTTCTTTATCTGGTCAATTTAGGGTGACTCTTCTTTCAACATAAGCAAAACAACCAAGAAACCGATCCCACCCAGAACCCCACAGATGCTCAGAAAGACCAGAAGCCTACCTTTCATAGGTGAACCCTGTGGAGTTGCTGGGACATGCACCCCCATACCAGGTCCACGACGATATGGGAAGTTCTCAGGGCTGTATTTCTCACAAAGAACTTGCATGAAACTCCTTCCGCTGGGCTGATCCATGCTCCCTTCTTGGACTTCTAGTTAACACAGAAAAAAACAGAGCATATAAACAGTCAGCAACTAAGAATAACCTGCAGTACTGCACCTGGGGAACACAGGACAGAAAGTGACAAGATGGGTCATCGGTTTTACTTCTGAACTACAGATTAGTCTAGCAAGTTGTATTTCAAATTCAACATTACAGTAAAACATTACCTGAAGAGAAACCAAAATCAAACAGAGGGCCCAAGCTTGAAACATGCTTTCAATCATACCATTACAGGCCAAATACAAGACCTCCTTGCTCAACATGCTCTTACAGGACAACTCCCAATATGCCCCAGGCTGCAAAAGGTGACTTTTGTAACTCACAAGAAGACTGTGAGATATTCACAGGTATTCTCAATCACATTTCCAGGGCAGCAAAGAGGGGAAAGACCAAAGAGCTGTTTATGAGTAAGAGATTGCTTGAACAGGTGCTTTCGTCATGTAACTTCCCTTTTCTGTAACTCAGGACTTTCAGTCAAGATCAGCTTTTTGGGTAAAAAAAAAAAAAAAAAAAAAAAGGAAAAATAACAAGGATACACAGCTCCCTAACTCTTTATAAAGAAACACTATACAAAGCAGATTATGGTTTGTTTTTGTAAAAGCAGGCCGATGCTGTATACAGCTTGGAGCTCAACAGCCTCTGCTAGCAGGACTTCCATCAGTTGGCTCACAGGATGTCATAGAAATACTCAAGTTTGATAGTAAACTCACTCAGGATATCTCGAGGCTCTTGCCTTCGCTGGCAGCAGTGGCTCATTCAAAGCAAGCTTTGCCCCCAAAAAGGAGCATCGTCATTTCTCCTCTGACATCTGCAAAGAACTACAGTTCTTCCGTCCCGCCTATAAACCTGGGCTTCTAATTAGAACACAACTGCTGTGTCATGAAACATTCTTGAGCACATCATTTGGCCAGTCCAAAAAGCAAGTTTTGCCAATTCAATTTTGCAGCTGTTTAATGTATCTGGAAGATAAAAATGCCCTTCATATCTATGCATGTCACAGAGCAGAACAGCACAGGAAAAAGGACTCACCACGTTGTGGGCTGCTGGCCTGCCTAGAAAGATATTGAGTGTCAGCTGGAAGCATACTTGGCACAAAGATACCGCGATAGCCGCCATTCTGCCATACCCTAGGTAGAACTAAGCTGATCTGTCCTACTTTCCTGCACGTACTCTGAACTTGGTATTTTATGGTTTCATGGATAATAAAGGAGTTGAGCTTGATACATGCACAAAGAAAGGGAACCACACTGTTCCCAGGTTTCACAGAGGCCTTGTAGTCCAAAGCAGGGCCTGCTACCCATCACGGACACAGTGGAGAGATCCACATCCACCCATTCTAACACCACAAGGCATGAACTTGCAGGAATCAGCTGCAGATTTCCTACAGCATAGTCATGGAGCAGTGTTTTTACCAAGTGCTGTGTAATTACATTTCTAGTATACTAGCAAAACCCAGCTCACACAGATACCAACATTCTGCACATAAACCTGCACCTCCTGGTGGAAAACCATACTTTTGAGTTCATTGTGGAGCCACACATATTGAAAGCAATGTTGCTAACCAATGCTGAATTAAAGACTCTGCATGCTGCCATAAACTTTCCTTTAGATTTATTAAGGGCAAGGATAGATATAAAATCCTGAACAAAAGTGGTTTAATTAAGGCTCAGGTTCCTTTTGCTAAGAATCACCTGTTTAACAAGCTCTACTTTACTTCTTCGTGAACAGACTACCTAAACCACCCCTGTAACAAAGAACTTTAGTATAATAAGCAGCAAGTTGACCGAAGCCTGTTACAATTTTCATATTATAAAGTTTACATGTCACAAATAGGGACTTAAAGGATTGGTCTTATTTTAAAAAAAAAAACAAAACAAACCCACGCCTTTTTCAGCCCTCAACACCTTGGTTGACTCCTAGCTCAAACTTAACTTCATGTCACTAGTCTATCTAGAATCGAAAAAAAAAATCCTCAACTTGAAGTTTGTGTTAGAAACAAGGCATTTAATTTTATGGTAAAACATTCCACATGCTACAGGAACAATCTGCATTGACAGCCAAGGCTTTAGGCTGAAAGGCCTCATTCCAGAGTAGTTTGGGAGCTCACTACCGTAGGACAGACAGATACTGCTTTCTAAACGCACATTCAGACCTCCTGGTCTGGAAATTCTGGAAGTCCTACCATGCATAAAGCTTTCTGTCCTTCACATTGCTTTTCTATCAACAACAGCTGAAAGTAAAGTAAACAACAGCTGAAAATTCTATATGAGAAAGCAACCTTAACATCACACTAAAGGCAAAAAATTCTGTTTTCAGCTACAGTATGAGAGCAATCCAGAACCGATAAAAAAACCTATTGACATTTATATTCAACAACTTTGAATCGCAAACATTTTCTTTCTCAAGCTTTACTTTTGCATGCCAATGCCACTGCCAGATGACAAAAGTGTCAGGGAGTGGGCAGTCACCTTTTCCACTTCCCTTCCTGTCACATTTCACATAATCACTATAATCATCAGTCACGCACGTGGCTTCTCTGCATCACTACAATTGCTTGAGAGCAAGGATTAACAGAACATGCAAAGAAAGCATGACACATTTCAAGTGAATGTTGTCTGCACAAGGGCAGGACAGGACAATTTGCAAGATGCACATTTCTGAGTGTTTTCCGACTGATGGCCTGAGGAACAATTCATGTCCTAAATAAAATTTGGGTTCTCTAAATGACAGCGTAGATAGCAAAAGATGTGCTCAGACTTTGAAAGATGTCAACGAACAGTCTTTCTTTGCTGTCTATGTTTAAATGCTTTGCTGGAAGGCTGTGGCCCCAGTGACATACAACACAGCAAGTGTCTGCAAAGAAGAGCATGACCCTGACTTGAGATCCAAGGGAAGCCCAGCAGACTGCTGCGGCTGATGAGTGAAGTGAAAGAATAGCACTATAAATGACATGAAAAATATTTCTATCCCTGTGCTATAAGCCTATGAGGAGAATAAGAGACCCTGCAGGAGAATGACATCATTAATGACATTCTAACAAATTCCAGTGCCGTTTGAACGCCTTCAGAGCAGGTCCTAACCAGTCACAGACTGAATGCATTTGACATGTTTGTACACATGAAAAACAAAGCATAATGAACGGATGCAACAGAACAAATGCCTGTCTAAAAGAAGCTGGTATCTTCTTCTGCTAAGACACGATTCAGGGAAATTATTTTTGAAGTGGTCTTGAGAGACAGATGAATGAATACCCTCAGTGTAGACAGGCTGACCCTTTGAGCCACCAGGGCAAACTACCCAAGTATGCAAAATGCTGTCAGGGACTTCATCAAAGCAAGCATAACTATTTGCTCACCTGCCACTACGCCACGCTTCTGGAAGGTGCCAGTGCTAATGGCAGGGACTGTGGTAAGGAGAGCAGAAACCGCACGAGCGATGCCAGGCATGTCACTGGACGTGCTCGTGGCCCAGACTCTGACACTATGCTACTGAACCAGCAATGCCCTCAGGCCCTACTGGAAAAGCCAACTCCGCCGACTTCGGCGGGGAGCCCGGCCGTCAGTCCCTGTCCGGGTTGCTGGTCCCCACGACGGGGTACGACAAGTCGGGGTCCCCAGCCCCGAACCCCCAGCGGCCTTCCCCCGAGCGCTGCAGCCTCCGCTGGCCCGGCCGCCTCGAACACAAACGTTAAGCTGTCCCCGGCTCCTCACACGGCCGGGCCGGGCCGGACGCCGGCTGGTCGCCGGGTGACAGCGGCCTCCCCCGCTCCGGCACCACGCCACGACCGCCGATGCCGCCGCACAGCCGCGGGAGGCCGATGACAGCCGGTGACCGGTGACTGACAGCCGGTGACAGCCGCGTCCCCGCCCGTCCCCCGCCGCCCCGGCCCCGCGCCCTGCCCCGATGATGGACAGGAACTACCCGACGACCCCCAGCTTCGCCGACCCCCTGGCCCCAGCCGCCGCGCAGCCCGCCGCCTCCTGGGCCTACGAGCGGGGCGCCAGCAGCCTCAAGCCCAGGTGAGGAGGGTCCGCCGGGGGGGGCTGCGGCAGGAAAGGCCGGGGTCTGGGCCGGGGCCTGGCCCGCGGGCGGCCGCGCGCCCC
>JANZLQ010000086.1:4589024-4620567 GCA_026212715.1 Elanus axillaris
CCTCCCCCCCCCCCACCGGCGGCCTGGTCCGACCGCGGGGCCGTGTCCTCTGATGTCACCTAACCTCAGCAGTGACGTCAGACAGGGAGACAGAGATAGATGACGCTAAGATCCCCGCAGCCCCGGGGTCGAGCTCTGGGGCCTCCCGTGGGGCAGGGGTTGTGTCCAGGCTGGCCCGGCGCCCCAGAAACCCGCCCCCGCTGGAGGAGCAGGAGGGGAAGCCCTGGCTACACAACAGTAGATAAAAACATTACAAATCGGTAAACGTTGCGCATTCTTGACTTGTAATGTCGGTGCATCCACCTGTCCGTCAGCTGCGCCCCTTTGCTGGCAGTGCCCGGCCGTTCTTTACCAGTTTGCCTGTTTCTCTCCCGTTTACTCGCCCAGTGGTGGCACCATCTTTTCTGCAGTGGCAGGTCATGACCTCAGAAGGAAGGATGATCAATCACACAGGGAGTAAGACCATGTCAGACAAATCTGCCTAGCAATGAGCCTGCCTGGTTCCCCATCTCCATCCTTGCTGGGATTACATGATAAGAATCAGAAACTGCCTGAAATGTGGCCTCTCGTTCCTGCTGCAGGTAGGGAAGTTTGGAGGAGAGCTGCATTAGTCATGGCCGAATAGCTACAGCATATCCACACACTCTCCTGAGCCTGTAACATCATCGGGACAACTTTATCCTGTTACTTACACACCCCGATTTATGCACACTCCACTGAGGCAGCAGAATACAATGGCAGCATTGTGGGTGCTACTCAGGTAGAGGACAAGAAAATGTGTTCAGCATCAGCCCAGGGGGTGAGAGATTTGTTTAACTCCTGCTCTGCCATATATTTCCTGCCTCACTTTGGACTGACAGCATAGGCTTGTACCCACAGATTTACAATCAGGAGACTAAAGTGGGGGACAGACAATTCATGCTAGGCTGAGGAAGCTATTCTTCTGGGACCCCCAGAGCTAAACCAGTTTGACTAAGGACCTCTCAGCAGAAAACATCCATCCCAAGAAAAAAAGCAAGCCTTGAGCAGACCACTGGCAGTGTTAGAGCATCAGCACATTACCTAAGCTCCAGCTGCAAAGAAAAAAGCTGCATTAGGCTGAATCAGAGGTGCCCCAGACTGTTACCACTCCTAAAATTCAGCTACTCTGTCTGCCATTCCCTGCTTTTCCTTGGTGTTGGGACTTGGTTCACACACAGCAGCTTTTTAAATAAAGCACTGGGTACGTATCTTCATGACACTGGTGGAGAAAGACGGAATGACTTCCCAACCTTGACTGATGCAGAACTGTGAAAGATTCACATTACTGCTGTACATCTTGGGGCAAGTTCTAGCAGTCCTGTTATGTCAAAGGGTTTAGGGTTTTCAGGTGGCACGGTCCAAATCACATGCACTATCTCCTTGTAATTCTGCTGTGTGTCACCCTACCACCCCCGGACTCCTTACGGTAGAGCACTGGCAGCCCAAGCTGTCAGCACTGAAATGTACACATGGCTTTCAAGGGCCTGATTTCCATTTCACAGAGAGAAAAACAGTTTGGCGTTCTTTCTTATTGCCCTGTTGACACAACATTGGTTTTATTTTGTTCCTATGCAGGCCAGCACAGATGAACATTGCCTTGCTAATGCTCCATCTACCATCTACCTGCATGCTCTGAATGGCTTATTTGGTTCTTTTAATACATTCCGGAAAGAGCTTTGTCTCCATTTGGTTTGCCTTCCCCCCCTACTTCTCATATCTGTTTCAGTGAGATAAAGAACTCCATTGCATTCAGAGGCTACACTTACTAACAATCCTCATGGGTTTTTTTTACACAACTCACCTGTGCTATTTAGTTGCTAGAAGGCAGACAGAGCATACTTCAGCTGGTAACTGGCACCAGCAGGCTACATTTTGATTTGAAATACATTTCAGTTGCTGCTTTCTATAGTTACAGATCAACTGGATATAACAGATGCCCGTGTTAACCTGTGTTGGGTCAGTGCTCCAAGTGTGGGAAAATGACCAGTGTATCCCCTGGCCTACATTATAGACCATTTCAACAGAGACTGGACAAGCCAGGGAATTGTTAACACAATATAGTCTTTCACCTCTAGGGGTTGGTTTGAATTCAGCCCAGCCTAGTGCTGATTGAATGAGCTTATCATCAGTTGGCTGTCTCATTGTTCAAGTGAAATAAATTTTATGGGTCTCAGTCTACTCCTCCCTGGCAGATGAGTATCCACCTGCTGAAGCTTTTACTACCATTGGCTGTCCTGGGTGACCCCTCCCTGGCAGGCTCCCCTCTTTCCCACCACCACCTCCTCCAGGATTAAACAGGTCATGGGAACTAGAGTCACCTCTCTGCTTCCTCCCTGTCTGGTCATGCAGGGGATACCAACGGTGGTAATCAGCAATGATGGAGCTAGTTCATGCATGCAGAACAAGTGCCACTTAAGAGGCATTCACCCCAGCAACACATACATGTCAGGTGACAGAGCAACCCAAATCCAAGTTAATTATTTTCATACTTTTAGAGCTAGACCTGATCAACCTCAGCAAGAAAAACATCCTTAATATCTGAAAAAAATCCAGTCACAATCCTTTCCTCATTACTCGCACTTCTAATGCACCACAAATAAATGTCACCCACTGTCAAGGGGGGCACTTACCAGGGTTCAAGCAGGTTCATGGGTTCTTACATACTGAGGCCAGAAGGGAACCATTGCTAATATCCAGAATACAAGTCACAGACTCCCCTATTTTCAGTCCAATGTGATCTGGAGCAGATCTTTCAGGCAAAAAAAATAATGCATGTACTCTTGAAAAAATTACCTGAGACAGAATCAAGCACGGTCTGAAAAATCAAACAGTTAATTACTCACTATGTTAATAATAATAATAAAAAAAGCAAGCCTCATTCTAGTCAGAATGAAGCTCCTAAACCCAAATAATTCCCAACCCACTCTAATAACGTTTAACAGGTCTTGCTGTGTCCAGGGAAGCAGTGTCACTGTCACACATAGGGACACGGACCCACCAAAATCACAGAATATCTCTGGGTCGCCCATGGAGATAATGGCAGCAGAAGAGGAAGGAGCATCTAGTAGACTCTGCTGCTTATCAGAATAATTTCCCCTACATTTAAATCACCAGAGGTTTTAAGGGGAGGGTGGGGGAGAGGATTTGAAACATACGCATTTTTCTACTTCTTTTCTGTAGCTTTTTAATCCTTTTGCTTCTGGGTTTGGCAAAGGCAACTTCCTTCATCCTTGGAGATTATTCTTCAATTCCTCAAAGAGACTTCAATTTTCTCACAAATCTCTCTTCCTTTCACTTAATTTAAACATTTATGGCCAATTTCATGATTTAATAATGAGAAATAAAATTGGAGATTTACTAAGTATTGAGAGAAGACCTTTCATTTCATCTGGGGATTAAGAAGGGAGTTAAAGGTGTGAATCCTGTTAGCCATGTCGACCTAACCTGAGCTCCAGCATGCTAAAGAGCCCAATCCTGAGAGATACTGAGCACTCTCTCCTCCCATCAAAGCCAGGGAAGTCCTGTGGACTCTGAGCACATTGTAGATTTGGGTCCCTTAAGACATAATGCTAGCATATAAATCTATAGCAGTGCTGTCTCATAGATATTTTGCTAATAACTTTAAAGCCTGACTTCATTTAGTACTACCACCAGCTGATCAACTCCAAGCAGCTTCTCACTACACCATTAATTTAAGGTAACAATTCACTAAGATCTTTGGTTCTGCATAAGCGCTCCCCAAATCACTTCTTCGGTCTCTGTCAATTATCTGAGACTAATGCACCTTGAAGTTACCTTTTAGAGTAAATATTACTCCACAGACATAATTCTAAAATATTATCAGTAGCCAAAAGATAGGAACGATGCAGGTTTCAACTTCAGAAATTCAGACTGCACATTCAAACATAGAAATAAAAAATAGATCAGTACTGGTGCAGTCTGAAGATCAACTGGATTTTCATAATTTGGCGATTGCTAGACATGTTCATAGGACCAAATGGACCTTGAGCCTTTTATTCATTTGGTTTTATTTTCTGGATGGCTACTATTAGATAAAGGCAGCTTTCTGAGGTACTGCTGCAATGGTACTGGCCATCAAATCATGTCTGCCAAATCAAATCTCACACACTCAGGGCTAGACTCACTCAGCTGGCTGCTGTCTCACCCTCTCCATCATGATGCCAATTCTGTCCCAAACTTGGGCATGCAGTGCAGGATGCAGCTGACCAGGCTTGCTCTTCTTCAGCTGACCTGCAACACTCATGAGACTCTCCAAACCCACGTGTGAACTGCTGTGTCCTCTCCTCTGATCACCCAGCGTGGCATCTCACGTGTTGAGAAGTGCCGCAGCAAGGCCAGGTGCTCACTGATCCAGCCTGAGCAGCAAGAAGGGCAAACCTGGGCATGGATTATGCCCAGTGCCCTTCTCCAGTCAACTCTGAATCTGCCCCGGCTGCGCAGCACAGCATGGCATCCATGTGCTGCCCCATTCAGGACACATCTCATTTTGGACCACAATTTCCATCCTGTTCAGTCAGACAAAAAGGGCACCAGCAGACAGAAATGAGTCCAGACATGAAAATGGCTAGGTCTTCCTCTGCCAAATGCTCTGGATTTGTAACTAGTTGTTACAAGTTGTTATGAGATAGAAAAGTGCCACTGCTGTCTGATTTTGGAATGGGACTTTGGCTGGGAGAATGGGACAAAATAGAGGGAGAAGCTATCTGTTCCTGTCTTGTGTGTGTAACAACTCCATTACAGGTCTGGATCTCACTCGGAGAACGATGCTGGCTGAGTGTGTAGGCTGCCAGCATTCGTAATAATTAACCATTAATGTTAGCAAACACTTGGCAAATCTCCACCCGCTTTCATCCGAAGCTCTCAGAGTCCTTTGCAAACATGAACAGATTAAACCTTGCCAGACCCCCTCCAGTCCTACACATTAATCCAAAGAATTTCCTCTGCTTTTATTCTCTGACAGGGTATTTAGTAAAGACAGTAAGGTTGAGAAGTACTCAGGTCATCCCCATTTTACAAGGCAGAGTGGAGGCCCAGGGTGGTAAAGTGACGTTGCCAAAGCCCCAGCAAGTGCTGCCAGTCCAGTGATAGTGAGTGATTGTGGCCTCCCGCCCTGCAAGTCAGCACCTTAGGCTCTGCACCATCCTTCCTCTGCTTGGCAGGTCTTCATCCCTATCTTGCTGTCAAGGAAGCCCATGCAGGAAAGGGATGCGGGCTTAGCCCAAAGTCCGACACAGATCAGCAAGCTGGTGGAGTGATAGCTTTGCTGCTGTTCTCACTGCTGGGACACAACGGCCACCTCAGGCAGAAATAACCATGAGCCAGCCAGAGCATAGCATTCTCTATGAGAGGACGTCCTGTTGTGCCTGCTGTGGCTTGGTGACATTTTTGCTATCCAGTTTTGCCAAGCTTGCAGCTACTTTCTAGCAGCTCATGATTTTGTCCAAAAATAAACCAAAAAAAGGGGGCTTTGTTCCAGAATAATGATGCTGCCTTGAAATACAGTGTCCATACGTGGGAATTATAATGAAACAGCTTGGTCAGAGTAACTATTACGTCTGCTAAACCAGCAGACTTCCCTCACAAAGAGACTCCCTTACAAAACTCCGTTTTTACATTCAAGGTCTAGCTTCAAAAAGAAATACCCATAGGTTTGACCCTGTTGTGTGGCCAGCAACATGCTGGGGCCATTTGAAATGGCCAGCAACCAAACCTTCCTTGCAGAAGAGAGCAATCTGGCTCACAGGACCTCAGAGCACAGACACTTGGTAGCCTCCTGCTAATGTCTGGCTCCCTAACATGTTGTGACCTCCATTTCGGCTGTCTGAGGGCTAAAGATGTTGTGGATGATGAATGGCTTGGGAATAAAACCAGAGGCTGTGTGTTCACCTCCTTGTCCTAGTTTAGTTGAGCAAGCAATAATCAGAGCATCCTCTACAGCTGTGCTCACTAACACGCAAGGGTATTTACAGTAGACTGGAAGAACAATCAGTTTTAGGCAGGCAGATCAGACATCTTAGTGCTCACCTGGGAGTAAGAGGTCTTTTTTTCTTTTTCTCCCCTAGTTCTTTCTCCTCATTTACATTCACTTTTGGCTTCGAAATAAATTGCTTTAAATCTCAGCTCAGCAAGAGCTAAGCCTGAAAAGCCAGAAGACTACATTCACGAACATTTCCTGGGAGTTCAGGCAAAAGCCAATCTAAGACCTTTTCTCTGAGACTGAGCAACATGAGGAGGAGCGTTTGAGGGATGAATAGGAAAGAAAAAGGTGCTTGGAAGGCAGAGAGGGAGGAAGAGAAAAGCCGGAAGATAACAGGTTTGAAAAAGCACAGGTCTCACCCATACTGGTCTAAATTGCCGTCTCCTCACCAATGTCAATTAAATTCCCCCTTACCTCAGTTAATATTTTGTCCCAAACAAAGCAGCAAGTCCTCTCTGTTCTCCATGCTGCACACCAACTGGGATTTTTAGCAGCCACTTTGGACCAGCTCCCCAGCAGGCACAGCCCAGCACAGCTCCCAGCTGACTTAGAGGAGCTGAGGATGCAGCTCTGCAGGAGTCCTGACGGGCAGTGAGAAGAACCTCCATCTGCCAGGAATGGCCCTTCTCACTGCCTTTGCCCTCCAACCGACATTTTCTCTCCCTTGGACCCTAAGCTCAATACGTGAGACACTGAAAACACAAGCACCACAATAAAAACAACAGAAAAGATTAGTCTGTACAAATTGATCAAAGCGTGAAAAATACTATTCCAAAACATCCTAAGTCAAGAAACAAGAAATGTTAGGTCTTTCCATTGTAATAGACCCTTATTTATTCCATTGGAAAGGGTGCTTTTTAAAGGCAAATGGCCAACTAGTCCCTTTGATACATGGAGATGCTTCAAGATAGGTATGATATAGAAAACCTAGGCAGAAGATATGTGCAGGCTAATCTGAGAGTTATCTCTTTTACAGCCAACTACTGTCATTTCAGTCTTTGAGAACTGCCAGCTACACCGATAACTGCAGACCTAAACACTGCAGAGAAGAAAGCCTTTGTTAATTAAGCTAGCTTCCTTCATTTTCTTACTGATGTGGCCTCAGCAGAGCTTTCAGAGAGCTGCTGTTGTGTGGCCCTTTGTGCTGATGATGGACTGCCGCACATCCCCCCGCCCCAGACAGCTGCATATCGGTGGCAAGGCAAGCGATCCTCATCTGCTGGCTGGAATGCTTTCTGGGATGAAATGTTGCAGTCCAGCCACAAATCAGACTATTAACTCAATTGGAGCACAGCAGATCCCCCTTTGGAGGGAAAAAAAATCTCCCTGAAGGATGCATAACCTGTCCATTGTCCGATCCAGTTGATAGAGAGCTGATTTTTCCAGTGTGGTATCAAGTTGCAGAGGAGCCTATTTATACTGAATTCGTCAATGCTACTTTGTACACAGAAGATTTCAGCTCTGTATTTTCAATCAGTTAGTGGCCATCAAACTCTAATGGGGTGTCTGGAACTGTGGGTGCTTTATCCTCTGTTCAGCAGGCGTTTCGTCACGCTGAGCTGTTGCTCCTCTAGCTCTGTTCAAGTTGCAGCTCCTCATTTCAGGCAGACGTGCTGTCCCCTCACAGTTAGATATTCAGCAAGGAGCGACAAAACTCAGCAGACTTGCAAGTATCAAGTGTGAGCCCAGACTTACTTTTTACCATTTCTGATGGCACTTTGCAGTTCCTTTTGCAGATCACTGGCCTGATTCTACCTCCACTTATGCCTCTAGGTCACTGGGGCTATTTCCCTTACTTTGGAGCAGTGCCTCACTGGCAGGCTATCCTTCTGATGGGCAGTGCTACTTTTCCCCTCTAATCAAAGCCATATAGTCAAAGCCACCATGAGAAATTCCATCACCTTCATTGGATACACAAGTGAAGTAGAAGAAACACATGCCTTGCAGGTAATTAATCTCAGAGTTAAATGAAACAAAAACCAACGGAGGGGACTTTGATCACTCATACCAGCCTTTTCATAGCTAAATCATGACAGCTTCACCCCAAAGCAGCCTGTCTTTGCCTCTTTGCTCTTTCATAAGCTTAGAAACCAGTCATCATCCATCCTCCACTGAGCAGACCTTGCCTACAGGTCCTTTCCTTTTCCCAAGGGATGTCTTTACTATTCAAACAGAGTCATCACCCAAGAACCATCAAAACCAGTTACCCACATTCCTGT
Source organism: Elanus axillaris (assembly GCA_026212715.1). Classification (NCBI taxonomy): domain Eukaryota; kingdom Metazoa; phylum Chordata; class Aves; order Accipitriformes; family Accipitridae; genus Elanus; species Elanus axillaris. Next base: position 4,597,263 of record JANZLQ010000086.1, read on the forward strand.
GTCTAGCCCAGTCACCCTGTGCCCACAGCTGCAGTTACCAGTGCTGTAGGTATCTCCACCAGCTTACACATGACTGTTGGGACTCACACCCCTTCCAGACCCTTTCTGTAACTCTTCAAAAAAAAGCAAAGCAGAACAATAGGTATTCCTTTTGCATCTTCCTCCACCTTTTGGGTCACTTACCTGGTAAGGCACTTAAGGTTTAAGGAGAGAAGCAGACTTGGCAGGGCAGGAGCAGGGAAGATTTCTGTGGATCTGAAATGGTTAAAAAATTCCTGCCTCAGGACAACTAAGGTCCAGAGGGTTCAGTCTCTATTTTATAATTTATAGCTCACTGTCTTTCTTCCCAAAGTCCTGTGGGCTCTCATGGTTCACAGAGCAATCCTTTTCTATTTTACTTACACCACTCAATTCATCCAAGCCTTGTTAATACCTTCACCCATGCAACCTCCAGGGAGAAAATAGCTTTTTATCATTAGGTGAAAATGGAACTGCCTGGAATAACAACACAAATATGGGTTTTAGCACACAAGACAGATCCCAGGCCTTTTAGTTAGGAACCTGCCAGACTGCTGTCGACCCAGCCAGGGTTGGAGAATTGGATGTCAGTGCAGGGAGAGATGTGAGCCCTCGGCCCCAATGCCAGGCACCCCGAACAGAGGGGGCAGCAGGACGATCAAACAAAACACTTAGAGGGGATAAAGCAAAGTATTACATTTTAATTGATCTAATCTTTGGCTCCCAGTAGAATTTGCAGAGATATCTTACTAGAATTACTCAAGTTTTATAGGGAGACAGTAATACTGTGAAAGCGCCTTTTGGACAGCAAACCACTCCAGGTCTTGAACTGCATTAGCCTTGGGAACGGCTGGGCAAAAGAGCTCCCACAGTAGTTTCAAAGATGATGGCAAAAACTCGGGAGAGAGAGAGAACACATAAGATGTAAACTCATCTGGGCACACAAATGTGTATGAGCAGAAACCCAGGCATAAGCATAATGTTGTCTGCTGTGGGGTCCCTCCAGTATAAAACCTGTAGGTATTTATTTACCAGTGAGCAGAAAATTACAGGACCTACAGAGACACTAGAAAATGCATCCAAATGACAGCACCTTTTATCCATCCACTTGTCTTCTGAGGTCCACTTCTACTCTGAGTGCAAACACATTGAACATTTAAAAAAAAATAAAATTGAAAAAAGAGAGAAGAGGGCAAGAAAGACATGAACAAAATCTCCTTAAAATACAGACCCAGATATGAAATACCATATGGGTGGAGCAAGCTAACAGGAGAGATTAAAAGGAAAGATGGTGAGAAACCAGGTGGTTTCTCATCGTTTTTTTTCCTGACATACTCTGTCTGAGCAGATGACTGCAAGATCTTTGCAGAAGCAGAGGAATAATGTCTGGCTCTGTCAAGATCCCTCTTTATTCACTGCGGTGAAAAGGTGAAAAAACATCAGGTCTGATAAATGATTCATGGAGCCTTTTCTTCTGCTAATCTGTAAATAAATTTTAAAAAGCAGCTTCTTTTTGATGAATATATTCTGCTGCTCATAAAAACATGTCAGCCTTTAAACACAACACAGGCACACTCAAACGTCTCCAGTGTTGCTGTCAGTACTTTGAAAGCCCAAGCCCAGATCCTTACAGAACGCAGGGATGGAGGTTTTGCTGACTTACCTCATCTGAGGATCTGCCCCTCCAATCCCATGACACCAGATTCCCGGGCTCTGCTGAAGCCTTACCTCATCTCATGCTCGCACTTTCACTGCTCTGTTCAGTCCAGGAGAGGGTAACATCCCATAGATTTACAGATATGAAGGCCAGAAAGGACTTTTGTGAACATCTCATATGACATCCTGCATAACAAGCTCTAAATTCTCTCCTCCTTGTTGCATGAGCACTCTCCGAGCGTGCACATTTTACTGTCGCTGTGTGGCAGACGCTTCTTTTCACATGCTGCTGGAAACAACAGAACCACCCTAATGTGCCCATCGCCATGGCATCGCATCCTGTTCCCTGCATATCCTCCTCAGAAACGTCTGCTGCAGACAGCCTCCTGCCTGGGATAATATGATGGATTTGACCCACTGTACCTAACCCTCAGCCCCAGTCAACTGGGCTCCAACCAGGAGGTCTGGGAAGGCTGTAACTGCCATGGTCCACATCGCATGGAAACCTGGGCCCCCTGGACAGACTGCACCACTGTTAGTTATGGGTTCTTTCCCCCCTTACCACCACGTATCTTGGGCTTTCTTTTTTTGGACTTCTAGTTTTTTTCTCCCATTTCCATTCAGCTACAGATAACGGCAACACCATGGGTGTGGATGCATTCAGGCAGCAGAGACCTGCAACAGCCAAAGCACCTCTTCCCTTTCAGCTGGGGAGTTGCTGGGTTTCTCCCTGAGCAGACAGCCTCAAACTTTCTCATGACTTTTGTGAGTGTGGACAGGGAAGGAAAAAGGAAAAGAAAGCATGATTATACAAGGACATCTTTTATTTCAGTACATTCAAGACAAAAAGAAAAGAAAACAATTCAAGAACAGGATGTACCTTCACTCAAGGCTTTATCTCCCCTGCCCCTCTCCATTGTTGTCTCTTTCCTTTTACAATCAGAAATTGCATAGAATTTGTTTTTCAATCCGAAAATTAAACTCATCAGTGTAAAACCCACGTCTGTACCAAGCAGAGGGTGAGCTGCTGCTGTTGCTAGGGAAGTAAATATTTTCCTTACATCAGATCCCAGGCCAATGGTTTTCTCAAATGCTGTGCGGCATCATCACTGCTAGACATGGGCTGTAAGTCATCCTCAAAGCTGAGAGTGCTCCGTGGATCATGGACAAGGGGAGCTCAGGAGCCTGGGGCAGAGCTCAGAGTCACTTGTTTGGGAGCGTGCAGAGCACGGGCCATGGATGCTTTGGGGAGCGACAGTGGGCAGCAAATACCACCTCCCTCCGCTGGCGGGAAAGGGCAGCCTTCCCTAGCACTCCCCACTCTCACCTGCTCCCACCTCACCTTCCTCAAAAGGGTCTCCCACCCGCACCCTAAAAACAGAAAGGAAAAAAAGCAGAAGATAACCCCAGAACTAAACAAAAGACACAGAACCCCTGAAATTCCAGATGTTTCAAGGCCTCTTTGAGTTCACTGTGTTCGTTGGTTGGTTTTTGGCATTTTAATATATATATGTGTATATATATATATTTATATGTAGATGTATTTTAACAACCTCTCAGATGGACTTTCAGCAAATGCTCCTTCTCACAGGGAGCGTGTCCCATCCCATCCTTCCCTTCCTTCCTCAGTCCACCTGCCACACTCTGAAAAGGAAGAAGAGTTCAGCACCTGAAACCTGGTGCCTTGGAGACTAGGTCCTGATGTACCCAAAATAAACCAAAATGAAATAATGGCTCCTCCCTTCCCATCCTTTATCCGCATCAAATAAAAAGACCCTCCCCCCCCCTTTGAGAACATGCCCTGGTAAGTCTATGTGATGGGGAGATGGAGCCAGCGTCCTTTCTCCTGGCCTGGGGTGGGAGAAATTCCAAGAACTGCTCTTGCCCCTGGGTGGGCAATATCTGCTACACCAGTTACCCACCATGTCCCTTCTTCCCGCCTCGGAGCCGCACGGTGGCACGGAGACAACTGCTGGATACAGGCCAGCTGGAGGAGCTCGCTCCTGCTGCGTCAGGCTTCAGCGAGACACGCATCCTCTCGGATGCCAAAACCAATGCCGACCCTCTGGCCAGGCCTGCGCATCAGCCCAAAGGTCCGCCTTGCTCTGGAGAAGCTGGGTAACTGCTTTTAATTTAAAAACAAGTTGACATTGTACAAGTCCATGTTCTGTAAAATGGAACAGGACCCTCTCGGCCCACCCCAACACCCCCTGCCCCAGCGTTACTCGGGCTCGCTGCTGTTGGTGGTCTTCTCCCACTCCAAGCTCTCTTCACTTTGCGCAGGCGAGCCTGCAGATGGCCGTGCCCGGAGGCCCTGAAACCTGCGGCACTCGGGGCACACTCGGATATGCGTGCACCCTCGGGCAACCAGGGCAGCTTCTTGTGCCAGTCTTTGTGCCAGTGGATCTGGCTCGCCCCCACTGCACAGCTTCCCGTTGCTGAGCGTGGTTGTGCTGCGGGCTCGGCGCTCCTCCGGAATAACGGGGCGAGTCCGTATCATTGCCCCTCGCCTCCGACGAGGGTGGAAACTGTCCTTGCAGAGAATGATGTTACGCAGCTCCGTCACCATTTCTTGGCACACTGACACCTGGAAGGCAGACCCGAGACATACTGCTCACCTAAGTAAGCTGTGAGCCCAGCAGTGCTGTGTCTGCTCTGGATTCTGATGCCTAAGTGTTACAGACTTGGTCATTAATCTGGCCACTGGCTTTCCACACCAATGCTCGGACATTTATGCTTGATTTAGGCCTACAGATTCCACCCTTTGTCAGAGACCCTCCTTTGTTCTGGATCCCCAAACCAACACAAGACCCAAACCCATTGCAGGTAGAAATCCTCAGGTGATCCCATCTCCAAGAAAGGTATCTGGATGTTGTATACATCCTTGATCCCTTCAAAAGCCCTTGGAGCATCCCTACAGCCTTGATCTTAGTAGAAGTGCATGAGAAGCTCATGCATTTTAGACTCTGCCTAATGCACCTAGCCTTCTTGTGCATTTGAGGTCTCATTACCAGGAACACTCATCTCAGCCTGGCTGCATTACTTGCTCCAGAGCACTGCACTGCTGAGCACCCTGCAGATAGCAATGAACACACAATATAACCTCAGGACAATTTCAGGTCCTACCTCTGACTGTTCAGAGTGCCGAAGGCTCCACAGAAATTCCAGCATTGCCATAAAAATTGCTACGATTAAGCCACAGATGAGAACCACGAAGATTCCACCTATATTCTCCATTCCCAGGCCTAAAATAAAGCAGAAGAGACAATGCTGTGCACAGGCAGACACAACATAAATCGCAAGCTTCGCTGTACAGAAATCCCAACTCTTTACTGTTTAGTTGGCATTACATATACCCAGCCAGGGACCAAAAACACATAGCCAGCACTGTCCTATTAATAGCTAACCGCATGACTCAGATGGCAAACCAAATGACTTGCGATAGCTGCACGATCGAAGATGTGTTCTCAGAAATGATGATTTTGCAGATAAACAGCAAGTACATTGAAGGGAAGTACAAAGCAATTTGTGGACAAACTGAAAACAGCAGAAAAAATGAGAGATCAATCGGGCACATTAATCCCTGCAAATTATTTGCCCAGCTCTAGTTGCTTTGAACTTTGCAAAGGAAAATGAGCAATGTTGTTAAAGAAGCAGAGATGAAGAAGACAAGAAAGGACTTTAAAGGAAGCTGGCACCAAGAAGAGCTCCTTTGATTGCATTACAAAGTGCTGGTGAAAAATGCTTACAGCTGCTTGTATTGCAGAACCAAGGAGAGGTTCCAAACAAGACCAGGACCCAACACTTTCACACTATATGGTGACTGAATGGGGTGCCTGCCACCCAGGGGTACCTGGCTATGGGCTGCGTGCTCTCTGCTCAGCACCCTTTGGCCCATGAGGCAGAAACAGCCCCTTCCATGGGGCAACTCATCTCACTTCCCTTGGACAACTCACAACGGGATGATGACTACCTTCTCTATGGACCATAGGAGCCATTCAGCCACCTTGGGCCAAATGCTGCACATGCAGACAGCTTTCCTTAGGGGAGGGACTGAATTGCATGCACGGCAGCTGCCAGCCCTGTCCTACACAGCTTGCACTCCAGAAAGCTCACCAGCTGGAAGGAAAATCCACCCCTCAAGAACCTGGCCCGAGCTTTCTGTGTGCCAAGGCTGTCACCTCACTTCCCACTGTGACCCCTGTGCCCAAAACTGCAGCCTGTGCTTCCACCTAGCCCTGCAGAACAAGACTTTGAGAGGAGCCGGGGAGCAGTGCTGGCCTCAGCACACGCTGTCTGAGAAATGGCTCTTCTCTCCTGTGCTTGTTGGTTTTGGGTCTCAAGTGGACTGGGCCCCTGATTGGATTGATTACTAAAAAGCATGCGGTGCTTTGCACTGAGGTGACTGTATGAGGCCATTACTCAACAAGAACATCTATAAAAATCTTCCTCTCCCCTCTGTAGCATTAAATCAAAGTGTAAGAATCAGTGATTTATTGACTTAATCTCTGCGTGGCTTTTAGACATAAAATTTCACCAAAATCCCTGTAAATAGCTGACCTGTTTTGTTCTAAAACTTAGGAGGTCACATTTCTCCCTCCTCCTCTGTCATTCTTTTGGCATCACCTCTTGAGCAATCTAGTGATTCTGTAAATCAGCTCTTCACAGAGATGTTTCCACTAAGACAGCAATTGCAGGGCAGAAAATGTAGCTCATAATCACAGTTTAGACCAAAGATAAAGGCCATCCTCTCCTCCTAGCAGCTCTCAAATTTGAATTTAGGGCCAGTACTTGTCACTACATCCTTCTATCGTTCTACCTGGATGCCACCTCAGAAACCCATTCCCAAGCCCATGAAGAGGTATCTCCTTCCTTCATTTACACATATTAGCAGGCTACAGCCTTCCTCATTTCCCAAACTGGGAAAGTGAGCCATGACAGAAAGCACAAAACAGCAGAAAAACTTGTCCAGGGTCACAGAGCATGCTGGGTAGTGCCAGAAAGAGCCCAGGAGCCTGCTTCCCAGCTGCCCCCACCCAAAGCCACCTCAAAACAGCCCACAGACTAGACTGCACTTCAGAGTTGCTTTCTGCACAGTCCACAGGGGAGAAGACTCCCATGTGCCTGCTTGCCTTCAAAAGTAACTTCTTTAATAGCTTATCGCCTTGCCCTGAGGCCTGATGTCTGACACTGGACCGACACCTTCTGTCTCAAGACTAACAGCCCGGGCTGCCTGCAGTGCAGCACTGCCCAACTGGGAGCACCTGCGCACAGTCCCCATGGGGTCTCATCCAGCCTAGCTCACAAGCTGCACAGACACACACACCTACACCTGCTGCAAGGTCACGAAAACAAAAGAACTACCATGGACCCGGCTTGGCTCTCCATCTCTGTGCTCAGAAAGGTCAGAAGACTGTCCTTTCAACTGGGTGACCTGCTGGCCTCTCAGAAAACACTGGCTGAGGAAAGGGTGACTGCCAAAACGAAAAAATGCAGCAACTGTGTTAAGCTGGCAACTGCTCTCACACGGGGACATCAGCGCAATGTGGTAGCTTTTATGGCAATTTGCATAGCATTACCCAAAATAATTTGCTCCTCGGTTTACAGATGTACTAACAAAGTCCTTGTCTCCCTTCCGCTGGCTATTTAACAGGCGCTTTCACTTGGAGCCATTAACCAGCGGGCCTGTGGTGGAGATCCATCTCCCTCGAAGGAACTCAGGATTTTGGTCTGATCCCTTTAGCCATCCATTTTCCCAGACATTCATTAGAAGCTAATTTACCCTCCATATGCCTCCAATATTTGTCATTTGGTTGTTCCCGCTATCTCTGCCCCAGGCAAAAACACACAGCGTGAGGCACAGCAGAGCTGTTTGGCTTTCTCCTTGAATTGTGAAGGAAGGAATCTCAGGTCAGAAGAAGGGGAAAAAGTAATTCTCAGGCAGAAAACCTGGCAGTGCTCATGTGCAGATGGATGTTCATCCTAGTGCTGCTGGCAACAATGCTTCTACTGCTCAGTCCCTTCAGCACGTTACCAGAGAGCGGTGTGGCTTACCTTTGGCTCTGTGGTCCTCCTCTTTGGGGCACTTGCCTCCTTCCCACCACTTCCGCTTCAGGATTTCCAGGCGGTTGTTCTCTTGCAACTGGAGAATGGCCAGGTCAAACTCATCACGGAACACAGAGCCTGCAACACCAAGAGGTATGTGGTAAGGCACCATCTCGGCCAGCCTTCCTCCCCATTCATCCCTGCCATGATGGCCTGCCAGTATGCCCAACTAAAAAAGCTCGTCTCTGAACGGTTTGGAAGGCACTTCAGTCCATACAAGCCCTTGAATCCTGCTGCCTCCCTGCTGGGACTGTCAACTGGTTAATGTCCTATGCAGATGGTAATTTTGCCTGTCCATCAAGACCCACATAGGCTATTTAAAGAGGTCCGTTACAAGGGGGAGCTTGGGTTTCAGGGGCAGGGTCTGAAGACGCAGTTCAGTTTTGCACCACTGTTCCTCCAGACCACTGAGGTCCCTCTCCTGTCATTCTGCTTCAAACTTCAACCTTGCTCTAACACTCCTCCCCTCAAACTGGTGCACTGCAACAGCAGCAAGTTCAACCTACACACAAGCCCGAATGTTCATGGCAGAGGAGGCTCACTTCTGCGCTCAGTACCAAGCTCTACTGCAGTCTTCATGATGCCAGCTACCAGAGATCCAGAAGGGCCGTGGGAAAGACCGCAGTTCTCTTGGTAACTCTGCACTATTGTCGCAGCGAGCAACTTTCTGCTCTTCTTATCTGCTATAGTTTCACTGTTTAACAAGACAATGTCAGAAAAAATTTAGTCCTGAAAGTAAAGATTTGTACTCATGATCGGGTTACTGTGACTTTACAACCTTATGCATGTTAGCTAAACTATAGTTAGTGTTTCTGTGACGGTTCTTATGTAATTCACCTTAACTTTGTATTGCTAAGTGCAGGTGTTTAAAGGTCAGGAACAAGACTGGCTGAAAGATCAGCTGATCGCTTGGAATAACAACTACTACATCCTTTTTCTGTGCTGCCCCGGGAGATGATGTTCTCTTGCTAGCTCTCATATTTGAAAGACAAAACCCTTGCATTTGTAAAACCTGATTATTAGCCGAGATAGTCACTGAATTACCCAATTCTCTGTCCTGGAGTTTTAAGAACCACCAGCTGTTAAGAAACTTGTGCTAAAAACTAAGAGTTGCGACAGCATTACTTTTACAGCACTTCTGAGATAAAACAAGGTGCACAAAACGATTCAAAAACACTGGTTCAAAAGGGAAACAGTCAGCAAAGAGCATATATGCAGAAAATAAGCAGCAGTTTTGAAACATCTTTCACATGAATTATTTAAAGAGCCACAGTCGCGTGTCACATGGCTCTGGACCAGAGCAGGGTCTCGTCATCTAGCTCCGAGCATGCACCTTGGGCAACTGCAATGTATTTGATTTTCCTCCTGAGATAAAAAATGACCCTGGGCAGAGCTGTGAAACGTGACATTGGCTTTAAAGCTGGTTCAGCCTTTCAAATGCTCCGGTCCTCTGCCGACAGCTGAGAAGGACTAGAATTTTTCTTCACTGCCTACCGACGGGCATGCCAATCCCGTAGCCCTTGGTGTCCAGAAGGCCCCCGACCTGCGTGAGGTTGCAATTGCGCTGACGATAATACTCGTTCATGGTGGACTCCAGCAGGAAGGCGTAATTGGAGTTCAGCACACGTGCAATCCCTTCCTCCGTACTCTTCACAAAGACGCTTGGCTGCTTGGAGTACATGTAGTTCCACATCCGCTGGTACGTCTGGTAGCGGGAGTTCTGCAGGAGAAAGGAGGCAAGCACAGCTAAGGTAGGAGCATCTTGCTGTAACATAAACCCCAAATTAGACACCAGTATGAAAAGGCCACAACAGGAAACGGAGTCAAAGCAGATTTGGTGCCAGATTCAAAAAGGATTTAGATGCCTAACCTCCATTCATTTCAATGAGATTTAGAGGCCCGAATATCTTGGTGGATTTGAGACTTTGTTGGCAAAGCTGGGCATGAAATGCATACCTAATTCCAATAGGTTCCAGCAAAGGTGTTTGCATAAATTCAAGTTTCGAAAAATACGTAGTTTCCATAACAGTATTTCAAAAACACACCAAAAAAAGCCAGAAAAAATAGCTTGTGCTTGGCTGATTTAAACCACCAAATACTCCCTGCAGAGCTCACACCCTACTGGCTGTCACTGTAACCTTCCGCTTAACAGTTCACCAGCATCAGAGCCAGACACCTTCACCCTAAGAAGGGAACGGAGGGCTGGGGGCAGCGCCAAAGCTCTTTGGAGTTTGTTGCTTCCTGAATCCAGATTTTGGTTCACCCCCTTGTGAGGCAAATCAAAGTAGCTGCTCAAGAGAACTGGAGTCTTTTCATTGACTACAGTAAACTAAAGCTCAACCAGCGCCAAATCTTTTGACTTTGCTGGTGGTTGAACCCACTTTGGTTCAATCAAGAGAAAAGCCAACTATGGTTAATCTCTCTTGCCTGTACTGAGCAAAGAGTGAAACCTGCTTCCACAAAGACTGAAGATAAACACACTCTGGTCTACATTAGGAGTTTCTGGATTTGCCCCTTTCCCCTCACGCTTGCATTTCTGCAGCACACAGAATCCCTTACACCGCCTCCTGTCCCTTCCTGGCCAAGGCAGCAGGTATGTGACATGCTGCCAGGCACCCCTTGCCATCGTGCTTCCAAGGGCTTGTTTTCTGTGGCTTATGAGCAATGCTGGAGAGCTTCAGGGAATCTGCTGCTGGCCTAATTACTGTCCTCATCTGTCCAGCTCTGTCCTCTGGGTGCAGTCACTTGGGCAGGGGACAGATGAACAGGGTGTATGTTTGTTCCCAATTCACTGCACTTTTAAACTGTAATCCTGTGTGTGAGCATCAGGGGAAACAGCTGCCAGGACAGCTAACAAGGCAGGGTGCTTCAGCAGCGGACATACATCTTGGGCAACCAGGAACTGAAGGGTGGTGAAGACAGCCTCAGTCACTCCTGCTTAATACATCACTGTGTTTGACCCACCATTGTTACACCAGATGCACATGGATCCCAACGTAGTTTAAAGTGTTGCAAATGGTACAAGAACATGTTTTGCTAATTTCTTCTCTGGTACCAGCAACTCCAGCACCCACCAGGCAGCGCAGAGCCACAGTCAGGATTTTAAACTTGAAAGCATTCCTGAGAAGAGCTAAGCAAGTGCCTTGCATGCAAGTGCCTTGTATACAACCACCTTAGTCACTTGGGCTCTGTTCAGCTCATTTTAGCTGTAACGTTCTGCTTAAAAGTAGCTTTTTGCCAAACCCCTGAAGGGTGTAAAGTTGGGCTGAAAAGCTCAGGCTCACTTGAGAGATTTCTCAGGCTTCCCAATTCAGTGCAGACTCAGAGGGGGGAAAAAGCGAGAAAAGCTTTCTCTCCTCTTGGGATTTCAACAAGTAACAAATAAATAATCCTCAAGCAGTTCTTTGTGCATTCAGAGCACTGCAGAAAAAGATTCACTCATTTATTTCCCTTCTGAATAGAGCAGGGAAGATAAAAATTAAATTGGGCTAAATGGCCCACATAAGTTTTCATACACTTGACTGAGTTGTTTTCAGTGCCACTGACCACAGACAGACTCCAGCACTTCAACATATGCTAGCCTACCTGGGGTTTGCAAACGTTTCTTTGCTTACCCAACCTGACACTTTCATGTAAAAGCTAAGATCACATCAAAACCACATAAAGACCCATAGAAATTTGACTGCAGATGTTCATCTGCTGAAGAGCATGTTACGTCATCACTGTGACACAGGGATGCAAGCCACCTTCCCACCCACGTGGTGGCACTCCAAGTGTTAAGTTGCTTTCTAAGTCCAAGCAGGAAAATCTGCTGCTTCAGGGTGCAGCACAGATGTCCTGACTCTAGTACTCCAGCAACCCAAGAGCATGCCAGCTGCTGCATTACAAAATACTGCTTTCCCTGTCCTCTGCCAAACTTCCTCCACCATTCATCTCATCATCACCCACTGTGGATCTAGCCCAGTCCTGCGCAACCAAGCAGCCAGGGGTCTCTCCAAGGGTCTCTCCAGAGGTCCCCTCTGTGCCAGAAACTGGAATAAAACAGGCATGACAGGCTGAGGTGACATCCAAACCTGATTACAGGGTGCCCTCTGCACCCCTGCCCCAGTTAGCAAAGAATGGGGTTTACTTGGAAGAAGGTCATGCTGGATCCACCGTGAATGGTGCCGTACTCAATGGCTGTCTGGTCAGCCAGGTCATCTACGGATTCGATGGGGACATCCATCCGCTGCACAGTGAGGAAGGCTGCCAGATTGGCTGTGTAGGAGGAGATGATGATCAAGGTGAATGCCCACCTAGGGAAAGGCGAAGTGAAGACAGTGACCTGAGATTTCCCCATGGACTGAATCTGATCCCCTCACCCACCCTGTGCCTCTCCATCTGCTTCTGCCCAAAAAAACATCCACAAAGAAACCTTGCTTAAGAGGAGGGTAGACCGCCTTACCAGACTCCACTGACACAGCGCGTAGATAATGCTTGGGGGGCAATGGTGGAGCCTTGCTGCATGAATCCCCCAACTGGAAACCACAAGCTGTTGCCAAGAGAGTACTGATTCACGAGAAGATTGCATCTTCCTTGCGAGCAGGGGTGGGGGCTGTACCACTCGTACGGTGTCAATCTAAAATGACAAGAAACAGGTAGCTCAGGTAATTCACTGGGAAATGGGGAACTTTGGAGAAAAAAAGAAAAAAAAAAAAAAAAAGAAAAAGAAAAGCTGTGAAGCCCTAACTCTCCTGGAGGCAGATTTTTCTGAGGAGGAAACTCTTTGCTGTCAACTGATGCCCAGGGCTCAGAGCAGTGTGAAATGTTTGCTCTAAGACTCAAAAGCCAGAGGCTTTCTTGTAAAGATTTGCAAAAGTTTTGAGAGGGTCTGCACAAAATCTGGGCATGGGCTGTGGGGAGGCTGGAGCTCTGTGTGCAAATTCATACTGCAGAGAACCACAACAATAATTCAAGATGTGCACAGACTTGATGTGAAATTGAAATCAAACAACTTTGGCTGTGATCCCTACTGGAGAATGAGCATCAAGGAGAAGTTCAAAAGTGAAGTGTGTGAGACCTGACTGCATGACACCATCACGAAAAATAACTGTTGGTGCAAATGGTTTCTCTGAGAAGGTCTGATTGCCTGGGCAAGGTCTAGGTTCCAGGTCTAGTTTGAAGGCAAGTGCTGGTGTTTCAAAGCATCATGTACCTTCAGTGCTCACATGGACTGGACAGGGGTGGCAATCTGAAATAACTGACAGCCTGTCACTGAAGTGACTGTAGCCTAGCTCTCTTTTTTTGCTGTTTGCAATCCTCAGTTCTCTGGTTGCTAAGAAAGTCTTCCAATTCCTATGCTGCAGTTCATTATATTGCTAATGGTTAACAAAACTGGTGCCTGGGAAGGTCATTTTGGGGATAATGCCAATACAGCTGCAGGGGTCTGCCAGCTTACACAGCATTTAACCAAAATGAGGTGTTTATTTTCATTTCTGCATCTCCTACCCCACTGTGATGCCAGGGAGGCACAGGTTATTTCCTGAAGATTTTCTATGGTTGGATCAAGCACTGGCAGTAAAATATCTGGGAAAGTCTTCTGCAATTCATAGGGTCAAAAGCTCCTTACTGCTGAGCAAGGCAGAGAGCAGTGTCCAAACCCCCATCTCCAGTGGGAAGCCGTGTAAAGGCACCTCTTTGGAGGATCATGTTTAAAACATGAGGAGGGGGCTAAAAAGGCACCAAATCTCGGTTTGCAGGGAGTGTCAGACTGCATTATTCAACGGTTTCTTCAGAACTACATTTCTGAGGCTGTAACAGCATTCGAAGAAACCATTAAAGTCCTGTCAGGATGACAACTTTAGCCATGCCAAGGGACCAAGTGATAGCACAGTTCCAATTTTTGTAATGAGAATTGGGTATTAACTGTGTCCCAAAAGAACCGTTGAGCCCTGAGCATGTCTTTGGTACACACTGCTGGGACACAGTTCAACTCGGTCTGAAAAAACCCATCTATGCCACCAACTGTAAGCAGTTTGTTAGGAGGTCAAGGAATTCACCGATGGAGCACGGACCCTGGGCTTCAATGAGAGACATGCTGCAGAGAAGCACACAGCGATATATTTTAAGGCTGGTTTAAATTAGTCATAGGGAAATGGAACTGAGAGCTGTCAAGTAAGGCTCTGCACATCAACCAAGAGGCTGTTGAAAGATATTAATGAACTTTCTTTTTCTGTACACACTGGGTTTTACAGGGCCAGAGGAAGCAAACTTCACTACTGGAATTTGCATTAATATCTCTGAATGCATTTGCTGGTACCTGCCAGCCTCCACCCTTCCTGTTCAAGACAAGTGGTTGGTTTACTTGTTGCAGATCAAGCACCTACGGGGACCACAACCATTTGCACAGCACCAGCCCTACTCCAAAACCTCTTCCCACCCTTCCCACACAGCTTTCGGCACTGGCACCCACCGCTGTGGCCCAGCACGTTCCTGAATAGCAGCACACTGCTCCTGCCCACCCTGTCACGGCCACGCCAACGGCCATCCCGGGGCTGCCATATGCATCGGTGATGTGCCTGCATGGGGACACAGCGGCAAAGCCCCAGTCCCCAGCTGGCAGAGGGCTTGGACGCTTCTGCCCCCCTTACTGCCTCCTCCACACCGGTGGCCTGGCCAATGTCCCTGTGTCCCCCTGCCCAACCCCTCACCCTGCATCCCCCCCCGGGTCTGGGAGCATGACGCTAGATGGCACCGCGAGGAAGGAAAAGGCACTGCCAGTCACATTACCGAGCAACCAAGAAGAGGACACAGCTGACAGCCAGGTAGGCAAGCAGCATGAAGAGCCAGACGCCAGGGGAAAAGGGATCCAGGAATGAGAAGTAGCCAGGTTTGCGGCCCTGGAAGAGAAACAAAAAGGAGTTTGACCTGCTTGTGTTTCTACAAATTAAGTAGTCTGTTCTGAAAACAACAGAAAGAAACACACCTGCCCCAATGCTGACGATGGATGGGAGCAACAGAAGGGAAATGAAGTAAATGGGGCTTTGCAAAAGCCTTGTAGGGGAAACGGGTGACAGCAAATGCAACAAATGACCAAGTCCTGCAGCACCTTCCCTCTGTGATTCATCTCCTAAGGCTATTCTCCCCACCTCAATTACTTTTGTTCCTCGAGGCAAAGTAAGAGGTGAATTGATAGAAAAAAAATCGAGACGATCTCAGTGCCCTGCCCTCCCCACGGTATTCTGTGCTGCACCCCTTGCCCCCCAAGGGGGAAGTCCCCACCTGGAGCCCTTGTCCGCCCAAGCAGGCTGCACACCATGCCTTCTGGGCAGGAGGGGGCTCCCCCAGGAGAGCACACCTGAGCTCGGAGGTGGGTGGGATCCTTTGCACGAAGCAGAGCGGGGAGAAAATATTTTTGTGCGCAAAAAGAAAAAAGAGATGTTTGCAGTATTTCTGATTTTCTTTCTTCAGCCTTGAAATGTTTCTTCTCTGCAAAACTCAATAAAATTATTACTTTTATCTCAGGGAACATGGTATTTTTATCTCCAGAATGCGTCAGAATTTCCTGTTTTTTCTCAGCAAACCACCTTTCCTTGAAAAGTAAGGCCTCACTGCTAGAAAAAGCTGGTTGATCTTCTCTCAAAGTACCTTAAATTTTCACAAGGACACTGCCACCGCTGAAATCTTGTCAAATGTAGCAAAATTTGTGCAAAGGGAGTATTAATTTCTAGGTGAAGTTTTTCAAAAGCTGAACACCTCCCATTTTGGTGAGTGTACTTCTCCCACCACCACCATCTCTGCGTGTTCAGTTCTTCTGCAACACAGACACCGGTGGTGTCTAGCACACTCAATGCCACTGCAGGGGACAAGGGGAGAGGTAAAATAGAGCACAAGCCACGGGACTAAAGAAGTGTTCTTACTCTCTGTGCAAGTTACAGTCCCTGTGTGGAGCAGCAAGCATTTTGTTTCAGCACTGTGCACCCCTGACACACCTCTCCCACCCTGAATGCTGCAAGTGTTTGGGCAATGCTCATCTACCTCAGGCATCTTCTTTCCTTACCTTCTCCTCTGAAAGACTCCCAGCAAAACCATGCAACTCCCAACACAGGGCTAAAGGCTTACGTTAACCCCGTGGGAATATAAGCCCTTTGCTCACAGGAGCATGTATCTTCTGCCCCAAACCACAAAGCCACTCCTGGCATCACAAAACCTCAAGCTCTACAGTTTCCCCAAGCACCTGCAACTTGCAAGCTGCCCACGAGTCAGAGGTCCTATGAAGGCTTTTACTGTAAAGTCAGAATGGAAACAGCCTTTTATCACATCTTGGGCAGGCTGTCAATGTATTTCTTGCTGGCACCTTGCTCTGTTATGTGCTGAAAACATCTATCACTGTTTGCTCAATGCAGCTCACTCCAGCAGCCGTTTCCCAGCAGTTGTAGCATGGCAGCTGCTCCTCTGTAGGTTGCTCGCTTTACACAAAAGCTGCTGCCGGGGATCATCTTTGACACACAGAGGCCTCATTTTTCCCTAGTCCGCTGCCTTACCCTGCCTGTCTGTGACACCACATAAACTAATAATAGCTGGTAATAAATAACACCTAACCTCAATTGCCATAGCAAACCCAGAGCCATCAAAGACCAGACTCCTGATATTTTAGAGCTGTGCTTAATTCAAAGGTGGTGAATAATTTTCTGTTTTCACAAAAGTCCCCAGGAAGCATAGCTACTTTTTTTTTTCCTTCCCCAGACTCAAACCAGCACTTTAAATTTCATTTCCATTAAAAAACACTGTTTTACTACTGAAGTATTCCTAATCTTATGCAAAACCTGAATTTCACAAGGTCTTGGTAGTTCTTCTGAAGACAGTTGCTAGAAAAGGCAATAGTTGTTGCACAAAAATCTTCCTGTACTAAAAATATCTACGATACTGTGATATTCTCAACTCCAGTCACCAGCTGGGACCATAACATCTCAGAAACCTTCTACAGCAAACTCTGCCATGCATGAAGTAAAGAACCACCACACCAAAACATCCTATCCCTGTATCCTTAAGGACAAGATGAGTTTGAGCTTGGGATATATAGTAGCATTTCTAGAGAATCTGGCTTATTAAGCCTTATAACAAATAGAGGAGTTAAGAATCAGTGGTTCAGACCATCCTGCGCTCATTTTCAGATTAATTTAAAGTCACTTCCCAAGCAAAGGTTCAGGTTCTCCTGGGTATAATTCCAGAGTCTCTCTTTAAGACAAGGTCTCTCTTCCATACCAGGTTATCTTACTGTGCTTGGTATGAGCAGTTGAGCTACAAACAGTGAAAGATACTACATTCTTCTTTTTTCCTTTCCGTTATTTTTGGTCAATTGCTGCTGTGTTCTGCTTTTCCTTATATTCTTCCCCAAAACCCAGAGAGAGACAAATGACTGACACAGCCAGCATCTGGGCCCAAACCAAAGGCTTTCAGAGCCAGAGACACTGCTGGAAACTATACCCCCAGCGTCCCAGAGGGACTCACATTTCCAGTAACATCCTTTTCTCACCTTGCTGGAGCTCCTCTCACTAGTTCACAGAGATGAGAACATCTCACAAGTCTGCAAGCTCCAAGGTACACTCCCTCTACACTTCTTGCTGATCCCATCCATACAATCATGGACTTCTTGATGCCAACAAGAAGCCAAAGGTAGGCAGTATCAAAGCTCTTCTCTTTAGCAACTGCACGGCTTTCCTGGGTGCCCCACAGGCTACACTGGCTCGGCTGCTTCTCTTCTTCCACTGGTGTTTTGCACTCTCAAGAAAGAAATGAGGCAATGGGAACCTGCAAGGTGTGAATTGCACCATCTGCCCTCAGCTGAGAAAACTGGAGCTTCTTGAGCAGAAGATCATCCCAGGAAGCTTATCCCTCCCCAGCATCCCAGAGCTGGCAGAAAACTCCCAGGCACTGGCACTGCCTCAGCTGAGGCTCCCTCATGAGATGCTGCTATAACAAAGTTCCTTTCTGTAATTAAGGCCTTGATGTCTTCTCTATGTTTCTGGGGCAGTTTGTCAATAAATTACACTCATTAAGGAAATTGCGTTGGAAGCTTTAAGTCTCAGGCTTGGCAATGACTCTCTCCTGTGACTACAGTAGTAGTAGTTCTGGTTCTTTTCAGCTACAGTCATTTTCAGGCTGCTGCTACATATTCTTTTCATTCACAGTTGTGGGTAAGAATAAAGATATTCTGTTCCCATGGAGGGCACAAACTCTTTCTTATCTGTCTGTTTTGAAGATGGGAATGACAATATCTGGAGTCTGTCAGATATTTTTAGCCGGTCCCAATACAGCTTTGTTAATTGGAAGAGCTATTTTTCCTGGAATAGAAATGTTCAAAATGTCCAATAATTGATGAAGGCCTCCTGCAAATCCTCAGATGGAAGCAGGAGAGATTCATTTACCTTCCTCAGTTGTTCTTGGAAGTCTTCATTTTCAGCCAGAGAGAACCAGTTTTCAGGGTAGATACTGGTGACCCAAGAGCCTGAATGCGCAGGACATCCAGGAAGAGGAAGAGGAGCGAAACTATATGGCACGGTCCTGGATTTGTCTATGTTCAGGTCCGTAAGAGACCTATACCTATACCCAAGTATAGGCTGCTGTGAATCCTGAGCCTAATTTGGGGTCACCCGATGGTCCACAACCAACAGGCCAATGCACGCCATGGTCCTGGGCACACCTGGGGCCAGTGGTTGCTCCCATCCCTGCTTCAGTGAAGCGGGAAGCTTGCTGGCAGAGCAGCCCGGGTTGTCAGGAGGGGTGCTCAGCTCCTCTCAGTTCCTCTATCTCAGCTGTCAAGCCTCCTCTGGCTGGAATGAAGGAGTTATTCATTCGGTCCTTCCCATTTTGTGTCTTCTGCAGCAATCAAGTAGAAACACTTTAAGCCTCAGTTCACTTGGCCTTCACTCAGCTGTTCCAGTGTACTCACCAAATCTACATTTTCTCATCTTAAGGTAGAGCACAGCAAGGACTTTCAGGGCTGATGAGCCAGAATCACATGCTAGCTAGTCCCTCATTCCCTCCCACAGAGGCAGGTATGTGAGCAAAAGCATGTGTATGCTACAAATAAACCTGACTTCAACATCCCTCTGTGCAGAAATGGCACTGGGCACCTGATTTCAGCCCTCTGCTGAGTAGAGTGACTGCTCAGGACTCGTCATCCATCTCCTGCCTTCCACAGGTCCCACCAGCTGGTCAGATGGGAACATAATAAAACAAAGCAAACCTTTTCTCTTAGCAGCCTGCAAGTCAGAAAGCCTATTAGAGTCCCCGTGTCAGGAATCCATACTTGATTGTATCACAACAAGTGAAACTGAGAAAAATGACAGGCCCATTTAAAGCTGCCATATTTGGTTATGTGTGATAAGAGACACACGCACTGTGGTGGCTGGGTTGGCAGGGTGGGGAGGAGAAAGGGAGGAGAAATCAGTTGCCACTGGAGTTACATGGAAATTAAAATAAAATGTCATCATACTGGGAGGAGACCAGGGCGTGGAGGCAACTCCTCAGCAAAATATTTATTTGTGGTTATTTATTAGGCTACATCTGATCTGTGCCATGATTAACATATGTCAGCTGCAATTTTTGACATTGCAGAGATGTTTGTTGGGGCGGGGAAGGGAAGGGAGGGGAGGGGATAGGAGCAGATGGGGCTGTGGGGCTGCCTTCCACTGCTCTGCAAACCGCATCCTTAAACGAAAACAGAGCAATTAGCTATCTTGCCTTTCCTTGTTAAATAAATATTTACCAGTTTAATAAGTTAATTGCCACACCACTCTCAGACACTCTCCTCAAGCTAAGCAGGAAAGGTCTGGACAAAGAAGGGCCAAGTGCTGGAGAAGGAAGAGGGGGCTCCAAGCTTCCCAGCTGGGGCGACCTTCCTGCTCCTGGGGAGGGCATGAGCCCAGGGTGCCCCTGCCATCGCCCCTCATGGCTTCGATGCAGTAAAGCAGGGCATGCTGCGGGGTGACCTGACTGGGAACATGCCCTGCATCTCCCTTGCAAGCCTGCCTGGGTCACTGGGCAGCTCCACTACTCAAAGTCCTAACTGGGTCCTTCATCGGGCAGCTGAAGACCAAGTCCTGACTGACAGCAGAGTACTATTTGCCAAACGCTTTTAAAGAATGTAATTATTAACCCTCTTCAGTTCAGTAAATGCCTGAAGGGCAGGCTGGAACATGGCTGCGTTGCTTTACTCTGGTACCAGCGCAAGCAGCAGATGGTCCCTGCCCTGAAGAGCTTGCACTCTAAGTAGATGTGTCAGACACATTCATATTGAGCTCACACAGAGGCAGCAGCAAACACCTTGTACTTATAGAGCAGATCACATGCAAACCCTGCACCAATATTCCTGTGTTTCCTCTGGAGGGAGCGACATCAGCCTCATGCTGTTCAGGGAATGATGCCTTGTTAAAGGACTTGCTGAAGGTTATGGTGTAAATTGGAGGCAGAGCATGCATGGTACTCAATCCCCAAACTTTAAAAATGCATCCAAGAAAGGAAAAAAACTCAATTATAAACCAAGCCAAGAGATAGTGGCAGAAACACCTCCCGGATCCATGGGGCAGCTAGTGGTGTGAAAAAGCAAGTGTAGCGGGGAAGGGACAGTTACATCTGATTTCCAGGATCTTGAAGAGTCTGACCCTTTTTGATCAGTTAAGTCATTGATCCTAAATTCTGCATGTACCAGAGGAAACAATTTTAACTAGATTTTAATTACTTGTTTGTTCTTGGCAGGAACCACTCAGCACAGAGCGACGTACGTGCAAGTTTCTTTACGTTCATACCAAACGCTGCATCTTTAACAGCCTCCTGAATTGGGGTGGGGGGGAGTGTGTGGTTGGAGAGGCAGCTTTAATTGTTTTATCCTTTTGGCTGCTATTGTTGAGCTGACGGGAAACCAAGACTGTAATTCACATCACACTTGGCACTGTACAGAGCACATTTCCAAAATGCAGACTGGGAATAATATGACATCCTGTTGCAAAGGACCTGGCTGCCAGAGCTCGCCTCCTGTGACACTGGGCAACTGGAAGCTTTGCCTGGCCCATGTGGCCAATACCTGGGGAAAATCTGTCCTCTCTCCTGAGCTTCAGGGAGAAGCTAGAACAATGGGAAATGGGAATACAAGAGAATCTACAAGAATTTAAGACAAGTGCTGTCTAAGCAAAGACACAACACAAAGCCACGTACATGCTTGCACACGTGAATCCCCTGGGCAGATACACAGCAGCTGTGCTCCAAGCCACAGGCCCGCATGTTGCTGAACAGCCACCACGTAACGCCTGACGTGCCTTTCAAGCAGCAGTGGCTAACCATGCTACTGCTGCCACTGGAGTTGCAAAAAATTATTGAATGCAGTGGAGTGAGAACCAGAGCTAGTTGCTAAACAACAGCGTGCCTCCCTTCTTGCTCCTACCTGACCAATGCAGAAGCAAGGGGGGCTGAGAGCACCCATGCAAGGCAGGGAGTACACTAAGAGTAAGGAGCCTTCCTTGGGCTGCAAGGCCTTCCAATCTTTAGGGTGAACAACTGAGAGGAGGCAAATGAGAAGGACTGAGAGCAGATAAACAGAGCCCATGCAGGGCAAGGAAATAATTGCCCATGGCGGAGTTCAGCCTGCCACCCTGCCCGCCCCGGGACAGTGCCCTGGGCCACTTGAGCAGTGCCATTTATCCCTTTACCTGCCTGTGATTAAGAAAGCAGATGGCTGAGCTGCGTGTAGAGCGTTTACTGGAGATCACAGCCAAGAAAGCGATCCCAGGTATCTTCCTGGCCTGATCTTGTTCTCCGATGTGAAAAGGCAGCAAGGCTGCACAACTCAGAGGCTGCGAATATGGCTGAGATTAGGTCATTTGGGCCATGACACCAACTAGGTGCACGCGTCGATGTCCTAGCTCAGCCTCCCAGGCAGTCTCCCCACTAAGTGCAAGTGGATGGAGACTCCAAGCCATGTTTGCTGCAGTTGTGGGCCCACCCAGCTGCACTGCTGGGCTGCTGCACCCGTCCAGACTAGCCTGCCCTTAGCACACCACGCCACAGCAGGCTCAAAGCCATGCTAAAGCCATCCTATGGCTTTCGCGGTGCCTGAAGCAGAACCAGACAAGCTGCCATCTCCTCACACTTCCCCTGGTAGCACCGATCTGGCAGGGCTCTGCTCGTGGCCCCTCACCATGCCAGGAAGTGTCGTGTGCCCAGGGAGGATGGGGAAGGGGAACTAACAGAGCTGGGGGTTTGAACAACAAGAATCGCATCCACCAAGCTGACACAAGGCAGAAAGACAGAGGAAAGAAGGAAATAAAGGTTGAGCGCATTTGCGTTTAAATAAGGAATCAAAACATTTTTATGAGTAATTCATTTTTCTTCTATAACTAGGCACGTTTGCATGCAAATAATGGAGGGACATAAACGGTTATAAAATAAGTCTCTTACCATATGAACTCGGTAGAGAATGCTAATTCCCAAAGTCATGAACGGCTTAGAGAAATCAATCACCTTCTCCCGCTCCGCAGTAATTGTCAGCCCTGCCACGGCCAAATCGGCTTTCTGGAGAGAAAGGATAGTAGAGAAGATCAGGACTCTGAGCCTGGGAAAGGCGCAGGGCAGAGAAAGCAGCAGAGCCATGCCTGGGGCCACCCGCTCCTGAAGGGTAGATGTCCCATCTTTCTGGGACAGGGTGCCTTTGCTGTGGGGCAAAACCCAGGCTCTGTGGAAACTGTGGGAGTTTTGCTGGTGATGTCCACTAGTTTGGACTCTGTTCCTGCATCCCTCTCCCAGGGTGGGTTTTGCATAAGCCCTGCTCAAACACACTCCAAAGTTTAACCCACCTTGTGCTCCGGACCATTCTCCCAATTTTTCCTTTCCTCACCCGGGCCTCTTTATCTCTATAGTTACAGGTTGGAAAAGTACAAAGTTCCCTGTGGGGAGCCCGCTGTGCTAGGAGCTGTACTAATAGCGAACAAAATGGCAGCCCCTGCCCCAAGCGCTCCCAGCCTGATTGCCATTTCTATCCATTGAATGCTTTAAGACCTGGCAAAACAAGAGCCATTGAGACCACAAATATTGTACTAATCTAAAGAAGATACAACCTCCTCTTTCCAAAGCCCCTGTTGAACAGAACTGCCCCCTTCCAGACAAGACTGTTACTTGCAAGCGCCGTAAGTAAGAAAGTATAACGAAGCAGCATCATTACCCCTGTACCCTGAGTCATGAAGTTTACAAGCCTGCTAACCCAGACTTCCAAAATTGCAGACCAGTTTCCACAAAATTCAGAGGACTGGCATAAAAATTTCCAGGCTGACTTGCAAAGCAAATGAGTTGGGGTGGGGGGGTGTGAGAATGTCTTCCGATGTTAATACCCTTGTAATATAGATAAGGGATTTGAATTTTAAGTATTATTTTTATTACTATAGCTCTTTTAATGTCTATAATTGCTTTCTGTAAAAATGAAACCTCCTCCATTCCCTTACACATTTGTTTGCCGCCTTTGCAGGATGATTATGCAAGTGGAAAAAGAAAAGGGGGG
>JANZLQ010000086.1:4620667-4647456 GCA_026212715.1 Elanus axillaris
GGGGGGGGAAGAAAAGCTATTTGCACTTGTTGTCCCTAAGTTTCATAAGGCCTGTGCAGAAGCCAAGGCACCATCAGGCCCGAGGACACAATAAATACACGGTTTATCTCCCTGGATCCATGCGCTAGCTGTAACTGTGCTGCACAAAGGCAAATTTGTGGGTGAATCACTCTTGCCATGCTCTCTGACCCTGCTGCTTTTGCATCATTTTCCTTAAGAGGACTAATCACCTCCTGGCAGAGCTTTGCCGAGGGGTCTTCCCCCACCCCCGCCCCACCAGACTTGCCCACTGAAAGGCAGGCAGGGAGGAAGGGCCAGTGAAAGGCTGAGTTACAAGAGGGAAGAGCATCACTGCTGGAGCCTGCAGGACAAAGGAAAGGGAAGAGGAAAGAAAGGCAAGGTGATCTGCAAGCCTGCCCAGGGTCACGGAGAAGGTGTTAGTTCACAGTCCATGCAGGACTGCTTTAGTGAACAAGCCCAGTTCCAGATTTTTGCAATTGTTTCCAAGCAGCTATTACAGATTCCTAGGAGGTTCAGGCTGGAATGAGTTATGAGTGGGGGAGAATTTCTGCCTAGCCAGACATTTACCTACAGGGTTTTTAGAAGGCACCAATAATCACAACGTGGTGCATGAGCAGTTGAGCCCTATGTAAACACCAGCAGATTACTAAAATGGGATCAGTTCATCTGTGGAACACGGCACGTGAGGAATTTTATCCGCAAGAAAAGCCTAAAGCTTCTTAAACCTCTCTTGTCTGTACTTAAAAGGGTTTGCAGGTACTATTGTCCTGGGGAGAGCTCTTCCAGCAAAGCCCCTCATGAAGATACAGCTTACTTTAACAATGGATTTCTTCTCCCATTCCTCCAAACTGAATACAATTCTACCAGCAAAGTCATAGACTAAACAGATGGTAAGTATGCTGCATCAAAGGTGCTTCATGCAAAACCTCCCAGGACTTTTTCATTCCCATCCAGGGGCCAGTGCAAGAGTGGCGTGGCCCCCAGGTTTACCCAGCTAAGTCACTGTCCCTCACCTGCCCCCACCTTCTCAGGGGTGGGACATGGATGCCATCAGGGAAATCTCTGCGCTCCGGTTATTCCCCCAACTACTGTCCTTTGGGACCCTTCCAGATCATGTAGGCAGCAGCATCTTGAAAGCTGCTCTTCCCTATGCAAAATATAATGCAAATCCATCCCCTTCCCTTTGCCTACAGAGCAGAAACTCACCACAGCAGAGCTGCCTTCCCTGGGCACACAGGTTTTGTGCCCAGGTCTATCCTCTCATCTTCAGAGGATCCTGCCATTCCATTAGGTTTGATTTCCTTCCGCTCATTCCCTGCCTGGTCAACTTCCACCCTTCAGGACTTTTGCTGGCATCAGAGCTAGAGTAGCTTGCAGCCTGCTCTAACCTGTGCATATGTACATCTGCTTTCTCCTGTGCCTGAGCTCCCTGCAGCAGAGACTCGGCACCTTGTGGCTTTAGCTGGGGCTTTGCTCTGTCAAAGACTCTTTCTCTCTCTCTTTCCAGCTGGGCTCAGAGGTCGTGCAAGTTAAGAGCTGATTTCTGACAGCAATAAACTTTGATCTGGGAATGGCATGCAATGTATTCTCTGCCTGAGAATCATCCATTTCATGCTTTTGATTTTGTTTCCTGATGTTCACAAAACTTCTTGTGATTCACTGAGATCAGTGTATCTTAGTTACAGAGAAACTCTGCAAACCCGAGAGCTCTCCAGCCCTCCCCACTGAAGCATGGATAGGATTTGGCGTTTTATAGGCTAAACAATGCACTGGGGAAGAAATGGAGTTTGCTTTGTGCTTCTGTACTCTGTCTGCAACTGGGCCCTGGGGAAAGGGAAAACGTGGGGCAAAGGATGGGAGAAGAGGGGGCAAACACTGCTTGATTTTCATCCTTCCAGCACAGTTGCAGCTATAAATGTCAGCATGAAATAGGCTTAGAAAAAGACCCAGAGCATTTTGGGAGTAGAGACAGGCACTTCTTTAACAAAGCACTGCTTAAACAAGGCCAAACTCTCACTAGGCAAGAGGAAGCCCAGGTGGGCTGGTGTCTGAGATAAAAGCATGAGCTGCCACCACCATACCTGGCATTAACCGTGGGATCTGCCTGCATTAGCAGATAGGCTTATGCTGCCACTGGAAAGGATGTTAAACACGGGGGCTGAGCCGGGCTCCTGAAGAGGAACAACAATTAAGCAGCCTTAGGAAGCAAATTGCAGGGACTGCCAGTCCGGAGGAGGCAGCCGCCTCCTCGCTGCAGAGGCTGACAAGGCTCATCTCGGCACTAATGGTGATGAATGGGGCCTCATGTCAGCCCTCAGCCCGGGCAGAGAGGATCCCACCAAAGCCTCCCATGGCTTGGGGTACCAGCTGGGAGACCGACCCTGCTCCCGCCCCACAGCAATTCACAACCTCCTGTCAAGCTACGGAAACAAAACACAGTAAGAAAGTCCCAGTGGCATAAGTCTTTGGGCTGTCTCTGTGTCAAATGCATGGAAAACAAGCCTGAAGGACACCTCTGGATGCACAAGGCTGGAATTTCTTCCAGGAGCAGGAGTCCCCATCTTGAACAGCAGTTTGGATGCTACATGCCCTGGGTGCACATGAGAGCATGAGAGCATCATTCTCACCAGTACTGCCCACAGAGCTCTGACAGCGTGGCCAAGATTAGGGAAAGCTATTTCTCACACTGCCTCCATGCTTAGATGGCCTTCTAGAAAGCTGAAATCAGTGTTCAACCTCCAGGACCCACCTGACCGCCATCTATTACCCCCATTGCAGACCTGTCAGGATCAGGACCGCTGCTGCAGATGCTTGCCCCACTGGAAACCCATCCAGATGCGGTACTGAGTGCCTTGCTGGAGGTGACCCTGTTTTGCACCAGGGGTTGGATTGGATGATCTCCAGAAGATCTCTGCTATTCTGTGCAACTTTGTGAAATAAGCAATGCGTGGCAGTTTGGCTGCAGCCTGCTCACCTGGGAAGCGGCTCCTGCACCACCGCAGCAATGACAGAGCAGTCTCTCTGCATCTGCAGATCTATCCCATGGCACGACAGGTACAGCTTGGCTGCCGGATCAATGTACTGATTGCTTCTGCTCCAGCTGTCCATCTGATTTGATAGGAGCTATTTCAGGTTGTGCAGCTCCTCCTGATGGAGTGAGCAGCAGCCAGGTTGTGTGCTCGGATGCATATTCTTGCATTTAAAAGCAGGGCCAGATGAGGGCCACTCAAAACTGGCGGGTTTGGAGTTTTTTTTAAGGATGTGGATGAATTCAGCAATATGAAAAGTGACAGCCTGAAAACCCTGGCAGCTGCAGCCCTCCATTTAAGCCACAGTCAGGGATAAGATGACCAGCAATCAGTGCAGATGTCGGCCTCCACCCATCTTTCTTCACCTGGACTATCTCTAGGGGTGGGAAGAAAAAGTCTGCGCTGGGTGTTCACCATGCCCATGGCAAAAGCCAGTTAAGGTTAAGCACCAGGAATGGGAACCCTAAGCCCGCAGGGAACAGCAGTGACACCTACCCAGCTCACACCACACCCACCATGTTGTGTGTGATTTTGGCAAAACCAAGAGCGCAATGCAAACCTCTCTGCCCATACTCTCGCTGTGTTTGCTCAACAACCCACGCCTCCTCACTTCCACACTCCCCCTCGCTCCCCACTCTCTCGACCCCCTCCCCGATGTCACACTTGCCAGTGTGATAGCGTGCAAACAGACTCCCCCTCCCTCCTTTCACCCACACACAGCTTTTCTCACTGAACACCAACACCCACTGCCGAGTGGAAAGCAGGACTCTGCCAATTTTGAAATATCTTCTTCCTTCTTTCCCCTTCCTGCCATTCCCCATCTTTGGAGCAGGTGAAGGGAGAGGGCCTCTGATTGTAAAGCATCACCTGGTCACCAGCAAGGAAGCTGGAAAAAACATCACCCCAAAGCTTTAGGGTCCTTTCAGTTCTTGGTGTTGCTGCTCCTGAGACCAAACCCTTCCATGAGATGGACAGCTTCATTTCCCTCACTTTAAAAAGAGCTTTGATCACCACTGTTCTTGGCCAGATTCAAACAACTGACCCAGACACCAAAGGTCTAGCGTTATTCCACAACATCTCAGTCCCCAAATGATCCTGTGCAGAAGGGGAGAGCAGGAGCTTGCTGTCGCCAATCACCCCCTCCTCACTCTGTGCACCCTAAGGCACCTTCTACAGCAGCACCAGCCTTGCCCAAATGTGCTTGCCCTCAAAACACTCATGGATCTGCTGTGTTACCATCACCAAACGTGATATGTTATTTAAACAATGCTGAAGGAAGCCTGGGCAGCTGCTTCAGGCTGCACAAAACACACAGCCAGTCTGTACAAAGTGTGCTCTTGCCAGGGCTGCTTTGTCTTTCCCATCTCCTGCACCCTGCCGCAGGCGAGTGGGACAGGTCCTCTGCAGAGGGGACAGTCACCTAGTGCATCAGACAGGGTACTGATCCCGGGTGTATCAGAGGGAGGTTTCTGGGAGGTCTTTTAACAAAACTACAGCATCAGATTCCTGCCAGCAAAGCTTCCTGGCAAAACCAAACCACACCATCTCCTCTTAGCTCAGCTCTATTCTCCAGGGACATTCCTGAGATGGGTAAATTCAGAAAGTGTTGCTGAGGGATCTCAGACACAAGCCCATCTCCTCAGGGAGGAGCAAGGGACCCGAGAGCCAACGGCTTGCTGTAAGCCAATGTACAGGCACTGAGCACAGCCACCACGGCACTACACTACCAAGACAGCAAATGCAGGCATGGTGGAACAGGGAAAAGGCTATCTCATTGCCATGAAAATACATTCATTGGCTTGTATCAGACTACTGAATTCATTTCAGCCTGAGGATGAGCTGGAGAGAGAGAGAAAGGGAAGACCAGATAACCATCAGGGACTCTGAGCCAGAGACTGTACTGCAGCGGCAAGGAGCAAGACGTAATTCTTCCAGCACTATTGTCCCCTAAGGCTCTGATGCCAAAGAATAGGAGACGGGAAGATTTGCTGTTCCCCCTTGTTTGCTTGTTATGGATAGCATGCATCTACGGTGTCAGCCGAACTGCTGGAGCCTGCAGTCGTCTGTGCCAGAGCCAGCAAGGCTAATGGGGGAAGTCTGCCCTGGCCAGAGAGCGGCTTTTCTCCCCTGCTCAGTCAAGGAATGAGCAGGGTGTTCAGTCTCCCTGCCCCGCATGCACAGAGGGACCAATTAGCTCAACGTTTTCTGAGTTTGTGACATCTTTCACCGAAGAATGGGCTTGAGTCCTACCAAGTGATTTCTCCCAAGCCAAATCTCCACCAGCTGATCACAAAGTGTACAGATTTCCTGATCTGATGACGAGTCAGACTGCTGACCTAGACACAGGAGTCTCTACAGCTCTTCCACTAATCCCCCAAGCCACCCCAGTCCCCCTCTTCCTCAGCTCTTAATTATTTTTGTGAGCAGGTCAATAAGATATGTACTGGTGAATTTGGGTCAACAGCAAATTTATGTTTATATAGCATCCTTCTCAATCATATCATAGTGCACAATTAGTTGTAATAGAATTTTCAACACTTAAGAATAAATCAATAGCTAGTTAATTTAGAAGCAATAAAATGAAACACTTTTCCCATATAGTCGCTCTGAGGAGATTCAGGGCCACTGGGGGATTACAGAAAAAAAAAGAAGAAAAAATACAGGAAAGGTATTACATGGAGCTGGATAATTTTCTGACCTTCTTGCCCTGCACACTAAGTGCACGTGAGTCAAACCTTACTTTCTAACAGCTGATCAGGGTCAAGGAAGGATCATTTTCCTGCAATAATACAGAACCACACAAAGAGACACGTGCAGAGCTTTTCTTTTGTGTAGGATTTGGGAAGTTTTGACCCCTGTGATAGGTTTGTTTCCCAGCTGATGCCCTCTCTGTGCTAAAGGCTGTATGGAGAAAGGTGCCCAAGGGATAAATCCAGTGAAAGGAATGTGTGCACCCAACATAGGATCTGCTGGCTCTTCTGCTTCGAGTGGTCCTGAAGTGGGATAGGGAATGAACAAGGGGCTGGAACCAAGGACAAACCCCCTTGGGGGCTGGCTGTTGAGGAAGAAGAGGAAGCCCTTGGGCAGTGAAAAGATCTCAGAAAGCAACATCTCAAGCGGCCCTGAATAAACACAACGGCATGCACATGAGCAGCTCTGCCCTAGCTAACCCGATCCAAAGTGCCAGTCCCTGGGACTGATCAAAAACTCGCTGAAACCATTGTAATGACTCTAAAGGCCCTAGGAAGAACAAAGCAAAGAAAGCTTTTTCTTTTCTCCAATTTTTGATTCAGCCTCACACAGGCTTTGCCAGCTCTGCCCTGCTGAAGCAGAAGTAAAAATCCTCCTATATAAGGCTCAAGCTGCAGAAGAAACAATTGGTTTCCATGTGAAGATGAAGTTAAAACACTTACCACTAAAGAAAAACAACCCTCTAGAAGCTCCCATTTAATGGAGAGGTACTGCCAAGGTTAGTAGGCCAAAAATTTGGTGGCTGTTCCTCTCCTTTGTTTGCACAGATCACACGCTGCTCTCTGCACCTTCCTTCTTGCCTCCCAAAAGAAATGTTGCAGAACTGTAATTGTGTGTGTGTGTATATATACACACAGAGAAAGATATGTATAAAAACTATGCCAATAGCCCTGAGCATTTGCAAACAACTGTACAGAAGGCTTTTCAGAAGAAGCAGACGGAGGTGGGATCTCAGCTGTCACTGAGAGCTATCGCTCTGCTGGGGAAGGGCAACCCAGGAGACAGGGGGGATCTCCAGCGTGTATCATGCCCTGTCCCTGACCCTCAGCAAGTCTTTTAGACATAGAGTTGTCCCACCTCACTTTAGACACCCAGCTGATGCTCCTAAGGTAGGACGAGTGTCAGCCAGGTCCCCTTTGCCATCTGGGGAAGAAGCAGACAGATGCTGGCGGGCATCTTCTAGAGATGCTCATTCATATCCCGCAGCTGGGAGGAAAGCTGCAGCAGGAGCCCCAAACTCCTGCCTGGAGCCGCAGGGGAGGGATTCAGGCCCTCGTTCCTCCGCTTTGCAGGAGGATGTGCCACTATTGTGAGGCTAATGATGGGGTGGCTCAGAGTCTCCTCTCCCACAGTGGTGTGGATTATCATAAATACACCTCACTGTGGATTTGCCACCAGCTGAGAAACTGTCACTGGGTTCTCACAGGCACTTCAGTAATAACAAGGCAGGGTAGAAATCGGTGAGTGAGGAAGTATTGGTTTAAATAACATCAATCTTAATGTTAGCTTTGGCTAAGCCTATTTTACTAAGGATCTCTGAGCATTTCGTGAACTGTATTTAAGCTTCAGGATCCCTGGGGAAGGACTACCTTTAGCTGCGGAGGAACACAAAGAGCAGGGAGGGAGGTACAGGCTGACTGAGCACACAAGTACACAGAATTGTTGTCAAACGCAGCATAAGCATTCAGCTTTCAGTCTAGCTGCTGTGCAGCAACACTGCAAAGCAGAGCTGTGAAAAGATCTCGATCCACACGCTTGAAGCAAACAAGAAATGTTCTTCTCCAAAAACAATACTCAAAGTTAAGGAGTGGAAATGAAACTGCCAAAACTTTTCTGGGTAGAAAAGTGATTCTTACTTGTTTCCCTCCCAAACAGTGTGTTTTCCTGAGTCTTCTTAAGCTTCTACCAACCCCTGCCAGAGCCTGCATATTTTCCTGTTTCAAGTTTTCATTAATTTGTCCACTGGGAAAAAAAATAATCCATTCTGTTTCAAGCTCTTATGCAGGGAACCCGGAGTCCAGGCCTCCCTTCCAACAAAGTGAGCACCCCTGAGAGCACCCAAGGCCCTGGCTCCTGCTCTGACTACTTCACACACTGTCACATCAACACAACAAATACCTTTGCCATTTAGAGAACACATTAAACAGAGATCCTCTGGTCAAAGTCTCACAAATGGACTAAAACCTCCATCCATCCTTATCATCCTGGAGCACTTAATAAAGCATCAGGGCTTTTCATTGCCAAGTCCCACTAGAGCACAGTTAAAAAGAGCAGCTAATTCGCTTACCCGAGCAATCAGCTCCCCGACCATCCCTGTCCACGTGCCATTTGCCTCAGGGACTCCATACACACCATCGCCAACGAGGTGGATCTTATAGTTGAAACGCAGGATCTCTGCCAGCTCCTTCAGCATGTCCACGCAGAAGCCCTCGTAGCGGTCGTTGCCTTCCAGCTCCTGATGGTTCCACTTCAGCATTAAGTAAGGGTTTTCCTGCATTGAAACTGGGCAGCTGTCATTCCCATCTTAGCCGAGGTGTCCCACCAGCATGGTGCTGAGCACAGGGCAGAGAGGGCAGTGGGCTCCCTGGTAGCACTGGCATGGCAGAGGCTCATACAAGGGGCACCCAGGCCAACTTCCCATCCCAATATATCCCTCTTGACCAGGGTGTAAGAGATACAAAAAACTGGTTTAATCACTTGGGAACCCGGGTGGTGTAAAGCTAACAGAGCTGTTTCTACAATCATATTCATTGGTCCCTGCTGTGTCAGGGATGTGCTGGAGGTGCAGCAGATTTATCCCAGTTTAGGATATGAAGCAGAGCTAAGGGATCAGGCTTTGGGGGCTATTTCCAACTGGCAAATGCCAGAGCATCCCAGTGACTGCTCCAAGTTATGGCAGGACATACAGATCCCAGCCTCTCTTGGCATATAGCCACTTCTTCAGTTTGTCCCCCTTTTCAACAAACTTTGTGGGACATGAAGAAATAGTGCCCAGAGTTCTTCAGAATTTTGAGTGTTTTTAAGGAAGGAGCAGAGGTACTGGAAAAAAATCACAGGACAGGCAGAACATGGAAGGGGAATTTGATGAATAAGGACAATGATGCCCGTAGATGTGAAGTCTTGGTTCATAAAAGTTGTACCCATCTTGGCCAATTTCAGTAATTTTATGGGTAGGAGGGACAACTGTCCCCTTCAACTTAGCAGCTGTACGCAAAACAGGAACATCATTCAGAGATAAATGTAAAATGGCAACTTATCCCCATCCCAGCCCTCTCCCCAGCTGCTTCTGAACTCATCAAATATAATTTCCATATGAAACATCAACTTGAGTTTAATTACACTGTCATGGATTGTCCTCAGTGCTGTAATTAGAGATTTGATCGTCTGTTCTTTATGAAATCAGTGTGCAATGCTGCATGCTGGGGGCTGAGGGGGGTAGGAAGAAGGAATAATATTCTAGCTGATTGACACCCCTAAGCGTTGGGCTGGCGAAGAGCTAATGGGAACTGTAGGTGACCCCCTCACTTACCAGGATGGTGGTGACAATGAGTGTGGTGTTGAACAGACTGTCTGATATGTTGGAGGAGAAGATCCTGTTGTCCATGCTGAGTCCTTCAGAAACGTGCCAGTGGCCGATCTGGAGAGATAAACAGCACAATAAGGGAATTTACAGGGGAAATTACTGTACACACCCGCCATATGGCTCCAGTGACTGACAACCATCAAGCTGGCCCTGTAAGAGGTGTTTATGAATGCTCCATTACCTTTACAATGCACCCCCACAATGGGCCAGCAGAGAGATTAACCCACTGGTGCACGGTGCTGGCATATCCCCACCTGCACGACAGTGCCAAAAACCTGTCCCTGCTCATGGCAGGCACTGCCTTCCCATGTGTGTCCCCTGCAGCTGTGGCAAAGTGGTCCACCAGGAGAAAGCCTGTGTGGCCAAGCAGCCTTCTGCAGTGTCCCCAGACGCCACCAAGATGGGTCCATCTTACCCAGCAGTCCCCACACAGCCAAACCTGCAAGCTTGTCCCTCCCAGTGCAGTGTGGCTCAAGCCTCTGCCATCCCTCACACTAAGGCACGGCCCCTAGGTCATGGCTGTAGGATGAAGACCTGCCCAGTGCTGTCAACCTGGTGGATTTTAGATGACCTCCTCAGTTCTCTGGAGGTCAACTCCTAGCAGGGACAAGGCACAGAGGCACTTCATGGGAGGCTGCCAGAAAGGCAACGCTATGGCCGGGGTTTGGCTCAGCTGCACCATCCTGCAAGTGAGACCCAAACACCAGCATGCACTGCAGGGTCAGCGCTACACCCAGGCTTGAGAACGCTGAGCTCTTCACACGGGCACTGTGTGTTACCAACACAGCTCGGAAGAAATTTGGGAAGTGCTGAAGTCTCATGATTTCACAGTGAAAGCCCAGAAATGGGGAGACAGGGTTCCTTCCTCCAACTCCTGTCCTGCCTTATGCTGTCTCTGTAACTTTGAACAAAGATTTCACCTGCCTGAAAGCAAGCAAAAACTCCTGCTGTCCTCCTGTGAGCATCACTGTCATTAGTTAAAGGCTGGTATAGGCACTGTGAGTTCCTTGGAGGAAAATGCCGCTTCCCAGGGAGTATCACAGCATTACAGCTTCCACTACAATCCCAGAGCAGCAGTGCTGATGTGGCACAGACATCTTCCAGCCCTGACCAGCAGCTCTACCTTGGCAGCAGGTGGTGAAATGAAGCCACATTCTCAGCAGTGCTGCACCGTGACTCATCTCCTCTATCACGTATAACGGATGGCAACTACTGTACTATGATTAAGTACCACCAAACCCTTTGACTCAGGCTCATCACACTCAACAGCTCCATGGAGAGCCTAATTCACCCATCCAAGCATCAGTGTCACTGCAGTAAACCTAATTCCCACTACCCCTGGCAGGGACCAGTCCCCCAGCGCTTGGGAGGACATTGTGATTCAGCTGTGATGTAATGCAACCAGCCACTGCCATCAGCCAGGGGGAGGAATATTCAACAAACCTAATTTTAACTTCAAGAGCCTAATCTCCCTCCCTCAGAGCTCTGGGCAGGGAGACCAGCACCTCCAGCAGCTCGTTCAGGGTATGCAAATTAGGCTTTCACTCTCTTATGCTCCCTAAAAAAGCCTCTGTTTTTTCTCACGGATAGACTGGTGGATGACAAAGGCCAGCTCCCTCTGAAACCCCTTATCTCTCCTTTTTCTCCTGCAAAGCCTCTCTGCACCCACCAGGTCCTAGCCCTCTGCATGTTGGATTGCTGGCTGCAGCCTAAATCCTCTGATACCACTGAACCAAGCTGCTGCGGCCCTAAGAGGTAGCGGGTGATCCCAACTTGCAGGGGTGTCTTCATGACTCTTCTGTAGCCATGGTGCGAGAGCAAATCCATTCCTGGTTCCCTTGAGCTGACACAAGCTGTCTCGGGCACTATCGGTCTAAGGCAAGTTATCCTTTCACTGTGCCACGGTTGTCAGGGTGGTAGGAACAAATCGATTTCTCTTCCATCAAAGAGTAATCTTATTATGTTCAAAGAGGTGGGTGTAAGGCAACGCAGAGCTACGGGCCAGGCAGGTGCACCGCCTTGGAAATGAATGGGAGGCATGCCAATTTACACCGCCCCAGGATTGACTCCATGCACTCAGTCACTTTTCTTGGCAGTGCTTTGCCTCTGGCATGACTGATGGCTAGAGGACTTCAAAGTCACTTCCCAGCTTGCACACCTGAGCCAAACACAACCTGAAATTGCTACACTGCCGGCAAACTGAATCGCTCTGGACATTGAGGAAAGGGCCAAGTCCTTTCTTCTCCCGGCTGTCAGTGCAAATCCGGCCCAAGTGACTGACAAGCCATTACAAAAGCGGCCGTCTGTGAGGAGTCCCAAATCCAGCCTCCTCATCTCTAGCCACGAGGAGCAGTGGGAAGTGCAAACAGGACAGCTTGCACTCGGCGGCTCTGCAGAAAGAAAGCAGGCAGGAAAAGCAAAGGACAGTCACGTGAATGTCTGCTCTCCTCCCTGGCTGGAGTCTAGGCACTGGGATGCAGCAGTGCAGGCAGAGCCAGCTGAGTCTCCCGGGGGGGGGGGCTTGTTTACTCTGCGGATAACACAACACACATTATTCCTCCAAGATGTCAGCCCAGCCCCTTCGCCAACATTAATAATGCTCTGCTAAAAGCACCTGTCACGGCAAGGACCTCTGAATGTGTTGGAAGCATTAACTCTCGGAGGCTCCCTACAAACAAGAGAGGCACTGGGGGGCTATTAGCCTCATCTGACAGATGGGGAGATGGAGGCACAGTGACAGTGTGTCGGAGCAGGCTCGGAGCAGATCTTGGGCATCCTGTTCTCTTGACAGCTTGTTGCGACTTAACTAGCATCAAGCTCGTAGCATCATGGTGACACTGTAGTGCAGGACTCATCTCTAGGAACAGCAGTCCCAGATTGGGAGATTTCCCATGTACTTCATAGACAGAGAGTCCTTGAGGCACAGCTTTAACTGGCCTGTGCAGGGTCTGCATTGGTACGATGGGATGGATTTATCCCGGCTCTGTTCCCCAACTCTGCACAAAAGTGCTTGCCTCTTCCTGTGATTGCTGAACAACAGACCCTCTGCAGCAATTGCCTCTCTGAGTGAGTGATCAGTCATAAACATTGCCTAATTTTTTTTCTCTGAGATTTCACAACCAGAGATTACTGACAGATTAACTTTAATTTTAACAGCTCTCACTGTTCTCAAATTTGTCCCTCCCCTGCTGGCATACTGAGACTAATTGACTGCCTCCTCCTTTGACAGCGCAGTTGGTTTGACCTTGCTTTTAACACAGCACCAGAGCCAAACACTCCCATGTGCTGGGGTACTTCCACCCCATCCTGGCTTGTTCCAGCTCACCACTGTCCCCCTCGCAGTATGATAAAGCCACTAATTGACTCCTCACATTGCTTGCTGTTTCTGAGGTGTAATGTGTCAGAGGATGTCTGGGATCGTCAGATCTCTCCCTCTCTTGCAAGATGGATGTCAAGGTGATTTTAATCATCGCTATCTATGTATAAAGAGCCTCTGAAAAACAGAAAACACATTCATCTGCAAAATGTATTAGAAAACAATCAAATGCTCTACACAGACATGGATAAGATGACCCTGTTGTTAAGGCTCTGGACTAGGACGTAAGAGTTTTTAGGACTTGGGATTTCTTAGTAGCAGATATGATTGGTCTGTATAAATACACCAGGTGGAGGAGGTCCATAGCAAAGAGGTAGAACAGCTTTTGAAGCTAAAATAATAGTGTTGGCACAAAAATAAATAGATATAAACCAGCCAGAAATAAACAGGCTGAAAAGTAGAAAAAGCTCCTAATGATCAGAGGAGCTGAAGCGATGGATAACTTTGTGAGAGGGATTATACGACCCGGTGACAGGTGACAGCCCGTGGCCTCGATAGAGAAAGTTCCATGTCCTCAGGCTGTGTGGTC
Source organism: Elanus axillaris (assembly GCA_026212715.1). NCBI lineage: Eukaryota > Metazoa > Chordata > Aves > Accipitriformes > Accipitridae > Elanus > Elanus axillaris. Next base: position 4,633,957 of record JANZLQ010000086.1, read on the forward strand.
CCACTGCAGACCCCCACGGCATCATCTCTGCACCTCCCAGTGCCTCCCTGCGCTCAGTCCTCTGCCTTTGCCATAAGGAGAGCCAGCCCTGCTCGGCCTGTCCTGCCTGCAACACCTGCAAGCGTCTCATGGCAGGAGGTCTGTCTTGTTATATGTCCTTGTTACAGGCAGGGAGCAAACGCACAGTTTCAGTGCAAACCAGCCCAAAAAGCCTCGAGCCTGGAATAAGCAAGGGAGTGCCATTACTCGTGACACTGCTCCGCCCCTACAGGCAGTCAAGGTCCCTCAAATTAGCTGCTCTGCAAAAGTCATTTGGATCGGTGACACTTAAAGATTTCTCATCTCCGTAGAAAATCACCAGTGGCTAACACAGTGCAAGTGGGACTTTCCCGGCTTGCTCCTTCAGTCCTTCAGCTCCTCTGTTCAGACACAGCCACGTCAACGATGCCTGGGCTTTCAAGCTCCTTGAGGTGCAAGATGACAAAATACCACTCAAACTAATGATTTTAATAAAGTCTTCTGCTCAGTGCCCTGCAGGCCTGAATGGCAGCTGGTTGCAGGGAGAGATGACATAGCAGGACCTCTCCATAAGCTTCAGAGGCATCACAGCTACTTACTACCCCCACTCCCCAGCTAAAAGTTAAGGTAAAGCCAGCCCTGAACACAAGTGTCTTAAAACAGGCAGGGGACCACAACTGCAACAAACCCTGATACCTTCTGGGCTCTGATTAGCAAGCACTGTCCTACAGCTTGCATTCATCACCTCCCCTTCCTCTGTGTCCTCAGGGAAAGGAAGGGGTACATCTCTCATCAAGCCTGCATTTGGAGAGCCTTGTTGGCACTAACAGGAAAGGTGCCAGGGGAGATACAATTAAGTAGGTATTTGGTACATGGTGCCTTCATTGGCCCAAAGGGGAGGGAATTTTGGGGTGTCTGGAGGGGGAAAAGGGAACAAAAAAAACAAATGAAGGAAAGCTCCCAGAGGACACTGCACAGGTCTGCCACATCGTTGGCAGTCCTGAAGGACATTACGGCAAGACTGATGCCAGCAAGGCAAGCACGCAAAAACTTCCTCCACAGAAGTTAGCACAGGACACAGAGAGTACCAGCTATTAAATCTTGTACAATCATGAGGCACACACACAACCCACCCCTGAGGCCATGTAGCAACCCCTGCAATCCCCTTCCTCCCCAGACATCCCCTTCAGACAACATGATTGACACCTGACATAGCCCAGGCAGGACCTGATGGTGGCACGCACCAAGTCGGCTGGGTCCTGGGGGGGCAAAAGACATTCAGCTCTTGGCAGGATCTGACCCCGAACTCTTGCTGAGGGTAACAGCTAAAGAGGAACAAGTCCCATCGAGACTGATTAGCCGCTTCTAAGTTAAAAAGGTTTGATGTGGCAGGGATTGTGGAGGGTCTCAGAGCTATCGGCTGATAACTCATCTGTATCTCATCAACATACCAATTAGACAGCCCCATCACTTCCACTGCTCTGTCCCAGGACACCAGCAGAGCCTTTACCTAAACGGCCACTAATCGGCCACACCTAGGACCGGGAGAGAGCGAGGGGTCACAGGCAGAGCTGGGGACAAGATGCCCATGGTGGGGCTCCAGCCTTGATAGCAGCTTCCCCTGCCTCTCTTCTGCACACTTGCCTTCCCTGGGGCCATGTAAATCACAGCCCCTCTTCATTCCCTTCTCCTGTTAAACTGCCAAACCTTAGCTCTTGGTTTACTGCAAATCGCTATGCTGAAACTGGAGGGGTATGCTGCGATGTTTTTTAAAGGGGCAAAGAATGGGGAAAAAAAAAAAAAGATGACATTTACAAACTCAGTCCTTGTCAGATATAGGGATCACCAACACATTAATGAGTCTGTGCTTTATCGCGCATCCTATGAACGGAGAGCAGCTCTCATATGGCTAGGGAAAATTTTCCACTAGTTAAGCTAAATTAGGAAAAGACACGTTTGGTACGTTACATAAATGTATTAAAAATTGGATGTTAAAAAGCCCTGTCTCTCCTTGCCCAAAAGCAACAGCAAGTTAGAAATTCTAAGTGTCTCTAATTTGTTTGCTGGCTGGATCAGCTTCAAAATTTGGTGAATCCTCTATCAAAGCTGATGAGCTGGAAGTCCCTGTGGCTTTGATAGATGGAAGGAGAGAGAGGTGGGGAGAGAAAGAGAGATGGAAAGAGAGAAATGGGCAGAGAGCATGAGCTCGATTAAAACTAAGGAGGGAAGGGAAGTGTTTCAAACAAGAGCCTGTTAATATATATCAGTTAATATAACCCTTGGGAACAAGATTGTCTCCAGGATGTGAATGTCTGTTCCTTACCCCATCCCCTCAAGGTGGTCAAGAAGAAAACAACCATCTATGGCACAGCAGAGTGGCCTTTGGCTTCCCTCTGCAGTGACCAAGACGGGCAGGCAGGATCAGGCAGGACCCTGCCCAGGTTTCACAGCTCCGTCTGGCGATGCCCTTCCCAGCCGGGCACATCGCAACAAACTCTTGCAGCCTGTGAGGGGCCCTAATGCCTCTCCAGGCATTGCTATCAGTCAGGCAAGACCCCTGAGAGGGTGCTGCCTGAGAAGGGGAGAGCAGACAGCGGAAAGGCTGCTGCAGGCATATGGAGCAGTTTTATGAAGACTAACTCCTCCCTGGTGGGTTTCTGACAGGAGAGAGCTTGCAGCCACCACAGGATCTCAGCAGGTAGCTGTGCTCACGGAGAGACTGCCCCATCCTTCCAGCACCTTGTTACTGCTACTGGAAGTGTTTTATCAGCACTGCGCTCTGATGGGAAATCTGAAAAGCTTGGTCTCGGCACAGCTTTCTTGGGTACCTCTGAAACATGAAGCTGCTTATTTACCGAGCTGTGGCAACAGGTCAAAAAATGTTTTCTCCTGTCAGACTGGGTTTGTGGAGAAGAGCTGAGGCTTTTGTCTCAGGGCAGATTAAGCTGCAGTCAGAGCTCTCTGTGGAGCTCTGAGAGAAGCACTGCTCCAAGAGGACCTGTGTTTTTAACGTGAACTCCCTGCCACATTTAAACACATCAGAAACATAGCTGTCATAGTGAGGTTTACAGCATTTGCTTCCTTTGCTCCAGCTGAATGCACGCTCTTATTAATGCAGATGGGCTTGGATCTGTCACTTTTGCTCAGAATATGATGGGTTTGGGACATGATTAAAAGGGCATTGGTACTATGAGAGGTATTACCATGGGGAAAATGCCATCCTGATCCCCCGCTCACTCAGCTAAAGGCAGCATCAAAGCTGAGCTGTCAATTGACAGGTAAGAACTGGCAGGCAACATCCTTGCCAAGGCTAAAATTCACTGCTGCCAGACCAGGAGAGATTTCCTAATGCCAAAATGCTCTGTTGGTGTAGGATAAGATACAATAGCTTTGTTCTCTGCCAGCACCTAGGAGAAGTGGCAATCCCTGAGAAAAGGGCAGGTGTGGACCTGTCAGCAGGGAAATAAGACAGATGAAAACCCTTTTTCTGGGACTTGCATTTTTTTCCTGAATGAGGTTTGGATTTACCAGTAAAACCCTAATTCCTTGGGCTTGTGTCACATAATCTCATCAGTGTGATATCTGCGGCCCCGCACAGTTATCCTTAACCTTAGCTGAAGCCAGAAAATATCCCTTGGACAGAAAGAGGGTAACAAGCAGAAAAAAGACCAACATTGTGAGGAATCTACAAGCACTGAGACAAAAAGCAAATGAGAGTCTGAGCTAAGCAAACTCATTACAGAGGCATATGCACCATAAACTGAGAGGTAAATTGTCTTTCACTTCCTCCCACACAACACGCGGGGGAGAGATGGTGGGGAGCTCCTGACACAGGATTGCCCCTTTCTCTTTCTTTCCCACAAGCAGTTGTTTGGAAAGGTTCACAGTACCCTTTTTTGCCCATGTCATGGGAACTTTTTCATTGATTTTTCCCCATCTAAATAATTTTGAGTACATGTGTCTCCACAAGCTTGGATACAAGTATTGTATCTGGCGTACGCTTTATGCCCTGAATTATCTCCTGCACAGGAAGGTTACTGTGACAGGACAGATATTGACTCTAACATCACCACCCCAGGGGCCTGATACATTAAGACAAATCTAAATTATCTCAAGACACATTCTTGATGAAGTGAAACACGGTGTGCTTGGCAACTCAGGCCCAGCAAGAGCTACCACGACATCCACGCCGTGTTGTCACTTGCTGAATACCTAATCTTGCAAAGGCGGGGGGGTGTCTGGAATCCGCTTCGGCCCCCCCAGCAGCAGCCTGAGCCAAGCCCTCGCCAGGCTGCACACAGACCGTCCCCGGGGCAGCGTGGCTGCTCGTACCTGCCGGAAGCCGCTGCGTGTGTGCTGCAGGATTTTCAGGGCATAGTTGGATCTCTGGCCTTTGCTGTTGAATTCGATGTGGCCGGTGAGACCTTCCAATTCTACCTGTCCAAGAGAGAATGAGTTACAGCGCCCATCGAGGCGGCTCACCCCCCCACCCGCAGCGGAGCCGGGGGGATGCCACTCGCCCCACGCACTGGCCATCCACCCTCCCAGCAGGTACAGCAATGCAATCTTAATGTCTCAAACCTAATTTCTTTCGGAGTCTGGCTAGGGTAGCAGAGAGACGTGGAGGGCAGCAGGAGAATCAGCACCACAAGGTGCAGGGCTCCCCAAATTTGTTTGCTCCAGCTGCTTTGGAACAACCACCTCTGCAGCCCCTCACCACCTCCCTCCATCCCAAGGCTAAAACTGTGCTGCTCTGCAGCAGGCAGGAGCTCTTCGCTGTGTCACACTGAATCACTAGCGGGGGATTCCTCTAGAAACCATTACGTGCTGTTTAACAGCATTGAGCTGGCATTTAACACAAGAGCATGTTGCAATGGAGCCAGGACGAGGGTCTAGCATCACTGTGCAAATTAACCACTGCTCACTTGCTGCTGGCGCACCTCTTCAGTAACAAGGGCAAGTTACTGGGCCTCCTAGTAGCAAAGCCAAGGGAAGCTGATGAGTTTTGTTGTCTCTGTCTAAAGGTAAGATTTAAAGCAGGGTTCACATGCATCAACCGAAGTGCTACAAGTTTCAGGTTCAGCTGATCCTTTCTTTGGGGGAAAAAAAAGATCTCATGAAATTTCCTTGCCTCGTGACATTTCAGTAGCACCCCAAACAGACTCAGAAAACACACTCCTTCTGTGTGGTCAAGCTCAGCTCTCAGGAATCACACTGACAAACTCCAACTGTTTCACAAGGCTGAAATTCTAGGGTCTGTTCTTGTGCCAGAACTAGGCTTGATTGGTTCCGGCAGCAACACTTTTGGGTTCAAAGGAACCCAGTCCCCTTCACAGGGAAACTCACAACTTGCCACTGAGCTCTAAGCAATTGTACTGCATGACCTTAGATCAACTCAAGTTCACTCAAAACAGACCTCAAATCACTTAGACACATTCATACTTAAAAAAAAATAATCAGTGAATTCCAGTTTTTCTGCAGCAAAGCCTGAAAAACAGAGTTTCATCTCACTCCAAGGCCAGTGACAAACCAGCCCTCAGATCTCCTCTCTTTTCATTGCCAGTGCTACCTTCAAACAGACAAATATTCTGTGCTTGAGAACTGTGCCAGCACCAGCATGTGTATACACGTCTTTTCCTTCTGGCAGCGATGAGTGCTAGTTCCTAACACACAGGCAAACTTCAGTCCCTTCTCACCATTCTCAGGTAGTTCATTAGGCTCGTGCCGTGCTGCCAGATCTGGGCAGACCCACAGGACAGGGGCTTCACACCAATCTCCTGGCTCCGGTTCAGCTCCTGCACAGCAGTCACCACAGCATACACAGCATCGAAAAGCAGGGCAGAAGAGAGCTGTGGGGAAAAGGAAGAAAAAAACTGAGGCAGGAAGAAAAAAATCAAGCCTTCCACTGCACCTTCAGGACCTTGCAGCAAGCAGGAGAGTGCTCTATCCACAACCTCAGCAAGGTTCAGAAAGGAGCAAAATCCTTGGCCTCCTCCATCCAGACAGTAAGCACTGCTTGCCTACCATTCTGCTCCAGCAACACCCTGCACCCCATCTGCACCCATGCAAGGACAGAGACACAAAAGCAATGGTATCCTTGAACTGCTGATGTGTGGGCTCACTGGGGCAAGTGTACTCCCATTGCCAGCCCCAGTCCCACCCCCAGTCTGTTACATTTCTCCTTCTCTTCTTGCTTGCTTCCTTACCCTTTGTGTCTCTGCTTGCTTGTTCCTCAGGGTTTCTGCCATCATTACAACCTTTCTATCTCTATTTGTCCCTGTCCCTTCCCATTCTTTCCTGTCTCAGCTTCCTAAAGTAACTAACCCTTTCTACTCAAGGTGTGGGGTTTTGGTGCTTTGGTAACCTCTGATCAATCTGCTGGCCACGGGGAACACTCCTAAGAGCATCAGGTTTGTGAAGTTCTTAAAATAGGCAGCTGGGCAGAATAAAGATCATGTGCCTGCACCCACAGAAGAAAAGATGACTGTGCTGCTTCAGCCTTCGTTAGGCACCAGAGAGTCCTTCTTCGACCACTGCTTTGAAAGGCAGATCCACAAGTGATGAGGTGTTGCTAGATCTGCTTCTCAGGCAACTGAGTCCTGGCTTTCAGACCCCATAGAGACCATCTAGTGCCTTGCTACAACCTCCATTTTCCTGCTGGCTCTTACCTGCTCTGTAATGGCATTGCTGAAGGAACATCAAGAATCACAGAGCTCGTCCCTTCTTCTTCTCATCTTTGCTTCATTTGCCTTTAATCAGATTTCTTTGTCCATCAAGCCTCGCAAAGAGTGTTTTTCACCCATGCACAACCATTTCAATGTTTTTGATCTAGTTAATAATCAGCCATTTGCTCTCTCATGTTCACTGTTGTGACTAAGATTTCACTTTTAATTATTGTCACCTCCTGACTCTGCTGGAATTAAGCTGCTGCAGCTCATTACTATCAAGGCTACATTTTCCTCGTGGCTACTTCTGAGACCATCCTCTTACCATCCCAGCTCCCAGCAAAGGGTTCAATCTCTAGCCTGGTGCTCCTTTCCCCTACCTTACCCAGTTTGTGGCTTACAGCACTTGAGCGGTATCTGCCTCCTCTATTCCTCCCAAAGACAGATTAGGTTTATTTACTTCTGCCAGCAGCCCTGCATGGACAATCTCACCCAGTTCAATCATCCCAATGAACCTCTGGCTTCAACTACATTACTAATTTGAACAGAATGAACCAGACTTGACCCTGCCTGATCTTACTCAGATCAGTGGTAAGACCTTATTGACCACAATGGCCTGCGATTAGGCAGTTAACAAGCAGCACAAAACCTTAAAACATACAAGCCAGCATGAGTTAAAAGGCATGATTCCAGGCTGATGCTAGCAAAACCCCAAACACCAGCTCTAATGCCACCAGTAACCTCTCAGTTTTCCAAACCTGGCAGACTCACATTTGCTTTATTTATCACATTCCTCCTGCGCATACCAGTGTAATCTGTTTTACACAGATAGCATCTGGGGGCTCTCCAGTGGGCACTGAGCAACTTGACTGGCATCTGTCAGTCTTGCATCTGACCTGTTTCCCATGCAACAGGCAGCACCTTTGGTCATATATGTTGAGAGCTTTCTGCTAATAATAAGGATTGACTGGCTCCAGAGCTACTAAGTTTTACTACAGCTGTTTTTCAGGAGGTAAACAGTAACACCAGAGGAGCTGAGCAGCCTGAGGACACACAAGGAATTGGTGGCAGAGTGGGAACAGAAACTGGGTATCCTGTTTCCTATCCTGCCTCAGCTATGAGATATCACAGGTCCCTCTGCAACAGCAGCAAGCCTCTCCTGCAATTCCTCCCTTCTGTTCAGGAGGTAAGTCTGCTGAGTTTTTTTGTTTAGTATTCACATCTGACCTAAACATTCCCCTCCTGGGAAGCACTTTCCAGATCTACTTAAAGGAGCTGATATATCCTTTTCCCTACCTTTCTTTTTTACCTTCAATACGTGTTCTTTTCGTAATATGACCTCTCCAGCCTGTCCTCAGCCCCTGTTCCATGAAGCTCTTTAGCATATACTTAATTTTAACTGTGGACTGAATCCTGTTCTGGTTACAGGATACCATACACAATTAGCAATTGCTTTCCTGAATCAGGAACCATATTAATACCAGTTGGCCAAATGAAACTGTTATGAGAGAAACACAACCCCTATGACCCCAAAGTTTCACCACCTCATGCCAAATCAGAATATTAGCCCAGCATTTTTAATTGTCTCCTGTTGGGTTTTCATTTCCATTTTTCCTGAGGAATTAATGATCTCTTATTAGCTAGTGAGTAAGAGACTTGTAGATCTCAGTGAAGCATTTGACATTATTGATTGGAATATTTTACTCCTTAGCCTTGAACAATTTGTTAGGACTTCTGGCAGCCCCCTTAAGATTTCAAGAAATTTACAGATTGGGGAGGGGGTTGTGATACATAGAATCAAGCCCTCCTGGTAGGGAATGGGAATCTCTCCCATGCCCTCAACATACCTCTTTCCTTTTTTAAAGAAAAATCACAGCTTTCCTCAGAAGAACCACATTTCCATTCCTGAGGCTGCTTATCATCTATGGCAGCCATTCCCTGCCCCGCTGGGCTCAAAACCAGGCTCTTATTCCAGCCTCTCCATTTTATGGGCCCTGGTGCATGGCACCTGGACACATGGCAGCCTGGCAACACAGCAACATGCAAGTAAACAGGCCTTTGCACCTTCTTTTAAATATCTACCTTGATTCCCCCTTCAATATCTCTTGAACAGCCACCAGGACTCAGATCTAGGGGGGTTCATGGCCTTCCCTCTATTCCCTCCTCTGATACCAAGATCCTCTAAGGCACTCCATACCTTCCTATGGTTGCTGGTGTGGGATCATCCTGCTCCACTGCTACCTGCAACCCCACCAGCAGCACTGCCCTTCTCCTGTTTGTCTCTCATCTCAACCCAATGCAACATTTGCTCTGTTGCCCTGCACCACCTACCTAATGGCCATCTCCTTCTGGCACTATTCATTTGGCAACTCATATAAAAAGAATCATATTCAACACAGCAAGCTAATTTGGGATGCAGGATGTGTGGAGGAAACTGCTCACAATTACATAGCATTGGAGTGCAGCAGCTCATCTGGGTTCTTTGGTCCCTCTGGCTTTCGTAGGTAGGCAAGTGTCTTCTCACAAGGGTAACTGGGGTTAACAAGGTTAACACAAGCTCACTGCTGCCAGCTATCTCCTGCAGCCCAGAAAGTTAAGATGAGGAGTGGGTCACTTTAGCACATCCACTCCGCTTCCCTGCAGGCTTGAATAAGTTAGTGGTGCAGTAAATGAAGCTGCTTGACTTCGCACTGGAACAGAGGAGGAGCAGCCAGGTGGTCCCTCATGCCTTGGGGCCACAACCTTCAGCAGAGGAGTGGAGAGCGAGCTGGAGGCAGCACCGTTTTAACTTCCTCTAGGCAGATTCAGCAAGGGGGATCTGTCACTGCTCTCATGTACATCACCTCGATTTTCTTCATGTTGCCTCTAAAATCTCTCAATTCTTTTATGTACTCATTTTAAATCACAGATTTGTCACTCTGTCACAAAAAGCCAATTTGCCTGTTAACAAATTGATTCTCTTCCTTGCATGCATTGTCTGATTTGTGCAGATCCCTGTTGTTTTTGTACTGTCTCTGCAATATAAGAGCTCCGTGACAGGCTGCACATGAAAGACTTGATAAGCTCAGCAGCGGTCCTCCACTCCCAGGTTCAGTAAGGACTTTCCTCTTTCCCTAAAGCCTAATTCTTGACATTGAAAGTTGCTGATAAAAATTGCCACTTGATGGATGCCCCATCGAACAAGGCTCCAGAAAAGGGAGCAGACGGCAGGCTGGGCAGACGGGCTCGCTGCTTCATTCCCCTCAGCATGCTGGTCAGCCACACAAGGAGAGGCTGTACCTGAGAACTAAGGAGATATTGCAGGGTACAACTGTGACACAATGCCCTGGGAACAACTCATCAACGAGAAAGGGTCAAGAAACAGATCTCCAGCCCCTGCACACATCAGCTGGCAGGACGGCTCCCAGCAGTGCCTTTAAGACAACTAATGCTATCAGACGCCCTGCACCTTGGGAGCAGGTATGGTGCCTGAGCTCTACCCTGGTACATTACAGCTCCTTGTTGGTTGCAGCACACCTTCCTCCCAACACCAGATCTGCCTCTCTAGAAACTAACAGCAGGTTAAGCAGAGCTGAGTGGAAGATCCCACTTTACTTTTTATTTATGGAAATCTCCCACATAAAGGCTGTGTTTAAAGGTAAACTGATATCCAGGGAAATATGAACAGGTTTGGCTAGTCTGGGTTTTGCCATGTGTTTTTTAAAATTTTTCCTCCTAAAACATTATCATCTGTATCTTTGCCCCCAAACATAACACAGAGAATTAAAACCATTAAAATCCTGTGAAATAGACTTTACAATCTGGATTTTATTCAATGACATAAACACTTAATTACAAACATCTGTTTTAGTCTAAATTCTAATTACCTAATCTAGCCATCTGTAATTTGAATGATTTTCTCTGATTTCCTTTCTTTGCAATGTGATTAATGAGAATGGCATTAGAGCAAGCAGCTCCCTCCTTCTTCCTCAGACGCTTTCTCAGCTCTAGCAAGAAAGCCCTGGGATTTTGCAGCTCGCAGGAAACCTCCCTCCTGTCACTTCCAGCTGTTGAGCTTCCTCTTTTTTTAGTATGAGCTATCCCACGAGATGTCTGCTTCCCAGGACTAAAAGGGGCTGTTCTTACACACAGATATGCTCTCTGGGAGCTGAGACCTGCCAGATTTCCAACGGCAGGTGCAATGCATGGCAAAATGGTACTGGATTTCCTTTGCAGACACAAGAAGGGAAACACATGTCCTGCCTGGGAATATTTCACTTCACCTCTGCTCTGTATCTTCACCACCCGAGGCAAGGCCCTTTTCTCATCACCTGGGCATATTGGCAATGGGAACCTTGCTATGAACATAGCGTGAACCTTTGCATCATCAGAAAGAAATCTTTTGGTTAAGACTCTACACTAGGATTCGGGAGAACTGAACCCATTTTCCAATTGTGCTGTAGATTCCCTAACTCTGATATAACAGGAAAAGGCACTTCCCTTCCATGCCTCAATTTTCCGTTTGTACACCAAGAATAACGCTCCCTCCAGAGCAGCTGAGCACCAGCTAGCACAAGGGGAGCTACCCTACCCAGCACAGCCAAGAGCAGCCACACAGCAGGTGCTTGGGAAGCCACTGCAGCCCCCGGGCCGGTCCCCTAATGACAGCAGGGCTGGAACCATTTAGGTCAGGGCGATCCAGCGTGGCTGAGCCCCCTCCCTCAAGACATGTCTTCCCTGGCCTGGAGGAAGCCTGCTGTATGGCTGATTATGTTTTATGAATGAATGAAGGGAGCATCCGCCTGACTTAATATTACACCAATGGGTGATTTAGGCTCAGGCTGACAAACCAAACAGTTCCATTTCAGCTCTGAACTCCTTAAAAAAAAAAAAAAAAAAAAAAAAAAAAAAAAAAGCTGTAATGTGGCATACTCTTGCATCCTTCCACCTACAGGTTTTGCTGGTTGTTCAAGACAATGCAGGGTAAGAAGGCACAATGAGGTCAGTTATTTTCCCATCACACCTGGCTACACTCCTGTTCCTACTGTCTTCTGTTTGTACTATTAGAAGGAAATTTATTTTTAATGCCTCTGAACAGTCCCTGCAACTGTCATCCAAATAGAAAGCTTCCTGGTAGCAAACCTATAGAGATTTAGCAGGGCAGACAGCAAGCTCACTGCAGCTGCCTCTGCGCGGGAGGGCTGGACGGAGGGAGAGCAGGATGGTCCCAGGCATGTACTAACCATGGCCTGAGCTCCATGTCAAGCCAGTAGGATGTGGACACAAAGGGCAGAAAGCTCCTTATTTCACCTGTTTAATATCACTTTGTAGTGATAATAAGGAGGTTTTCAGCAGCACACAGCTGCCTCAGCTTGTCAAGGGGACCCTGAGTTCATTAAAAATTATGCAAAGGGTTCCACTGATGGCATTTTCTCTCTCTCCCCTCCCCCAGCTCCAGCCACAGCCCCCTGCAATCCCAAATTTGGCAAATCTGCTTTGCAAACCTTCCCAGTTGTGAAAAGTCCTTAGGGAAGATTTCGGTGCTGATCCGCACATTCATCAGGGAGATGTTAGAACACACAATGTAACACAGCCCCTTGGCGTCTGCCTAAGCCCAGCCCTTTCCATGCTCTTTGCATATAGACTCCCTCTTCCTCAAGCCATTTTCCTAGGGGTAAAATAAACAGGGACAAATTTCACAAGGGAACACTGACTCAGGGCTGCATCATCCCCTGTACTCACATATAAATATAATTCAAATTAAGATTAGGATTGAATTTAAAGCTGTACAGCCATTCAAGCACAGACAAGCTCTCTAAAGCTCTACACCCACATGGGTCCCCAAGGTCCCTTTGGGTGACTGCAGGCTTTCAGGATCACTTTAGTATTGTCCAGATCAGAAGGCTCCTTTGTAAGTCACAGCTTGACACCCCAAATCCCCTCCTACCTACTTAAGTCAACTAAGGTGCTCTGTCTGGTTCCTCCTTCCCATTCCTGGACCACCATCTGCCCAAGACTGACAACTGTGAAAGCCAATCCAAGGTACAGCAGTACAACAGCAGACTGGTGATGTGCCTGAGCTCTTTAGCACAGGGCTTACCTGGATTAAATAATTAGTGAATACAAAGGACAGGTCCTGCTTGACCAACCTGATCTCCTTCTATGACCAGGTAACCCACCTTGTGGATGAGGGAAAGGCTGTGGATGTTATCTGCCTCGACTTCAGCAAGGCCTTTGACACTCTCATGGCGTAGTCCTTGAGAAGCTGGCGTCTCATGGCTTAGACAAATGGACTCTATGCTGGGTGAAAAACTGGCTGGATGGACAAGCCCAGAGGGCTGTGGTGAATGGAGTTAAATCCAGTTGGCAGCCAGTCACAAGTGGTATTCCCCAGAGCTCGGTGTTGGGGCTGGTTTTGCTCAGTATCTTTATCGATGATCTAGAGGAGGGGATTGAGTGCACCCTCAGCAAGTTTGCAGACGACACTAAGTTGGGAGGCGGTGTCGATCTGCTGGAGGGTAGGAAGGCTCTGCAGAGAGATCTGGACAGGCTAGATTGATGGGCCGAGGCCAGTTGTATGAAGTTCAACAAGGCCAAGTGCCGGGTCCTGCACTTGGGTCACAGCAACCCCATGCACCGCTTGCTACAGGTTTTGGGAAGAGTGGCTGGAAAGCTGCCCGGCAGAGAAAGACCTGGGGGTGCTGGTTGACAGCCGGCTGAATAAGAGCCAGCAGTGTGCCCGGGTGGCCAAGGTGGCCAATGGCATCCTGGCCTGTATCAGAAATTCTGTGGCCAGCAGGAGCAGGGAGGTGACTGTTCCCCTGTACTGGGCACTGGT
>JANZLQ010000086.1:4647556-4667542 GCA_026212715.1 Elanus axillaris
AGTGGGCATGGATGATGGTTGGACTTGATGATCTTGAAGGTCTTTTCCAACCTAAATGATTCTATGATTCTACCCATACATTTGAGACTAGAGTTTCTACCTCTGCATGGTCTTCACACTGCATTGCCAATGTCGGCTCAGAACCAGCCCACAGCTCTTTTCACAAGGTTTTCATGATGGTCTATAGCAGCTTCCAGTTTAGGGGGACTGTGGTCAATGGGAATGAATTTTACTTACTGCTGGCCCAGTAAAAGGGGCATGATCGCAGTTCTCCTGCCAGGACTGGTTGAGGCTCTGGACAAACTCTTGGAAGAAAGCATGAGATTGGTTGAAAATGGAAAATCCCAGGATGTTGACTCGGTCATCCAGCAGGCTGTCCAGGCGCTGGAGGGAAAACTCCTAAAGCAGCCAAAAACAGAAAATGGGATTAGGGAAGAAAACAGGCACCAAAATCTTCAGAATCACTCAATACCCTTGAAGGGAAGAAGGGACCATGCAGCTATGAGAACCTGCATGTGAAACCTACCACCTCCAAGTTGGGGCTGAAATCCACCCACCGGCCAGTATGAAAGAGCCTGAGTGCTAACCACAATTTGACTTAGCATGCTGCCCATCTCAGGCTTTTAATGAAGATGTCAGCCAAGTCCAGTAATTTATTGGCCAAGTTTCACAGAAAGACCAAAACACCTCCAAAGCGGGTTCTGGGAACTTTTCATTTCTGAGCCGTGGTTTCTGCCAACCACGGCCAAGCATGGTTTTACTCTTTGCAGCTTCAAAACCAACTCTTCTGACAGAAGGTTCCCTGTTACACAGAGGTTACAGCAGAGGCAGGGAGGTGGATGATATTTTTCAGATTAAGCCAGTAAGTAACCTGCTATAAGTGCCAGAGGTCAGCTCTGTCATGGGAGGTCTGGAGCACAGAGCTCCTTAGCAGATTTATATTTCCCAAGCAATGCTCTCTCCAAGAAACTCCCAGAAAAAGATCTCTACCATGCTCACCATGAAAACACTGCTGTGCCCATGTATTGCTACAGCTGAGAGCCCCAGACAATGCAAGTGCACAGGCAATGGCTGTCCATCCAAATCTGGGTCAGGAGGGATTCCCAGGCCACCAAGACCACCAGACTGTGGGACCCATGTCTGGAGAGACACCAACATCCTTTTTCATTACTATTTTTAATTTCCTCTGAGAGCTTACTGAACTGGACCCCTGCCTGGGTGGCAATCATCATCTGCTGAGTGAAGCTGCTCTACCACCACAATATCCAGTTTGGTGACATCAAGTTTAAACTGTTAAATTAAAGCAGTTCTTCCCCACAGGGCAATCCTGCTATGCTCCTTTCTGCCATCAGGTACCAGGAGAAGATGCCACTCACAGGACATCCTAATGCCCTGTGGAGTTGGGAAGGTGCTTTGACTGTGGCTTTGGAGTGGGGCCCATCCTCTTGCACTGCTGAGGAGCAAAGTGGTAAGATGTATAAAAATGACTGTATTAAAAAAAAAAAAAAAAGGAAAAAGGGAGAACTCTGTTTTGCTACTCACGTCAATGGAAGCAGTTACATGACAAAGCCAGTTTCCTGGAAAAGAGTCCAGCCCTCCTTGTCCTATTAGCAGGAAATAATGGTGCCTTCCTCACTAATTTCTCTTTTGCTAATTGCTAAAATGGAGCGAGAAGGTGGGAGTAATAGATTCTGAAACTGCTGGATACCCATTCTCTTCCACCACTAATACGAATGTCTTTTGGCTCTGTGGACTATGAGATTTCAGCAAGTCAAGTAATTTTTTATCTTTCCTGCGTATGTGTGCACGTAGGAACAATGTCTGTAAATCTCTGAAACACAGAGTTACAAGACTATTCCAGCACAGCAAACTCCCACGAGAATGTGATCAGACACAGGATTAAATGCATTTTGGACACAACCGCATTAACGTTAGGTAACATGAAATTGCCTGTGAACTATTGATTCGTTTGAATGATATTATCCTCCTGCCTTCCTGACAGGTTATCCATTTACCCACGGCATCCTGTCAACCCACGCAACAAGGGCAGATGGCTAATGAGGACCTGGGCCTGAGGAGATCCTGGATGCAAGCAGAGCAGCAGGAGATATGTTGAGCCCCTGCAAAACACTACCTCCCCCCCAGCCAGAGCTGGGAGGCAAATTGTGCGGGACACAACACGAGCAGCTGCCTGACTGTCCTCTTGGCTTCATTATATGCAGAAGGAAAATGAGATGTTATGTACTGAAACAACCATACAGTCCAAGGCTTCAGTCTCAGGCCAGACCACCCCAATCCCAAGGCAGCTGAAATTAGTGCCTTTATTTATCACCCCCTGAAGATGTTTCTAAGCTTTTGAGGTTGCTCAGGCCCTGGCAGGTTTGTTAAGCTCTGCTCCTTAAATTAGCAATTACTGGGTGAAGGAATGAGCCCCGCTGGTCTCACTTCACATGGGGGAAAAGTGAGGCAGAGGTGAAATTTGCCCCAGTTGCAGAGGAGTTGCAAGGCTGAACACATGGGTCCAGTCTGCTCGGGCTGGCTGAGTGATGGGGTCAGGCCCAGCCCCTGGCTCGGCTCCGTGCAGCTTTCAGGGGGGACCCCTGCCTGCATCAGCCCCATTTCCCTGGGAAAACTCCCATGCCCTGCCGAGGATGGAGGCAGCTGCCAGGGCTCGCTGCCTGACAAAGCAACCGCGGGCAGACCTAGACATGCTCCCCCACTGGAGTCAACAATTTGCTCTGGTTCAAATGTTAACACCAGCTTTTTCCCAGCTCCCATTAGTGGTGATCGGTCATTGCAAGCTTTGGTCTTTTTCTACAGCCAATGCTCTCTATATCCATCTTTTTCTAGGCAGGCCTCCAGCTGCAGAAAACCCCATTTCTGATGCTGTCATGCTCATAAAGCATCCACCTTTGTAACACAGGGGGATTGCATTGCCTGTACGTGACCCTTTCCTTGCACTGCTCCCTGTCCTTTGTCCCTGCTCCACGTCCAACCCTCTCCCTTTAAATGTTTTTCCATCAGATGTGCACAAGAGTATTCTGCGGACTCAGGTCAGAAACAAGCAATGAGCCTTGAGCTGCCGATGCAATGAGATGGAGACAAACTGTCCTTGGGGGACACACTTCATTTGCAATAGGATAAGAGAGATTCAGTAAGGTCAGGCTTGCTACAGAGGGCAAAGGGGAGAGAGCATCAAGATACTCCAGTAGCTGCTGGCTCAGCTTCTGTCCCTGTTCGGTTTTTTCCTTTCCTACACAGTCATTCACCACACTTGACATTTCCAAACCCACGTTTTGCAAACACAAACTCATTTGCCATTCAAGGCCTGCACCACTCATCTGATTTCCAGAGCTTGACGCCCCATCCATCAGCCCTGGTCCTACCTCCCACCCTGCCCTCCTGATGGCAAGCGACGGCTGAGCCTCTGATGCTGCCTGGCAAGAGGCGAGCCCAGTCAGGAAAAGGAGTGGAAACCCCTGCTCTTGGAGATGATCTCAGATGGCTCCTCTCACCACCTGTTTGTGTGCAAGTGTTACCTCATTTACCTTTCCAAAGATCAGATTGAGGCAGAGAAATATTGTTCAGATTTGAGAAGCAAGACTCAGACACGTGAATGGCTCTGTAGTGGGTGCACAGGGATTCGGTGTCAGATCCAAGGTTTTCTCATTGAGACATACAGAAGCTGACTTTGCCTAAGCTAGGAAAAATTTTAAATAGTTTAAGCACAACTATGGTATACATACCTGACTTTGCCTTGACTGCTAGACAAAGCTAGCAGGCCTAGTGCTTACACAGAATAGTTTTGCAACCGCCTTTCCTGTCCTCTCCTCATGTAGTTACTCTTCCTTATCTGCAGTGCTGGCTGGTACTTTTGCAGCCTAGAAGATAGCTTTCCAAGGCATGAAGAGCAAGGAGCCATTAGGAAAATAACTCAAACCTGTCAGCAGATTCTTTTTAAAGGGGGACTCCAAGGCCTGGTGTGCCTTGTCCTAGCCTCCTCTGCCTGCACAAATAGAGTTTTGTAACCCCTTACTTTCAGGCAAGATCAAGGTACCTGGTGAACACAAGAGGGTGCAAATCAAACAGATGGGTGCAAACAGCCTCTCCCTCATTACCTTCTATTCCACTGCCAACGATTTTTTTTCCCCTCCCTACATCAGAACAATTGCAATAGTTGACCAGACCTTTGCCCTCCGTCTCAGTCCAGCTCCTTTATGCCAACCAGTGCAACCTGATGCACAGAGAAGATCATAAAAAATCATGCCAAGGTGAACTTCAGGTACACAAATCCTGGCTGCCTGAATACTTCCCCCTCTTTTCAATCTGTTTTTTAAAGCACCCACCAAATGTTAATATTCTGTTTCATGAGATCTCAGAAGAAGTAGGCCCTGAGGGTCAGAAGCCAAAATTAATGAACTTTTACAGAAGAAAAATCCCGAGGCTTTGCTCAAATCACAACACATTCTGCAGCAGCACCAGGCAATTACAGTGTAGATTTCCTGACTTCTACTACAGGGCTGCAACCACTAAATATGTGCTGTTAAATAACAACACTTAGCAATTCTATGGCACTCTATATTTTCAAAGTGCTAGGCACACATTAGCTAATTGAATACAAAGGGGTTCCCTGGGAGACAGGACTGGAGGAGTTATTAGAGGATGAAGTCACTCTTGGGTTTCTGCGCTTCATGCGGCACTCGACCTGCATTCTCACTTTACAGCAGCAGACAAAACCTATGGAGTGACCCAAACATTTAGATCATTGGGAGAACCTGGCTAATAAAAGCCACACAGCCAAGCTCAGTAATTAATGATTTTAAAACCATGAGCCTGGATTTTCTGGCTTCACTAGCTGTGAGTTACAATCAGGAGATTTACAGCCTATAGTCTCCATTCCATTAGGAACATAAAGCCATAAGGTACAAGCATATTAGTACAAGTCTTTTGACTTGAATGTTCAGATCGCAGGCCAGCCTATCCCAACTGGGACTCAGCACCCACAAGCCCTCTCCCACCTCAGCCTGGGTTTCTGATGAAAAGCTCCCTCCTGCCCTGCCCAGCTCACTCTGGCTCTGTAACACAACAGCAGCAACATGCTGCTCCTCACATTGTCACAAAATCACTGCTTCCGTTGCCCCGTGGGACTCCTGGAAATTATTGTGCCCACAATACAGAGAAGGAAACTGAGGCACAGAGCAAAAAATGGCAAGCAATTAAAAACCTAACAGCTCAATTCAGCCCAAGAGACATGGATAAACAACATGCCTTACAATGCAAACATCAAAGCCAGCATTCATATTTTAGCGTATAATTAATGAAGTATCCTCCCAAATCTGCACCTAAGTGATCCACTCCCAGACTAAAGTAGATGCCACAAATAATATCCAGGTCTTTCCTCTCTACTGGCCCCACTGCCACCGATCACACCCTCCCTCCCAAGTCTGGGAAGAGGCTAGAGACTTCTGCGTGGAAAGGACCAATCAAGCAGGGGATTATTAGTGTCATAACAATCTGCCTGATAAGCAAATGTTTTTTAAAGTGTGGACCTGTGAACCTTCAAGACTCTGCTGCACTGCCATGCTGTGGTCTCACTTCAGCAAGTGGCTCCTGGTAATTGCTTACCCTGCAACAGTGAGACAGCCAGTTTGCTATGCAGCGCTCTGCATCAGCTATTGAGCTCCTTCCAGCTTTATTGATTTAGCTGGTGATATTGTTCTGCATCCCATTTGTGTACGCAGAACCTCGCTCCCTCACTTGATTCTTATCACATTTTTAATAACCTAGATCACCCGGGAAGCAGGGAGATGGCAACTACTACCTGCACGGAGACAAGTATAAAGTATATACTTGGAGACAAGTATGAAGGTGATCTCATTTAATTTTTAGTAACTCCAAGACGTTCCCACACCCTCTTCAACCTCACCCCATCCCAAGCCCCTGGAAGGAACAGGATTTGCTCAACTCAACCTACAATGACAGTAAGATGTCCCCTTCCCTCCCTCCCTCCTTCCCTCCCTCCTCTCTTTTGCTCACACACACATGTGGTTATCTTCCTCTCTTAATTACTGCAAGCACTTTATTGGATTTTGGGATCTGCTGATTAGCAGACTCCAAAACAGCCTCTGACGCCATCATTGCCCAGTGCTCAACTGGAGAAAATCCTGGTGCTGTAAGCTCAGTAGGCTGCACTGACCTCATTGCCTCAGTCCCAGCCAAGGATCCATCCCTCTGACGCCAGCGAAGGCTGAGTTACACCAGGCACAGGTTCGCCATGGGACTAGAACACACTGTACTGCTCCTTCTCTATTTTTATGTGGGATGGGAAGGAGAATACCGGGCCAAGGCTTCCATTTCTCTATTAAGCCCTCACTCTGGCAAAACTTCCATTTCAAGAGTATTTGGTGCTTAGAAAAGCTGTCACCTTCCAAACACAGACTTTCAATTCCCATACTGAGATTGCCTGGCAGCCTTTATGCAAGAGCCATACCTTCAGCTAGTGCAAAGTCAGCACAGCTCTACTGACTTTACTGCTGACATCACTGGATGCCACTGTGCATCATTATTCACCATTTTAGGGTTAACCAGAGGATATAAAGTATGTCAGCTCTTGGTTCGTTGGGCAACCAAAACTCTCCAGGGAGTTTCTCCCCAGGCGATGGGTAGCAGGAATCATACACTTGGTCCAAAGGGGCAGAAGGTACCAATTCTGGTCCTATATACACTGAACAGATCTGATGCAACTGCTCTGCAATTACTCCAGGTTTTCACAGTTCAGACATGAACAACATGTTGAGTCCAGAGTAAGACTTGCTGACAGAGCGGGGAGCAGAAGGACTAGCCTTCCTTCAGGGACACCCAAACAAATGGCTAAAACATGGATTCCTCACAAGAAGCTTGAAAAGACTTTAGGCTCCTGCGTCACTGAGGTCCCTTACAGTGCTCTCGTACTGATGGAGATCATTAACAGCAGCAAGAGTACAAGAAGGAAGAAAAACATGCAAATCAACAAAAGACACAAAACACAGATTGAAGTCAATGACTTTCCCATCCTCCTCTGTAACAGAGGCATGCCAGGGACCACCACCTGAGCATCACTACCAGCCTTGGGCATGGCCGTGTGCTCATTACCTGACTGGGACATTTGGCCCCTGCAATGGTCAGTTCTTCACAATCTGGCACCAGTGACCGATTTCTCCCCTGAGATCGCCAGATCTCCTCTGTTAGATGTAGCAGTGGAGAAAATACCTGCCTTTGCCTCTCTGGATCCTGTTGCCCTCAGGGCTGAGCTTCCGAGCCTGTTAATCATTCCTAAGCTCCTCTAAGAACACATTTATTTATTTACTCAAGTGGACAATATTATGCTAAGTGCTTTATGGTTTTCTTGAAAGTCTCAGTTTATTTATAAACTATTGACAGAGTCAATAAGTTTATAATGGGCCACATGTAAAAATCAATTTCTCTGGAAGAAAAAAAAGTCATCACAGCAACAAATTGTGGCCTTTTGAGTAGGTAAGTGGATGTGGGAGATCTACCCAAGAGACTGTTATTCAGCCATTCATGTAGTTAAAGAGGAACTGTGATCTCAACAAACTCAGGGACAATTTAGGGGAACTGTTCATATATAATCTGGTTGCTCTTAGAAAGTTGACACCTCATCAAAGCATCAGTGTGCCATATGCTAGTAAGGATGGGTCTTTTACCTCCTCATGCAAGGAGAGCTATTAAATTCTGGACACTGTTCTTCAAACGAGAGCACTTTAGGAAAATACATTGCCCACATCCTTAGTGAAAGCAATTTACTTCAGCTTCTCTGCGGGGAGCCTGAAGTTTGAAGAGTGACAAATACTCAAAGAGCAAAGAGGTCAAGTGCTACTGTTGGGACCTGAAAAGCACAGCTCTTGGAAAACAAGGGGTAGAAAGTCTGAAGGACAAATAGGACAAGACAGCACGAGGCCAGAGGAAAAGAGAGGTTTGCTCTCACATCAGAGGGCCTGGGCTGTATCTGAGAGAACGATTTACTCAACAACTGGAAATCAAGCACAGGATGGACTCTGAACAACGCATAAAGATGACCCAGAGAAGTAAGGTAGCCCAGGCAGCAAAACACAGGGAGGTACAGTTATTGCTTCATCTAAATCCTCCTTTTCTCTTGCTAACTGGAATGAGGAAGAATTGCTTTGGCATCCTTGCAAAAACCTGATTTGTTTGCCCTGCTACCACATGCCACTGAAAATACGAACCATAAATCCAGGGAATGATCGGAGCTCTACAAAAAGGTTTGCATCAGCTACTGGGAATCAGGAAGGCTGGCTGGACTGCATAACACAAGAGTCCGCCTTCTTCACTTGTGCAAGGGAGTGCGAGGGTGCTTGCGGCCAGCAGACCTCATGCAGCAAGGCCAAACACCATGGCCTGTGCTGGAGCTCACACCACAGAACCAGACACAGAAAGAGAAGGTCATTTCACCAAGAGAAAGTAATTTCACAAAGGAGGACTGAAAACCTAAGCTCCACACCCTGGTCAAATACTAAACTGTAGTCCACTTTCCCTCTGCTTTGCTTTACATCATTCCATCCTTCCAAGGGATGTTACCATAATGACAAGCTACCGCTGAAACGTGTGATGTTGTCTGGGTGATCTGGACACTAATTTCGCCTCCAGTTCCAACGGGGCATCCAGAGGGACAATTCAGCTTTGAAAACTTCATCCTATATGAAGACCAACCTCTTTATAAATCACTAAACAAAGAAGAAAAAACAGAAAACAAAAAAAACAAACCAAAACTGATTTATCTGGTCTCTGGAAATTGAATACGGCAGCTGTTTTATCAGCAACAACACCTGCGCACAATATTGTCAGGGAACAAAACTGCATCCAATGAATAGACCATCTGACTCAAGGCACTAGTAAAACTCCCTTACACCTTCCTTCTTACAATAATAATTTTAATTGTTTCAATTATTTCCATCTAATCTCCTTGATAAATGTTGTGAAATTTAAACCCAGCCTGAGGTCCATACATTATATTAAAAAAAAAGAGAGAGAGAGAAAAGACAAAAAACAAGCTACACAGAATTAACAAGCTAAAAGAATTAATTGTAGCACAGGATTTTGGAGGCATCCAACATTCCCTCCTGCTCAGCACTGCTGATTTCAAGGATTTCCAGCACTAGAAGGAACATTTTTTTCAATGCACGACAGCTGCCTGCAATGCTCGATTTATGTACTGGCATTACTGTTATTATTACTATTACTATGGAGCACACCATCGCCCCCTTACATGGTCATAAGCTGTTTGGATATGCAAAACCCCTGTGCCCTGCTGGGGAGTGGGGAAGGGATGACGAGAGCAGCTCTGAGCTCATCTCAGCACCGCACAAACCAAGGCATAGGGAGCAGCTGGCCACTGGGTCAGCATTTGCCATTAATCATCAGGAAATTTCAGCCCTCCCAGAAGGGTAAGTCCCAGAGCAAGGGAGTTTGTCACCGTGTGGAGATGCCAGGAAGAAAATCGGGTCAGACTGAGATTTTCTGCAAGGGGCCTGAGGACAGAAGGATGCTCAGTTGCCACGAGTACCTTGTATGCAGATGACAGACGTGGGGAAGAAAAATGCAACCGACCTGCTCTGTTCTGCGAGTTTCATTAGGACTCGGGGAAAATTTGTTGAGCTTCTGTTGCTGACAAAAAGTGTCCCTTGAGCTGGCTGAAGGAGGCTGATAATGAATTCGCATGCAGTAAATTAGCCTGTGGATGTTTTTACATCAGGCTGCTCGCCTCGGCTCCGATGGAAATGCATTGGGGGCCGAGGACTTCCTCCTCATTTGCTCCCGCAATCTCCTGCCAAAGGCTGGCATCTGCTTTCACGCACCGCTCTGCCTCCCCCTTGAACAGCCTCCCCCTTGAACGGTGGGGAAAGCAATGCTGATGCTATCTGCAGTCATCAGGCTGGCTAAGGAGGAGCGTCACCCCCGAATCGCTCTCCCATGGACTGGTGCCAAGGGGAGTTGCAGCAACTTGCCTCCATCTAACACTCCGCAGAGAGAAGAGCTGCGACACACAACTAGCTGTCGGCTGGGATGTGCTTATTAAGTAAAATTAATGCTGGAAGACAGAAACAGAATTCCCCTCTAGTGCCTCAGGGCAGGTGTTTAATTCAGCATTTTATCCCCTTTTCTCTTCTTCTTTTGCCTGAAATATTTTTCCATTTCCAAGCAGCTTAATGCTATACAAACTGTCTATTCCCTTTCTGATGGGTTCTCCTTCCATTTAAAGCCATCTTTTTGCTTGCTCCCCTTGACAGCAGTTCACTATGATTTTTATCTTTTCTATTAGGCAGTGATTGCAAAGCCTCAGAGGGTTCATTAGGAGCTTGATAATCCCTCCAGATTTATTAGTCTAAATTGCTCACTCCCATCTCTCATCCCCATTTAAATATTACTAATTTCCTTAAACATCTCTTCCATCTGCCCAGGTTTTGCCTGATGTCACCTTTCTTTAATGGTCCCTGCCAAAAATCCAGTTAACTCTGCTGAGGGCTGGTCTTTTGGACAAAGTGGTAAAATAGCCTGGGTAAACAGATTAATACCCCGTGAGAGTGAATGGCAACAAAATTCATTTCTTTCTCACCTGCCATAACTGCATTACACTAGATGAATGGGTTTCAAAGACAAATGTCACCTCTTAACCTTGAGCAAACGCTTAATCACACCCATGCTCAAAACCAGTCTGGTGGTGGTGGCAGTGGGGAGCTTAATTTTTGTATTTCTGTTCTCTGAGCACCATCCAGGAACATGGACTCCACTGTGCTTGTGGTGTGCAAATAGAAATCCCTTGCTATGTGCAGAGTGCCAGTCCACGGGGTGCACAGCAACTGCTGTGACCGGGGAGGGCAAGCAGAACAAGAAACAGTTGTTGGGACTGGAGGGCAACAGGAAAAACTACTCGCTGGCACTGGGAAATGACTGGAGTGGTTTAGTGCTGTGAGTAGGATCTGATGAGGATGGCCACTGTCCCTTACCAGCTCTACCAGCAGCACCAGCACAGCTATGCTGTAACTTGGGGCTGGCACTGGGGCTGAGAAATCACAAAGCAGCATCCACTGCCTTAGAACAACTGACATTCACCTCCTGAGGGTGCAGCTTTTCCCTCAGCATCCATCACCAGCTGATTCCCTCCAGGTACACCCCTTCCTTTTGCTTTACTGCCCAATGCTGATTGTTTGCATGGGGATAAACAGGAGCAGTGAAGCTTGTTCTTCCTGGACTGCTATTGAGCAAGGTTAGGGCCTATGGATCAAGCACTAAGCAGGAATCAGAATGCTATTAGTTCAGGTAGGAAGCTTGTGGGGTTTTTTTGGGTTGGTTTTTTTTTTTCATTTTTCTCTTTTCTGACATCTCCTTTCCCTACCCCTTTTCCATTCTCTGTCCCAGTTGCTCTCTTGGCTTTCAACCCCTCCATTTCCCTCCTTCCCCCTCCTCCTCTCCACTCCAGCTCTCCTGCCTACACATTTGGCTTCATCCGTTCCCGTCTGTCTCCCACCCAAACACAAAGTGTGATTCAGCTCTCGGCTTTCCTGGCACACGCACAGCCTGGCATAAATATTAATAGAAATTAGAGAATATGAGTATCATTTGGGCTTGGAAGGCACCTCCACTTAATCATCTAGCCCGTCCTGCCATACTCAGGTTTCCATCATCCCCACACCAGCATTAATAGGTAGGTATCTGGTCTCCTTGGCGGTAGCATTTCCCACACGCCACTAGGCAGCCTGTTCAAGAGCTTTGTAGCGGCTGCAAGAGAAGTTTCTCTGATGTTTATTTTGGGTTTCCCCCTGCTGCTGCCTAAGCCCATTACTCCTTGTTTAGCACAGCACTCAGGGATTTAACCGCACGATCCCCCCATTAATGTTATTAGTAGCAATAAAGCCAAACCACCAGGGGCCATGCTGAAGATATACCCTGCTCTGCCTCTCAACATTTATGGTATCATCCTTTCTTTGTCTTACACAGCCACTCTCAGAGGCACAGCAGAAAAGCCTGGGGCCGTGGTGCCCTCTGCACGCACACCCCAGTACAGCCTGCCCTTCTACCAGCACGGAGAACGGGCTCAGGGGCTGGCACCTCCAGTGTAACTCTCCTGAGCCCTTGGTCAGGAACCACCCATCTGCTGGTGATTCCCAAAGACCTGCACATCTCATCACACTGGCTCTGGCTGCAATGTCTACAAATCCTGCCTTTGGCAGCTGCACGGGATTGATCGGTTCTGCGGGGCACCCGTCGGCTTTCACCTCCCAAAGGCCAGGGCAAGACTTTCCCTGACTGATGCTCAGGTTTGCAGGGGGACAGCCCTCCTTGCCTCCCTCTCCCTCCACTGCAGATCCCCCGCTCCACAAGCACGTGGCTCTTTCCAGCACTCCCATGGGCCAGGGAGATCAGCTCCCATTAACATGACTCTACACGCACACGGGAGAAAAGCTAAGAAAAATGTCTTACCAGATTAGTGAAGATATACGTGTAATAGGCAGACGCCATTCCCAGTTCAGCTGCCTGTGAAGGAGAGGAAAGGAGATTAGACCAGAGCCTGACAATCTTCAATCTTCACTCCACCAAGGCAGAGTCTGGGCCACATTTGCTTTTTCATCCTTATCGCTCCATGCAAGCGCTGCTGTCTTCCTGCAGGCGGGGAAGGGTGGGACACAGCAACACAGTTTGACCTGTGAAATTAAAGTCTGGGGAACTAATTTTTCAGCAGGACTGAGCCTACCTCCAAGGTCTCCTCCCCGCAACAGCACTGACAAAGCACCTGCACAGGGGCTGCCTGGCAGAGAGAAATGACCCAACACTGCACGAGCCACAGCTCTGGACCCCTGTAACCATCCCTGCTCCCACTGTGGCACGGTGCAAGATGACATTTGGGATTTTCTGCAGGTAGCCCCATCCTGCGGGTGTATCCAGCCAAGGACAACCTTGAAGGAAAATGCTCATTGGAAGCAAAAGCTTCTGCAGCCCAACAGCAACAGCCCATACAGACCCTGGCAAGGTGAGGTGGGGTCCCTCCAGAGCCTGTTGGGATGAGGATTTCCTCAGCTGTGCCCTGTGTTTGGAGGAAAGTGAGGTTGGCTGAGGTTTGCTGCTTTGTAAATGAATGCTGTTTTCTCCTGATCAAATACCTACATCTTTTTGAATGTAATGAGGGAAAGCAGCAGTTGAGAAAGCTCAGGGCTTGTCTCCTTTCACCACAGATGCAGAAAGCAAGGCAGAAAAAGCTCTTTTGGAGTTACAGAAAAAGGATAGTCATCCCAGTGGTGGTTTTCCCATATGTATCAGTCAGATTTGGGCTCCAGTCCCACAAATTAATTAGCATGAATGAAACCTAGTAACTCAGCCTGTTCTCCAGAATTTAGACAGAGTTGCAATGGCCACAGAAATAGAAAAAAAAGAGGGTAAAAGTGTCTGGAGATGCAGAGAGAAGGACACAGATTTTTCCACAGGATGATCTTTTCTAGAGATCACAGACCAAATCATTAAAGTCCTTCTCCAAAATTCAAAATTCTCAGTCAACAAGGAGTTGGTTGTGGGAACAGATGCTCAGGAAAGTTTGGGATTAATCTGCAGATCCTCCTGCAAGCCTATGTTTCACTGCCAAGCACAGCTGTCTCAAATCATGCTTCCAGACCTTGGCAAAGAGGTTTTTCCATCACCCCAGACCACACAGGAATGGGAGGCAGGGAAGGAAGGACCAAAGGCAGCATCTCCTTACTTGGTTTTAGTCCCTTTCCATCTCACCCAGAAGCTGGAGGGTGGAGACAACAGAAAGTGAGTGAAGGAAAGATACAGAGAAGAGGCGGCTTAGATTGCACATCTCCCTATTCCCACCTGTTCTTTACCTATTTCTGCACAAAACCACCATTGCAGTGGGAGTGGGCACAGGCAGCAGGGAAAGCTTTGGATGCACACAGGGGACTGACAGTGGCTTAGGTCTGGCTGTGCGCAGCCCTTTGGTTGCACGTTGTCACCCTGTCCCTTGCACAGGTAGCAAAATGGACACAGCAAGGTCATTTGACCAAAAGAGCACCATGACTCCAGAGGAGGCTGCCGACCTGCCTCTCCAGACAGCTGCCTTGTTTTTAAGCCCTACACAATAAAACCTGGCACCTGTTTCCCTCCCTTTTCCCTTCCTGGGGACAGCGATAATGTCAGCTCTCCATCTGACCCCCTTTGAAGTCAGCGCATTTGATTTCAAGGGCAGAAAATCAAAGTGAGCAACAAAGCGCTTCCTGCGAGCATTGCTCCCATCCATTTAACGTGCCCGCTGGCAGGTGGGCAGCCGGGACAGGCTGGTAATCAAGGAAGCAACCATGTGTCTCCAGACCATATGTGGAGGGTAAGAGATGAGAAATTGCAATTTCTGTCGTCGTCGGAGGCCAGGACTGGTCTCCTGAGACAGGTCTGGCACAAAGCACTTTCAAACCAATAGTGCATTTTTCTTTTCCGGCTTTTTTTTTTCCCAGCTTTTGGTGACCTGTGGGTGGGGGCCAAGGATGTACCTACTTGCTCACCACAACCTCACTCCCTACTCTGGTTGCACCTCTATAAAGAAAATACTTTCAGCCTCCCAAGGTGCAAGAAGTTGCCAGATCAGAAGCTCATTATTTATTACTTTCCATTCCTACAATCCTCTAGCCAGGAAGACTACATTAGGTTTTTACTGAACTGCTGAAAAATCGTGGCAGTCTCTGACATCTTTATCAGTTGTGGCAGAAGGACGCTCAAGCCGAGAAGGGAGACTGCGGGTGCCTGAAGATCGCTGCTATGTGCCTGTGGGAAGTCACTATAGCAACAGAGGAGGGGGACAGCCCTCCCAGCCAGGCAGCACAAAACAGGGACCAGGAAAAAAAAAAAAAAAAAAAGAAAAAACACACACACCCCTGCATAGAGGGGACTCAAAACACCCCCAAACCTGCCTACTTAGAAATGCAAAATTGCAAGCAGTGGAATAGGAATCTTTGCAGAGGGTGAGTGGAGAATAATAAAAACAGCTCTAATGGTTTCTGCTGACTGTCATCAGGGATAAATCTGATACAGTCAAGGCCTCTGAATGACTGACTCCCTGATACTGCAGCTGGGACACCATGTGTAATGCCTGCACCAACAGCCAAGAGGGGACCCCATTACTTGGATCATGCCTCCATTCAGGAAAGTACTTCTTGTTCCTTCCAGGACGTGGGAAACTCTACACAACTTTAGATTCCATCTGGAGCCACTGCTCAATTTTGAAGTAGACTATCAAAACAAATGCTAAAAATTGCAGCAAGAGACCATTTAAAAATAAACATGATTAAAATAAAATCTCGGTTAATAAGATGATAAAGAAAGGAAGCAAAAAGTTAGAAACGTATTTGGAGAAAAAAAAAGAAAAATCTATTGCACTGATTGACTAATTCAGAGCACTAAGCAGCCTTCCATGGCTGTTTGATGGCAACACGAGCCACAAGCACACACCGCTTCTAGAAAGCAAACACATCAGCTCAGAGAAACTAAACCATTGCTTCTACAGATACAGTCCTGGAAAGACAGAGCAAATTATTTTCCCCAGAAACTCTATCAGTGGCAATTCCCCTCTCAGCAGAGACCATTTCCAGTGTTGCTGCAGGAACTTTAACACTCCATTATCACACAACACCTGCACATGCATGCAGTATCTCGTTCGGTGGAAGCAGCAGCATTTACAACTGGAACGCTTAATAGACACTTACCTTCTGCAAAATGGTGTGAGACATGGAAGCGTTGGCATGTACAATGATGGTAGCTGTTTTGTCATCTCGGATCTCTTTTAGGAGAGGGGTAGGATCCCGGCTGTCATCTAGCATCCGGACTGAGAGAGTGTCCTTGGAGATAAGGAACTGCCGAAGCAACTTCTCTAGGTTTAAAAGGCCTTCAAATAAAAGGGAGAAAAAAACCAGAAACCTTTGAGTTCCACACTTGGTTCAAAAAACAGTTCTCTCATGGCCCATAGTCATCCCCAGTAGGAAGCAGTTCTGCGTCTATGTGCTGCGAAGGAAAGGATTTAGGGTTGCAGCACAGGCTTGCTGTTTGGGCTGACAGGGAATGGGAAATGATGGAACTAGTCCAGCTGTTCTCCAGCCAAAAAGTGGCTCCAAGGCCTCTTGGCAAGAGATAAGATTGCTGATACAAATTTGCTCAGGACCCCAGAGTCCAGACAAGTTGTCCATTATCTTCCTGCATGTGGGATTGTTCTGGTTATCACTGATTGCTGGAGGATGATCCCTTCTCCTAAGCCTTTGCATAACTAGCTCACAACCTAAGTGCCCTGGAAGGCACAACTTGATACACTTTGGAGATCTTGGAGCACTCTGATGGGGAGCTACTATCTTCCAAGGGCATGCGTCCTTTGGGGTGGAAAGCTCTGCTGAGTGTCAGACAAAGCAGAGATCGTTGCAAGAATACATCATTAGGTCTACATTAAAAAACTGCGAGTATGGTCCTACCACAGTGCAGAATTACTTGTGGACTGCGGATTCCTAGAGGAACACGGAAGCCAGTAATAAAAAAACCAAACCAGCATATTTGGTGCTTTATGGAGAAATTAGAGAGTAAAGTAGGAAAATGTTTGCAGTCCAGCAGCTCCACCACTGGGCAAGGTCTCTGGAGACCCAACTTCCACCTCCACGTCAAAGCCCTCCTCCCTCCTTCTGCTTTGCCATCTGCATTTCTGCCTCCCCTGTGCCCCCACTGAGCCTCCAAGTGCCCCAGCACAGCGCAGCCCTCCGCCTCCGCAGGCAGCATCTGGACGTGATCAGCCACAGGAAAGAGCCAGGACTCTGGCTACCTCGGCACTCCCCAAGCAGTCTGCAGGACTGGGCTCTCCCTTCAGGTGGGAGCTGAAGGAAAGAAGTAATAATTAGCGAGCACCCACATGGATAAGTCCCGACTTCCCTGGACTTTTGCCTTCAGCACTTCTGACTGAATTTTCTTCCTGCAGCTAGGTCATTGCAAGGGCTCCTTCCAACACAGCTTCCTTGATGTCTAATAAGACATCAAAGCTCCTGCTGCAGCGTTTCTTAAGTCAAGAAAGCATATTTGATGGAGTCTGTTTCTTAGAGTCTGTCTCTTCTATCCAGCTGCTGAGTTTCATCAGGAAATAACCTCCTGTCAAGTTTGATTGACCAGAGACGACCACATGTAATCATTAGCAAGACACAGATAGCTAGCATGGTCACACATCCGTCCCTACGGAAAGACTATCCAAAAAGAAGGGGGAAAGCTGAACTGAAGGAAATCGAAAATAACAGAACTATCAGCAGAGTCACATCCCAGCTGGCGGAGGGGCAAAACCCATCCTCAAGTCAGAGGTCTACTCTTAACCTAACCATACTTTTGACTGCATGAAACTGCTCATTCACCGGAAGGTCAGGAGCCAGGGGAGTGATACAATGTGATGTGACTAGTGTTCCAAAGCGCTGCTTTCAAGGACTCCCAGCACTTCACAGAGGTAACAAAGCAGTGCATTAAAAGGGATACATCCAAGATGAGGATGTATCTCATTCACAGTGAGAGTTTCAGCATGCTAAGTTTGCACTGAACTCTTTACAATGCATTTGCCTCTTCCCTTTTCTCTGAGTACAGGTAGGAACTCAGCAAGGGACTACAGTCACGGCCAGGACTTCTCTGGATCACACCAGCTTATTTTTCTTTCTCACTAGCCAGTGAATTCATTCTGTGTACAGGACACATGGGCTAGACATCACCTGAATACTATTTTTGTATGCTAACTCAGGTGAAGAGTAAATTTTACCTAAGCCCTCCATTTGATGCCTGTAAGGTTTACTTTCACCCTATTCCACATCTGGAAGGGACCAGGCAAGTTGTTGCAAGTAACAGTCTTGAAAACATCAAATTTACTTGCAGCTCATCCCAGCAAAATCTGCTGCTGCAAAACTAAGGAAGGTTTTATGAGCACTTCACTAACTTCATAAAAGTCTTGCATTAAAAAAAAAAAAAAAAGACATCGGAAATTACCCTTTTTTACACAATTACCTAAATTTCATGGCATTTAACACTGTACTGTGTGAGAAACGGGTGTTCAGGAGGAGGAGATGCAGCTCTAGATGTGGCTCCCTAAACACTCACTACCAAGCCTGCACCCAATTTAAGTCAGTGATGAGGGCTGAGCACACCTGGCCACTGATGCCAGGACCCACCGTTGCTTCCACTGCAGCCCATGGACTGAAGTCCTCAGGACTATCGCTGAACATAAAATACTTCTGCCCTCAGAGAGCGTTCCCAGGCAAACATCGCAGTGAAGCAGGGGCTGGCAGCAGGGAGTGCTTGAGCTGCAGTCAGTACTGAGTGCTGCCAGAGATCGCAGACCTGCAGCACTCAGCTTTAGACAGACCTGCAAGAAAAGGGCAAGCCGCACTACTCTGCACGCCACCATGCTGGTGGAAGAAGCCCAGATTTACACCATAACATGACTTTCAAGGGGACAGAAATTCACAGAAAGGTGTGGGCGTCTGGAGCGAAATCTTCAGCTGCCCCCTTTGGAAATGCGCCTTTTCTATTTAATTTCCTGCAGAAAGAAAATTAGATCCTGTTCCTTACCACCAAAGGTTGTATATCTCAGCTGTAAGTTAATCTTGCAAAGTGGAGAGCATCCCTCTGCCAGCTGCTACAAGTTTGTGATTCACATCAGAGCCTCAGGTTCCTCATTTTTCTCTTTGCTGACTACACCTGTACCTCAGTTGCCATCTTCTCCTCCAGCCCACAGCTCACCCGGGCACAAGCCCAGGTAAGAAAGCCACCCTGGCCTCTGCAATGAGAAAGGCAGAGCCCTGCTAAATTCCTAAAAGCACATCAGGCACAGAGAGGAGGAAGTGGGACCAGGGAAAAAAGAAAGCATTGGATCTCCTCCTCTGGGTCAAGGAAATTATCATTTCCAGCACATTAGATCCTACCTGTAGCCTCACTGGGCCTCCTGCTTGCAGCTCCTCTTGCCATGTGGAGGCAAGTCTCTATTATCTGAAGAGATTCCCCTTTGTTTGACAACGAGAGAATGTGAAATGCTGCTGCTGACAGACTGGCACTTCAGAAAGGTGCTCTGCAGGCTGAACATGAGCAAGGGACTGTAGACCCCTCCTGGCAACTTCGAAGTACTAAAGTGAGGACCACGGTGCGCAGAGAGGCTGCATCAGGCAGGTGTTGTTTGAACAGGCCTATAGGGACCATAGGTACGCACTGAGGGAGGTCAGTGGTTCCAGCTGACCAGTAGGAAGTCCTGACCTTGCTTAAGTTACTTTTCCTTTTCTTATGCAAACTTCTGGAGCTGGCAGGAGTAGCTCAGCCCCAAGCTCTCTGCAGATATGGCCTCCCCTCCAGAGTACCTGGCACACCTTACAGCCTGCTGCCAGGGAACACTGCTGGGAAGCAGGAAAGGCAGGACCTGGAGGCTTTCACGGAGTTCCACATCCCTGTTTACTGCTTTTGCCTGTGAAACTACTGGAGAGGAGACAGCGTCCTTCTCTCTGAGCTCTGCTGACCAAGGCCCAGGGGACCAGCAGTTCTGTTTATAGTTGCACTGGGTCTGTGCTGGTGCAATCCTTGCCCCTGATGGTTAGGAAAAGAAACGGTGATTCCTATCATCCAGCCTCACTCTTACACCCAACAGCATTGCTTCAAACTTCTCCCTGTGGCCCTAGGGCACGCACGAGCTTTTTGACCTCAGTGTGCTAGTCTTCCTACCTAAACACTAAGTGTTATATCCTCCCCTCTGACAATAAAAGCTTACAGAGTAGCTGCTGTGAAGCCTATGCATCACTGTATTTGACTGTGGTTGCCTTTCTGGGTTAAGGTTGCTGTGGAATCACACAAAGCCTTCCATGTTAGGATCTGTATTGGGTTTCTGTGGCAAGGTTTTGGTAGCGGGGGGGGTTACAGGGGCAGCTTCTGTGAGAAGCTGCTGGAAGC
>JANZLQ010000086.1:4667642-4690573 GCA_026212715.1 Elanus axillaris
CCCACAAGCCCTTTGTTATATTTTTTCTCTCCCCTGTCCAGCAAAGGAGGGGGGAGTGATAGAACGGCTTTGGTGGGTACCTGGCGTTCAGCCATGGTCAACCCACCACAGGACCTCACAGCAATTCACAAACTAGCTAATCATTCCACACTGCAGAGAAACTGCATCACATAATCTTACTCTATTCACCATTGCACTTAGGCTGGCCTAAGTTCATTGACTTTGAGGGTCATTTTCTGCTTCTGCCAGAAGAAATTACAATCAGTCCCCAGAGGAAGGATGCGACTCCTTACAGTGATAGTATGAGTATGACAGGATAGGACCCAGGAGTCCCATCACACAGCCTTGTACTTAAACCAAAACAGCTATGACTTTCCCTCCTGGGATATAAATAATAACATCCCTGAAAACAGCATTTCCCCATTGATGAGCAGACAGCTCATATACTCCCCTTATTTGCCTCCAGGGAACCTTCTGAAAGCCCAAAGTGCCTCAAGTTAGTTGTTTAAGGACTGTGCTTAGGAGCACTGCTTGTCCTAAGGGAAAATGAGGGCTTGTGCTCCTACATGAAGCTGGATTATGCCTTTTCTGCACTCTGTTATAGTCAGAGCATGTTGTGCTTCGAACCTAGCTCAGATAAGGTCCTCACTGAGCACAAAGAGCAGGATTCATGAAAGACACCCATCCCACTGCTTCCCTGGGTCTGGGAAGGACTTGGGTTGCACAGCACATGCTAAATATCGAGTTATCCAGGAGTACCAGAGTAAAATAAACTGGATTGATTCAATTAAAAGGGTGTTATTTTAATGCAAGCTATTCGGTTCCCAAGGCTTTATTCCAGTTAAATGAAGACTCATATTCATACCAGGCTGCATTCAATGGGAGACACCTGCATGTTTTGGCATGTAACTGGGGAGAAGGGCAGGGGTATACGGCAGTGTGCTGATGTGTATATGTGTGCTCTGTGCCTGGCAGCAGCGCGAGGACAGAGCTGTGAGCATGCTTTACGACAGATGAGAAAACCTAATTATCATTTTTTCCTTTTTTTCCCCTTAAGGTTAAGGTTAGACAATGAAAAATTCCAGCACTAGAAGTAATGTAGGAAACCATTTGCATGATTTTAATTGCATAACTTTGGGTCAGGTCCTCTGCTGGGGTAAATCTGAGCATGCTTACTGAAGGCAATTTACTGACTGACATCAGCTGAGGATCTGGTCTCCTCAGGGTACATAAAGCAAAAGACAAAGACACTCTTACTCCTTCTGTCCCTGTGCAGGAGTTTGCCACAACACTGTGTTACATGCACAGCTGGTGGAGTGAAGTTTGCCCAGGGCTAGCTGGAAAGGACGCTGTCTCTCCTTTGTACCTGGCCCCACAGTCAGAGTCTGCTAAGCTTTTGCCAGTATTCCCAAAGCTCTCCCTGGATCCATGTGCCTTTTCGAAACGCTTTTTCTAGGCTGGTTTGCACAGTAAACTTTAGTGCTAATGAATCTGGCTACAGGATAATAAAAGCAAAATTGGTGTGGCTACTATACACCAGCTACTTACCTACACACTGATCTTAAAAAGCACAGAACACACTTTACCCTCTCTAACCACTGTGATGCAGAGCCTGTTCCTGCCATGTTAGGAGAGTTATGCGGAGATGAATATGGTCTTGCTGAGGTGAATGCTCCAGCATCCAGATGCACAATTACCAGCAGATGTATGGCTGCAGAGACCAAGAGGGTGTGCAGTGTATTGACTATTAATCAAGTCCTGCTTTTAGGCCACAAACTGCACGTGGGTTTGGGAAAGACATATTTCAAAAAGCTTTACTTGCCTAAAATAATCTCCAGAAACAAGCCTAAGCCTTTTTTTTCCATTTCAAAAACCCATCTGTGCAAGCAAAACACTCTTCAGATTGTCAAACAGAAGGCAGGCGAATCTCTCTCCATCCCCTTTCCTCCTCTCACAAACACCACAAACACCTCCACAGGGCAACAGGGTGGAAAACCTGCCCCGCAGGTCTCCGCAGTTTCGGGCTGCTCTGACCGAGTGCCTGCCTGCTGCCCACAGAAGAGACCCTGTCACCACAACCAGGAGAGACGAACACCCTGGGATGCAACAGCGAGCCAGCTCTCACACGCTGCCTGTGGGACCTTCTCCAAGAGGCACCAAACACGCACAAGGAGACAGAACGGAAGGCACTGGGAGCAGAGGGGCAGCTGAACCCAGCCTGGCAATGACTTACATTCGGCTTTGGCACAGATGAGGCAGGCAGTGGTGCAGTTAAAGAAGTTCAGGATTCCTGCCACGGCCACGCTGATATCGGTGTTGCTGGGATGGAGGTTGAGGGTGGTGAACCGTTGGAGCTGCAGCTTCAGGAATTCCTCTGGTGCCACTTTGAAGTGAGGAACCTAAGGGGGGAGGAGGGGCAAGAAAACATAATTAAAGAGGAAAAAGAAATAAAAACAAGTAAATCTACCATAAAGGACCTTTGGTGTGAAATGCACGGCAGGCAGAAAGTGAAATATCCCAATAAAACTGCAGAAGCATCACTGGAGTGAAGAGAGGAGGGTGGGATTTGTGCAATAGCAGAGGAAAATAATTATCACAGCAACAAGAAGCCACAGGAAGGAGTGGATCAGGAAAAGTCTTGCTGAGCCACTCGGAGAAAGGCAACAGGGGCTGTCATTACAGCACAGGAAACCATTCCGGATGAGTTCAACTTAATTAGCTAGGGCACTAATTGTAGCTGGACCCACACTTCATTTTGGGCTTGCTGCCTGGGTAAATACGGAGGATGCTTTGCAGACAGGCAGGGAGTTACACAGCCCATGCTGGAGAACCCGTGACTTTGCTGTGTGCTAGATGGATGAAGTGCTGCAAATGCACCTCTGCCTGCAGTACCGATGTGTCGTCAGGTAATTAGGAGAGATGAAGGGATGAACAAGATGACCCTGCACTAGCAAGGCTCGGGAGACAGAGGAACAGATGCAGCAGCCAGAAGCTTTGGGCTTTTTTGATCAGCAGAGGGGTAACAGGTGGCCATACGGCAGGCAAGATCCAACGGGACTGTAACCACGGCCCTGATAATGCTGCGCTTGTCATTAATACAGCAGAGCAGGAGGTGAGAGTGGGATGCTGTTTCCCAGAGAATTCGGGAAAGGGGGAGCAGGGAAGCTGCATGGGAGGACAGCCCGAGGGCTCGCTCTGAGGCAGCTCTGCTGCACACCTCACAGCTTCATGTAGAGGGAATGGGTGGGTAGACAGATCAAGCTCAGACGCCGGGGGCTCAGCCAAATAAGGAGAAGGAATATCGTTTTCCTTTTGCCGAGTGAATTATTTGGAAGACAGAGAAGACAGAAAAAGGGAAACATCTGCTTCAGCTTCATTAAAGGAGTGTCAAGTCCTCTTTTCCTCCATTATTAGTCCTTCCGGAAGCTACCATCCCATGCCTCCCATCTCCCTCCTCTTGGGAAAAGCCATTAGTAGCTTGCGATGGCTGCTTTATTGACAGCATGAGGTGTTTGGTTAGCAATAGGAAAGTTAAAGTGTAATAAGCTGCTATCTGCCTTGATTTCACTCTGCAGCTCTCATCCCAGGCCCTGTTAACAGGGAGAGAAGCTGACTGTAAGCAAAAGACAAATTCCTTTAACCAAAGCAGACAGGGCAGCTCCAGCATAAGCATGCTGATCACTCTTGGGAGCCTGATGGAGTCCGAGACTTGCAGCAACAACTGCTACTAGAGAAGAGAGAGATGCAAAGATTGCTGAAGGCAGCCACCATCGCAGCAGCTCCTGCAAATGCCCAGAGCTGATCATGGCCCTGGTTCAGACCTCAGCTTCAGTCCTGGAGCCCTCCTCTCCTTTCCAAGAGCTATGCCCCAGTGCAATACCCTTTTCTGGAGAGAAGGGAAGGAAATCTTTGGGCCAAAGGCACTAGAGGGGTAACACAGGAGACAGATTCGTCCCCGTTTTATCACTGGCTCCTGGTGAACATCAAGCTAGTCACTTTGCCATCTGGTGCCTTGGTGGTAAAATGGGGACACTCTTTCCTTTTCCTGATGGATGGCTGTAAGTACAATGGCTCTGGCTGGGCTGCTGTATCACCTTTAACACAGCAGCACCAACTGACACTAGTGTGATATAAATCAGAGGGATTGACTGCAGGTTTACACCACTAGGAGGGCAGCCGAGATCAAGCTTGAGAATCAAATACCTTAGAAGTGCACTAGCACTCACCTTTCATTTCCAAAAAAAATGAAGACACTTAGATCAGAGACTCAGACAGAATATGAACTTCAGGAGAACACTTGCAATCTGTTACATTTGCCTGGGATGGAGCACATGTCTGGGACATTTAACTAGAGAAAGCACTACAAAAAAATACTCTCAAGAGACCCATCCTGCTGCAGCACAAAGCACTAGGTCTAAAAGATCTCTTCCATCTCTTCAACATTTCTGATTCTCAGGGAACAAAGAGAAGCAGTCATTTGTGAATGCAAGTTATTTACAGTGCTCAGTTCCAGACACTCCCCTCCTTGGAGGCTGGGCTCCAGAGAGAGACTGCTAAATGGCTGAGAGATGTTATCTGGCTTTAAAGGGATGAACTATGAGAAGAGAACTCAATTTCTTTTCCCGTGAGCAGAGCCAGATCAGTGTAAAATGGTTCATAGCTTATAAAATATTAAATCAGGCACATAGCCTGGACACAGATAAAAAGGGTTTGCATTGATGGAACAGCAGCAAACAGAAAGGGGTGCAGCTTTCCAAGCAAGTGCACAAAGTCATGTCACGCCCAGGAACTTTGGCTGGGATGTGCATCCACCAGGGCAACCTTTGGGTTTTGCACCCCTCAGTCAGTGAGGACATAGTTCTCATTGGTGTTGCGTATGAGGGAAGATGAAGTAAAAGGTCATACAGACAAAAACAAGGACAGGGGAGGCAGAAAAGAGAGAGAAAATGGAAAAGGAAGAAGCTGCAAGAATATGTGCATTAGGAGAAGGGGCGATAAACCAAGCTGTCAACTCTGATCATTAGAAGCCACTGGCAGATCACGGGAAGAACGATAGAGCAGATGCCTACAGTATGTCATCTTTGCCAAGGATGTCCTGGAGTACCATAAGCAGGTACCTCACTGCCCCTGTCTATGGGAGGTAACGTCCCTGCTCTGCCTTGCAGCTGGGACATGAGGACAGAATACACTGGGGACGATGAGGCATGTGGATATCAGCTGGAGAAGGTTTGGGGAGCGCGGGTGGAAAGGAGAGGTGTGCGTACACAGAAATGCTGACTGAGAAACACAGCAAAAGACTTGAACATGAAGTGCAAGAGGCAGACCCAGGCAAGGGAGAAGGCAGCGTAAGGCAGAGCTGGAAGCTGCAGCAAGCTGCGTGGCTGTAGCTGGGACTTAGCATAGACATGAGAGTCTCAAATGAAACCCTTCACAGCTGCAGAAAGCCCTTCCGCATGGGATCTGTACAGAAGGCATTGCTGCTCAGTATAGTGGTAAATTAAAAACCTAATCTGTACTTACTAAATCACCAGCAAAACACCGTGTTCCCGGGGAGTCCGGTCACCAGGCAGCAGCCAGTGGGAAGCACTGCTGCCATCAGAGCCCACTGAGAGCATCTTCAGTTTGAAGGACAACGTGCAGAAGGTGGTGCTGGGGAACGGGTCAGGATTTCTGTAGTGCCCCTTACCCACAGCAGGTGACTCCACTCTTGCCCCAGGCCTGCCATGAACCACCTGGAGGAAGGAGCCCGGGCTCCTGCTTTACCCTCCCAGCCCTGGGCAGCCACTGGGGCCAAGTCAGTCAGCGCAAGGGCACAGACTTACTCCAACACAGAACTTTTCCACTTACCTCTTTCTCCCCACAGATATTGCTGATAATAGAGCTTGAGGCTGGGCTTGAGGAAGGTCCCAGGACGCCTACCACCCCTTTTGGGAGAATCTGGCACACTGTGGGCACCAGAGAGAGGAAACATGCATTAGACTTCATCCTCAGTTTCCAGCAGGCAATCATGCTTACAGTACCTGCTGCACCGCACTAAGGACACAGTATAACATCTTCTTCACACAACATACTCCCTGCCATTTATGTCCCCCAAAATCCCTCTATTCCCTCTGAAGCACTGTCACCTTGCTTGTGGCACCCTCCTCTCTGCCTTTGCCCAGCCTTTCTAAATCCCACCTGAACTCTCCCCAGATTCCCAGTATCCTCATCCCTGACTTAGAACTGGGGTTGCTTATAACATCCCTTTTTGGCCCCGTCTGCTATTCTCCAAGATAAAACATTAACTAAAGTTTATGGAAGAATCTAAATGCAGCAGTGACCTAGCTTCAAAGCATCATCTAGTAGCAAACTTGTATGAATTTCTTCCATCACCCTCTGTAGAGCTCAGTGGTGATAATAAGGATCGTATCACTGGTTTTCATTTGTTTTGTTTTGGGGTTTTTTTCCAGCAGTAGTTAATCTTCTGGATCCATGCCACCAAGGTTAGCAGAACAATAAAAAGATGCTGACAAAATGAAGAAGTTAAATCTCTTCCCTCAAGCTTCCTGTGTTAAACTGCAACCTTTTGTCCTTTTAATTCACAGCACAAATTTAGCCGAATGGCACTCCGAGGACTACCCCAGCTGGTACCACCTCCCTGCTGCCATCCCAATCAACCATGTCGCTCAGAAACGCTCCTCCAGAGCAGCTTGCACAGGCAAAGCCTCGCGAACAGAAGGCAAGAGCCCCTCGTGTCTGAATCCCTGGACTCCAAAAGGCTTGTCTGAACATG
Organism: Elanus axillaris; assembly: GCA_026212715.1. Taxonomy (NCBI): domain Eukaryota; kingdom Metazoa; phylum Chordata; class Aves; order Accipitriformes; family Accipitridae; genus Elanus; species Elanus axillaris. The sequence goes on from JANZLQ010000086.1 coordinate 4,674,415, forward strand.
TGCTGGCCATGGCTTATTCTGAAATACCAAACCTGCCTCAGCATCACCACACACTCAGCTCCTTTCTCCTTGGACAGACAAAGCCACATTTGCTCAACTGGCATCAAGTGACTGCTTTCTGAAGAAAGAGGATACCACAGGGGAGAAAGGAGACACAGCAAGGACTTATCAGTTCTGGCAAGAGCAAGCTCACAACATTTTCATATGTAAAAACTAAACCACCGTATCTCAAAGCAGAGATTTTAAAGATAGTGCCCCTTCAGTATCAAATGGCTGGTCTGTTTCAGAGCACCATCCTCACTGCAGGTCCCTGGCTTACATTTCAGACAAGCTTTTGTGATGGTTGTAAAAAGTTATCTAGATTTGGCGGCTGGAAAAAGGAGCTAGAAAAATTCAAATCAGAACATATTTTTTGTAGTGAAGGGAATTCATCATCAGAACTGTTGTACTACAGATCAGAGCAGTTTTTCTATCAACTTCAAGTCTTTAAATCAAGGCTGGATGTGAAACAAGAGCCTATGCTGTGCTTAGGGGTTTTTTTAGAACAGTGAGCTACGGGGCCAAGTGTAGAGTTCAGCAAATGAACATCTACAGTCCATTTTCTGCAGAAGATAAGATCATCTCATCAAGGTGGTCATCTCTAGCCTTAGACTTCATAAGTCTCCATAGCCTCATGAGTGGAATATGAGGCCAACAGCTGAGGACGTAGGTTGTCACTTTGGGGAACTGGTTTACTTCTCTTGAAGTGCTACTTGAAGGAAAAACTCTGTATACTACTAGGTCCCTATACATACTATTAGCTCTGACTTCTAACAGAAAGTGCCAATGATGTGCAAACGTCTTCTCTTGGGCTTTCCTTCCTTCCATGCTCTCTCACCCTCCACCACCTTGATCTGCACAGAACAAGTGTTTTTCTGCAGCATCTTCAAAGGAATCCAGTACTTGCTTTTCCTCTGTGCTTAAAAATTTAGAGGCACTTACATGTCTTCAGAAGATCTTTTTAAATAAGAGCACCAGCAATTTGAAAATCCTGCATGCTATCTCAGTGGCACTCATCGGCCCCTCTCAGCTGCAGCAGACTCTTTGGGTGCTCTGCAATTCAGCACCTAGGAGGAAAGAGCTGTTCCAAGTCCTCTTTATCCACAGGTCATTAGGGCAAAAGTCCTGAGGGGGAATTTTGTTGTGCACACAGGGAAAAGTTTGGTGAACACTTTTCTTCGTATCTCTGGTATCGAGAACGAAAAGTGGGTTAAGTAGTCATAGCAACAGAGTTGCAAAAACTATCAGATGAAAAAGACCTGGCTTATCACTCCAAGGGTGAAACATCCAGTAAAATTATAGGAAAATGAATGGAAACAAAGCCGAGGTGCCTGAGGCAAAGGTTTTGACCACGTTTGGAAAGTTGCTTCTCTTGTAATCCAAACACATTTCCTATTGCAGAACACTACCTGATGCTGTTAGTCTCTACAGGGAGAAAAGGATCAACCCTGCTACCATCATGGGTGCTGTGGATTCAGACAAGCACTAGCAGGGACATAGAAAAGTCAACCCTGTACTAAAAATTCATCCCCGATAACTGCACAGACTATAACCACAGATACTGGCGTAGCCCCCGCCACTCAAGTCTCTTCATACTTCAACACACGGGTGCCATGTAAGCTATATACTGTGCAGGACACGTTTTTGATTGGCACAAACCCAGTTACCTCTGCCCAAGATCGTGTCCAATTTTTATGTTTTTTTTTTAGAATTCAGTACCTCAAGAAATGCGGGACATTGAAGTGACAACACATTAAAACCCTCTTTATCATGAGGTGGGACCTGGCTACTACTGATCATCCTTGACCTGAAGGCCTGAGATGTCCCAAACCTCCTATTCCAGCCATTTTTACAGACTGCCTGGACTCAGCTGTTCTCAGTTAACATCCTTGAGGACAGTAGGACAGAAAAACAAGAAACAGGCTTAGCAAACAGATTTCTTAACAACACTTTTAAAACACGTACCTCCTTGAAAAGGAAACGTCCTAGGGTACACCCTGCCCTGCTGGGACCTGCACCGGTTTTGGCAGGACAGGATTCTTCCTGCCATCACTTGGGGGCAGCTCCTTGGAGGCATGAACTGATGATTGCTGCCCTTCTACTTCTACATGGACCTCCCTGCCTCTGCTGCTTGTGCAACTCAGGTGTCCCATTGTGGTACCTCCAACTGCACAGTTAAGGGCTTTGCCCAGGAGCTGGGAGAGGGGTCAGTCTCCTGTCTCCCTCCCAGCACAGGTTGCAGTCCAGAGCTAGAAGGTGGCCCTCACACAAGCTCAGGCAATGTGAAAAAGCAAAACGGTGACCCTCCTTTCATACTAGCAGGTCTGTCCTGCCACTTAAGCAAGAAAGGGCTGTGTTCAATAGTGTATTTGGGAATTAAGTACAGGTCTAGAACCTCAGGAAACAGCAAGATATGTTTTAAAGGAAGATGGAAATATGTGCTTTTTTTTAAACATAAAAAAGCACAACAAATGAGTAGCTCTTGCATTATATATGTATGTACATCCACTTAGTCATGGTCAGATAGTGCCTCTCACCTCCTGGGATCTCGGGGCACTTGGCAAGCATTTCCATGAACTCTCCCTGTTCAGAGCACGGCTGAAAGCACTCCGGTGAGAGCATCCACTCACAGTGCAGAACACAGCATCTCTTTCACTGCGTACAGATACCTGATACAAGGGTTTCCAACAGCACGCAAAGAAGATTCCTGCCTCTAATTGAAAATAAATGAGCAGGGAAGGTATGCAATTACCTCAACATTTCCATGATTGCAAAACATGTCAGAGGATCTTGAATGACAGGGACTGGTCAGAATGGGATTCTCATACAGAAAACACCAAGTACATAAACAGATGGCATTACAGTATGCATCCTGCACCATGGCTACAAGACTGCTCCCTGCAGCATCCTTTATGCTTCTTAACAGGAACCCACAACCAGAGCAGCTTAAACATGAAATCCAACAGGATCACAAATATGGTGGGACAGTTAATGGCACATTTAAGGCAGTGTCACTGAATGGATATATCAAGCACTTTGAAATATTGGTGTGAATAAATAAAAATTAAAAAACCTTCAGTAGCTCTCTCACTCTGACTGCTGACTGCCCTGAGGTGTTTGGATTAACAACAAAAAGATGCTTAAAAGACTAATGAGATGATAGGGGACAGGGTAACAAGTAGAAAATCTGTCCCTCCCTGGACATCAAAAGGAAGAAGGTGTTTTAGAAAAAGACATGATTAAACAAGTCATTTGGGGTATCCATAAAAGGAGTTAAAACATCAATCACAAAGAGACAACAGGCTTTTTACTTATAACAGCAAAAAAAACTCTATCCATAACCTTTCACTGCATAGTCATTTCAAAACACAGGACTTTACAGATGTTGCATACAGGAACAGTCAATGTTTGTCTTCACTCATATATAAGGCTGAAGCTGCAAACCATGCATGAATGTGATTAAGACTGACTCATATTTTACCTGCTATAGCAATTGTGATTTTGTGGCCCCCTAACAGTAAGATGCCAGAGTCAGTCAGGAGGAAAAAAGAAAGAAAAACAGCTCAACTCTAAAATAAAAAACTAACTCTCAAAAAGTCTTTCTTTTCTTGTACAGAGAATTGTACAGTGTATTCTGTACACAGAACATCTCTGATGGGGTGTAATCACAGCATTCCTAGATCACTCAGCTAAGTATGCTAGCTGTGATATTTAAGGGTGATTCAAAGGGCGTGAAATTTGAGAACAGTATTAAACAGATGTATAGCAGCTTTGCAGTCATAGGTTAAAACATCTAAACTGCTTTTATTAATATTACGTGTGATAACAAATATCAGTGCCGTATTAAAGCTGAGAAGTCAGACATTTGAAAGCCATGAAAGCCTTGAAATTTAAGTTAAAGGATCTGATTCTTCTCTGCTACCAGTATAAATCAAGAATAACTTCAGTGACATTAATAGCAGAGCCATGCAGAATCTAGATTTTTCCTTTTGTAAGAAATGCTTCAAGACATTTTTCACTCTTTAGAAAAGGCAAATAACATATTGCAAAATTATGTGAATACTCACTTCACCAAAATCAAATCAGTTTCCTCCGATTTCTTTTTACATTCTATAAGTCAAAGTAAAGAAAACAAAGAAAATCACCCTGAGGTGAGAATTTGAAATGGAAGATTGCCTCTTCCTCACTTATCCCATTTCCATGTTCTCCCCAAACACCACGTTTGCTGAAACCAACAATTTCTTGCATTATCCTTCATTCTCAGCAAATTAGTATTCTTCTGCTTGAAAAACGTTCCAACAGAATAATTTCTGAGCAGTGTTACAGGGGTGCAAGCAAGAAAGAAATCCCGCTCACTATCTTTACTGCAGCTCTGGGGTCACTTGACAATCAAGCCTGTTTCCCAAGCAAAGTTAAATAACAGAAACACTGCTACATGCAGAAGATTTATGAGAACGGAAAAAGAATGGAACTAAAAATGCTGCTGATTCTTTAAAAGACACAGAAGGCTCAGGCAAGAAAGCAATTTTCTCATTTCCTGGGAGGCTCGCTGGGGGATTTGGGATACTTTCAGGCAAACTGGGAATGCAGTTGGAAACCCAGGCAGTCCCCATCCCTTCTGCATGGCCCGGCCACTGAGACTGAATTTGCCCTGTTGCTGTGCCAAATGAGGGTAAAGCAGAATGCGCACAATCCTGAACAGATGGGAAAGACCAAGAAAAAGCTAAAAGAGATGAGACAGATTCTGAAAAGGTGGAGAACTGCTATTTCAAATAGTCCCTGTGACGCTGCATGTGATGATCTTAATCTAGACTGCCTCATGGGTGACAGGCTCTATAAATAGACATACAGGTACTTGCTGAAATGCACTTTATTAACTGAACGCTTCTATAAATAATGCAAACGCTAATTCAGGAAATGAAGGAGCAATCTGCTGATCTCGCAGGCCTATTGAGCCTGTTCTGCCAGTTATCCAGAGACCTGCTCCCGAGCAGCGTGGGGTGTGCAGCTCCACAGGGCCTCTCAGGCACAGGGATGCTCACTCTGTGCAGAACAAACACCAAAGCTGTGGGAAAAAACAGCCTGCTCTAGACCACAACATACTACCACACCTTTTGGGGATACCCTGCAGATTAGACAGGCTTGGAACAGAGAACCATTGGGAAATGAGTCTAAAATCCCTATTTAAAATTATCTCTCCAGCCTTTTCAAGCCAGCTTGTAATAGAAAATTATAGTCCTCGCTTGAACTCTAAAGGTCATCTTAAAAATTATTCTAAAGGGAAGCTGTCCTATTCCAAAGGATTTTCCCTCTTACAGGAAGAAGCTATTCTAGATCTTTTTGGTTTCTTTCACTCGGGCTCCTGAGAGGTCTGCGGGACACTGACCATCAATTTCTTTTTTATTCATCAGTATGGAGTTGGCAAGTTGGGCATCTAGAATAACAATTATAGTAGAGACCTGTTTGCATTAAAGGACTTTAAAGCAACATGGGAAGTATACTGCTCCTTCAAAATTAGCTCTTTTTAATCCACATGATTTTAAACATCACTTGAAAACTTCACTTTGTGTAAACAAATCCACTGCCAATCTAAAGCACTGGAAGAGCTATCATGTTTGCTGACACACAGCGTTCCATGGGGGTTTAAAAATAACTTAATTGCACTGAACTTGCCCAGAGTCTCTAATTTGCCATTAAGTACTATACAAAGGAGCATCACCTCCTGTATCATTACCTCTGTTTATTGAGACACAGATTAAAGAAAATAATTTGTCCCAAGCCACTGAGCTGAATGGTGGCAAAGCTTATTGGGGACCCAGATCCTCTTACACCATGCCAGGGCTCACCTCACAACACCACGCTAAACACTCAAATGGAAACTGGACTCAGCGCTCGCCGTCTGAGCCTAACCTCCCCTTATGTGCCACTGTGCCCCTGCAGCGGGTGCACCCAGCAGGGCCTGCCCTTCCAAACGCATGGCTGGCACCGAATGCAGCGCGAGTGCTGCTAAAGGTCCCGCTCGCCTCCTGAGGGGATGCTGCACCCGCACCCGGGTCGTACCAAACCCCTGCACCAAGCCTGACTGCACTCAGGCAGCCAGGGCAGGCCTGGGACTTTGCAGAGACCCACTTTCACGCTAGCACGTGTTGATCTTTGAAGTGCTGACAGAGGAGCAGAGAGGTGCTTTTTACCCTGTGTACCCACCTTGACTATCACACAATTATCCGCTGCAACAAGTGCAACATGCCAGACACCTCCTGCAAGCTGGCAGAGAGAAGAACTGGGGAAGGACCAGCTACATGGAGGGACACTTACTGGTTTCTGCCGTCTCGTACTCGCTGTCTCGCAGCAGCTCAAAAATGTCCACCTCCACTCTGGCTTTCCCCGCCCGCTCAGGCGCACGGTTGATGCGGTTCTTGGCCAGGGTGATGGAGAGCCTCTCCCCTCTGCTGCACTCCATGGGGTCATCCAGAATAGCAGCTGCGGGAGGAAAGGCGTTGGCAGCAGTTAGGCTTGGCAGGGCCCCCTCTCAGGTCCGCGCACCTCCCCGTCTCCCCCATTCCCAGCACCCCTTCGGGATCTCTGCTGCCACAGAAGCGGCTGCCGCGTTGGCATTACTGCTCCTGCCGCTGCTATTGTTAGCGCATCCTCCCTCCCACAAGTGGCCTTTCCCGCCGCTTCGCCCACCTCCCAGGTCTTGCCAGACACGTGGGCCGCAAAATCTCTGCAGCAGCAGCTGCGTTACCTGCCAGCGCGCTGTAGCACGACATGGCCACCTACGCTGCTGGGGTCCTGGCGGTGCCCAGCACCCACTGCAGCGTGGGCGTCTGCCCACTCGCCCCGGATGCTCCTAGAGAGGGGCATCCAGCTGTGCAGCCCCAAGCAGCCAGGATCCAGGCACTGCCTCACATCCCAACAAAGGAAGAACGTCCCCAGATAGCCTCAGCTCGCTCGTTTGAGAAAGCATTGGTACGGTGCTGATAGCTGGAATATTTCAGGAAGCATGTGGGCAGCCGTGGGTGGGAAGGGACAAATATTTTTCAAACAGAAAGCACTTGACTCTTGAACTGAGCTCCTGGGCCTGCCCACTCAAATCTGTGTTAGGCAGAGGGAGATAGTGTGGGGTATTATTTTTATTTTCTTGACGGAAGGCAAAAAGAAATTGGAGTCCAGCATTAATCACAGCATTTCATTACGAGCTGGCACAACTTCTGCACCTCAGTGGGTTTATCCTTGCTAATAGGAGCTCTCCTCTCAGAATGCAACTATTCAGTTGTACCTGGGGAAGAGCAGCATTGGTTTTTATTGTGTATATTAGAAAGGCACCAATGCTTATCTTCCCTTCCCCAAAATCGCTCCAAAGGGAGCCATGCCATTCAGAACTGCTCAGGTGTAGACAGAGTCACAGCTCAGCACCAAATCAGGCCCCACACCACGTAGGTTCACAAAGCAGGGATTAGTGGGGCTCCGCTGGATTTTGTGTCAGGGAAATGGGGAACTACAGCAGCTAGCTGCCTTGTTGAAACTTTGAAACACGTCATTGTGCTGCTGCAGATTTGGGATTTGGGGTGTTTTTTAGATAGGGAAAACCAGGGTGAAACACGTAAATCAGCTGGCAGCTGAAGTAAAGCACATCAGCTATAAATGGGAGGTGTCTTGCCCCCCCTAAGAGCAAACGCTGGAAGCAGAGTGCAAGGATATATATATTTTGAAGATATAGCTAATTGGGACTGCTGTTAGAGAAGCATGGTGATGTTGTGCTGTAGGTGGGACTAAGAATATGTTCCTCAGAGGGCTACTTTGTGCCTTGAAGGTCCTCCCTCATTGCTCCCCCAGTGCATGGGCACCCGTCAGCCTTCATTGCCACCAACATACGGAGCCTCTGACACAGCCCATCCCAATGAAGAAACCTGTCTTAGGTTCAGGCTCTTTTCACGTTGGCTTTCATGTCCCCAAGACTTGCTTTGAACCAACCCCAAAACTCAAAGCATAGCCCAGTTTCAACAACCAACTTGCATTTCAGAGCTCATTTCTCAGCCTTGCTATGCTCATCCCAGAAGGATCTCTTTTCTCATGACAAAATTGCAGACCACCTCTTCTTTCCAGTCCTGCCCTAACCCCAGCTGTGGAAGGTAACTAGATACCAAATCTACTGGTGAAGCCAAGGTGGTCCACACTAGCCTGATTGACTTTGTATCCCAATGATATCCACTCAAGAACTCCTTCTCTTCCTACTTTTCCCCAGTTTTATGGGAGCCAAAGTGAACTAAGTATTGATAAAGAAACACACAACAATACTTCTTGTACAATATGCACAGATGTCTTGGCGAACATTCCCAGTCCTTCAGGCGACACCATCTCCTCTGCTCTGCTAACACGCAAGCGCCATCATTATCTGCAAAGCTAGGGCACTTAATCTTAATCTCATTATGCAAGAAAAAAAGGTTGTGCTTTCCTCTAAAGCCAGGAGCATGGATCACAGGTTTTTTAAGACATTGATATGGCTGGTGACTGCTCTTAATTACAGAGAAGCTGGGAGAATAAAGTGCCCCAACAAGCAGCTTGCTCAACACCCCATTTCTCTAGGAAAGCGGAAGCAGACAGAGAAGGAAGTCCTCATATAGAAAACTGACTGATGTGTGTAAACTTTTCACTATGGCCCTTTTTCCGGGAAACGATAAAGCAATGTACTGAATCTGATGAACATCACAAAATGCTGCTTACGGTCCAGGTGCTGACATTGCAAAATTAAAGATTGGGGGCAGGGGAGTGTATGTCAGCATTCTTAGATTCATTATTTTGCAATTCAAAGCTTCAAAATCACCAAATTGGATGTTTTCAAGTATTTTCTTCAATCATAGTTTTCAAAAAAAAAAAAAAAAAAATCACTTCCACTAATGTATAGTTAAATACATTTTAAAAATAAAAGAGTCAAAACCAAAGCATTTCAAATAATTTCCTCAGGCCACCTAGGCACAAACGTTTGCACAAATGTTTTTTGTCTCTATTCAGATAGGGCATTCCATTCTTATTTTTGGAAATCTTGAAAAATTCCCTACAGCTGTGGAAAAAAACCCACGAACCCACCAACAAACCCTCTTCCCTATTCAGCTCTGAATGAATTTGAACTTTGCAGCAGCTAAGGGAGCAAATATCTGAGAAAGGGGAAAGTGCTCACAGCAGGTGGCAGGTTTTGGAAAAGAAAGCAACACAGCTGGACAGCCTGAATCTCAAGACGGAGGTGGTGGTGGTGGTCGCACTCCTACAGCCAAGCCACTAAATCAAGCTACATTACTGCTTCCTATCCCCTTGTGGGGCTTGTGATAGAAAACAAGCAAAATTTGTTCACTTGCATTTTGGAAGACTAGTTAGTTTTACCCAATATTAAACCAGCCCCCAGAACAGACTAGGTAATGAGACTGAACTAATCTTTATTTATTAAAGCTATCAGATGAAAAAGGTCATTTAATGTTTAAAAAAGGTTGGTTTTAAAACTTCATGTCTTGGGACACAGTGCCAAAGCTCATCTAATAGTGGCATCATTAAGTATGAACGAAAATCTTTATAGAAATTCCCTTTCATCTATTCCTGTCTATTAAATATGGGAAGATGCATCAAGTAAATCTTTAATCCTGAAAACTTACAGCAAAGTCTTTGAACTTTGTTGGCCTCAAAAATCACTTCTATCTTCCCCATCATAATAGATGTCTCCAGTCCAGACTGCCTTCTCTATGAATTATGAGAAAAATATTTCAGAGGGAGTCAGGAGCACCTTGGTCTGTGATGCCCGATTCAGGGCTGCTTAGGATTTCACAGGGACTGAGAGTCAAACAACTTCAAGAGAAGTCAGCAAGTACTGGCAAAGGCTGAGCTTTTCTGGGGAAGAACTGGCTGGAAACATATTTTCCCATAGGATGTTCCAATCCTGATAGCTAACCATCCTTTATATAGTAATAATTCTTTTTTTATTCAAGATGCCCAGGTTTTCCTTACACTTAACACAAAACGCACAAACCCAAGAGGCTACAAACCAGAAGAGTTTATCACTTTGGATATGTATTGAAAATAGCTGGGTTAAAGTTTCTCAAGATTCAAGCAACAAGTGACTGTGAACTTCCGTGAAATGCAAATTTCAAATGCAACCCTCAAAGTTAATGATTTAACAGCAAGAACCAGAAAAAAGGTTTTACTGGTAGCCAAAGAAATGCAAGATGATGTGACGGTGCCCTCCGAGAAAAACAGATTTCAGTAAGTTTCCTACAGGTCATCCTCACCTCAGTGATGTCCCAGCACTCAGAGGCAGGCAGGCACGATGGGAGACAGGGAGGCAAGAGTCGGTGCTCTCTGATGAGACACCTGTGTTTGCATACACGTGTGTGCATGTGGGTTAGTACACATCCGCCCTAAGCCCTGCCTTGCCAAGATCCAGCACATAAGTTATCTGTGGGTGCCTTGGCCAGACAGGAGCAGGATAAGGAGCTCCCCAGAGATGCGGATTCCTGAAGCTCCATCCACCCTGGCCCCACAGCACGCACCCACGAGGCTGGTCCCCACGCCGGGGACAGCCAGCAGCGGTGGCATCTGGCTGCAGCATCTTCACTCCTCTCCAGCAGAGCACAGCCACAGCAGTACAAAAGGCAGATGCTCAAACTCTTCTGCCTTTTCTCCTCTTACCCACGAGGAACTTCTCCAGGAGGAGGAAGAATATTCGTTTCTCGCTCCAAACAATTCAGTCCTAATCCTTTACACCAAAGCAGTGAATGGGGGGACAGGCAGTGCTGTCAGCTGGGGTGCTTTTGGCAGTGGAGACAGCTGTCTTCCTGGAGCTGGGCTGAGAGAGAGCAACTCATCCTATTAAGAGCACCAGCCAGTTTACAGACAACACTGAAATTTAATCCGTTCCACCCTCAGCTGGGTTTCAACCAGTGTTAAAAAAGCAGAAAGTCTCCATTCTCCCATTCCCCCAAGCCATGTGGCTCCCCAGAGTGCTACCCGCCACCAGCCAGATTCACAACATATGCATTCTGACAAGCCTAATACGATTGCAAGTTTTACTACATATCACCACTTAATTCATGATCCAACCAAGATCTAATGAAGTAGCATTTTTATAACAATAACAGGGAACAGATGCTACAGGGAGGTTTATACACAGCTACAACAAACAGTGTTCAGCTGACCTTTCCCCATTAACTTTATTAAGTATTGCTACATTTTCTCAGATTATTTTCATACCACTGACATGTAAAGCCATACTCAGAAATAGGATTGTCATCTCAAGTCGCCTCTTGAAGATGTAGATTTAGCAAGGCACTGGCTTAGTAAACATGATATTTCACTGTTCATAACCTGTCCCTCCAAGTTAAAAAGATATAAAGCCACGTGCACTATTTCTCAGGTGTCTCCTCTGACATGTTAATATCACACCTACAACCTCTTCTGATTTACACTGTAAACACACTCCTCAAATCCTCTATGTTCCCATCATTAATAGGCTCCCAAATTAAGAACCAGAACCTCAGTTCAACCAGGTTTAGACACCTAGAAGGTCCAACACCTACCACTGGAACTCATCAGTCCTTAGTGTCAAAACCAGGAACCCTTCAGATCAAAGGCATACCAGAAAAACATCCCGTTCTTCAAACACCATCCTCAGGAGATGACATGGGAGAATCACCCCAGACCTCCACATCTCCCCTCGCTGCTGCTCCCCAACCACCCGTGCTACCCTTTACCAGCAGAGACCCACCTGCAGCTGCCACTGTCTTCATTAACCCCACACTAGCTCCAAAACCATGAGGCTGCAGATTCATTTGAGGGTCAGCTGATTAAAAATGGTTGCAGGATTGCCTTATTTTGCACATATTTTCCCTCTGCTGAATATGGTATCAACCCTTCAGGCTGTCAATACAGTAAAGGATTAGAAATTTGCAGGCTTCCTCATTACAGGGCTGTCAAGTATAGCTCCAGTGGAGAAACAGGTGGGATTGTGTTTCCGTTATAATCTCTGAAGTGCTGCTTAAAAATAAAATAAAAAGTCGTCAATATGCTATTACTCTGAGAGGAAAGAGGATCTCATCAAGGAAAAAGAAAATCTAAAAACATAAACTCTCCTTCACAAAGAGACTTGATAATGTTTGTCTGATCAGTGTAGCAGAGGCCTATTTATTGCTCTTGGCCAACATTTGAAATCTGCATTTAAATGGAGCTTCCCTCTCATTTCTGCTATCCAGAGAGAGTGAATTCAGGAGGGGGGGCGGGGTGGGGAATATGATGGAAGGTTTTAGTTACTACTGCTTGAAACACAATCTCTCTTTTCTCTTCTTTAATTAATTTGTGTACATAAAATCAGAATAATATTCTCTAAGACCGGGAGTTTCCAGGAAGGCAGGGAATGCTGTCACACTTCTCCGCTGTCCTCCCTGAGCCTGCAAAGGTGACAACCTGTCAATTAGACTGGACCTGCCACAGTGCTGGGATGCAAAGCCTCAGTGGGGGCAGTTCATCTTTGTGCCCCCACAAACATTGTCTCTCTGGTTCAGGCAGGTAAAAGCACTGCCAGACTCCTCTTCCCTCCTCCGCACACACCTAAGTGAAACAGAGATGGCTGTTTGTATCCAAAAAGGGATGGGAGGGGGGAACACACTTCAGCTGCCATTCTGAAAGCAGGCATCTGCAAGACAGGTCTCATCTCGTCTCTCACTCCTTTGCTTCACATGTGGGGAGGAAAACACACTAATGAGACAAGGTCCTGCTCTTCCAGTAAAGATCACATGCTTTTCCGAATACAAATCTGGCTGTGAGGCAGCCAGCAAACACCCTTAGCGTGAAGACAGAAGCAAAAGAGCACAAAGGGACGAGAAAGGGGTCTGAAATGGAAATGTCCTGTCCAGAGCTGGCTAATGCAAGCTGAAGCCATCCTCTCACACAAAAGCAGGGCATCAAACCAAGGTCCTTTGAAGCCAACAAGGAAACTTCTGTGGGTTTCCGCTGCCAGAGAATTGAGGCACACTGCAGCTACGGATAAAGTCCTGATCTGTGAACTCAAATAGTGTGTTTGCAACCAGGTAAATCCTACTTAATCCCCTGAAGAGCCTGTCAAGAAACTTCCCCAAAAATGAGGCAAGAAAAGCAGGGGGAAGGAAGAATGACTGATTTAAACTTCCTGAGGTGTAAGGTCAGGGCTACAGCAGGGAATATATGATTATGGCTCTGAAAGAAAGAGATGGGAAGGGCCTGCAGCAGGACAAGCTGGAAGAATGAACAAGAAGGGCTCTCCATCTCACATGGGCTGGGTTTCGCGGACAGAAAAGGAAGGAGGTGAAGGCCTGATGCTAAAAACGAAATAACAGGAAGGCATGGTGGGACACCTTTCACTCAAGTCATCCCAGGAGCCACAGACACTGTCCAGGGATGTGGCTACCGAAGGCACACAGATGCAAATAGGCACCAAGAGCAAAGAGCCTTCTGGGGGTATCAGAAATCTTCCAGCAAGAAAACAGGCAATTCCAGCCACCAAGAGCCTGTTTCTGCACGTGTCTACATGGTGTGGTGGGATGCCTTTTTGTTTCCCTGAGGCTCTGCTCACAGCAGGAGGTATTCATAAGTTTTCATAAGTATTCACAGTGCTCTCTAGTACAGATTTTCTGCATCTCTGAAAAGCCTATCTGTCAAACTGGACTGCAGTTTGCCACAAAATTTAAGCTACTGGATAAACACCCATATCCACACAAGGTCAGTCTGAGTGCCTAAATCTTACTTTCTTAGGAAACCAGCCTAAAAGCACTGACTGGAATTGGGAACATAATTTTCCTGTCTGTCTTTTGTTTCGATATCAAGTTGAGTTTCAAAAGGAAGTTTTCTGCCCATTATCATGGTCTCAGGTGACTGGCGGCAGCTGTGGTTTTTAGGAGGAGAGCACTGGGAAGCCCTGGCGGGGCCAGTAAACTTGGCAAGACCAGGAAACAAGCAAGAACTTAATTAAGTCAGTGGAGAGTATAAATACAAGAGAAATAACCACACAAACCCCAAGTGCCACTTCCAGGCAAACAAAAAGAATGAGGAAGGAAGAAACAATCTGTAAAATTCTAAGTTAAAAAACAAAAAAGCCAAAAACCAAATGGGGAAAGTCTGCTAAGATTTATAGTTATAATCATAGATTTGAGAGATGGCAATGAACAATGCAGCTGTGGGACTCCTCATTTGAGAGCAGGCAGCAGGCACTGGTGTGGGAAAGAGCCTGCCACAGGATGGGGAGGTAGGAAAGGAAACAGCTGCAGAACCCCAGAAGACGCAGGACACTTTCCTGGTCACACACCCACAATAAGCATCTTCTGTACCTACAAGACAGATGACCACAAAAGACCAGAGCTCCATCTCCAGAGGTGGCTGTATTTCAGTGGCAGCCAAGGCTATTCCAGCATACACACAACTCTCTGCAGTGCTTTGGGATTTACTGATTGACAATGAGGTAAGGAGAGCAACGTTTCTAAAACCGGCACTTCGCCTCTTGCAGAGGCAACCATTTCTTGAACCTCCAGCAAGCTTCAGGATTAAAGGAATTTGGGGCCCCCCTAAAGCCAGTGGATTTCCATTTATGTAAGTGGGGCCTTTAGTGACCATTTTCATCTTAACCCTTCCTGGGATCTTAGCATTTACAGTGCATTTGTTCTTCTTTCAGCATCTCCCTATTTCAAGGATGCTAGGGTTTTGGCACCACTTTCTGATTCTTCCCAGGTTGGCAAACACCAGTGCACTGCAGAGGATGCACAGCTTAGACCAAATGATGGAATACGTAAGTGCCAGGCCCCAGTTCCAGGCTTCCCCCAGACAGCTGATTAATTGCATACACAGAGAGAGCAAATAGCCTTGGATGCATCCCCAAAGTCAAGGTGAAAAGGGGAAGAAAAATTGCTGTAGCAATGGGATCTAGGGTTTTGCTTTCACTAATATGGAGAGCTTACAGATATTAAGCACCAGTTCTAGTCTTGTTACAAATCGTTAGCCATTGCTACTATTACAAATCTCTAAAAGATGGATCCAAGGACAAGGACCTACCATGCTGGATGTAGATACCAGATATGACAATTCCTTTAAATATATGAGACAGACAAATGATAGGTGGAATGACTTTCATTCTTTTATGATGGATGAAGAGCAGAGGCACAAAGAGATAAAACGACTCCTCAAGGTTTTGCAAGACCAGAGAGTTTATTTATGTTAATATGCCAAGAGACTTCAGAGGCCCTTGTTTAGCACCTTAGCCTTTTTACTTACTGCCACTGAAACTTGACACTTCTGCTTCAAGGTACAGGCATCCAAGCGCATCTCAAAAGCCAAGTGAGCACTATTAAGAGAGCTTTGGGGAGATGGGAACCTCCAGAAGCAGCAGCATATTAAAATAAACATGTATGAAGAAAAGCGAAGACCAGGGTCAACGCTCCAAGGCTGAGCACAGCCTGGATGGACTATTCAAGCTACGTTTGGAGCCTTTATACTCAGTGGAAAGGCTCAGGACCTACAGAGGGCAATTCAGAGCACCCAAATCTGGTAATAATTTGTCCCTAACAAGCTGGCCTTTAGAGCATCTGCTCTCTATGCACCTGCTCCATAGGAAACCTCACTGCCTACCTATCACCACCTCCCTATCCCCACACTGCCCAGATGTTGGTGCACAGAAGTGCAAGGAGTGTAAGAGAGTGTGGCCTAAGAGTAGGAGGTTATCACAGAGAAGCTGAAAAGAAGATAAACAAGGGTGGGAAGAGGTGACATTGGAAACCTCACCCCTATCACAGCGGATCCAGATGTATTATACTACATGAAAGAGTTTGATCCAATTATAAAACAATGATACCCGAGCCCTTCACTGATGTGCCTCAGGATTGTTTTCATCTCTTTGCTTTACTGTTAGAACAAACAACTTTTCCTGCTGAGTCACACTGAAATGAGATGCTAAAGAGCTGTCACACCAGATGTGGAAGCCCTTCAGATCCAATATCCATCAGTCTACACAGCCTCTATTTATTTATTTTTTGCCATTCAGCCTTCAGCAATTTAATAGGTTACTTTAATGCCTTCCTGCCTTTCCTCTTTAGTGTGCTCTCCTCACTGCATTCCCCCC
>JANZLQ010000086.1:4690581-4725022 GCA_026212715.1 Elanus axillaris
CCCCCAACGATTTCTTCCCCTGGCTTCTGGATGGGAAAACAAACTAGGAATTTTCTTTTCCCTGGGTTCTCACATGTTTTCTCTCCCTTTCCACCTGTTTTATCTTTCTTTGCTTGTGTACAGAGTGGCTCCTTTTCAACCCCAAATCAGCACCTGTGCCCACCTGCCTTGCACTGAATCCACACTGCAGCTGAACGTGTGACCACAGAATGTCAGTGCCCAAGCCAAATGGGCACTTCGGAGACTTAGAGCTGAACCAGCTCAGCCACACCACTGAGATTTCCAGAGGCTCATCTTCTGCCTTGAGCACTGAGCCTTCTGGCACCTCCCACAAACTCCACCATCTCTAACAAAACCTGTGAGTTTCTCAAATATTCGCCCCCATGAAGCAAAGAAACACTACCATGTCCATTCTGAAGAGGTCAAGAAACATGTGGATACTCAGGGAAGTTAAAATTAATTAAGATCTGAAGGCAATGTGCACCAGTTACAGTACATTAAGCTCTCATGTGGATGCTCTCATTTGGAAAAAAAAAGCAGCCCCACTTTATTGTTAGATTACTTTTCAAGAGAAGGGATCTACAGAGACCTAAGTGACTGAAGTGATGCACAGTAACATCCCCACTTGAGGCATTTTGACTTAGCATCCTCTGGAGACCATGCCTATGGGGGGTGACAAACATTGCCTGGAGAATCCTTGGCACAACAGAAAATAACCACAAAATCCTTAAAAGTTACTCAAACTTTTTCCAAAGGATCTCTGAGGTTTCTACTACAGTGCTCTTCAATGTAGGTGAAGAACAACTTTTGGGCAAACAGCTTTTGCTTTCAGCTTGGGAGCTCATTACACATTCCCCTACATCTGTGTAATGTGGAAAAGTTTTAAACATGCTACACAGTAACAGGAAAGGGCAAGCGAAGAGGAAGAAAAGAAAGCAAAAGGCAAGGATAAAGAAAAAGCTCAGCTGCATAAACTAAATTAGATCAGACACAAAAATTCTTAGTGAACAAGGTGAAAGAAACCCAAAGGGAAAAGCTGTTCCAGACTCCCAGACGCTAGGCGTGACAGAAGAAGCAGCACTCTAATGCAGAAGCAGCTGGTAGGATTGGATAGGAATCAGTACGAACTCTGGGTCATGAATGAGACATACCAGAACCATCTACACTTGTAAAGCAGAGGATGAGTAGAGTGAATTACATCCCCTGTAGTTATGATGTTTCTTAGAGAGGATACTGAATTAGGTATATTAATGCAGCAAGGAACTGGATCGGGTTCACAGTGATAAGCTTAATTAAACAACAGCGTTATCCATAGGCTGTGGTTTATGTTATAAATAAGCAACATTTATGCTGACTAATTGAAGTCATGGTTCAGATCATTTAATCCTCCTACTTTCAGCCACCTTAATGAGGATACCTGCAAGAGCTAAATCCAGCCACAGACGTTTTGACACTTGTGAGCCCGAGTACGCACCAGAGGGGAGGGGAGGGCAGGAGGAGAGCAGAGAAGGCTGGGACCAGCTTGCGTTTCAGTGGGTGGTCCAGGCTTCTCCGGTGGAGGTTTGCTCTTGTTTGCTGTCACATGAAGAGTTAGGGTTGCTAACCGCAAGCGGCACCACATTCCCACTGGTTCGCAAAGTCTGTAAAAGGCATCTTAACACAACACTGAAAACATCTTTGAGACAGCAAGCTGTGTCAGCTGCCCTCACAGATGCAATTCTTTTTCATTAACCCAGCTAGCAGAACTTGCCTGGAGAAGCATAGCTGCCTTATCACCCACCTCAGCCTCTTCCCACCTGAGAAATGTCCAGGGCCACCTCCAGGACAGCAAACTGCTATCTCACCATCAAACACCCAGACGTCCCCTCCACGTTACCCACTCCTCGCCACCCCTCTTACTTTGTGCATCAAGTCCGAGTCTCCATGCTCAAGCTAATGCCATGCATGCAGCGTTAAAGGGGAAAAACCCTAGCCCTTATTAAAGACTTCATTCCATGATACTTGAGGTTTAAAGATAAAATTCCCATTCAAACACTGCTCTGAACTGGGATGAATTGAGGCTCATGTCTAACACTTATTCTAACTGGAATATTATGAAAACAGAACAGAACCTTTCTCCCCTCTTTTTTAACTTTCTGCTCCTTCCTCCCACAGCCTGAGAGGTTTTACACAGCTCTGTATTTCAGAGAGTGGCCTGGTTGCTCTGAAGTGAAAAGCCAGCTTGGGAGGCTATACTTTGCTCAAGCTCACCTATCACATCCACTCACAAACCCAGTGGTTATTAAAAATTAGAGCTGGTCAAATTATTGTTATATTTTGACCACATGGAAAACATTATCATCATCTGTCCCTGCTACCCCCAACCCCTCCCATGAATCATTCATGAATCTGTCCTGATTCCTGCAAAAGGGCTGGGCTCTTGCTTTGTGCAGAACATATTTTCTGCCCGTGGAGCACAGCCACAGCCCGTTTGCCTTAGCTACACCCAAACACAGAAGCAGCCTCTTGGCTTGAGCTGACCTGCCAGGGACAATCCATGTGGTACATGGCCCATTACCCTCTCGCGTGACCATGCGTGGACAGCCGTATGGGTGGAGTGTGCGTGGCTACTCCTGCCAAAGGCCACTTGCAGATCCTGGGATGGGAACCTATGTGATTCAGTTATATGATGTGGACACAGCTAGCATCAGGAGAGAGACAGTCCCTGAGTACAGCCATCGTTATCCTCTTGGCTTGCACTGTTAATTCACCCTGTACTTGCAACAACACTGTATTCACCTTCGACCGGTGTGAATTACAGGTGCAGAACAGAAGCAGTTCTCTGAAACTACAAGATCACGTCATCTGTTTGCTTGCTCCTCTTTATGGGGTGAATCAATGATGCTACAATGGGACATTTGACATTGACTCTGGAGGGAGCCAAGACAAGGCCCTAAGTCACTAACGAGCCCATCAAATGTTGCCAACAAATTCTGAGAGGGTGATTATCAGCTCCTTCATCTCTCCCAGTCTTTTCCCTTTTTCTTAACACAATCTTACCAGATTGGAAACTGACTAATAACAATAATAATAAAATAAACCTCATTTACGATCAGTTGCAGGATTTGGGCTATTTCCTCCATCTATTCACCATCATAGAAATTGCCTTTTAAATGGATAACAATGATTGTGAGGGTCAAGTTATTACTTTGAAACCTCACATTTTGATACATCCAATGTTGTTCTCTTATATAAATAACAGTTATTACTGTAAAGTGATTTTCCTCTTTCTGTACTTCCAAAGAGTTCCTGCAGGAGATGGCAAAGAAAATGGGTTCCATTAATACTACACTTAGGCCCTGTTGCTTTCATACTTTAACTCCCATCATTAATCTTCTAATGTGTCTTTAAACAAATGTCATTTATTCCACAACTCTCTGGCAGCTATTCTTCCCTGTCTTCTCCTCTCCCTTTTCCCCAATACCCTCTCATGTGAAGTAGGAGCTCTTCCTCCCCTGACTCATCAGTGGGTGTTGTGCTCCTGCCAGTCAGGAAAAAGCATTTCAGCTCTTGTTCAGGCAGTTTGCTGGTAATTACAAGAAAAATATGAGAGCCCACAATCAGGAAACACACATCAGAAGTAGCTGTGATGGGAGGATTTCTGTCCTCCCTGAAACCTTGCAGTAAGGATCACAGGATGACTTTGCTGAAGAGGTTGTTCTAAACTAATCCTAGGGTGACAGGCACCTCAGCGGAGCTGGGTCCTTCTGCACACTCTTAGCACAGGGAAAACTTTGCCTCTGGCACACAGCATCCTCTTTTGAGCACACTGCCAGTGCAACTGCCAGATGCCGCTTTTATCTGATTTGATGACAATAAACAAGGCTGTTCTTTTCATTACACAATCACGGGGCAACTGAGTCTGAAACTATCAACTGTTTGCACAGGACTCCAAAATAGCCTATATCCCTGCCTGCAATGCTCCAGGCAAGCCCCTCTGCCGCCCTCTCTCAGCAGTGAGAGGAGGTGTCACCTCAATTTCATGGGGAGCAGAGGCAGAAAATGGATACAGCCCGATTCTGCAGTGACATTTAGATGCCAATGCTGCCCCTGGGGGGGCAAAATCCCACCTATTTCAAGGAGCTAGTCTCTGCAGGAGTTTTAGCGTAATGGGAGTCATGCACTTGAAAAGCCTAAAGGGTCTAAAGGACCTACCTGTCATGTAGGAGAGGGAATTGAACATGCACCTTCCAAAACCCTCGGCACACAGCCCTGCCCCAGCCCAGGGCTGGCAGACCTCCTCCGATGCTGCAGTGCACTGGGCTGCAGCGTGGTACAGCGTGCACCAGCCAGCATGGCTCTGCTGGCATCCCTGGGGGCCTCCTCACACTGCTGAGAGCACCAGGCCAAAACGTCCATCCAGTAAGCGGAGGACATGCTGATCTTCTAGCAAAGGCAAAAAAAAAAAAAAAAAAAAAGTTTTCCAGACTAATTAAGCTAATTAAGGCCAATTATGCATTAGCCATGAGGCACATGGGCACAGAACCACACTTCCAGGAAATGGTGCTACATTCTGCTTACAAGCTCTGTGCTTGAAGACACGGCGCCCATGACGCCATCCCCCTTTCCCCGTCCCCGTTTACCAGGAATAATTGCTAAGTCAGACCCTCAGGCGAGCGGTCCCCCCATACAAAGTGCAAGTGCATTAGCTGACATTCTCAACAAAAGAGGATCCCTCACCAAAAAACTCATTCTCATAAAGGGGTTAACAACAAGACCAAGCCATGAATGTGAACTGGAGATAAAGAAAACAACCTTTGCAGGCTACCCACCTTAGAGCTACTGATTTTCCCCTGCATCTGCCACCGCCAGCACCAGAAATAGCAAAGGTTAATATTTTGAGTTACCTCATGTAACTTCTGGACATCTGGAATTTTCTGTTTTCTCCTCCTCCCCCAAGAGTGATGACATTCCTTCTACCCTTTCTCAGTTACAGCCTCTTCTTCATTATCATCTGTCAAGTCCAATTAACATGTGCACTGACATCAGCGAAGATTATTTCTGAAGTCTCCTGTGAGAGCCAGTTGACAGGAGCATCCACCCTTGAGAAGTGCGGGTAAACTCCCCAGCAGATTGCCATTGCCCTTCACATGATCCTCCCCAGGGAGCCCCAGACTACACAACGCACATCTTGCAGCATTTGCCTTTGGTGGCAACGAAGAATGTTTTGCATGTTGGAGAATGTCCACCTGTGACTGCTTTTTGATGCTAGCAGCCCAGGATCCCTGAGGTATATTGACTAGACACCTACCAGTCGATCAGCTTTTCCGCAATCTTGATGGTTATTAGGTACAGAAAGAGCAAGATGTCCCACAATGCCCAGTAGCTTCATGCTGGATTAGTCCCTGTGCAGAGAGGTCAAAATGACATCTGTGTGTCACTGTACCTCTTCAAATAAGGCTTAACAGGAATAAATTGCACAGAGGCCTGATGCAAAGCACTGAGTGTGATAACTGTTTTCTGTTTAAGCAGTTGCCTTGATCCTTGCTCCGATCAGCTGCTGGCTGTATACCACTGCTTTACCCCAACTCCTCCCAAGGGCAGTGGATGCTGCGATGCCTCCTTGCAGGTCTGGAGGAACTAACCCTAGCAGTACCGGTGAGCCTGAGGTCTGCTCCCAGCAAATGTCACCAAACCTCACAAGGAAGATGCTCCCTATCCTTTGGTTATCCCCAGCTGCTGGTGTTCCGATGGCCAAAAGGAGGCTCCCGGAGTTTCCCAAGTGAGAAGAAATTATACTTTCCTACCTTTTGCCAAAGTCCCACCCCTGCTGCTGCAGAACCAAGATCATCTCTCCTTTCCCAGTCAGCTGCCTACCGGGATAAAAAAGATTTCAGGCCAATAATTTGGTTGCTTGCAGGTGCCTCCTCTGAGCTGTTTTTCTCCCTCCAGACTCAACATGCCCTTCACAAAAAATGCTTGGCCATGTTTCCCATGTTCCTGATTAAACAGTTAATGAGGAATCTGGATAGAGCAAAATCAACAGGAAATTAAGGCAACATGAGCCACTACATCCCTCCTATTGTAAACAAGAGAAAGCACAGGGAAAAAACCCAAAATATTTCCCTCAAGAAGGGTGGCAAAAAGCTACAGGGGAAGAGGTAAAGTGCTAAGGACACCACTTATCCTGGGGAACACATACCACAGATGTTACACTACCATGTATCCTTAACATAATGAAGCACGTTAATGATCAGGAATATTACCTGGTGCTAAGTAATAGCCTGAGGTCATCTGGGAATAGTTGCTAATACAACTGGTTCTGACTATGTCAATTCTGCAAAAGGTTACTTTTTGCTGTTTCATTAGGTGGATAACTTTGCCACAAGGTTGTGGTTTTTCTTTTTTGTTGGTTTTGTTTGTTTTCTAGAAAAAGGTCATGTAAAGACAAAGAAAAGACAGAGACTCAGAAAATTTTTTGGCATGAGAACCCCGACAATGTCTTCTAGGCCAAAATGGTGATTTTCAAATGATGAAAAAACCTAAAATTTCTCATGAAAACAAGGCCAGTAAACAGTTTTTTCAAAGGTGCAGAGAGGGCTCTCATTCCATTGGAAGTCTCCGAATGCATGTTTTCTTTTGTGTTTCGGTATTTGTGCAGGACCTGGTATGTGGCTCATGACCAGAGCTGCGAGATGCTAAAGTACAAAATAAAGGATATTAATCACTTGGCCACGACTTTGTATTTCATATAACCAAAATCTATATGTGTTTGTGTGTATATGTATAAATAAACCATGGAAAGACAACTTTTGTTCAAAATCACCCAACAAGCTAACGAGACTCCAGCCCTACCAAGAGTTCTGTCCCTTCGCTTACAGGAGCTCAGAAGCAGCCACCCTGTCTCCCCTCACTCTGGCACAGGACCTCACAAGTCCCAGACTCTGGGACCTCCAACACACCCTCCTTTAGCAACTATCTCAAGAGCAGTGTATGCACACCCCGATTTCCTTGCCTCAAACAGACATTAAAATCCACCACGTACCTAGAATGAAAAGGTTGGCAATACTCACTGCTCAACATTGAGAGCTTCAATTAAATCAATTAGCATCCCCATACATGGCTAATACTGCAGACATAGGAGAGGTTTTATTATCCAAATAGAAAATCAGTTTGTGTGTCCAGATGGTCACTGGAGGCGCTGTAATTACCATACTATCACTGTAACTCTGTGTGTTTGGGTCCATTTCAATGGCACCAGCCCTGTTTATCTGCTTGGAGGAGAGCCTGTGCCATCTGGGCAAGATGAGGTTCATTGTCTGCCTGGCATCCACGGGATAAACACAGCTCCCCCATTCACTCAACTGCCATTTATTAATATTGATTCTGAAAAGGGATGAGAGTGACAGGAACAGACTTCTCACTGAAAAGCAGTTTAAGAAACTTCTCGGCACAGAAGGATGCCCCAGAAAGGTGCTGGACCAGGCTGTGCTGCACACCAGCAATGGGTTCTGCACCGCAAGGTCAGCTCCCCACACCTTGGTGCCCTCCTGGCTGCAAAGGGGTACCCCAGGGCTCTCGGGAGAGATGACAGGGGCAAGGTATGGAGACAACCCTGGCCAAACCATAGCCCCAAACCTCCCATTTTCTGGTCCTCATCATGAGCTTACAAGCACTGAGGAGCCAGGAGGGTTTCATCTGCACACCACCACCATCTCTGATCTGTTCTTCAGGCAAGTTCACTACTTTTAAAAAACTAGTGGTTTTTTTTAAAGGCATGAGGCGGGAGACTGCTGAGCTCCTGCCTGCCTGTCCGTACCACCGCTCTTCCCTAGATGACACAGCCCCTGAAAAGGAAATGAGTGAACGGGAGCCTCTAAGGCAGCTGAATTAACTATCTATGCTTCCTGTGCTACAAAGGTGCCTAAAAACTATGGAGGTCCAGCCCCAGCCATAAAGTGAGCAGAATGCATGCAGGACAGGCTCAGCATAACTTTTGAATGCACACTAGCTCCCCGTCTCGGGTTATAATTGCAGGAAAGGAACACTCACAGCTGGTTAAGTCTCCAACTACTGCTAAAAACCTCCCATTAGTCTCCTCTTGTCATCTCCCTGCCTGAAAAAGCAGAGGGATAATCCTTCTGTTCTCACACATTTTATCTAGTCCAACCTGCAAGCAGCAGAGAGTTTCCCTCATTATGCATCTATGCATTAAACACACGTGGATACGCAGAGGTTACTGCAACACAGCTATTGAAAAGAAGTGACAATAGAAAAATGTTTGTCTATGTATGAATGAAAAATATTATGAAAGGAGCTTATTATTAGACAGACAACAGGAAAAATCTTGCAAGACATGAAGCCCAATGTAGTTCTGCTAAGAGTGAAACAGGTTACAAAAGTGAGCCTGCGAAAATGGAAGTATCATTCTCTCCTGACATGACATTGCCTCAATTAAGTTTTCTTATTGAGGTAACCCAGAGGCAGCACAGTGAGGTAACAGATGAGAAAGGCTGCCTGTGAGGATAAGTGCAGGGTTTTCCTGTCTGGAGTTACATAAAGCAATTTATTGTTCTTTTTTTCCTTGCATTCAGTGTTTCTGACGAGGTCAACAGGGAGGGAGCAGAGAAAGCCTGGATTCAGATTCAGATTTCACACATCAGAGGGGAAACAGTCAAATCGAAAGAGCTATGGGAGCAGTAACTGAGAAATTATAAATGTGCTTTTTCTTACCTCCAGTCCTATTTCTTTATTTTCTTTTAAACTGTCACGTTAACATAGTTTTCAAGAAAAAAAAACATAAAGCTCTTCTATTTTCCAGCACTGTGCTCTGATGGTTTGCACCAATAAAGCAGTCTTCCCAGCTAGTGCCAAGGGTTTACCCACCCTCCATGAGATCAGGACTTCTGCAGGCACCCATGGCTCTCCCTTGGGAGCAGACATTCCTGCAGTGCTCCAGGGTCCCGCCGTGGGCCAGGCACAGCCGTGTGATGGGGTCACAGCTGGGCGATGAGCCCAGGGATGAGAGTTTTTAGAAGATGAGCAAAGGCAGGGTCTGAAGCACCAACCTGACTATCCCCAAGACAGCCTGCAGCCGGCAGGTATTTTGGGGTCCTTCCTTGCGTTTCCTTTCTTATGTAGCATCATCAGCTGCCTGAGGTGCTTTTTCAGTAGCTGGCCAGAAAGCTGCCAGTTTTCCACTTTTATATAGACATCACAGAGCTTTCTCATCTCCATGTTGCCTTCAGGCTATTGCAGTGGGCTTTCTTTACAGACAATCCTGAAATCATTCCAAAACTCCCTCCCATCCCCACTCTTTGTATTTCACATTAAATTAATCAACAGCAATAGCAACTTGAATCCCTGCCTTTAAGTTTCTGAGCTCATTCACTTTTAGGATTTTCCTTTCCAAAACCCTTATTTAACTTGATGTTCTTAATTCCTCCCGCCCCAGGAGACGAAGTCGGAAATTTGCACAGCTCTGGCACAGATTTGCCAGGGCCCCAGCAGTTTGTCTGCAGGGGAAGCCAGCAAAACCCACCGCTCTCCCATGGAGAGGCTGCAGGACATAACCTGTTCAGGATTCACCTCTTTCCTCTGTGCCCTGGTCCTCTGGCAGCTGAAGCACATCAACTCAGTATCAGGGGAACAGCAGGGATATCCCTCTATTAAGAGCCTGTCAGCTTCCCTGGGCCTACAGTAGCATCAGCTGCTGCTCTGGAAGGCTTTTGAGGAGGTTTATGCCTTGCTGCAGTTAACCCATTGGCCAGGCAGAACCTTTGGTGGGGTGATGGGGGCTTCCTTGGCAGTTTTCCTGGTGATAATCCTACATCCAGGGCTGGCTACATGTCCAGCTCTTCCAGATGTTAGGAAGACCCCAGGGGATGGAGCACAGCCTGAACACAGCCAATATGCAAGAACCTTCAGAGGCTTTCCCTGGACTTGTTTCATTATCCTTTCTCCTCCTCCCTTATCTTTGTGGCTGCTGCTAATTCTGTGCCCCCACCTCAGAGCCTCCGGAACAGAGAGCACGACCCCTTCCTCCATTAGCACGGACGGAAATAGTTTCCCCACCAAGCAGAAGCAATGCTAGCAATGTAATTTCCTGCGTATCTTTAGTTTTAGTCATGAATATATATTGCTTACTTAAAGGGGGAAAAAAAAAAAAAAAGAATCACATGCCCTGCAAAGCTTCTGCACAGTTACAACTCTCCAGCAGGGACAGGTAAAAGTTTGCTAGAGACAGACCTATGCTGGTGACAGAAACCCAAGAAAATGCTCTCACAGCCCAGGGAAGCAGGGAGGCAATTCCTGGGCACAAGGGACAGCAGAGGGTGATCCCCAATCCCTCCCAGGTTCATCCACTATGTGCCTGCCCCGAGAGCCCAGTGGGGTCAATGGGATATCCAGCCCAAGCCCTGTCCCTGGGCAGCAGACAGGGCAAAGACACAACCACCTGCTGATTTTGATTATAAAAGGGCAAAAATCTTCATGATGGTGATGAACAGACTTTACCCCCACATATGAAAATGCACCAAGCTTTATAACAAGGTGGTTATAGGTGCAAAAACCCATCCCCTGCACAGCAGAGCACTACTAGCTGCCGCTATGGCTCTGCTCTCCCTGCGAGGCTTGGGCAGCCTCTCAGCCTCACACACAACCTGGCATCCACAAGCAAGCAGAGTAGTGTTTGCAATACTTAAGTCAATAAGGTTAATTTAAAAATATGAAAACACATAGACAGAAGAAAACAAAAGAGGACACTACATTTCTTGCTCCCCATGTTATCTCACT
The DNA here is from genome assembly GCA_026212715.1 of Elanus axillaris. NCBI lineage: Eukaryota > Metazoa > Chordata > Aves > Accipitriformes > Accipitridae > Elanus > Elanus axillaris. Next base: position 4,701,355 of record JANZLQ010000086.1, read on the forward strand.
AAAAAGATCCAGATAACAGAAAACACAATGAGCAGAAATAAAGATCTGTTATTACTACTATTTGTTGCAGGGCCAAGGGAAGACTATAGAAATGCACCTTCTCTCAAGTACAGCCAAACAAAGCTTCATTCTTTATTGATTTCTGGAGCAGGACTACAATTGACAAATGTAATTAGGCCAACAATAACGAAAGAAAAATACTTTTCCTTGTAGGTGCAATTACGGACACCACTCTGTACTTGCCCTGGACTAGATCTCCGCCTCTTAATCCCAAGCAGCCTAATTATGGTGCTGACCCTAGGCCTTCACTAGGGAAGCAGTCTCAGGCTTATGCACACGTTAAGACTTATGTGGGACTAACAACCTAGCTGTAGGTGCTGTCACTAGAGGATTAATGCTGCCCTTATCCTAACATCCACTGCTGACACCACTGAAATCTTTTTGTCATTGTCAAAAGCCACCCTGGCTTCCATTAAAACCAACTCTTGGAAGCAGAGACTGGGGGGAGTGGGCAGGCGGTTGGAGTTAAACCCATGATTTTTCCAAGGAGTCCAGTCAGCTGAGGCATCTAACACAGGACAAGATGCCAGCGAAAAAGGAACCTACGCTGGAGCTGAGGCTTTCTCTGTACAAACAGCACCTGGTCCTTGTCTGCATCCTGCTCTGTGTGGAGAAGCCAGTGCATCAGGTGCAACCTGGGGCTTAAGCAGGACTTGGCTAATGCCAAACATGTGCCCGCTGTGAGGGAATGAACAACCTTTCTGTAGGAGCTTAGGCACTGGCAATTCATGCCTTAGCCACTCCTGTGTCTAAGACCTAATGCAAAGAACGGATTCACAAAACTATGGCTGAAACAAAAAAGTAATACATACATTATGTATCACACCATGCCAGTGTGTAGCAAAGAACTGTCTGAGGCTACCGTGTGAGTGAGATCACCTAAAATCTTTTATTACTCCTTTTTTAAAGCAAAAAAAAAAAAATTACAACTCCTCTTTCATCTCTGCTACCAGGCAGCCTGTCTACATAGATGTTCGAAATAAATACATTTAATTCCATGTGAGGCTTCCCATTACAAAGTACTGCAAAATCTATAGCCTGCTTTCGGCCTGGGATAGATCCAAAGATGAGCACCCAGTATTATTAACTACAAATGAATGTGATGGGGAACAGGGCAGAACTGGTTTTCTCCATGAGATATATTTATTTTTGGGGCTATTCTTTGAAGCATTTCAACCTAGGAAGCTGCATGGCAATTACTTCTCCCTTTCCTTTTTGGGGTACAAATATTAGAGACTCAAATGCTATAGATGAGGAGCCCAGATCTTCTGTCTCTGAGGCCTGCTTAAGGCCACCCCTCTTTTTACAAATGCACCCCTTCCACCCAAAGTCATGTCTTGCATTGACCCTGGACCAGCTGCTTATGCTGCCTCTGGCTTTCACTAGATGCAGAAACTCAGGAGCAAGGACTGACTCTCATTCAACATCAGTCAAACCATGCTTCTGTGAAGGAACTTTCTGTACACCACTTTCAAAACTAACACTCCAAACAAGGAAATTATTTTGCATTTAAAATAACTCCATCACAGTGGATCTGACAATTGTCTACCCTAAAACATGGGAGTTCAACATGCACCTTAGGGTTGGGTTAAAAAGAGAAAAAAAAATTTAAAAAAAAAAAGGTGCTGGGGAAACGCAGTCCCCCCGAGGTGCTACAAGAGCACAGCATCGCTTACCAAACAGCTCAGAAAGATGCAGAGGGGCTGCCTGTCGTTCTGGCATGACAGGAGTTTTGGGCAGCTCACCAGTGACTAACAAACGAGTAGCAGGAGGCTGGATGTTTAGATGGCTCGAGTTGCCAGCCCACCTTACCCTCGGACAGGGCAAAACTCCAGCACAAACCAGAGTGACCCCCTGTGTCACTGCCAGCCGAACCCGAGGGCCAGCCCAGGCGCGACGTCCCTGCGTCGTCACCTCCCTGCATCCCACGCAGAGGCACTGCCAAGGCAGGGCAGGGCAGGGCAGCAGGGCTGGCACAGCCCAGAAGGTGCTGCTTTGCTACAGGAGATCAGGCGGCTTCAGTACAGGCCCGGCTGTCCCCCACACCAGAGCCGTTGCTCCCTGACTGCATGCCACATTTTTAATTTCCTCTGCCTCTGCTGCTGCATAGCACTCGACTGCTCCTCCATATGCTCTGGGCCCTGGCACAGCAACAGCCCATTTGCAGGCAGCTTTCTGATAACGCTCACTGCTCCCTGGCCCGCTGCAAAGCAGAGCAGGGAGGACGGCTGGTGCTTCTTGCTCTCCATCTCACTGATGCCCTCATTGAAAATCTGCTCCTCCACCTCACCCACCAGGCACGGCACAGGCAGCCCAGCAAGCATCAGGGTGAGGGAGGCTCGGCAGCAGTGACCCTACCTCTTGGCATCACTGACTACGAAGCCGCCTCACAGATGCCAGCGTTTCGCCCTGCCTCTTGGTCCCCTCCTCCTCCACACCTCGCCAGCTGCCTCTCGGTACAGCTCCAGCAGGACCAACAAGCTGCCAGAAGCCCCTCGTATCCTGAGATGAAGAGGGAGCGGAAGGAAGGTTAACAAGGGGTATGCCGGCAGGGCAGAGGCTCACAGACTGCTCACAGGAGCCCATGGAAGATGTGATATAAGCCCATCGGCTGGCACTAAAGACAGGGCACGAGGGCTGCTGGTCCTACACACACCTGGCTTCCCCCACAGCCCAGGTGCCCACCTGCTCTATGCACCCTCCAGGAACTAGGCAGTGGCCCAAGCCTGTGGGTGACAGCAACTTGATTTCGGCACACATCCATGGGGCTCAGGATGAGCCCAAGGACTTGCCCCGGCTGCTTCGAGGAGAGAGGCAGCACTGCCATTTGCCCACGCTCTGCGAGCCAGATGCATTGAGCATGCTGCTCACCAAAGTCTCAAAGTGTGCAGAGATGCAGCTCAGCCTGGAAGGGCAGAGAGGACAGTGACCTCCCAGCGGGCAGAGACAGGTTATTTCAGCTGCGTGGAGAAGGAGCAGTGGAAGAAGCAAAAGTGTCAGCATTGCTACAGATCTGACAGCCACAGCATCCCTCCTGCATGTCTGCTTCTCAGCCAGGGTCGATTTAGTTCTTTTTTTGTACAACCCTTTTCTGCTTTGTTTCCAGCTCTTTTCACACAAACTTTATGATCCTTTCAGCAAAGCTCTGCACCAGGTTGTATTTTGCAATAACCAAGACAAATGGTATTACAATAATTCAGACTCCAGGCATGGCTATCATTAATGTTCTTGTTTTTACTGCAAGCATGCAACCAACATTCACACAGTGATTTTTAAAAAGTCTGCTCTGTCGGCTGATGGAGTCTTCCTGACTTTGATCCCTGAGAAGGAAAGGAGAAAGCAACAGAGGTTTTTTCTAGCTCAGGTTTCTCCTTGTTCTGCTGCCTCAATTATATGTGGATTGATCACAAAACACCCAGAGAGAGTTTCTGGTCTCTTGGATCTAATTTTTTCATCAATTTCCTCAGCTTACAAATTTTCATTCTGGACTAATTCTTTCTCTTTTGAGTCCTCTGGGCCACAAAAAAAAAAAAAAAAGAAACCTGTGCAATTTTTGTGCTCAGACTTATTGCTCAGTGGCATCACCATCAGCCCCACAGGAGGAAGAAAAGGAAGGGGGCTGCCCTGGGCACAGCCAGCGCAGAAGCCAGAGCAGCTGTCCCACCACCTTCCTGAGGCAGAGCCGAGCAGAGCCTGGCCTCCACAGCTCCCTGGCAGCACGGGGCACCCGAGTTGCAGTCATAGCTCACCCCTGCTCGGGTCGACATGAGCAAATAGAAAGGTTTGGGTAGACTAAGCTCCTAGAAAGATAAAATAAAGCACAAACAACTTTAGCCAGCTAACACAGTGCACAGAAAGGTGACACCAGAGCTCTCAAGGGAGCCTGGAAAATATCAATGACTTCTTCATCTCTGTGGGCAGAGGGCTCTGTACGTATAACTCTGCTGTACTGGCCAGAGTCAAAACGAACAGCTCAAGCCATGAGCTAGTGTGAATGCTATACCCCCATCTGACTCTAACTGGGTTGGTTTATTTTGGTGCCTCACAGTCTGACATTAAGAACTTCTGCTTCCATCCCTGTCTGGATTTGTACAGTACCTAACAGTAAATGGGGCTATTCACGTGTTACCACAGTGGCTATAAACAGCAGCAATTTACCAACAGATTCAAACAAGGGTGAAATGGATTTATAAAAATCAATCGTTAAACCTGTACAACATCTGTTGCCTGTGTAGGATCTTGGCTGAACTACACTTCCAAGAGATTCACAGCCCTCTCCCTCTGACTCCACACTGCTGAACTCCCATCACGATGTTCACAATAGCTCCATACATCTCCCAACCATGCCACCAAAAGCCATCCTGGAAGAAATAATGATAGCAAGTCCTGGTGCATTGAAAGCAAGCATTAGCCAAACACTGTGCTCCATATTTTTCTTCCCCTTTTAAGCTGTCTCATTCAAGAAAAGACAGTAAGTTTTATACTGTGCAGGAGGAGGTGGTTATGTGACTCTCTGGGATGGGGACACGTGTTCTGCACAGGCGACCTCCAGATGTTTCTGCCAGCATCGCAGGCAGCGAGGGAAAAATGAGTCACATATTTAGCTGTAGTCTGCTTGTACCCTTCATTCCCCCACCACCACACAAAATATCCTTCAGAATTTCTTCAAGAAACTGCTGCAGCAATCTCAATTACCTTTAAAGTGCCACTGCTGTAAATCATGTTAAGACAATCTACATGCAAGCATTCTCACCAGAAAAGATGAGGGGCCTTGTACAATCGCCAATTATCACAGAAGACAGAATTAATAACATAAACATAAGTGACGAGGGCCATTTGCTAAGTATGCCATCCAATTTTGCAAAACACTTGTCTCTCTTCATCAGTCGTAAACTGGGGCTCCATGAGCTGCAATGGCATGCATGGAAACACACAGGAAGCTGTCAGGGCCCAAGAAGAGCTCAGGCAGGAAGGATGGTCAGACGATTGCCACACAACTAGGGCCACAGCAGTGCATGAACTTGGGTAGCTCACTGCCTCCCAGCTTTGCGTTACCATCGCCTGGTGCAACCTAGCTTCCTCCACTTGCAAGCAATGCAGCTGAACCATCAGCAATTAATGGCAGACCTTTAACCCAGCCACGCAAACAGCAAGCATGCTTATCTGATGGGAAAACAGTTGTTGCTATAGTCTGACCACGTACCAGAGTCCTAAGAGTCACAGCTTCTGGGTTTATATACTATGACAAGATGGGACTATTATGCAATAGGCCAGAAGCAGAAAACTAGCACAGATCCCACCATCTTGTCACATTGTATGCACAGGAAACCCAACATCCCACATCCATTAAGAGAGACCTTCCAGAAAGGAACCAACTCTTGATATGAGGACATGGAGAGATGAAGACTACACAGGCTTTTGACAGTTTGTTCCAATGGCCAGAGCTGTCCTCAGCAAGGGCCGAGCATGCAGAGTGACTCTATTTCATACCAGCTACCAGCTCCATCAAACAGAAGACAAAGTGTTGCTTTACTCAGCTAATTACTGAAGCTTTTCTAAAAATGCTAGACAACTAGGGTAAGATTCATCAATATGGATTATCAACCATGTGTAGAAAAGGTCTAGAAAGTATCCTTCATATTCTGCGTAAATACCAAGGTCAATAAAAGATAGATACGGGCTTTGAAGACAGATATTGTATTATGACAGAGTTCTGCAGCTTACTTTTAAACGTGGTTTGATTAGCAAAGTGGCTAAGTTATAGCCATTTACTCTAAAGACTACCCAGGTAGGTAATTAGTACCATTAATTTATTCCTCAGGAGGGTGTGGACATTTCTCCAAGGTTTTAGCATGTGGTGACACTAAGTTGAGCTGTGTAAGGACTGCATATATGAGGACTAATTAGGTCTTGAACCAAAAAACTCAGTATCTTCTCTTCACCATCTGTTAATTCTTGAAAAGGCCTGAACAAATACCAGTTTAATATATTGAGTCTGGCCATGCTCAAATCCTATGATTAAAGTATGCACTTGTCCCAATGGCATTAAAAAAAGAAACTTTATATAATTCTCTTACAAAGGGAGCAAATTTTTAAACACAGATTTATTTGCCTGAATTTTTCCTGATATTAAACCTTTAGATTCCCAGTCTGATTCTCCTTGCTGCAGCATACATTATTAAGAGGGGATTTTAAATCCCACTGGTCAGCTTTTGGATGGCAGAGCAGTGCTTATTTTATTGCTCTTTTCCCTCTGCAGCCATTAGTTGGGGTTTGTTTTCTTTTATGTTAATTGTTATTATTTTTGCTCTGCGAGCCAATGGCTAGTCAGCTCCACGGTTCTGCTTCACTGGAGTTTCCCAAGTCACCTAGCGAGATGATCACATCATTGCCCAGGTGGTTTCGCACATTTAGTGCTTCCTCATCTTACTTTGGAGGAGCAGCTGGAACTCTCCCCCCAACCTCACATTCCTCCACAAGAACTGGTTTCTAGACCTGCTTGTTCAAAGAGGCATCTAAAACATTTTACAGACTGGCAGGTTGGCCCAAAGGCTCATGCACCTCTGATCTCCCTATATATTCCAGTTCCCAGTGGTCCTACCTAAAAAAATGGGGTGCAGCCAGAAGTGCACTCAAAAACATACAAAACACCAAAATGCAGCTGCTTCCAGTGTGACACGTCAGCCAGCAACAGTCTCCCCTGTTCCCACCCCTTGGGAAAAAGAATCCATTATAAATCACAGTAGAAAAGTTGACATGACATGTTATAAATGATTGCACTTTGCGTTCAGTCAGTAATACTTTGCTTTACTAGAATATGGGTTTGCCATCATTTCTCATCTGAAAACTGTTTAAGTAGTAAACACAATGCTTGTTACTGATTCTCAGTTTGCACTGGAAATCTTTAGTGCTGTTTCTATATGCCCAGCTCCTGGAGTTACATGATGACTGTCCAGCCCACACAGCTAATATTGTCGGAAAAGTCTTGGACGTTTCCACCATTAAGTGGTGTCCTGGTTTCAGCTGGGATAGAGTTTAGTGTCTTCCTAGTAGCTGGTAAGGTGCTATGTTTTGAGTTCAGTATGAGAAGAATGTTGATAACACTGATGTTTTCAGTTGTTGCTAAGTAGTCTTTAGTTTAAAGTCAAGGATTTTTCAGCTTCTCATGCCCAGCCAGCAAGGAAGCTGGAGGGGCACAAGAAGCTGGCACAGGACACAGCCGGGGCAGCTGACCCAAAGTGGCCAACGGGGTGTTCCATACCATGGGACGTCACATCCAGTATATAAACTGGAGGGAGTGGGGGTGGAGGATCGCTGCTCGGGGACTAACTGGATGTCAATCGGCAGGTGATGAGCAATTGCACTGTGCGTCATTTGTACATTCCAATCCTTTTATTATTACTGTTGTCATTTTATTAGTGTCATCATTATCATTATTAGTTTCTTCTTTTCTGTTCTATTAAACCGTTCTTATCTCAACCCACGAGTTTTACTTATTTTCCCAATTTTCTCCCCCATCCCACTGGGTGGGGGGAGTGAGCAGCTGCGTGGTGCTTAATTGCTGTCTGGGGTTAAACCATGATAAGTGGTAAGTTTTAAACACGTGAAACACTGTCTGATTTGTAAACTACCACCATGTGTTGGGAGGATTTTCAGATAAATAAGGTGGCGTATTTTGCAAGGGCTCTTGGTCGTAGATGCCCCATAGAGAGACCTGAACACCTACAGCTCCAGCAACACAACATTTCTCAGCAGCAGCTGAGACCAGCCCATGGCAGGTCTTGTCCTACCCAAAGCATCCCTGCCATCTCCAAAAGCGCTGGGCTGTCCTCCTGATGCACTGAGAAGATCCAGCCTAGATAGTTTATAATGACCCAGCAATATACAAGGCTAAAGATACCTGTCTGATTTTTTAAGATATATTTTCAGCTATCTAGGAACTTGTAGAACAAACTCAATGAGAAAACAGAATGCGCAGATGGCAGCTGCTGGGGAAGCTCAGACCAAGTAAGAGCGTTGTTGTCAGGTTAAAGAACTTGCCACTTTGCAGCAGGAGCCTGATTGTGGGTAGGAAGGTTTTTTTCTGCAGGGCAGAGCTGGGCAAACAGTCAGAAACTCTAAGGACAGGTGGAAATCCAGGGATTTAAATGCAGCACCAGCCTTTGGCCCATGTTCCTGAGCTGGCTGTAACACTAGTTTGCCAGAGTTAACACCAATGACCTCAAAATGAACAGTTTATAACTCACTCTTGTTTATCTGTGTCTCCATTGCTGCTATTAATATTTAATGTTTCTGGAGTAAAGGTTCCTTTCCAGCATAACAAGCCCTGCTGCAGCATTAATCAGAGCATCAGCAGGCTGGAGCTCAGCTCCATGCTCGTGGGTTCCCATGACACACTCCTAACCTGTGGGCTGCCAAAGGCAGAGGGGGACAGGCATCCTGCCAGCTCCTCTGCACTGGAAATGCTGTCCTTCCCACTGCAGGCAGAAAGGGACAAAGGGTGCAAAGACAGTTTGTCTTGAATGGAAACCATCATCTGCTTCCCCTCTTATGCTGCCAGCTTCTGCATACCCAAGGTACCCCCTGAGCTCGTGGTATCAGGCCCCCAACGGCTTTGATCTTTGCATGGCTGGGAGGAGGAAGCCCCATTCCCAGTCTGGTCCTGACACAAGCCTGAGGCACAGCTAGGACCTGAACCTGAGGGTCCACGTCCAGACCTGTCTCCTCAACATTAAACTGCTCTCTTGATCCTAACCAGAGGAGTCTGGGGAGAAATGAGGAAGAAAAGGGTGACCCTTGCCCATCTGGAAGCCACAAGCAGCTCCACAGACCTTTATAAAAGCTCCAAATGGAAGCTTATTATAACATGGCTTGCCTTTGCTCTGCTCCTGTTAATGAACCCCTTCTTCTGCACCCATCTGCACACTTAATGGGTAAAACCCTTAAAGAACAAGGGTCAAAAGCAGCAAAAGCTGATGTTTGATGGCACCCCATTTGCCCTGGTCTTAAGTATCTTGAGGGTCACTAACTCACTCAGATAACCAGAGCTTTGCACTTTGATTTAACCCAGTGGAAAAGGTACTGCTGAAGAGAGCAGAAAGATCATGAGAAGGATAAAGGGAGCAAGAAAATGGGTCATTAGTTTACACAAACATGCTCTTCTAGACAGCCTCAAGGACTACAATAACAGAAGACCATCACAAAGGGATTTCTACCTTGCCCTGGCTACTCAACATCCATGAAGGAAATGAACTAATCCCAGCTCGCAGGGAAGCATCCACTGCTCAGAAAAGTTACCATTGCTGCCACCACACACACAGCTAATTCCAGAAAACCTTGAACAAGCAATCTTGCACCAGCAGTTACACAAGAGATTGCCCAAGGAGTGAGTTAGTTAACGTTTGTAACAGGATGAAAAAGGGGGCTGAAATTATAATTATACAGGATTACCTCCACAGGGATGCAGAAGGTCCCCATTAGCTCTGCAGGGCACAGTTCAATGGCCAGGGCTGGTTGCCATGAGCAGCCTAGGTGCGGTGATGCTTGTTCTGTTTGTTCTATGGAATAAAGATTTTTCAGTCCAGCCCTTCTTCTTGGTATTCAATTAAGTGATATGCAGTTTGAAAAATTGTTTTCTTTCCTTAAAATACATAAAACACTTCCCCCCCCCCCCCCTTTTTATTTTCAATCTCAGCTGCCAAACCTTGGCCCTGAACTTCAGGACCAATTTATCCTTTATTTACTGAAAGCTCACTCTGAATCTTTCCATACTAAAAATGCCAGTCCTCCAAACAATTACTCTGGCTGCAACATTAGTCATTTGCTACATTTTCCATCAGCATTACTCATTTGACAGCATATCATCTTTGCTATAATGGGATCTGGGCCATCCCTTTTCTTTCCTGTCCTCCTTAGTGCTTTTCTGTCCCTGGCCTCCCAGATTTCATCTCCTGGCCAGCGGGCATCAGACATTGCATTTCTCTCTCTTCCCGACCACCAGGAAAAATCAATCTGTGCGTGGCTCCAGCCAGTGCTGGTCTCCTGGAGATACCAGGGGATTAATAGCATAAACAGCAATCTATTTTGTAGCTTCTTGCAGAAGACCAACAGCACAAAGGAATTTTTAAGGCTAGAAATGTTTTAATTAACATCCCAGGGACAGTGGGAAGTCCCCGTGAATCATTTCATAACCAATGGTGAGACTAGAGCCAGGAGGCAAAGAAACCAGCCCAGAGCTAAACATCAGCTTTGAGCCCTCTCCCTGGAAGAGAAAAGACAGGTACATATGGCACCAAAGGGGCAAGTTCCAGATCTCTTATCAAATGCCAATGGCAAGGAGACAATCTGCACTAGAAGAAACTATCTTTACAGCTCAGGCTCCTTGTTCCAGGGTGGTCGAGGACTGGAGTTATCCCAAGACATAGCCCCTCTCTCCCCAAACCCTGAAACCTCAAAGATAGGAACATCAGATCTAAGCATGTGGCTTGCCCAGCACATGCCGCCAACTCAGGAGTTTCTACCAAAACTGAAACCTACCATTAACAGTATGTGACTTGGGATACCCTGAATGCATGAGACTGTAGCCAGAAGCCACCTTCACTAGTGGACTCACCCTCCTCCTTGAGCACCTCACAGACCAGTACAGCACTAGCTTGTCCTTCCACAGCTGGAATTTGCAGGCTATACCTGGGAGATGCCAGACTGTGGTCTCAGCTCAAGTCCAAGTTTTGCAAACAAACCCTGCTATAAACAACACGTTCAAGCATTTTTATCCAAGGTTTTTTTCCTCTCATGAAATTCTTTGATAGAAAACTTAAGACTAAAAATGGAGCTTTCCATTTTTTTCTGCACCAGAAAAAAATAAATCAGTGCTCTCTTTCTGCATACATATGTTTGATGTCAAAAAGACAGAGCAGGTCATTCTTAAAAAAGGCACTTCAAATACCACTACTCCCTGTCATCTCAGTTTTCCATCAGAAAATGACAGTCTCCTACTTCAAAACAAGATCTAATGAAACCACATTTATCCCCATCTTACTGTAATCACATTAGACAGTTCTACCAATTTAACTTTACTGGTTTCTTAACTGTCTGAAAAAACGCATATGGACCAACCCTACATGTTTTACTACACAGAAACAGCCACCTGCAGTATCCTTTCGAAAACAGCATCCAATGGTCAATAAAGAGCCTTCTGTTTGGTTTTAGACTTCCTGCTAAGATCTCATTTTCTTTAAGAGATTTGTGCAGCTTTTGAACACATCAGATTTCGTCTAAGCAAAAATTTGCAACATGTGCTTGGCCATTAGAGGCACAACTGATAATATTTGTGAGCTCAGCAGTGTATGAATGCTTACCCATAGGACAGCTTGGGTATGAACATGTATGAGACTGTTGTTGTAAACTGCTGCCCAGGAACCTAAATGATGTGCCTGCTTACCCCTACAGAGAGGGAGAGGTGGGAACACGTGCGCGTCTAGGACAGAGGCTGTTGCAACTCCAGGGATTCAGTTTTGCAGTAAATTTTCATCCCAAAATGCTGGTTTTCAGTAATGCATCAGCTGGATGTAATTAACCTTTGCAACATCCTGCTGCTTACTACAACCACAAACCAACCTTGTTCTCTGGATCCCCTTGGAGATTTCCCTGGAGAAGCAATAGTTGTCTCCCAGAGAAAGAAAAAGAAAGTTGGTCCTATTCCAGGTACCGCCAATTTAGAAAAGAGAATAGCAGCAGCAGCCAATTTATTTTCTGCCTAGGTGAAAACCTCAGCCAGACCCTGTTGAATTTCTGTGTCTTTTCCCCACAGCTGATGTTTGTGCTAGGTGTATGTGCAGACAGGACATGCATTAGTGGCATCCCTAAGTAGATGCAAAACAATCTGTTGGTGGAGGAGTAAACTTTCCTCAGTGCTCTGAGGTCCCATCTTATCCTTCTAGCATTGCACCACAGACAACATTTTCCATCCTGGAGGGAAACCAGCAGCTTTGTCATCTCCTAAGAAATACTGGTCCACCTTTCTCCACCAGCAAGCCTCCAACAAAGTCTATTTTCAAAAGCAATTCAGTGCTGGTAGAAAGGCACCAAAGTGTCAGCCCCAGGCATGGAATCGTTATTTACATGCCCAGACCTGCAAGCTGTAACCAGCACATGACCAGCTCTCGTTCAGCCTATGCCGCATCCAGATGCACACAGACTGCTCAGTCAATCACATCTCTATGCCATACACAACGCGCCCTGACAGCTGTAAATGCAAATGCTAGGAGGGTTAGAGGCAATAACTGCACGGTTATGGCCACCCTTCCAGAGTGGTCCCCGCAAGTGCACGGCCTCACCTCCCCGGGATGGGATGCCATCATCCCCTCTGCCTACTGACTGGAAGTGGCAGTGACCCAGAGGTGCTGTCTATGTGTTTGCTGCCCAGGCACGAGCCCTGCAGTCCTGCCACTCTCACATCCTCACTCCGCCACCGCAGACTCCTACCACCCACAGTGAGCGACTCCCAACCCCTGCTCCCCTTGGAGAACATTATCCTTCCTCTCCCCCAAACCTCACAATGTTGCCTGCTAACACAGGTTACCAAAATAAATAAATAAAACTGCAAGCCAAAAAAGAAAAGCAGACTGCAATGTTATCCCTGCACACTGTTGTTTGTAAGCTGTCAAAGACAGAGGAACCAGTGAGACACATGCTGTCTTTATAGCTGGAGATGGTACATCTTATTTTCTGTTGGGTTGACAATTAATAATACCAACTCCTACCTCCACAAACATCTTAGCCAGAATGCATGCATATAGACACCTCCTGCTCTTGATAGGGTGTTTGAACACATGCAACACTGCACAGCAGGCAAAAGCTAGCAGGGGAAGTGTATCTAATTAGCCAGAACATGGATCGGAAAGCTCCAAGTGGCTGTGTTTTCATACCACCAATTAGACTCATCAGGTTACCCGCTATGGGCAGGATGATTTTTTAAGTGTTCCTTTGAGGCAGATAAAAGGTAACAGAAATTATTTCAGCAGAGCACTTCAGGCTATGTGGCTAAAAGAAGCTTTTGTCTCCATTGTACCTGAGTCAATATAGAAAGCAGCCTCTGAATCCCCTCTCCCCCTCCGCAAAGCCCAAGAGTCATGGCGAGGGCTCAGCGGACCCCCACCCTGTAGGGTTGGTCCCTGTCCACAAGCAGCTGCAGCGGGTCTCAGCACCCGGGACTCTGCCTGTCTCTTGGGAACTGGAACTCCAGCTCAGGCCAGGTCACTTCCAAATCAGCAAGTGAATAAACTAGACATCATCAATAGGAGTCTCATGACCCAGACGGACTAAAAGATGGTTAGACAGGTTTAAAGAAGCTAATCAGTTTTGTCTACACTGTCGGGGTCACCACTAGATCTTCTTTCCATCTCCTTCCTGAACACAAGAGAGAGAAAACGACCTTGGGGAACATCAGGAAATGAGGACAGCAAATCTTTCCTCCTGCTCTGTTCTGCTTTTCATGAAAAACCACAGTGAGAACTGCGCTACACTAGCAGTGTATCTGTCTTATTTCTTCCACTGGAACAGGTCAAACCATGGGTGTGCTACTGTAGCGCAGACCCTGCAGTCACGGTCCCCTTCTCCCTACTCTGCAAAAAAAGCAAAGCAGAAGACAAAGAAAGACAACCTTTCTGCTCGTCCAAGTCCATGAGTTGAGTCCTGCTATCAAACTCATCTCCTGCTTGAACGAAATTCAATGGAGTACATAAGGGCCAAAGTTCAGGGCAGCAAAAATGCAGAAATCAGAAATAATAAAACCCATGGGAGGAAGAGAAACAAGAGAAAGACCACTATCGCAACAGCAACACACAATGCCAGCCTCATGCAATAAAGATTTGGAAGGTAATAGACCCTGACATATGCCGTACAGCCCACTTTATGCAGAGATTGCCAGGTCCAAATTCCTAGTCAAATCCACCCAATCCCATTTTTTGTCTGCACAGACCTAGCAGAAACACAGACTATGAAAATAGGTAGCTTGCAACATTAAATATCTCCATTTTCCTTTAATAAGGCAAGTGGCATCAGTTAGAGGACAAAGCCATTAGACACAATTTGTTTATTCAAATTAGTGACAAGTCTGTGTCAAAACATTGGCTCCTCTCAGCCCTCATCTCAGAAGAGGTTTTGAGGCAGAATGATTGATTGAGCCACCCACAGTCTCCTGTTGACTTCAATAGGCTTTGGACTGGGTTGCTCAAGAAATGATCTCAGCCTTCCAAGGCCCATCCGTCTCCTGTCAGAGCAGACCTGCCTCCCTCCTGGTCCCCTGCTGCGTGACCATCCCCTGGTTTAACCAAGTGCTAGCCTCAATCACAGCCCACCGCATCCTCCTACCGCCAGCATGCACTGGTAACACATGCCAACGTGCCGCCGGCTTCCCTGTGGATCCATCCCACCTGATACAGCTTTTAGTTTCTCAGAACTAAGCAGATATTAAAAAAAAAAAAAGCCGCCTGAGATGTTTCATCTCACTAGAGCCCATTTGATCCCCATAGGGTTTCAGCAAGATCTGTGCTGGGTGTGCCCACACTAGTCAGCCACTAATCCAGTCTCCAGTCTGCTACAAAAGCAAGTGAACACTCAACTTGCTGTATGCCTGAAATACCCAGAGCTATTTCAAAAGGATTTTGGTAAGGACCTCCACTGCTCCTTTTCTATATCCATTTATGAAAGGCTCATGCACACATCACTGCACAGCAATACAGTGTCATGCTCCCAGCTCCCTGGGTTAATTGGCCCTTAGCATCTCTGGGGCTGCATCCTCCTTTAATAGCCAATTAGACCTTATTAGCTAGGATGTCATTTACATCCAAGGCTCCCAGCAGCAGTCCAGAAGCTACAAATTCACCCCAGTAGCCCTTCTCACAAGGCTGCGTGGCCTTTTACATTGCAAGCTGACCCTTCTGCTTAGCTTGTGGCCTCTTTGTTCCAGTACGCGTTGTGGCCAGCAGCTCAGCAGTGTGCTGATGTGGGAGTCACCTGCAGGAAGCCCGGGTGGAAGACCCAAGGAAGGTCTGACCCATCAGGAAGAGACCAGTCTGTTCAGTGTGTCTTCTAATGGGCCTCAGCAAAATGGCATGCGGACGTATTAAGCAGACCACTGCCTGCTCACAGCCGTCTGCCAGAACATGTTGACATACTGCAGCACAGGTCAATAGAAAGAGAGCTAGATAATGGCGATTGATTTTACACATGTAATGAAGTTGTTCAGTCTCTGATTCAGCCCTTAGTAAGTGTTCATTTTATTGACCTGAAAGGCAAGGGGACTGAGATGTTTTGTTCTTTCCTTTTAAAAAGCAAACATATCATTTGCTAATGAGAGATGGCCTGGTTCCCCCCTCATTATCTCTCTGCTTCACCTTTCCCTCCTCTGCTTTGTCCAGCCACAGCTGAAACCCACAGACAGCAGCCTGACCCATTTCACACTGCCATCACAACACCAGTCACACACACTGTCAGATCCACATGCTTCTCCTGCCACAGGTTTCCTAACCTGCCCGCAGCAGATCTCCCTCTCTGGACCAGACGGACTTGCCTCCTTGCAAACTCCCAGGGCAAAATCCTTCTTTGAAAAGGTGGACCTATACAAGCATCAGCTGCTTCCCCCTGTCCCCACTTTTGCTCCTTTAAACACATAGTGGTCACTCAGATCCACCTCATTTCAACAAGGCCAGACAGACACTATCCAGGAGTTTTGCAGGAGTGATGAACAAAGTCTGCCACACTCCTGCTTGTTGTCAAATTGGAAAGCTAGGAAAGGACTCATGCCTGGTTTTAGCCTCTGTGCTTCAAATACACACCCCCTACTATCTACAAACTTGTCCTAGAGTAGGCATCACCAACCCTCCTCTGTTTGGGGTAACAAGGCCATTGTGGAACTGGAATGAGGTTTTCAAAGGAGACCATACTGGGGAGGAAAGCTCCCTTCTCTGACTTCAGTGACCACACAACACAATGCTCCACTAGTGCGTTTGTGAGCAGTGCTGCCAAGATCCACAACATACAGTGATTAAAAAAAATAACACCTTGGCCTGAATTTGGTCCACAATTTCCCTGCAAAGCAATGAAGGCTCCAGCACTCAAACTGCTGCAAAAATGGACCCTTGCCACTATGTTGTGATGAGTTACAGTGGAGCAGTCTTTTACCTTATACAAAGTATCACAGCAGCAAAAGGATTGGTACATGCAGCGGGATTAATTTATCCTGAGAAAGATCCACATTAGCGAGCAGACAGGCGATATGATCCTCCTGAGCTTGTTATATATAAAGGGGATGACTCCATCCATCTATTGCATAAGCTGGTTACTAACACATGGCAGAGCTACATACTCAGGGCAGGAGCTGATGAAGCCTTTGCAATTCGAAAATTAAAACAACGTCCTTTTGATGGCAAGCCCAGGGCACCCTGGCTAATATGTCAAGGCTTTGCCATCGATGTTTGGGTCAGTAACTCAGATCACTCCTTTGGACTACAAGCAACAAGACTTCATGCCGTCTCCAGCAGCTATCAGGCATCCAGCATCTGGGTGGACACAAGTAGTAAGACACCAAAAAAACCCCACAGTAAAAAAAAGCAGGTGCCTCCCAGCACTCACTAGGGAACTTCCTACATGTGCCTATTACAAAGTCATATGTCCTGGGCCTTTGGCATCAGGATGCACATGAAACATCCACAAACGGGTAACAGCGGCTCCCCAGTACACCATGCACTGATGCCAAAGCAATGTTTTCACAGACCATGCTGAACAACCTTGCCCCAGTACTGTAGCTCTGTCTGTGGTGGTCTCCTGTCCATGTCCCACCCCAGCTGACCTCACACAGCATGTCATGTTGGACAAGACCACAACCTGAGGCCATGCAGCTTGAAGCAACGGCTTCAGAAGACTCTGATTTGAAAAACAAGGCTGAAGAAAAGATGTGTAAGAGACTGAAATAGAAAAGGTCTTGCAGTAAGGCAAGATTCAAAGGCATATCACGGATAAGATTAGGCCAGGATATAAGTCCTTCTAATGGAGTCTCAATGAGGTTGAGCTCACAGCTCTGCGTCTATATACAGAGAGATAAAGCAAGGCACCCAAAAATATAAAACCAAAGACATTTAAATTAGAAGGGATCTGAGGGATGCTAATAAAATGCTGGAAAGAATTGTGTATCAACATCAGCATACGGGTTGAAGGAACATAACATGCTTTTCCTAGAACAGTGGCAACTAAAACTGACACATGGAGAGGGTAGGAGAGATTAGAAGAGCAGCATAGCTCTACCATAACGTGCAAGAGAGAATCACTTAGAGATGAAAAAGAGATTTAAGGATGGCATTAAAAAGAAGAAACGAACATGCAGCTACGGAAATGGGAGAAGGGTGTTTTGTTTCATGTCAGAAAAAAACAAACATAGGTTTAAACTAATTCTGCTTCCACAAAACCAGGCAATAATTTTAAGCAGCAGCTTCCAGTGCTAGTCTTGTGCAAATACCTCCTTCAAAAGGCTTTGCAGATCAGTTTGCAACAGCCCATGTGGCCCAGAGAAGTCACTGTGGCTCCGTGGGCAATGACAGAGGCGCAGCATGTGCTGGCCGAGTGCTGGTGGTATACGGCCTCTCCGTTTCACCCCAACCATTAGATCCCAAAGGGTGTTGGGCCCTGCTTGCACCAAGACATACCCCAGCAGCACAGACCCCTGGCAATTCCTGCTACCGCTAGAGCAAGCAGGTGCTTTTGGTTTTGTCGGCACACCTCAGTGTCTGGCTCCGGCGAGCAAGAAGCTGCCGCCAGTCCTGCTCCTCTTGCATGTCTCCCCTGTGCCTGCCTGCTCCGTTGCAGTTTATTTCACACATGGACACCCAGTGCTGGCTCACCGCTACCCTGCACACGGCTGCATATCCTGGTTTTTGTCACGCTGATGCACTCTCAGGGCTCTACTCCATTCACGCACACTTGCCCTCCGGCATCCCCCCCTTGGCTTGGAAAGCAATTTCATGCTCACATAGTGCTGTTTTCTGTCGTATGTGTGCATGCATACTACAGGCTCCTACAGAATTACCATCAGATGCTCGGAGTGGCGGTGGCTTAGCACACAGATACCATCAACATTATCTGCACACAGAAAACTGCTCCCCCCTTCCACTTACTGCACTCAAATCTACCCCCATCTCCTGATACCTGCTGCTTGGCCCTTTGCACCTGCAGTCAGTGCTGCCACAGGCTACCACTGCGTGTTGCTAACAGCCCAGCCGGATTTCCACACCTTTCAGTCTTGATGGACAGTACACTAGACCGGGACTTGGGAGATCTAGGTGCTAATTTGAGAACTTGCTACAGGCGATTCCTTTCATTTTCTCTGTGCCTCTGCTCCATATCTAGATCATCAGAACAAATGTTACTGTCAAACCAAAAGTCCATCCAATAATTCCTACTAATAGCCTCCCAGCCTTCAGCTACTCTCAGGTTAGGAAACTTCTGAAACTGATGTTGTTTATATATTTAATAACTCTTAAGTGCTTTTCTCTTCCCTGTGCTTGCCCAGTTTCCCCTTACATCTACGAATACTTTCTGTACTCATCACAGCCTTCGAGCTCAACATATCAATCACCTGTTGCACAAAACCGACATCTGGCTGTTTGTTCTGAACTTGGCTCCTATCAGCCTCATTCAGCATCCTCTAGCTCTCCTACCGGGAGAGACACAGAGCAACTGATCCTCTCCACCTTCTCCATTCTGCTCATGATTTGCCTTCCTGTAAACTCTCTGGTACAGACAGTGCCTCTTGCTATAAATAACATTGGGACACCAATATAAATAAGCAAGGGACACCAAGGGTGCTCCATCTCAGCTGGAAACCCTGGGCATCACCATAAGCCAAACCAGGTCACCTGCGTGTGCTTGTACAGCTGTCCCATGCAGACACACTCTCCCCTGTATGCCCAGGGCTTGCAGGGGGCTGCTCCAGGCACAGGTTCCCCTCCGCTCCGCAGCTGAATCCAGCCCTGCTTGAAATCTGCAGGCCCCATTAGAAGCTGATGAATTGTTTTCTGCTTTCATGCTTGACTCCATATTGGGTTATCTATGCGGAAATGTAATTTGTTTGCTGATATCAAAATGCTGCCGCTCACCTGAGGGATTAACACTGTGACAAAATCATTAGAAACCTGATGGAGTACTGGAGGCCTTCCGAGTTTGTGGAAAATTCATTCTTCAGCCTAATGAATGTCTTTTTCCAAACAACTGCAACAGCAACACCTCTGTTTCTCAGTTCCCACTAGACCAGCCAGAAACACACGTGCACGCTTAAGGGCTCAGCTTACTCTTAGACCAGCTAAAGGGACAAACAACACCTGAGGCTCCTGAGAAGCGTAGAGGTCCAGCAGCAATGCTGCAGCACGGGGCTCCTTCTCAAACACTGATGCAGGATGCGGAACAAATCCCACCACTATGTCTTAACCCCACCTCCATGGGGAACAAATCCCACCATTGCATCTCAACTCGACAGCCAGGGGAAGCCCCCAGGTAAGGAGCACTGGGTGCTGAGCCTTTCCCTGCCGCTCTGCTTCCACATCTTCTCCCCTCTCATGCATCCTGCTTCCCCCAGGCACTCTGCACAAGAGACAAAACACTCCTCTTGTCACTCTCCCTGTTGTTCCTGGTGAGTCAAGTCGCTACTCCTGCATGACGTTATGAACTGGCAATGAGTCACTGTCACTCCTGGGAAAGGGGGAGAAAGGCGACCTTCCTTTTGCTGATTCACTGCCAAAACCCCCACGTAATGCAAGCTGTCTGCTCCACATTAAAACCTCCTTCCACAGCATGCTGGAGAGGATTTTTCTATTGCCCTGCCACCAAGGTGACACGATCAAACATTTTTTCCAAACAGTGCTCTAAGCGACACTGAAATTTGCATTTCAATTTGAATTCATTCTTATGGTTCAAATGAACTTCTGAAATACCTCTTCACATGTGGTTAAGAAGCATGCTCCCTCACTCTACTGATATACACACATATATATTTTTAGCCTTGATCCCTACATTAGAGAAAAGTCACCCTTTTAAAAGAGCAGTTTTATTGCCAAGCGATATTAGCACAATGAAGAAAATAGCTCCTCATTTTTATAAATTATCTCATCAGCTGCAACTAATTAGCAGCTGCCGAAAGCTGGGAAATCACTCTTCACCCCAGAGAGAATAGCTCCAAGCTACTCAGAACTCAGACATCCCTGATGGTCAAGGATTTCATGAGGAGGCTCCAGCTGGCTCCAGTGCAGGTCCCACTGGCTGTCCCACCAGGTGAGAAGTTGTGCAACCCCAGCACCCCAAGCATAACCGCTGTGAGGAATAGCTGTGATGCAGCTTAGCTGGAAACTTTACTAAAATCCAATCTAATCAAGCTGTTGTGACTCTCCATTCTCCTTACCCTTGCTCCTAGGCGCTTGTGCCTATGTCTGTGCCGCTGTAAATGTGTCTATAAAAGTAAAATGAGCAAGCAGCCAACGGCTAAATGGCACTTAATCAGAAGAAAATGTATACCCTAGTGGATAGCAAACTGCTATTAAGTTGGAGGGGGGGAGACAGAAGAAAATAATAAGCTATAAATGGACAACCAAATAAATCTCCTACCATACCAAGTGAGAGCACATCTGGT
The DNA here is from genome assembly GCA_026212715.1 of Elanus axillaris. Taxonomy (NCBI): domain Eukaryota; kingdom Metazoa; phylum Chordata; class Aves; order Accipitriformes; family Accipitridae; genus Elanus; species Elanus axillaris. Next base: position 4,722,086 of record JANZLQ010000086.1, read on the forward strand.
TAGATGCCACCTCCAATGAGTTGTGAGCAAAATATTTATATGCCGCCAAGTACCTGGCAGCAGGAGTGGGAAGGGATTACAGCTTGGAGAGTAGCACTGCTTTTGCTGCCTCCCTGCCTGCCCTCGGAGGCAGCAGCGCATCAGGTGCCTGCCCTCATCGGCTGCTGAAAATCCGATCTGAAAATATCCGACCCCCAAAGCCAGAAAGGTGGCAGGCCCCAGGCATCGCTGACTAGGCTGTGATGCTGCCCACGGCTGGTGGGTCAGCTCCAGCTCACTCTCTCTGCTGCAAGGGCATGGGCTCAAGCTTGAAAAGCTGTCTCCTCTCCAACAGGAGAGCCCCTCAGTCTCCATCCCTACCGTAAGCCCCAAGAGGGTCAATAAGGTAACAGATGATACACCAGAGACTCCAAACCTATAAATAGCAGATGACTTGCACACCTCTGATCCTTGAGAGCACCTTAATTTAATACAGAACACTTCGGTATTAGGAGAAAATGCGATTTGGGACTTGGAAGTCCCCCAGGGAAGAGCTCCTTGGAGAGGGGCACCATTGCAAAGGGGATTATCACCATAATCATGAGATTAGTTGAATAATCCCAGGCTAAAAGAGAGTTTTTGTCATCTGCAAGATGCTCAGCACACTCTCGCTTTCATGGAAATACAGTGCAAAGCAGGGTCAGATTGACTTTGAGGAATAATGTGGGGAAGGAGGAACCCGATGCAGCAAACACTGTGCCTTACAGTCCCATCCAAAGCAGTCAGTGCCTTACTGCTTTGCTGAGTGAAGGCTGGTGTGCTCACCTGGCTCAGCTGGGGCTTCCAGCTCCTGTCTCCCTAAACTGGTGATACAACACATACACGTTGGCTTTTTGTTCCCTCACCACACCTCTGCTTCAGACCAAGGGATTTTGCTGTTTTACAGATTTAATGCAGTAATGGGGTTCAGGCCTCCCACAAAGGGCAAAACCAAGAAATCCAGTTCTACTAAATTAAAAGACAATGTGACAGGGAAAACAAAATAAAATAAACACCCTCTACTAATCTCTTCGAAGGAAGTGCTTGCGCAGTTGAATTGCACAATGTAAACACATAACTAGTGGCTATTTTCTTCTATAGGTCAGAAAGCAGATGAGCTAGCTGAGACTAAAACCTAAAGCGTGTGTGTGTGTCATACCCAGGCTTACAAAAAGAAGAAAAAAAGCCCATCAGGAGCAGAACCCTGTACCACAACCACAGCTATCAGACCCTGCTGCTCTCCGAGAGACAGACTCTCCTGTGCAACAAGAAATTCACTTGGTCTCACCACTCTGGCATTGATATCCTGGCTAGATAAATACATAAAACCAATGCTAATATTTTGACATTTCCAGATTCTCAGCTTTTAACTGAATACATTCAGATTTACTACCTGGGGAGAGATTTTCTGAAAAGGGAAAGACAGAGTTTGTATTTCTCCTGGAAATGGCTATATCTTACAGAAAATCCAGATGTCTCAAAACCCAGGCATACACTTGGCTGAAGTCTGTTGCCAGGATGAAAAGAGAAAGAGAAGAGAGGTGCAAGAAAAAGTAATGCTTGCATTTAATTTCACTGTGTTTCTATATCTGCAACTGAAAGCAAAATTCACCCACTCAAGCCCACTGCAAAACTGGGAAGGATGTTCCTAGTGGTTAGAAACTTCTGTTCAGGAAGTTAGTGACACTTTTCCCCACAGCACTGGAGAACCTGCTTAATTCGGCTCTAGTAGAGAGATCAGTAAAACCAGCAGAGAAGCAATGATATTCCAGGTATCAAGGGTGAAATACCATGAACTACCATGTTTCACAGCAGAGCCCGCATTCTGGCAGCTCCCAGAAGAGCAGAGAGCTTTAGCCCTGAAAGGCTGCACTGACCTGTGCAAGCGGAGGAGGTGAGGATGCACATGCCCCCAGCATGCGCTCCTGTACACAGACTGCTCGGCTCTCCCTTAAGAAGGCTGCAAAAAAAGCAAGCAGACAGTAACCTGTTGCACATTTCCCTGCAGGTGCTGGCTGTGGCTCAGGCAGCTCAGCACAGAGAGCCAGTTCTGCCTTTTCAAGCTCAAATAATGCTGGATTGTTTCCAGATGGTGGGGTGGGGGAGAGCAAAGAATAGAGCCAGGACATTTAAAACAAAAGCATACAGCTATATTCAGAAAACGACTGTTTTTCAGAAGGGCTTTGGGTGTTAGTCACACAGATGCTCTTTCTCGCATTTCTTCCAGAGTTTTCCCATGGGTTTTTTAAATTTTATTTTATATTGGTTTTGTTCTCACTTCACTTTTCAGTGTTAGAAAGCATCCATGCTTAATGCTAGAGGTGGTTTGTTTTAGTAGCAGGAGAGGAAACTCTCAAAGTCAGGGTTCTTCTAAACCAAGCCACCAAATCTTTTGAGGTCAGTTGATTCCCTAAGCATCAGGGCACATCTTTCAAAACGATACTTAAGGGCACAAAATTCTGCTCAAAGACTCCCCGTGCTGCTAGCCAATGCCTGAAAATGCTTCCCATTTCCTTGCAATAAAATTGACAGTCCCAGGCCAACAAACAGCCATCGACCCGTTGCAGTTTGCCATCCAAAAGGGCAGGAGCCAGGCAATGATGAGGAGAAGTGAAGGCATCAGAGGGACCACGACCAGCTCAAAGCCATCTCTAGCAATGCACAGCTGCTCCCAGTGCTGTAGAAAATGTCTTCCTCCTAAAAGGTCCCTGTCACAGTGCAGAGCTTGGGGGACTGAAAGCATCTGCCACTGTGCAAGGGGCTTACAGAGCCCTCCTTGCTGCTGCACTTTGTAGAGGCACTCACTCTGATGCCAAAAAGCTCCTATGGACCATGAGTGCTAGAGATGGCTGACATGACTGCTCCTCCTGAGCAATTACAGGCTATTAAGTAAATGAGACATGTTGGGGCGGCTGGGGG
>JANZLQ010000086.1:4725122-4783100 GCA_026212715.1 Elanus axillaris
GGTAGAAATATGAAGACCCTGTATTTACACAGGAGCCTGTAATGACTCCATCGTTGTGTCAGCTTGACAAGACAGATGTAGGCGAACTTTTGAGTCTTCTGCCTATACTTCATTTCCTTTTCATAAATCCAAGTACAGTGGTCACAGATTAATTTTTCTCTCTCCCCTTTTCATCCTGGTTTTACCTTGAGATGCCCTGATATCACTCAAGCAGGGGGTGAGGCTGGGCTTGCCTCCATGTCAATCTAGAAATACCCCATACAGCACTGTGTAGCAGCAGAGTCTCAAACTATCGGGGTTAGCTATGCAGCTGAGGTGTGTAACACCTTCACACTCACACCCCATGTCTTGCTTTATTTTTCTGAGCTGTTTATTCTTTCTCCCTCTAGCTATCCAGCAAACAAAACATCTGGCAGGATGCTGGTTTAAATTTATTTTGGGTTTCGCTGGCCTTTGTGCTTACAATTTATAGCTCATTTTCTATCACCTGTGGAGAACCTGTAAAGTGCAGAGATGAAAGACAACCAGCCATACAGCTTACTGTAGGTGCCAGCACAGAAGGGCAGAGAGGATGGCTCCAAGATGACATGTTGCTCTCCTAGTAGCCGTTCCTGCCCCAAATATGGAGCAATGAAGCATTCAGAAACAGAACTTCCCATAAATATTCCCTCATCAGTCTGTGGGTTCTGTACACCTTTCCCACAGAAACAGCTATGCCTGTGTCCTGCTCAGGACTCACGATGCGCTGCAGGTACCTTGTATCCCCTTCCCCAAGCACGGCTGCATTTTCCTGACCTATGCACACCCACTGTCTTCCATTCATTTTGTTCCCAGTGTTGACAATTTTACAAGCAGTATTTGCAGGGCTGTAGGGACTCAAAACACACAGAAATAGAAAATAGTAACCTAGAGACAGGGAAGGGAGGGAGTTCAAAGCTCTTTCCTGCTAAATGACAACCCAAGCTGCCTGCAAATAAAACTCCGGAGCTCATCAAGTAACTCTGACCACTGAGGGTGCTTAATAAAGATTACTTTTCTATAGCTCCACTTGCCTGAGGCATCATTTGTTCCTAACGAGAAGCTCCACGGGATTTAAACGCATGAGAGAAGAACAGGCTTTTCAACCACAGCCATTACAATAAAACAAGCATTCTGCTCCAAAACCCAAGTGGTTAGACCCCAGTCCTACCTTGGTAATACTCCTCAGCCAGGCCAAGCTGGGCAGCCACAGTGCTTCCTTTCTGCCAGAGCCGGTAGGCAGCTGTCCCATGGTATTACCACATTACCTCTCAAAGATTGGTCATGCTGGGGACTTTGAGGCAAGCTCTGCTGAGAGCTACAGTGCTCGGGGCACTGCTTGTTGCCTGGGCAAAGCCACTGCAGCCTCACCTGGCCCCAAAAGCTCAACACCAGCTTCTGCAGTGAAGCAGCACAACTGGGGCTGGTGAGGCATCTGGGGTGGCTATTGCATGAGATACCTAAGACTTTGCTCAAGTACTGCAAGATATTTCATTGCCAGCTCAACCATTCTTTCACTGTGTCTTGTGTGAACACTAAGATCACGGTATTTCTAAGCATGCCTGGAATAATAAAGTACTTCTTCCCACCCTACCAGGCCCCCCAATGAAACAAGCATGACAAAAAATTCCACATGCCACTGAAATGGATAGAAACACAACAGATAATAAATGCTAGAGGTCTGCAAATGCCAAGCTATCTTCTGTGCAAGGGATGTAGAACAAAATGTTCTGAAGTGCCAAAGCTAAATGGCAGAATGGACTTCTGCTGGTGGTCAAACAGGAAGATGTGCAGGGCAGTTGAACACGACCAGAAAAACACTCTACAGGGTGAATGAAGGAGTGTGATTAGGGGCATTCTGGTAAAATGGTAAAATCAGATGTCTGTGAAGCAGATCTGGTACAAGGTGGTGGCTATCAAATGTGCTATTGAACACCATAGCCTGCACACATGTGCATCCATCAGCACAAATTCTGTAAGATGCTGGCGACTACAAAACCCTCTAGCAGCGAGATGGGGCAGCTGATCCTATCAGATACAGGTTAGCAGATTCCTCTTGTCAAGCAGAACCACCACAAATCAGGGTTAGGAAGGGGGTGGACTCTACAATGAATGTGGAACATCCTCAGACAAACCCAAGCTGACACCACATTATGACTTTTCAAACTTCATTATCCCTTGGGCTTGCCAAGAAGATCACAGAAGTCTTAAGCTCATGTGGAATGAGCCTCGGGCTAGATCTCAGGCATCCATTCTGGCCTGCACCTCTACAATATGAAACCAGGAATAATTCCAGAGGACATGGCACATACAGACCAGCTCCAGCAAGTCTGCTCTGTGCTACAATATGGGGTAGTGAACAGCAATCGCCCCAGCAAGAGAAAAATATATGGGCAAATAGAGCCTCTTCATTGCCTTCTTCCTGCTATCCCAGCTCTAACTTCCTCCCCAGACACAATTTTAGCAGCATGAGATGCAAGAACTTTCGGCATTTATGGAGACCAGGGTGTCAGGACAGGTCCAGGAAAAGAGGCGAAAATACAGGATGGGAAGGCTGTGGCAGGCAATGGTTCAGCTCTGCTAGGAAGTTTTCTTAGCTCTGCTGACAACAACAACAAGGGCCACCAAAGATGTAAAATTTACAGAAGACAGTCTCCTTTGAATGGATAGGAGCATAACCCAGACAGGTTACCCACAGACTCCTACAGGGTCTGGAGTTTGATCCTGGATCTCCTGCATCCCCTTTGAGACTCCTAACCCACCAATGACTCTGGAGTTGATTTCTCTCAAAACTGTCTGAAAACAGCTTGGAAATTCTTGACTTTTCCAAATACAGAACATGAGATATTCTGAACCTGTTATAGGATTGAGAGGAAAATCAAGCCCCATCCCTCCTTGAGCATTAGCCTTTTGTACCTCACATTCAGATCCTCCGCTCTCAGCCACGTGCCCCTCCTGCATGCCATAAGCTCCCAGACTCACATACCAGCTCCAGCAGCCAAGAGCAGAGTCCTACAGTGCTGAAAGATGACTGCTCAGCACTAAGATCACCTCCTTCCCTCCACGGACAATTTTAGAAGCATCTGGAGCAGTTATGCTTTCATGACTATCACTAAAGAGAGACAGGTCAGAAACACATGCAAGATGACAGGTGACATCTGCATTGAGTCAGGTGGACAGCTAAAGTTAGCTAAAAGTACCTGGTTGCTCTTCTGCAACAGATCTGCTCTTGCAGGACCAGATAATCAGTGCCCATTAATAGTTACTAGACTCTCTCTTTGCAATGAAATTGCAGCCCTCAAGATTTCCAGCACTCTCTCTTTCCCTCTTAAATACAGCAAGAGGTCGTTCCCTTGCAACACTCTTTTCCAGTGCTCAGGGAGAGGTCTGACTACATCTACCCCCAGGAACCATGAAGTGCTGCATGGGCCTACACTGGAAATGCTCCCCAGGGATATGTGGTATCCAGAACGGGTATCACCTGACCACAAGAAGCGATCTCCTATTCTGCCAGCAAAAGAGAACTACCCAAGAAGCTTGAAAAAGGATCAAACCACTTACGAAGCAGCAAATAAGATCCTCATGAAAGTACAAAGCACTCATGGGCAAACTATTACCTCGCTTTTACTCTTGTGGTTCCATTCTGGAAGTTGGCACAGCCGGTCCTTCCCCTTCGTCACATGCATGTACCCCCATAGGCTAAGCTTTTCCTTCAGGAATCCCTGCAGCAGATTAAAACTCAGTTTATTAAATAAGGCAGTACTCTAACAAGAGTAATCCACAGATAATTTCACTCATTTAAACCCTATTTCATCTCAACCAAGTTGACTTATTTCCATTTAACAATCTTAATTCTTTTAGCACTTTCCGGCTCCCAAATTGGCTTCGACAGCAGAATTGACATTCAGCCATCATTTTCGCATAAAGTTCCATTTAGCCTCTCCAAACCCCTACAGCGTCTGGAGGTGCAAGAGGAATTCATTAGCGGTGTCTTTGGGAAAATGAGCCATCCCTCCCTGCAGCCTTCTTACATTCACAGTCCTCATTTGGCAGGGGTCGAGTCAGAGCTGGCAACTGCCTGGCTAAGCTGCTCCTCCACTGCAGATCCCCCCCGTTGCTCCTCTCTAGCTCCATTCTCAAGTCTACCTCTTTGCTGACACATGAGCCTCTGCTTTCTTTACTTCTCTGCCTGCTGAGCTTAGCATTTCATTTTTATCTATGGGCCACAGAGCTCCCTCATGCCCTCCAGCCCTACAAGCACCAGGTCTGCACATCCCTTCCCGCAGGGAGGTCTCTGCCAGCCCCAAGAGCCCTGTGGTCCATACCCGGCCACGGCTCCACATTACCACTCTTGGGCATAACTGGCCATGGTTATAAGCACCCATCTCCACGCATCTCCCAGGTCTTCCTCATTTCAGGAGCTCTCCTCCAGCTGGGATCTTCACCTTCTGCTTCTCAGGTTTCCCACACTCATCCCCCTGCCAGAGGTAACACCCCAAAGAAGGGCTCTGGGGAACGATGCTACCCTAATGTGACATCATCCTCTTGGATGGCTTTCCCAGCAACAAACAAAATGCAGGCTGAGGGCACCCATTTGTCCTGCCTGCTCACAGCTATTTTAGGTATGGATTGTGCCCTGGGTGTTGCCCCCTTCTCTCCTTCTCTCCCACATGCGCACAGTTTCCCCTGCCGATCAGCACAGCCTACAGCTCTGTGCTTTTCATAGCCAACATCCTACAGAAAAGCAAAACTCATTCTTTCAAGTTCTTCCATCCTTCCCTGTTTCCTTAGCATTTTTTCAGCAACCATCTCAGCCAGTAGCTTCAATCTCATCACAGTGATGTGTTCGTGAGGGAGAAAAGGAGCACAAAGCCAGGAGCAAGGCTTTGCAGGGAAGGACAGGACCTGCCCCTCGCAGAGGCTGGATCCCTGTGTAGGGCCCAGCAGCAGCAGCACGCAGGGAGCTAGGATCTGCCTCACCTGCTGTCAGCAGGTTGTTCTCTGCTTCTGGGATTGGGACTTTTTCAAATGTTATTGGTTCGAAACACCTGGATATCAAGAGCTAGAGCTTCTAAATCCAAGCGAGGACAATTTGGGCTTTTAGCTTTACAGGGGTGTGTTTATCTTAAACTGAGCCACAAGCAATTAGCTGCAGAGGGGCACTTGAGATAAGTGCCCTTTCAGATCAAAAGCACCTTTTCTGGGAAGGTTGCCCAACAGCCCTGCAGTGCCTAATGCTTGGAAGAGGCTTTAACACCTCACTGAGGGAGCACTGCACATGTTACAACCAGGAGTGCTGGCCCCTGAGCTTGCAGTCCACCCATCTACGGAGCAAGCACAAGTGAACTTGCCAAGAGTTACACAGCAGCAGACTGAGGAACAAACCTCTAAGCAAAAGGCATATCACTTCAAACAGAAAGAAACCCTACCTTACACTCACAGCATGAGGATCTCAACTCTGCTCCAACAGGCTGTTACAAGTTGGAGTTGCCTTGCTGTCTTCCTCCTGCCATCTGCCATCCTCCAGCTTGCCTTCTCAGAAAGGTTATAATAGCTCACAGGTAACGACTTTGGCTTTATCTCAATTCACCTTTAGAAACTTGGGCGGCTGCCTTAATCTGTGAGGCTATCCTCCACCTCACTTCCTGAAAACAGCCTTCAGATCACTAGTTATAGTCACAACAGCTATGCATCTCCCTTCTAAGTAAGCAACCATGTTCTTCAGCCACATATCCACAGGTGCCCCATCCTCAGTAACCAGCCTCACAACCGCTTCCTGCCCTCCCACACTAGCAGCTGCTGCCTGGACGGAGGGCTTGCTTCCTCAGCATGCTTATTCAAATTTTGTAACTCAACCCAGCTCCTGTCCACATCCAAAAATCTCCTGCTCAATTCAGGTGGTTCTTTGAATGCAAGTTAATTGGTCCATGGGGAGGAAAAAATCTGAAGCTCAAAGTATTGCTGACACTGGCACTAAGTTTTCAGGTGCTCTGAGCTGCCAAGACAGCTGTTCTCTATCAAGTGAGCACTGCTTTGCAGTATGATGGCACTCACTCCAGCAAGGGTCTGCTAAGGGTATTTAATACAGGCTTATTCTGCAGTGAAGTCAAGCTCATCACAGAGTGTGTGAAATCCATCCTTCCTCAACTGCCCACATGGATAGCCAAGGGCAAGGAGCTGGGCAGCAGTAATCTGTAATGCAGACTAATGCACAAGCCTATCTCATGCCACACTGGAGCTTTCTGCAGAAATTCCAGCTTTGCTGAATTTGGCTCAGAACTGGAATTAATTTTGGCAGCTGTTTAGGCAGGGAACCAAGCATCTTTCATTCACGTAATTGACTTTTTTATTCAGATATATATATATATATATGAAAAAAATGAAAAAATGACAGAGTAGCTCTTGCTATGACTAGCTTTCACTCTATGAAACAAAAAGACCTCTATTAAACATGGCTCAGCAGCTAAATACACAAAGTGTTGCCCAGGGGCAATAACAGCATTTAGATATAAAACAGGTTACATGGCTCTCAGATCCTGATCCTTGGCTCAGGGAGAATATTCGATGTTCAGGAACAAAAGTGAAAAATCAGACCTATGAAACAAAACCCTATACGTGCACCTATCCATGTCTGCCCTCTGTCGCTCCCCCTGCAACTGTATAGGACTGGACGTGTAAGGGAGATATGTATGACCTTTCCAGCGACCAGCCCCTCTCTCCCTGGCTCCTCTCCTTAAAGCAAATTTTCCTCTTCCTGCTGAATTAGCACCTACTTCAAACCTGGTCACCTTCCAGATCTACAAAGCAGTACAGCACGGGGCAGCAGCTGGCTGCTGTGCTCAGGCACACCACCAGTGCTGGTGAGCAAGTAACTTTCATTAAATAGTAAACGAAAAAAACAGAGGTCTATGCTGTTTGCTACTTCAGCAACACAGCTCTTTTCTGTAACTACCAGCTGACTTCCCCATCCACATGCTCTGCACACAGAGATCTGTACCTATATAATATGTACGTGGACATATAATGAATCAAAACAAAGCTTAAGGCCTCTTGGGATGGACAATGTAGCCTGCCTCTCAGACATTTATGAACAGGAACAGATCAGTAAAAATAACTCTGCCACAGAGGTGCAAAGCACATCAAGAGATGGTCCGTCTCACTGAATCCGCACCTCCCCTCACTCCATGCCCTGTAGCACTGATCTAAGGTATAAATCTGCTTATTATTTATTATTCATATTACTGTAGTGCTGGATTTCTCAGCTGTAGGTCAGGAGCTTGTTACGGTTTACATGGCTAAACCACAGCCTGGAGAGACACACACCCCTCCCACCCCAATCTCCCTGGCGAGGCGAGGGGGACTGCGGGCCGCGGGCGAGCAGGGCAGCCCCATGGGCACTGGGCTGCCTGGCACATGCCACGGATCCTTTTCTCCTGCAGTCATCAGTGGCAGGGCATGTCCTCACACACTGCACCAAGCCCCTCTTGCTTCCATGAAGGCTCCCTGGAGCATGCGGCTCTGTCAATTTTAAGCCAAATGCATTCAACCCTGATCACATGCAATTCATGTAGAAACTTCTACAGTGGAGGAATCCATCAGTCTCTCCCTCTTTGGTATCCAGTCTCAGTCAGTATGCCAAATAGGCCCCTCACTGTTTAAAATCAAAGCAAAATGAAGCAGGGATGCAGGACTTGCACATCCCTCAAGTACTGCTCAAGTACTCGCTTGCAGCTCAACCCAATTCCCACTCGCTTTCTCCCAGGGCTCCTCGCTCGGAAGCTCTCGCTTTCCTCCCGCAGTTTTCGCTCACACTTCTATGGTGCTAATAAGCCTCCTGCCTCTGCATGCAGAGAAGCCGCCCAGCGCATCCCCAGGAAAACTCGAGTTTGCAGAGCCAGTGGGAGCAGCGTGCAAGCCCCTGCCCACACACGGTGACCACCCAGCAACCACATTCTCCTCAGATACAACCTCAGCGCACATGCAGGGAGCCTGAATGCTCTGCCCTAGCATCCAACATCAAAAGCATTCAAGAAAACCACTTTTCACCTGATCGTTTCAGAGAAGAACAGGTTAGATAAGAGACCGCAGCGATCACCAGCTGGGTGCAGCCCCCTTTGAACAGCTTCAGTTGCCTTTTGCTTAAAAAAAAGGACTCCTTTTATCCTGGAAGTAGCCCCCATAGATCAGTTGCCTTTACAAGACCACTCAGGACAGGGAAGGTATGGCTAGGACATGGGGCACTGTTAGCCACTCTTCCTAGCACTGTAACACAGCAGTACCTGGGGAGAATCAAAGGGCAAGTCTAGACAAGGCATTGCTGAAAGGGCCTGGCATCTATATGGGTGACTTTTTAAAAAATAACGATTTATGCGCACAACTCAGAAAGCATAAATAAAATATCATTCTCCTAGAAGAATAATGAAAACAAAATTAAAAGGGCAAATAGTTAACAAATTAATATTGTATTTTTCTCTACCTCTCACCACTCTTCAGCAGCAAATGACAAACAACTATTAATCTACTTCACCTTAATGAACTTAACTGGGCCTTTTTAATATTGGGGGAAATATTAGTATTGCTTCAGCCAGACAAATTTACTACATCATGCATCAACAAAGATGTAGATACCTCTCCTCCTCCTGCACAGTTCTCAGTTTCTTTAGACTCTCTGAGATTAGGAAAGTCCCGAACGAGTCCCAAATGAAATGTGAAAGCCTTTTAAAAAAAATAAAATAAAATCAATACAGGCCAAACCCTACTTACAAGTGCTGAAATGAGCCCAGTGAGGCATGAATCAAGCAGGGGACAGAACTGAAGCTCAGGCATCCAGTAGCATTTCCCAGCTCCAAGGGCTGGGTGTGATGGTGGGCCACATCCCACGGCAGGTCTCCAGGAGATGGGCAACTAGCATGGGCCTAAGGGGAGCCAAGGGCCACCCCTGGCAAGTCCTAGTCCCTAGGAACCCAAGATACACGCAGAAAGCACCTACACGCATTTAATGTTAACCTAGCTACAGCCCACACAGCGTGGGGACAGCCCTCTGTTCATGGCTTATTTCTCCAGATGCAACTTGGCAAACATTTGCAAACAGTAAAACTCCTCCACCGTCCCTCGTGTCCAGAAGGTACCCCTCCACCTGACCCCCAGAGCAGCTACACCCTCCTCCCACGCCAGTCCTCCAGCCAGGCTGGTATTATCACAGTCCAAACACGACGGGACTTGAAAGCATATGTCCAACAAGTGCTGCTGCCCCCGAGGCATGTGGGTACAGCCTCGGGCACTGGGGCCCTGCAGCTCACCATGGTTTCTTTTTAAGGATTTTTGAAGGATTATTTTTAATAACATTTTTAACAGATAGATCCATGCATGGAGAAGCCAGCTAATCACACATCTCGGCAACCTGCTTTGTTTCCAGCCCCGTTCTTCCCCTCCAGTCTGCTGCCTTCTGGCAAAGAGTCATTAGCTGTACCCCCTCCTGCACAGGCAGTACCTGATGGCTCTGCTCCCACAGCTGGTGGGACAGCTGGCCAGAGAAAGAGTCACCCAACCCCTACCAGCAGCTTTGTTTTCTTAAACACTAATCATAATTACAAGTGGAAAGGTTTTCCAGCAACAGCAACACCATGTGAGACTTGGAGACTGTTTCTCCACTTTAAGCTGATCGCAGCAGCCTTGCTGGGTTCAAAGCCAGGGTAAGGCTATTTCTCTGCTGGGGAATAGCGAATTGGTGGACAGCAGTCTATTGCAGTTGCACTGGTATCATCCACAAAGGTCTCGGGCATGCCAGAAAGCAGCACTGCGTAAGGAAAGGAGTTTGTGCTTTGTCTGTCTGTGTTGAATGCACTCCCCTGCCTCCGCGCAGGCAAGAGAAGTGGAGTTTCAAGCCGCGTCAGCAAGCTGCCGTCGGGATATGAGGGTACTGGGGCTGACACAAGCCAACCCACCTGAAAGCCACAGCTCTCCCTGCCTGCCCTAAAGGGCACAGTCGTGTTTCTCCCCATCTCGGACCACACCCCCAGGAGGAAGCATTTGTACCTGCCCACTGGGGCTGACATGGACATTTTTCTTTTAGAGCATCCAGGGGACTGACTGCATCTTCATCATCAATGGCACTATCACCCTGAAAAATGTTAATGTTAAATAACATGCTGCCTTGTGGGATCTTCCCTGCAGTGCCTTAGGAGAATTATGTATATCCTCTGGGAGTTGGGGAAGCTGAACTAAACGGTCCACAATTCTGTTCATTGCCATTATTGTTCATTTTTCCCTTACACACTTTTAATGCTCAGTTCTTCTTCCTTGCCTCAGCCCTCCAGCTCAGACACACCAATGCACTAACTGTATTGGACAGGGCAGAAACACATTGTGCAGCTGTGGGGCCTTTAGCTCACTAAACAAGCAGCTTAGTATCATAAGCACCTTGGGAGGGTAATTACGCAGGGATGCGAGGCCACACAAATGGTGCTCTGCCCCACAGGTCTGTGACAAGGCGATAGGTAGGAAATGGAGGGGCACTATACAATTGCAGTGACGCAGAAAAAGCTGGATGCATGTCTCCAGTCTGCGTCTTCCCACCCACTTCAGCATGCACAGATAAACGCCAGTGCCTTCCCATGACTCCACGTGCTCTGGGGGATCCCAAGAACATTTTCTTGACGTTACAGTTCCATGATCACAGCAGATATAGGAGATTCACAGCCCGTTAGGTATTTCAGATTTTTGGAAACATGCCTAGAAAGAAGGACAAATGTCCCAGGCTGGCACCTCTACTGACACCCCACTGTCAGTTTGGATTTGTGGAGACCTTGACCACACATTGCTTCTCTGCTGGATGAAACCCTACCACAAGCACTGGGACAGGAGTGCAGATTGCTTCAACTGGCAGCTGAGCAAGTGGTGGATGCATTTTCACTGGGTATGGGATAGAAGAACACTAGATTTCACCAAACAAAATCCTCTAAATGTTAGAACTGCATCTTGCCTTTTATAAAAACTTTGCAAAGTTGAGAGGTAGAGGGAGGGAAGGGATTTGGACAGACTGAGGCAATTACAGAAAAGAGCACTTTAAAAAGCTGCAGGGCTGAAGGAGGCCTTGCAAGGAGTTTGTCAGTAGATCGTATGTCAGTGCTACTGAGCCTACTGCTAGTTAGGGCAATGCCACGTATAAACTACAACTTTGGCTTGTATATGAATTTTAAATAAGCTGTTAGTACACTCAATGAATCTAGCAAGAGAATACCAATTTAGGGCTCTGACGGTCTACTCTATAAGACCAAGTAAATAACTCAGTAAATAACTCAAGTAAATTTCCTGACACTTTATTGAGCATGAGTGAACAAACAAAAAACAAAACCAGAATTACTTCTACAGCCAGGTATATGTATATACCACAGGAAACCAGAGCTAGGGAAGATGCTGGCCCACAGCACACTGCACCAGCCATCCTCCTTGCCTGCCACTGGGGCAGGCAGGAGGGAGCTGATGTCTTTTGTGCTTTTGGTGTGGATGGATGCAACAGAGCACATGTTGGGCAAGCACCAACTGTTGGGTTTTGCTCCCAGGACATATATTATTAGGACATATATTGGCTCTTTCAAGGGCTACAGGATGTCTCAAGGCATTTCCTTACACACGTCCTGGAGCTCTTGAAAACTTCTGAGAACATGCCATTCCTGCCTGCTTCTTCATCCCCTGACCACAATAATCTTTTGAGCATCTAGGGAGATAATACCTCACCAAGACAGACCAGGTAAGCTGACTGATAAACAAAAGGTACTCAGAAAAAAGACACTATTTGGATAAAGCATGTGGGTTGGTGTTTTCCGCCCCCAAAGGTCTCCAAAACAAATGTGAATTATGAGACTTTCTCCAGGATGGCATCAGAAGGGAACACACGGAGTTTAAGGCTGAAAAAAAAGGTTTGCACCAGTGCTTTTTCCTGTGTATTAAGGAGAGAAATAGAGCATATGATAGTCTACAGATTGTTCCTATGCATGCCAAAGACACAGGGAAGGTCACCCTGTAGCCTATATTCTGCTCACTTCTTTGCATAGATGATGCCTCTAAAGCTCTCTGCAATGCAACACTCATTGCTGATCCCGTCCAGGCTAGCAGAACTTCCCGTCACTGTGTGCTCAAAGATTAAGCAATCTGCTGCCTAGAAACTCCACTGAGAAATATCAGGGCCAAGATCCACCTGAAACCCCAAGAAAGCAGCAGCAGGGAAGCTCAGTGCTTAGTTTAAAAGCCAAACTAAGTGCCCCTGACTCAGCACCACCATGCCTCCTTCGACCCTGGAAGCCAAGCGCAGCAGGCAATAACCTCTTCTAGCAACTTGGTGAAGAATCCAGATACAACAATGCTATGTTCACCACACATTACTAATCACATAACTGTACATTTGAGCAGTCCATTACCAGATGGCTTTCAGAATTATTTCAAATGTTAGCTTGCATTTTCTTTGAATATTTAAATGTTCATGCTGGTCTGTTTTCCTTTTCTACGCAGTGCATTGATTTATGTTGCTAGATAACATACCTCCTTGCCTTGCCAAAAGCATGCATTTGGGAATGATTTCAGGGCTGCTAGTAATATATTTTTTCTTCTTTTATTTTGTACTATTTTTTTATTAACTTTTTTGCTGGATATATTGTTAAAATAAAACTGTGTCTTGAAGAAACAAAACCAAAACCCCAAACCCCTCCTCAGCTCTTTGCCCATCTGCTTCAGACACCATTTTCAGAGAAGTTAGTTCTGAGGCCATAAGCAGAGCAAAAGCACTAGATATGCACTAGCATACCTACCTGAGCTTCCCTTCCCTCAGTAAATTCTTGCTTTAGGCTCATGTGTGGGAATCAGCCAGGTCCACGATGCTAACGACAAGATGCTTATGTCTAATCAGCATCCACTCAGCTATTCACCACCATGCATCTCTTCTAAGCACAGAGGCATACAGTTGTGTACCTGTATGAGATGGTGGGGCCAGGTGACATGTGAATCATGCCTGTGTTCAAGTGTGTGAGTAATTTCTGTTATGGATATGCCTTCAATGTGTCAAGACCTCCTTCACCTAGTAGCAGATACCAGAAGACAAAACTAGTATTTGGACAGATAGGAGGCAGCAGGTTTTCTACAACCACTGCAGTCGCTCATGTGTCCCCTGAACACACAGAAGCCCTGGCTGCTTCTTGCTTGCCCTCGGGGGTCAGCACTGACACGGCCTCACAGCAGCTGCCACCAACTCCATTTAGGGAGCCCCTGAGCACACACCAAGCTGAGACCTGGAAGGCAGCAGCTAATCCCACCTGGTAGTTGCCTCCAGTGCAGTGCAGCACAGATTTTCATTTCCAGTCCTCAGCCAGGAACACAAAAGCACAGTCCCATCTCTCGCCAACACCTCCCCATTTCACTCTGGGTTCCATGTGGAGGTGGACAACCACACCAGTTCCCAAACTGGTTTGCAGCCCAGTGCTGCTACGTGCACTGCCAGGGGAGCTCCCTTTCCCCTCACATTCCCAAGCAGCCACAGTACTTTCCCCACAGAAGGAGGTGGCTGGAGAACAAGGTGTAATGAAGGATCTTTCACCTTCAGCATCCTGATAATATACCGTCCATCACCATTCCCATCTGCTGGCTCAAGTGGAGGATCTGCCGATCAACATGAAATGCAGTCTGAGGAGCTGAGACTCTGCAGCATGAATGCTCCCCATGAATCAGATGCTGGGGATATAAAACACCCAGCCACCCTTCCCAGACTCCTGCCAGCACAGACCCTCATTTGCTATATTTCTGAGCTGTTCCATGCTCCACTAGTAGAGGGGAGAAGTAATTTTACTTGAAGTGTCACCTGTGAAAGTTGCAAATGGGGACAGGAATAGATTAGCTTCTTATCTGCAACAAATAGTTAATAAAACCAGCTAGTAGCTCTGGAGAGAAGAGTCAGGAAAAGCAGTTTCTTTTCTAAACAACAGAGCAAAGTGTCTATACTATGAAGCAAGTTTCATTACAAGGTTTCTGGATGCATTTCTTTTCCCTAATTCACACAGGCAGCAAGCAAAGACGATGGTGCCTCTTCCTGAACACTTTTTAATAAAGCCCAAAAGAGTCTGAACGCATAGGACACTCTTACAAATGGAGCATTTTGGAGTTATTAATGTTCTTGTTGCACCGCTTAAGTAGGTTCAGTTTGGGCTCGAACACTCTTTACTCATCAATGTGGGGACAAATAAATTTGTGACAAAAAACTATTTCCTTTTGTGTGGAGTTTAGTAGAGCATCAAGTGGAGTAGGGAGGAGCAAGTTTCATTCCTCGGTGCCCCTTTGAGGAGTGACTTTCACTTCAAAATTATACAGAAAGAGATTCCCATCAGGTAACGATACCATCATAAAAATTAATGCAAATACGTACAGTCAATATAAACTGCATTTCATTTATAAGATGAAGGAGGGAACATTTCCAAAATACAGGTGGGACACTGTAGCTCAGCAAGGACCTCGGCCCCACCTGAACTGGGAGCACACCCCAGTGTGGGGGGAGCCCAGCCACCACAGGCAAGGCTTGCTTTCCCTTGTCTGAGCACGTCTCCGCAGAGTAGCCCAAACAATGGTTGGAAGGATGGTTAAATGCAGGGCAGAGGAAGCTTTGTACTCACCAATCCTCAGGGAATGGGGGCTGGCAGCGATCTTCATTAGCCACAGCAGAAGGAGCACCAGAGGCGCCAAGACACGGGGCATCTTCTATAAATCCTCATGGAGCCCTTTGGTGGTCTGGGCATGACATAACTCTGCAGAGAGAGAACACACGGCACCGTGAGCACCTCGGCTCTCAAACCAGCAACTCAGCAGGATGACACTGCTTTGAGCCTGCCAAGCACTTGGGACAAAGAGTCTATTTACCAAAGGAGGAGGAGGAGGAAGCTATTTACAGACTATGAATTATTCAGGAATTGGAGTCAAACTGGGCAAAGAGCTTCTAACAAAAAATGGAAAAGAAACACAAGGAAAAATCCAAATATTTCATCTTGACATTTTTAGCATTTCCACAAAAACAAGTGGAAATCAATATTGAGTCACATCTCTAATTTTTCTTCCCCCCCCTCCTCCTTTTTTTTTCACTCAGAGCAGCCTGCAACTTAAAATATAATACTGACTTCTAGTTTTAGGCTAGGACAAACCATTTTCATATCAAAACATAATTTGAGGGATGGGAGTCAGAGACAGAGTCACTTCGGCCACCAAACTAGAAACCAATTCTTTGTACTGCTCCAGCCCCAATGACAGTCACCACCTCCTTCCCTCCTTGCCATGTGCAAGAGGATTCAGGACAAGACCAAGAGCAGGACCCTTTTTTCCTCCTCTTATGAGTTAACACCACTCCCAACACACAGAGTGCTAAGTGGAGAAGCCACAAAACTATCATTAGTACAGATATTGGCACTGGTTGTCCCACAGCACACTTAAACAAATTTTTAACAACTGCCATTTTAAACAGCTACATAGAGGGTAGATTTTACTTTATAGAAGAAATGGTTGTCCCTCAGGTTGATAAAATTATCTCCACAGGCAGCAATGTCCTTAAATGCTGACTTTGAGTATTTTATCTGTTACCTTATCTCTCCCTTCTCCAATTTTCTGGCACACATTCTCACACTATTCCATTTGTCTAATTCTTGGGCCAAATCTTGAAGTCCTGACACAGGCAAAGTCTTTAATCTGCCTTTGAAGTTACCAGGAGTTTTGTTCAAGAGAGACATAGCTTTTTACTTGCAATTTTTCAATTAAGCTATTTTTATTTAGGTTACATTTAGACTTCCACCATCTCATCTCAGCACTCTTCAGAGGGGCTATCCCCTGTTTACAGGCAGGGAAGGGAGGCAGAAGAAATACTGAGATGTGGCCATAAAAAAGAAGGCAACACAGGGGCTGAGCAGGAAGCCCCTACACATTTACACTCCCTGTAGCTTGTTCTCTTTCTGCATCGCATGTCCCTTGGGAATTTCCCACCAGCAGTCCTACCTTCTGAGTCCCAATTCTCTCAGTTCAAAAAAATTGAGGGACCCCCATGCTCAAGTGTCCACTGGACATTTGAAGAGCATCCTGATTTCAGAAGCTGTATGCTCAATACATTTTTAAAAATAAGCTGAAGCTGCCAAAAACCACCCGGAAATCACTAGCTACCTCTGAGAAGGGCAATGGCATTCTTCTCTCTTTCACTCTCTCTCTCTCTTTTTTTTTTTTTTTTTTTTAGTGGGAGTTACAGAGTAATGCCTGGGGAGGAAGAGCCCTAAAAGGTTAAACGTACACCAAATTGGTTACTTAGAAGCATTGGCAGCAGCAGAGACAGATTGTGAAGCAACATATTATTTGAGCACTTTGAAGCAGTTATTTCAAAACTTTCCAAGTTATTGACAAAACAGCAGGATCACGGCAAATTTACTCACACCAGTATTACAGCCCAGGCTGTGGAACTGACACTTGCAGCACTGAAGTCGCACACAGGCGCACACACACCCTCTCTCAAACCTCCTTGAGGTCTGCACCCCAGGGAGCTCCATCACGCTCAGCATTAGCTCCAAATCCACTCCCCAAGAATCACAGTCTTGTTTTCCTCCTTTAGGTCCCACTTCTTGCACCGCTACCCTAGGCATGCTTTCAGTGAAAACAAGTCCTGAGCAGCCCTTGCCAGCCAGCAGTGATTAATATCTACATCTCGAGTAGCAAAGCATCTGATAGAGGACCTCAGATGTGGTTTGCCTTCTTTCTCCGCCACTGCCCCCTCCTGCCTGGCCAAGGCAGTCTAGAAGAGGCTACCAGAGCCGTCAGAGGGAGAAAAGGGGAGAAAGTCTCCAAATGCATCTTGAGACACGACTGAGAAAAATGGCAATTGCTCATCCCTGCTGTTTCCCCTCCGTGGCCCCACTGCATTCTGCTAGCCACTGACATGTTGCCTCTTTGCTCAAAAGAGCAACTTGTCAAAAGGCGTTTGTACCAGAACCCAGCAGAAACCTTTGGTGCTTTGCACCGCGCTGCCGTCTTCAGCAGGGTGCCCGTGCTCCCCAGCCCACTCGCCCTCCGCACCCCTTCCCTTCCCTTCGCAGACCCTTCCCTGAGCACCGCAGCTGCCCACAGCACTCGCCAAGGAGCACACAGGGAATGGCAGCACGTCGGGTACAGCCTGGTCCCAGGGAAAGGTGAGGCAAACGCTCGGATTTGTCAGTGTTTCTCACACAAAATGAGAAGGAATAAGAGAAGCACAGAGAATAAGAGAAGCACACACACAGAGGTTGGAGGTGCAAAAAGAGCCAGGCCTGAGAATATGTCAGTACTAAAGCAGGTTTTCCTGCCACAATGCTGAGCTCATTCCTCTGGTAGGGACAGTGGGAGATGACAGCCTTTGGGTACACTCCCCACCAGCCTCCTCCTCCACCAGCATGCACTTCTCCTCCACAACTTTAGCCGAATCTGTCTAATATCATCTGGCAAGGAGTTTTAAGATCATGCCTTTGTGCAGATAAATACAATGATCCCACCTGCAGCAAACACTTTGTGTCATTATCTAAAAGGCAGTCGCTGCGAGGGAAAAGCAGGGCAGCAGCCTAACTGTGCCTCTGGACTAGGGCAAGGAAAGACAGACATAAAACCCCACAATTTCCAGCCAAAGCATCCCTGTGATTCCCTGCCAAAGCACTATGGGATCACCATGCTAAGATGGGTGGTTCTCACTTTGGACTCTGCAAAGACAAACTGTTTGAGGGTAACCACTCTAGGCAAACTACAATCAGCCAAGGACTGGGAAAGGGTCCAGTGACTTTCATCTCCAAGGGACAGACCTCAAGGCCACCTCTCCTGTTTGCAGCCTGGTTTGGTGAAGAGGCGAATTACAAGATTCCCAGAGAAGCAGCTGCCTTTGTATCACCAGCTTAGAGTTAATAGCAAAGTTAAATAATAAATACAGGGCACCCGCTGTGCTCTGCTACGTGAGCGGCAGGGTTGTAATTACCTAGAACATGGAGCACAGAGGGATGCTACGTTCACCTAATGCATTACCCACTGCTAAGAACGGCTTCCCAGTACTTTGATTTTTGAGCACGAACCCAAGAAACAGCTGTCAGCAATAGAAATACACCTTGGGGTTCACCAAACAGCAGAACTACGCAGGTTCCTACAACCCATACTCATAGACCATCTGGTTGACGGAGGTGCTTGGAAAATGCCCAGGGAGTGCAGCACAAGGAGCCTTCACTGCCATCACACCTGCACCACTGAGCAGTGGGAACAGACACTGGAATTCAAGACATCGGATGACAGGGAAAAGAGCAAGAGGATTTGTCTCTCTAGCCTAACATCAAGGTTTCTACTTGCAAAGGAACAAAGAGGTATTTCAGTCCTCACAGCTCTCTTCATCTCCCCAGTCCTCAAGTTCCTCCTGCCTCCTACTCTCTAAACTCAGGCACAAAAGTGTGGTAAACACAGTTCAAACCCCTTTGTTGTAAACTAATTTTTGCCTTGCTGAGCTAGCCATCCTCCCAGCAGCTTTTGCCTCCTTACAGCTGCAAGTTGCACCTGTCTCTCTCTCATCTCCCCAGGAGAAGCCATAAAACATGCTTTCTGCCCAGGTGCAGCAGTGAATCAGAGGTACAACTGGGGTATCAGCTCCAGTGCACTCTGAAATTCCACCCAGAGAGGGAAGGAAGATAACATTCTTCTTTCACACAACACAAAGCAGAAAGCCTTAGAAGCCAAGAAAACACTTAAGAGAACAAGGGTATTTAGAAACTTGCTGCACTGATTCTTGTGCATGTGAAGATGACTTATCCCGGACTCATCCTCACCACAGTCTGCTGCAAATAAATCAAACCAACTTCTTTTATTGAAGTTTCCACCAAGAACATGTCAGCCTATACATTTACAGCTCTTGCATTAATGGTTCCTCTTTATTGTACTGGCGGCGTGCTACGATAGCAAGCGAGCCTGGTTGATGGCCAGCTGTTATAAAGCAGTCTGAATCTACTATCCCCAAAAGGAGTGGGCTGGCTAGAAAAGAGTTTCATAGGTCCTTCAGGGTGGTACGTGAATTGCTGAATAGCTGGTGGATCGTAAGCTGGCCCCTGGCTTCTCTCTGCACAGCACAAGTATGTAATTCTTTTCTGTTAAGGCCTTTTTCATCTTTAGCTCTGAAAATTCAAGAGAATAAAATAAATCAAGACTATACTGAATAGTTTTGAGTTCTCTCTGGAGATAAAAGTCTCTAAATACCAAGCAGAATTATGGACGATTTGCTTCTCAGAGGAAGCAACTTGCTTCTGAAACTACTTATGCAATTTTAATGACTCTGTGAGATGGTACTTTTCTTTTGTTGCTATCACCACATCTTCCGGATATTTTGAGGTTTTTGCAGAAAAATTCTTAGACGATACAGCAAAAGCCAAAAGGCAGAATAAAATGTTAAAACACAGAATAAAGCTCTCCTGCAGCTGTCATGCCAACAGTGAAGATATGCCTGAACCAGCCTCCTCTCTTCTCTCCCTCTTGTTCCCTCCGCCCAACCTGCCAAGGACACTCAAGAAATCCAGGTGCACTGCTATTTCTGTTCACACTTCCAAAAATACCGCAACCTTGCAAAATCTGTTTGCCACCTGCCCTGCCACATCTGTCCTACTACACCTGGTCCCAGCAAGCTGGGGAGCCCTGGCAATGGGCTGCATCCCAGCAAGATATGGGCACAGCATCTCCAGCTGCACTGGCACTTTGTTCCACGATCGGGAAGGCAGTGCCAGGACCAGGCTCTCAAAAACCCCAACGTGTGCTTTATCCTGATGCAACCTCCGTTTACTTCTACTGCAAAACCCCTACGCCATCGTCTGCAAGCTCACTGAGAAACCACAAGCACCCTTTAAAAATTGTCAGCAACTTCAATCTTATCCAGGCAATTGGGAAGCAGACTTTTACCCAAATGCTAGTTTGGAGGTGGCTTTGGTGTTGATGGATCTTTCTGTGCATCACCAGAAGCTTGATGAATGGTGAGAAAATGCAGCTCAAGCAAAGCTAGAGTAGTCCTCACAGCTGAGACAACAAATTTAACAGCTGCAGAGCAGCAAGGAATTCTGAAAATCTGTCAGGAAATATCAACAAACAACTTAACAGAGCCTTTTTCATTCTTTCGACAAGCAAAGAGAGCTATTTCCTTTTGCAAAGCTTCATCTGCAGAGAGGCTCAAATTTAAATGGAACTGACAAGAGCGACGGAACCTGAAAAATATTTCAACAAGTGACTGTTGCTGGGTTTGAGAAAGTGCCTGTGTGTCTCAGGTGGAGGAACTAAATTGCAAGCCTGCCCCAGGGATATAAAGATGTAAGTTCAATTAAACTAAAAAATCACGCCATTTAAAGCTACGAACAATATGTTTTCCTCTGCAAAATGCATAATTAGCATGGGTAAATCATTACCACTAGGTATTGTTGCAGTCAAAACCTCAGTAAGATTGAGAGAAGGATCAAACATTTATAAAGAGAATGAACAGCTAGAATTACAATAGTAAAGTTAAAAAAATAAAGGGAGAGAAAATTACATTTTGGATGGCATATAAACCCTTCATGCTGCAAGGCACTGGCTAACTCCCTATGTTTGAGGGTTAAAAGAATCACCCCTTGGGGCAAGCCTCCTTACAGTGCTCTGGAAGCAGCTAGTACTAAAAAAGGGTACTTAACAATATGAAGCACAGCTCTGTTCCAGTCTAGCAATTTCTATGTTCCTATAAAAACTATGTCTCCTTTTAGATTTCATCAGCATTAAAGAGCCTGCTTTACTTTCAGCCACCATGCCTTTCTCCTCTTCTCGCATTGTCCTTACAACATTCACACTGTGGCTTGCCAGGGATGAACTCATCTGAGGTGAGAGACAGACCAGTGGTATCTCTCCTCCTCAGGTATCGGGGGATAAAAGGACCTCTGACTCTCCATCACACCACAGTGACAGCACAGCTCCGTGAGGGTCATTCAGTTAGCACCAGAGTAGGTGATATTCAAGGGAAGGTGATATTAGTGATAAACACTTGCTCAGCTGATACATAAATTGGATTTTTTTAAATTCTCCTAGCCATGATCTTTTATCTCTTTTTCTTTTTTCCCTCCCCCATTTGTGACTTCCAGAAAAAGCAGCAAGAAACTTCAAGGAGAAAAGAATTCTGCAGGCAGTGAAGCAGAAGGACGAATGTATTCCTGACAATTCTTATTCCTGTGGATTATTTTCTTTAACTTTCTTTCTCCACAATCCTGAGTTCTCTTGTCTCCACCCTTCTCAATCCACCCCAGCATTACCAAAGCCTGATCAACTTTTCCTATCATTGCTTAGAGATAAAAGCAATAGGTACCCATCCTAATTCCTCATACAAGCTGTGTATAGACTCAGCTATCTCAAAGTTAAATTTTCCCCAGCATTATCAACCACAACAGACCTGTGAACACAGGGAGACTTCAGCAGTTACAGTTTCAGGCCGAGTCACAGGACATCTCCATTCAATTATCCGCTCCTCTGCAGGCTTGTCACACGACCTATCAGGCCCCCTGGGGTCAGTCAATACTTGAAAGCTTTATTGGCACAGCAAAGTGAATTACGCATGTGAAAACCCCACCTGCCACCTCAGAATCCTGCTTACAAAAGTCCCCTCACAGACATCGACTTGATAGTGTTAACACTCACTTGATGGGGCAGCTTATTTTATTCTAGGAACAGGTTTCAGCTGATTCTCTGCTAGGAGATTTTGCCAGTACAACCACACAGGCAAACCCTTCAGGGACACAAAAGGACCCAGTCTACATGCTGCTGTCCCCTGTCCTTCTGCCTTGCTTCTTAGGGCACTGCAAGGAACAGCAAAGCTTTCAAGCACTACAGCAATGAAGAAAGTCCTATGGCTGTTGAGAAAATAGACACCAAGGTGCATAACATGATGGACACGCACAGCACGATGAGCAAAACACCCCAATATATGAAAGCATTAGGACCGTTTGACAGGGCTGTTTAGCATAACCCTGCCTCACCCTCCCCGGCAAAGCCACCTGTGCCATGCTTCTGCAGCACGGAGCTGTGATGGACAAGCTCTGGCCAGCTTCACAGTGTGACAAAGAGGATGCTGCCTTTGGCTGCCCCATCCCTCTGCCACAAGTTACTGCTCCTGGCAGCAGAGGCAGCGAAATGCCAGCTTTGCCTGTGCCTCAGCCCCCCTCGGGTTCACAGCCCAGCATCAAAGCTTATAAGCCGTGATTTACAGCACGCACAGTGCGGCTGAGCCAAGGAGATGGGGGGCACACATGCAAGGTGAGTACAGGACCAGTACCCTTCCAAAGCATCCCAGCACAACCCTCCTGAGATCATCTGCCAAAAGCCTCCCTGGCTGTGACAAATTGCTTCTCACTGGGAAAAAACAACGAAAAGAGAAAACTATGGTCATGTGGGATTTTCTCCCTCCCTGGTGCCCACAATTTATTTCTATTAACAAACAATAGCAGTTAAAAGCACTGTGGTCTCACACAGCTCTGTCTTCTCTACCCACTTCAGACACTCTTAATTGGCTTGAAGCTGTTATCTTAAAGGAAAAATCACGACAAGCCTGGGGGAAAGGGAGTGTCTCTAGGTGGAAGGCAAAAGGCAGATTTTCTGCCAGCTGAGAAGGACAGCGAGCTGCCATTAAACAGGGGCCAGAGTTGTCCACACCAGCACTGCTCCTCTCACCTAAGAGTTCTGTGTCATGGCATCACCTCAATCTTTTAACCATTTTAAGTACACTGCTAATGATAATTAGAAGGCTGAGGGCTGTTTACCTTGGATAAAGTTGCTGGTCAGGTTTGACTCCAAATCGTCTAAAAAGAAGTAAGAAAAGCTTTGTTTACCTCCGCACACCTGGCATTCACAAAAGCCTCAGTGTACAGCTTTGCACCAGCTGTTTCTCCCATATCAAGAGGTCAGGGCTCTTGTATCAAACATTATGCCACATTTATTCAAGCAGAAGACTCCTACCCACTCTGAGGGTCATCAGTTCCATTAAAATACCTCTGGTGCAGGAGAGAGCGGCTAGTTTGCACTGCATACAGTATGCAGCCAAGTACAAGTGAATATTTTCAGAAGGGGAAATACAAACTGATCTCTCCAGCTGAGGTGGCATCGGGAAACTCCTAGGTGAGCAGAATCTCAATTGCTCAACAATGCTCTTGCAAAGAGGCCTGCCTGTGGGACCCTGAATAAATAAAAACAGTCAGAGCCTTGGCTTCATAAAAAACTTAACCAGGAAAAAGAACAAGCCTTTAAACCAACAATTGTTTTGCATTGAGAAATAGCTAAAAATGGAGTTTTGAAATTTCAGTTCTGTTCCCACAGAGAACGAACCCAACACAAACACGTGAACCAGGGACAAGCCACTGTATGAAATTGCAGACATCAGCTCTTTTGCAGAAAATATCCCTCGGCAACACTCCTGTCCTGCAGCAAACGTGGAAATACAAAGCAAAGAAGTTCCTTTCACTGGAGGGTGCACACAGCCCCAAGTCAAACAATTCCTTGAAAGCAGGTGGCAGGACACAAGCTCAGCCCAAATACTACTTTCTCTTGGGTTGTGTATATGGGGGTTAGAAGAGCCAAAAATATGACTGAAGAGTCAGAGCAAGTGCAAAAGCAACCCTGGTGCCATTTCCTACTGTGCCACTGGCTCTTTTCCTGGTTTGAGGCAAGTCGGCCTCTGTGCGAGCTCTACCAAGGTCAAAGGTTCACCTTACAGGGGCAGGCCAGAGACACAGACTTCATCTAGCAAATGGTTGGAGGTCACTAGCCAGCCAGGTAGGAGAAAGAGCAAGCCAGGCATCTATCTACATTTTCCCAGTGCTATGCTGGGAAGGGACACATACACACCACACAATTTTAGCAATACTGTGTCTTTCCCTGGGCAGCGTAAGACCCAAGTACCCAGCCAGCATTAAACCTTCCGTTCTTCAGACTTGCCTGACTATTTCTCACTAAGCTGTGATGCGAGTCCCCACGCTGGAAGAAAAAAACAATTACCAAGACCCCAGATTTATAAAGTGCCAAGGACTGCTTTCAGAATGAACTGCTTTAAGAAACCCTTTCCATGAGACCTCCTTACACTCAGTGTATACCCTTTCACCACAGAAAACAGAGCTGCTCAGAAAACCATTTTTCCCTCCTCAAAACTGAGGATTTTTCCAGTTCTGCCACACTTTTTCACAGTTCTGTTTTGATAAGTATATACACTTTTAGAAATCTGCTTTCAGCCATTTGGCTCGCAGCAATTGAACTTTCTTCAAGACACATGGTCTTGCAAAATACCAACTTTTTCTTTTGAAGGAGATGTTCAGGTTTTGGGTGGTTTCTGCCCACCCCCTCCCACCCCCGTCTCCCTGACTGATATTTTTCCACAAAATTCCCTTTTATCAAAAACACTTTGATGGAAAATTTTCAGCTCTCTCAGAAGAAAATAAATCCAACAAGCACTGACCCCTATTTGCTGCTAGTGAAGAATTACTGCTACCACTGAGTCTCTTTACACATGAAGGAAGTTCTAAAATATGAATCGGATCTCTGAACATATCAGAAGTCTAGGGGGAGAAAGAGCTCTTAAATGCATCAACCTGATCTCTGGGCTACAGAAAGAAGATTAATCTATTTATTTCACTTAAAGTCTCTGGCAGATTCAAGAGAAAAAAGAAAGGAAAACAAAGAAGCCTCTACCAAATCAACCTGCAAGAAGTGGTTTATGGCCAAAAAGCTAGTTTTGCTTCTTTTTATAGCTGCCAAAACTGTAAGTGAAATAAATAGATTAATCTCCCATCTATCACCCAAAGAACATTTTGATCCATACAAGCTCAAAAAGCCTGTACTTTGAGGTTAGGAGGAGGTAATTTGTGAATGGCTGAAGATGGCATTTGTAAGACCTGGTTTGTGTATTTTAATGGAGAAAGAATTTTGGGGTGTGCATTTGGAAGACAGTAAGCATATGCATTTGAAAGAAGGTGGGAAAGAGGACAGACGTCAAGCTAAGAATATGCACAAGAAAGCATAAGGGTGATAGGCTTGAGGGCAGGCAGAGGAGAAAAGTCTACACAAGAGAGCAAGGAAACCTGCAAACTAAAGGTACGTGAGAAAAACACAGGAGTTAGGAGATGCACATACATGCAACAGCAGAGCTGCACACAACAACCAGATGCAAAAGAGAGCTGCCAGAGTGATGGAGTGGCTTGTAGCAATATATAGTCTTGCACAGGAAAGCAGAACCAAAGTTCAAACTGGTAAGTAATGTTGCATTTAAAAGGTGTTAATTTGCATGAGAGAAGCTCTTAATCCTGCTTGTAGCATAAGCGACACAAAAAAGATTTCAAACCAGAAACTTAGGTGTTTGATTAACAGTTTGGCACCAGAGAGCATGCAACTAGAGGTGTAACACTACTGTGGTACCAAGATGAAACATCCAAGTCCCAGAGGGATGGAGGAGAAGAGGCAGCTGTGGCATCTCCCCCCTGCTTGTTGCAACAACACGCCAAGCAGCAGCAGAGAAGTGAGGGAAGTCCTGGGCACATGAGAAATACCACCTAGACAAGTGCAAGTATACCGTGTTTCAAGGGGGAGGAGGGCAGAATATGTTAACCTCCCTCCCTGGGTCACTGAGGAGGATGTGAGCCTGAGGGAATAGGCTTTTCATTTAAACCAATAGAGATTTTTAAAAAGAGCTCACTGGGAAATGGGTCTCACCTTTTTGGCTCAGCAGAAGAAGTGCCCTTGTAGTGGTGTTGGTAAAAGGACAGAAGAGAGACAATGTTTGCCGACAGAAGGAAATTTCTTATTAGGCCTGTCAAAACATTACTGGGTAAAACACCAGAGAAATCTTCATGCACACATCCTCAGGAAAAAGCTGCTCAGCTTTTCCCCTCATGACAGCACAGAAAATTCAGTAAGAGACATGACTTCTCTCCACAGTCTTGGCTCTGGTACCTCTCAGTTTCTCACCATCCTCTTCTCTATGTCTCATGGCCTTTAATGTATTTATTCTAAGGCTTGGAGACTCCCTTGCGTAACAGGGAACATGGGCACAGAGCAGCTTGCCTGATGATACAAGAAGTGCTTTTGAACAAAGCACCACTCAAGTTTCATAAGCCTCAAGATAACTGCTCTACATCTAGCTTATCCTTTGTTTCTCAAATATTTGGCCGCTTTGCTTCAGATACAGCCATAACATATACAATTTCTGAACAGCTGCAGGCTTCACATACAGTTTTGCCTAAGTTATTTACCATTTCTCCCTTTAGCAAGCCAAATGCCGTGAGGCCTTTCACTTGCAGAGACCTTGCCCAGACAACGTCACTCCTGCAAGAGATCTAAGCTCTTCTACACTAAAGGCCAGCAGAGATCTCTAGAAGTGCTGATGGGACATGCACTCCTGAACTGCCATGAAAACTAGCCTTAGGAAAGCCCCGAGTAAAACCCCCACACCCAGCAAAGAATTTCACCATTGATTCAAATGGGGCCTGCATTTTACCATCACTGTGAAGAGTTAAGCACGGGATACATCTCACAGACACTTAATGGGCCCTTACTCCATCCTTACCCAAGTGCAAGAATTCCCTTCCTATCTGCAGTGTGATATAAGCAGAAGAATGACGCCACAGTTGTGGACTTTATCCAGGGGTTCAATGTGCAGCAAGCAAAGATCACTTGGCTTCATTAACAAAGCATAACACACAGGCCTACAAAGACACAGGACATTGCCTCAGTGTGAAAAACAAATTTGTTCACAGAACAAATTCGTTCTGACCACCTTGCCTTTCTGTTGCTCCAAGTTAGCTATAATCAGGCTGTCTGTGCTCCTGACTTAGCAGCATTCTCAAAACTGCTCCCAGAGCACTCATCCTCATCAGCGATATCCAATTTCCAAACTGAGCAAGGAAAAACCCTTTCCAGAGTTGGCTTTTCAGTTGTTTTCATCACTGGCTTAACATCAACTCCAGTTAAATGAGGGAAGTAAAAAGGGACTAAGTTATGCCCACACTGAGCGCTCTGAAAACCCTGATCACATCATTCTCTTGCAGCTGTAAGCATAAATTGTCCTCATTAACCAGCCTCAGACCAACTTTAATGCTTGCATCTTGACCTATAATCTGTCCAAAATCCAGCACCGTATTCTAATACAGCTGTTATCCTTAAGCCCAAATTCACAGCCTGTCTGACCAGATAAGCCAGCAAGACTCGGACATCTGACATCCTGATTTTGCTCTTTCTGATCCAGACACTTCTGGTTTGGTCTCAATATCAGAGAAAGCAAGGCACAGTTGTGCTTTCAATACCCATTGATGTGCCATCCCTAATCAACCTGGAATACGATGGCCAGTTTCCAACCAAATTTCATAGGGATGCAGACTCACAAAACTATCAGTTTCTACAAGTTTCAGGAAATAATAGTCTAATAGAGGAGAGGAAGAATTCTCCACAGATGGAAGAACTACAAGTTTAGCTCAACTCCCATTAGGCACCAAGGAATCCACAAGGGAAAGATGTTATGCATGCCTGAAATATAGGGAAAATCATCAATTAGAGCTTACTGAACTCAGCCACGAGGCATAAACTGTACGCCAGGCTGCCTTAACTCCCCAGCTCACAGGAACCACTTGGGTATTCTCCCCCCACCCTCTGGGAATCACTTCAACTCGGATACACTCCAAGCAGAGGAAGTTTTGAGTGGTTGTGATTCAGTGCAACTCATTTTGAACCAGTTTTGAGCCCAGCAGGCTTCCAACTATTCCAGCTGCCCAGTAGCCATCAGCCTAACTGATTTTTGCTAACTGCTGTCAAATGGCAGCCTGGCAGCCTCTGCCTCTTCTCCTGCCCCCAGAAGAAAAGCTATTAATATTAAACTCCACATTACTCCTTTCCAAAAGTAGCTTAGATACTGCTGGTAGGAGAGGGACAAACACCCAGAGGGACAGATAACACCGAGCAATTTGAAGGTGAACGAAGGTGGTCACTCATCAGACCTCCAGCCTGAGCTCCTTCCCCAGCCCCGTGTGGAGCAGCTCTTCCTCCCCTCCATCTCTCAGCCTGCTTTGCCAGAAGTTAAATCACTAACATTAGGGGGCCATTTTCTCTCTGCCACCCTCCAACAAATGCTGTTGCTTAAACAACAAATCCTCAAAGAGTGCAGTGAGATGGTGACCCCAGTGTGCAGATGCCATTATTAACAGAACAAGGACAGCCTGGTGTGTGCAAATAGACCTTTAAATTAAAAACAAAACCAACTGCCATCACCTCGATTGCTTCCTGTTATACGAATAGTCCCTGCCCTAAAGACATGTCGCTTAGGAAGCTGTCTGCATCCACCACTCCCCTGTCTTCGCTCAAAAAACTATTCTACCAAAGCAGCTCTTCTGCTGAGATGACACACAAATCAGGAAGGCTATTTCACACCTGGATTTCAGCCACTGATCTGAACGTCTTCTGCGGGGGCCCACAGGGTTCATGAGGGACTCTAATTTCACCCAGTGACGCAAGCATGCGTTGGCACAAGCGCCTGCAGAGCGCAGAAGATGCGATGTGGGAGGAAGGTGGTTAGATACTGACATACCAAGACAAACCACACAGCCCAAACTTCTGCAGTGACACCACACAGGAGCCTGGCCAAGTGCACTGCACAAACTCCTTTTTCTTCAAGAGCAGCTTTAGGGAAGAAATGCAGCAAAGAACGATTGGTGCAGAAAGTCTTTGACACACCAAGGGAAAAAACAACAACAACAACAAAACATTCTCAGCAATAAATAGTGCATAATTTCCTATTACTGAAGTGCTGGATTAACTCTGGCCCCTGAACAGCCTCAGATGTAGCACCCTACAGGACCTCATCTGACAGCGCTTCTAGGGAGGTGCTCATTAAGGGCTGAAAAAACACATTGCCCCTTCAGATCAAGCTTCTCTCTGAAGTTGCAGTGCTTTCTCCCTCTCTCCTCGCTAGTAGGCTGTTCGACTGCAGTCAGTTGAGCCTCCTAAAAACAGAATTCCTTTCTCTAGACAGTTGGTGTGGATGTTTATCCCAATGGCTCCCTCTCTGGGACCATTTCACCCATGAGCTGTGCAAGCTCAATGGCTCCCCAAGCCCAGCAGCAATCGGTCAGGACAACAGGCTGCCTAAAACAGAGGCAACTCATCTGCCTGTTAGATGTGTGCCTGTCTTTTCTGCCCTGGTTCCTACCTACAACCGAACATCCCCCTTCTCCCATCACCATGGCTACCAAAGCTGCCTTTTTGCCAGTTACCTGCCAACCCCCCTCCTCACAGGCAGGAGAAATGAGCACCTGCCCTCTACTGCTATATAATGCAGTCCCTGGGAATGGATCCAACTCTTCGCCCCATCTCACCTATTTAAGTTGCTTATGTTCTTCCCACTCCTTTGCTATGAATTTCCTTGGCCTTACTTATTGTCAGAGCACCCTTGCAGAGAAGGGCAGTGTTCTTAGCTGACATACAGGCTGGCACGTGAGGGCACACGGCAAGTCTCTGGTAGGTCACACATAGCCCCCACAAAACCCCATGCAGTCAAATTAACATCAGGACCACTTGCACCATTGGAAAGGATGCTGAGAACAGACATAGCAAGGAAAGGCATCCTGAAGTTTAATGGGAAAAACCTGGTGCTACACAACCCTTGGGCTGTAGCAAATCAGGCAAGACTCCCAGTTTCATTGAAACACTGCTATTTCTGGCTGCCGTCCTCCACCACAGCCTGGGAGTGCAGTACATACCTGCAGGAGCGAGAGGAGCTCTGGGCAGCAACCTGAAATCTCTGCCCTTCAGGGCTGCTCTGTTCAGCCAAAACCATTCCTTGATCTCAACTTTGCCAGCCTCAAACACCTTCCTGCAGTCTGAGCCCAGCAGAAGGTCAGTGAGGACTGCCTGTGCACACAGGCAGGGCCCGCTGGCTCAGCGATTGAGACCCACGGCTGGGGGCACAGTCCTACCCCCACGCTGCCTGCAGATTCCTGCAACACCATCGGGCCGCTCTCCTGGACAGGTGCATATGGAGGTGCAGAGGGCTATCTCAAAATGGCATGCCTGGGGAAGAGGAGGAGTTGAAAACACTGAGCATTCAGAGCTTAAAGAGGCCACATTTCTTCCTAAAAGTGAGCAGGCTGGAGACGGGAGAAGAGCATCTGAGTCTCAGGGAAAGAATGGATGGTCTCCAGATACTTGAATTTATGTCAACCTGGAGACTAGACAAAGACCCATTAATTCCTGGGCTGTCCAAGCAAGAATTGGATGAGTGACAACTTTAGCATTATGACTTCAATGGACCGTTTCCCCAGGGTGGCAGGGAGAAGCTGCTCTTTCTGGCTTTACTGTCCAAAACACCAAGAGAGATCCAAATCAACCACAGCCTGCCATCCTCACATTAACAGCCAGGAGCCCTCTTCATCCTACGTGCCTTGTGAAGGCTGATAAAGAGAGCTGCCTGGCAGCACTGAAGGCTTCGCTCTTCCTTCACCCTCCTCCTCACAGCTCCCTGGCCTTTTCTTATGAGACTGACTGCCACTCATGCAGGAATTGGTCTCTGGGGAGGATGGGGGGCACAGGATTTTCAAATCCCTCTTTTTGAGCTGACAGCAGCCTTTCAGCCCAACAACAGCTCAAAACGCTTGTGAAGAGAGATATTTTTATGAGAGCTCTCCCCCCCGAAATCTTTCCAAGCTCCTTTTCTTAGGCACTTTGAAATAATTAAAGTCTTCCATCAAATTATACTGAAGATCTTTATGAAAAGCCTTTAATTTCCATTCGCTTAATGTAACTCCATCCACCAGATGAACTCTGTGGGGGGCTTTTTTGTTTTGGGTTTTTCTTTTTCCGTCTCTTTTTTATATTTCCCCCCCTCCTAAAATATCATGCTGGGAAACTTTAATTTGATTTTAGCCTGACTAGAATTTTGGGCTGTGCCACATCCTGTCAGCCGATCACAGCTGCAGTGGTAATCTCAAGCTCTCTTTAACTTCAATGCGTCTCATTTAATCAGCTCACGGTCGGCAGCAGCAATCTCTGCGCGTATGGTAGGCATGTGAGTAAAGCCTCCAAGTTAGCCAGAAGCCTAAAGAGCGCCAGAGTCTCCCCGATCCGTTACTCTCTCCTACAGGCATGCTGAAATATCAAAAAGTGGTCCAGCAAGTGTAGGCTTACAGCAGAGGAGGGAAGGTTTCATATTTTATCTAAATAGGGGAGATTGCCAAGTTGACCTTTAGCTCACAGAATAAACGGCAGGGATTTTCCGCAGGGCAGAAATAGCTCTTTCCACCCCAATGACTTTTTCAACTGATAAACTCCTTAATGAACAAGAAGTTTCCCAAAAGAGAGCCAATATTCCTTTCCAAGTGACTACCAGCAGACATTGGACAAACCGTGACACAATGCCACAGTTCAGAGCAAAACCGCAGGAGCTGCTGCAGTCAGATGCAGCTCAGGATGCCACCGGGGAAGTGCAAATGTGCAGAGGATTTCCTCGCGTGTGCCAAAGCCTCTAGCTGCAACTGAAGGAACCAAGCCTAAGAACAAACTCAAAAAAATCTGAATTGCCCTGTCACTATTGCTGTAGCAGTTTAGTCTCTTCAAAGCCTATTTGCCTTTACACAAATGAAGAGAGTCTGCTCCCCAAACTGTTCAGGCCATCTGTGTGCTGCATGTTAACATCTCGGGAGGGTGAGCTCACCGGCGCTAAACACAGTCACAGAGTGCAAAGGAGGGATGCAGAGCCCGCTCTCTCCCATGCGCCTCCGGCTCTGCGCTCTGGCAGAGGCAAGAGGCAAGAGGCAACCACCTACACAGCCCGGGCTCTCCGCAGCGGTGGCAGACTGCCTGCGCAGCCGAGAGACGCAACTCTTTCCTGGGGTGAGGAAGAAGCTGAGGGAGCAGAGCCAACACCTTTGAATAGCACCAGGCAATCGAAAGGAAGCCAAGGAAAAGGGCGGATCAGGAGGTGCTGCTCCCAGAGGGGACTCTGCTAGGAGGGCAGCATGAGCTCCTGTCCATCGCAGTTGGAGTTTCTCAATTTTTTTGGCTTTCTGATGAGTCCTGCTCCCACTGGTGCTGATCCACCCCTCCTTGTTGGGTGGCCAGCTGCCTCATGGCCAAAAGCATTCACCCTGGCACTAGGGTAAAAGCAGTGGTGTTACATAAAGGAGAGAAACCAAGGCTCAAATCAAACCAAGTGAGATGCCCACAGCCAGCCGGCACAGCACACAGCAGAGGAGAGGACCGAAAGAACTGAAACCAGCCTGGGGGATGAGAAAAATGTCCACAGTTAACACATGTGCTTGAGTGAGAGTGGCACAGCGTTAACTGCAGCCAAAGACAGGGAGAGAGCCAGGCGCACACTTGGCAGATATCTGGGTTGGTGCGAAATGACTTATCAGTATCCATGCAGGGGAAAAAAAAGAAAAGAAAAAAAACCCACAAGCTGCAAGAAAATGGCTTCAACTGCTAATAGTTGAGAGCCACAGGGCAAGGAACAGAGAAAAGGCAGAGGGACACAAAGCTGCTCTGTGCACTAGGAGAGGAACCAGAGAGGAAGAAAGGAATACAGATGCATTTCAGGAGCAGGCAATGCGTTGGACTCTTGCTGATATAATTCAGCCCTTAAACTTGGTTTGACCATGCTAATCTGAGGATTATATCCCAGATTACCCCAGAGCCAGAAATAAGAAAAGGGATGCCTGTGTGCTTGCAGTCACTTCCTAGCAAAGAACAGGACCAGACAGCACTGCATGCACAGATATGACCCTACAGACAGTACAGGGCCATGTCCCAAAACAGCCACAGGGCTCACTCTTTTCCAGGGCTTTTTAGAATACTGCAGAAGTTCTCACGTCCCCCCTCCCCATCCCCCCAAAAAAACACCCTAAAAAAATTGTGACACCTCTGCCAGGCTTTGTGAGCAATTTATGCCAGTTAAAGCACTGGCATGTGGTATTCACAGCAGCTGCTCAGCAGAAGGAAGAAGATGATGATAAACTTGTGTTTGATTTTGTCATTGTAAGCACACAGCAGATGCTGGGAGATAGGGTTAAGAGCGCTTTATGGGGTCTCATGGAAGCTAACAGACAAGCAAGCAAATATGCATGAACAAGAGCTATAAGCTTGCTGACCTTCCAAAACATCAGGGCTTGACTTAGTAATCAAAACAGCAGCAAAGTCCAAGAGCTGGAAAAGGCAGTGGCTCCTGCGAGGCAAAGCATGACACTGTTTCAGGACACCAAAATTTCACCCTCAGTTCTGCTCCTTGGCTAAACTACTTTCTCTCTTAATGCATTAATTTTACCACCTGTACCTAGTGAGAATAATGTTGCAGACCTCTTCAGTGAAGGGCTTTGAGGTCTCAGGATGAAGAGTTCTGTAAGAGTCATATATCATCATTAGCTCTGGCCAGGAATAACCCAGAGGCTGGAAACCTGGAGCAGCATTTTTCCAGCTGCATTTGGTATGTGTTTCCCTCCCTCCAACCCTAGTAAACCCACACCCTGATCCTCTGCCTAGCTGGACTTTCTTATTTATTTGAACTACAGCAGCACTCCAAGTGAAATCCTCCAAGCTCCAGATGAAATCCTTGTCCCCAAATACTCTAACCCTGTCATCCAAACCAAGACAAACCCTGCTCTGCACAGCAAAGCAAAGTCAGGAGGGGAATGTGAAAGAGACCCCAGCCCTCACAATGCAGTGCTGTCCTCACTAGAAGATGCTGCCATTAACATTTCACACCTTAAGTTTTTAGCCAGCAGCCTCAGAAAAGACTAATATTTAGTAAAATAAGAAGATAATATCTTTTAACAACATCCTCATCTCCACTGCATTTCATAGGGCTTTTTGTCCTGTGGCACAGTCACCTCAGCCATTCCTAGTCCCCTCCACACTGGGACAGGACGTATGAAAGTCACTCCAATAGTTCATTGTAAACACAACCAAATGGGTTATGTGAGGCAACTATAGAGATGCTCTCTCACACCAAACAAAAGCAGTCACCAGTGATTTACCAGTTCAAGCAATCCTAATAATTCTCCCACTGACAGCTCAGCACAGGCGACACAACACTGGTATCGTCAGGTCACTGTTCTGCCTCAGAGCATTGTCCAGAACAGTGCTGGGATGAAGGTAATTAACGACATGGTAACTAATCTGTTTAGTCATCCGCTGTGTCTACAATTCATTTCTGTCATGTGTAAATAGAATATCAAAGCTCGGCAGTAGCGGCTGTCAAGCAGTGTGCTATCCCACAGCAGATTTGCTGGGGTTTAGAGGGGAGTCTAAGTAGCCCTCTCTAAACTGCCATGTCCAAATAAACCAGATGCTTGCCACCAGCAAGAGTCAGAAGATGACAGAGGCAAGGACTCCTTCTCAGCCCAGCTTCATGTACTGCTTCTCCTCACAACCCCTCAGTACAATTATCCATCCTCACCTTGCAGAAGGGAAAACTGGGACTCAAAGAGACAAAACAATTTGTCCAGAATCACAAAAGGAGCCCATAGTTGACAGGACATTGAATTGAGATCACTGGATAACACTGCAAGCCCTGAAACATCCCATCCTCCCATTAAAACAAAGAAAAAACACTACAGACAAGATCTTATGAAAAGTAGCTAGCAAACTTCTTTCAGTTTTGGACCTCCCAGTATCTGGACACAGTAGGAGTCCAGGAGGTCCAAGAAAAAAAAAAAAAATCAAAGCATTGTCA
This sequence comes from Elanus axillaris, assembly GCA_026212715.1. Classification (NCBI taxonomy): domain Eukaryota; kingdom Metazoa; phylum Chordata; class Aves; order Accipitriformes; family Accipitridae; genus Elanus; species Elanus axillaris. The sequence goes on from JANZLQ010000086.1 coordinate 4,759,888, forward strand.
GAGCATTCAGACATGATTTGGGTTTGCCAGTACCTGATCCACCTGCCAACAAGGCAGGTTTGGGCAAGCACAAAGAGGATCTAGTCTCATGTGTATGCTCTAGATGCCCCATCAAAATGTGACCTGGATTTTGCATGCTCATGGGGAAGGGGCACAAGTTTCATGGCTTCATTCCCATTTTTGGCTCTGTATGGGACGGGAAGGGGCAAAATCACAGCTCAACAGTCTGCGGGGGAATCCACTTCCCAGGAAATCCGCCCCTAGAAATAACAGATGCGTCTCCAAGGGTTCCCAGCTCAGTTTGGTAGACCCAAGGGGCAGACATTCTTATATTAACAGCCAGGGAAATTTTGGCAATGCCTCTAAAATTGCCTCATGGAGTTTTCAGGGTTCACCCATCAGCAATGTCTGACACAGCAACTGAGATTAAAACTATGTGGGTGGGTACATGTTTGTGCCTGCTAGTGAGCCTGTAAAAGATAACACACACAGCGTGATAGTTTGGTCTATTGAATTGGGACTCCAGAAATCCATTTTTAGCTCTTCAACTGCCCTGTTCCCTATCCTTAAATAACTCACTGTCTCTTCTTCCCGCTGTTTTCCCCTCTGTAAAAGTGGAAGTGTTCTCTGCTAGGTCTTCTTGCCTTGGTACTGCATGGTTCTATCCAGATGAGCTTCAAAAACACCGTGTCAGTTATGCCATACACTTGCCTGGAAGTCCCAACCTGGATTCAAAGGTTGCTTGTAATGACTTCTTACCAGCTACACGGAGCAAAGATGCCTTCAACTCTTTCTCAAAGTGCACAGCAACATATGCATACACTGACAGGGTCATACCTCCCTTTGTAAGGAGATTTGGACCTAGAGCCGAGAAGCACCACAGAAAAATGAAATACCACTATTAAAAAAAAAAAGCAAGCTTTTCATATTCACACACACAGAGCTCAGCTTCAAGGTGGAAAACCTATTTGTTTGCAGAACATAAGCTTGTAGAAGCCTGATTCGACAACAGGCAAGGCACACTGGCCCTGCTCCAAGCAAAACATTTGGGCATGCGCTCACCATCAGAAAGCTTGCTTCCATGCCTGATTTTTAGGCTCGGACAACTCTTATTCCAAAAGGTGGGGGGCATCCAAGCATTTTCCTGAGTAGGAATCACAGGGCTTGACACCAAAATATGCCAAAATCCCAACACTGGATTGACTTCAGCCTGCACAGGCCTTTGCAGCACACAGGCAGAAGACCTGAGAACAGTCAAAAAAGCCCTGGGAAGTTACTGGTCTCCTGAGACTAAAATCAGATGTCTCTTCTTCCCTGTCCACCTCCATTTCTATCACCATTTTATTGTGAACATTTGTAGTTTAATTTCCGCCTCTCCCCCATCTTTTTTTCTTTTCCAACCCCACTAAAACCTGGCAGGTTTTAAAATCCCTGTGTATCTTGATGAGAGCAGGGCTGGAACGACTCCTTTGGGGACAATGGATTAGATTCTCCTGCAGTGTGCCTACAAAGTCAAAACCAAATTCTTCCTTTTTATAGGAATTCATTCAAAGCCTATTGATCTGAGCCTTCGTCCTGGTCTTAACAGTCTCTGAGTCTGATTTTTTTTGATCAAGGTTTCTAAAATGACATTCAGGTCTGTGCCCTTATCTGCTCAGTCAGCCAGCCCAGTCCCCTTTGCCTCCTCCTTGCGTCAGTGTTGTTTCCCACGCGCTGCCCGACTCCATGACAAAACCCACACACTTCTCCATCTCCCTAAACGCCCCCTCTGCCCCGATTTGTAACTTTGCTCCCCACCAACACCATTGCATTCAGCTTTTCAACAAGAGACAAGATCACTTATGACATAGGTGTGGTTCCTCATGGACACTACTGTAGAAAGTGGGTACAGGTAGGAGCATTACAGAGGCTGAAATCACTCCCTGGGAGTCATTACAAGCTATTACTAAGCTGAACCTAGGGGCTCCTTATTACCCGAGTTATTGTTCTGGAAGCAGCTCTTGCAGTTTGCTAAAGAGGTTGTAGATGAGGACTCAAGCTTATGGATTATGACAGTTTGGATTTACTCTGCACTGCTGCATCAAGATGTGAAAGAGAACTTCTGTATGTGAATAGTTATGAGTGGTCACTTATGGCTTCTGCCTGACCATTCCAGCACACTTGAACTGCTGATGCAGTCATCAGATCATCCCATCTGATCTCAAGATCACTGAGCCATGCCATCAACAATCTTTACGGGCTTTTGAGAGCTGGCAACTAGGCCAGCACAATACAGACACTTCCAGAGCAGAGAAGGATGGCCAACAACTGTGCCAAAGAAAGAGGGTTGGGAAATCTTCGACTATGAGTAGCTGAGCAGTTCAGGACCTTACATCTCCCCCTTTAAAACTGTTTCCCTTATAAGAAATAATCATTAACTTCAAGAACATAGATAGTGCCCAAGCCCTGGCAGCTCCGTCACCACCTCCTGGAGTTTCCCGCACCTTTTTCTAGCCCACTGTAACCCAGCCCCAGCCAGTTACCACTTGTCCTAGTTCCCAGATCCAGGAAGTTTTGCTCCAGGCCACATCAGGTTAAACACCAGATATGCTGCCCAAACTGTGACAGTATAACCCTTCGCCTCATGTGTCTCTCCAGCACCCTGCAAGCTACAGATAAACAAGGACACAGGCCCATGACTCCCAAAAAACTGGGATCTGAGCAAAAGACGAGAGGCAGGCAGACAGACAGATATGCAACAGTGAGCACAAGGCAGCAGTGAGATCACCAAGATGACTGGGAGAAGCAATAGCCCCAGATTTATGTCCAGGTTCGAATGTCTGCTAGAGCAGAAGGTCAGAGGAACAACCCTGCCTGCCAGAGAAGAGCAGCAGTAAATCCTGCCTCCTACCACAGCTGGCCTGGAAATTACAGAAGAAGGATAAAATTGTTCTATTACACAATCCTGAAAGATGACATGGTTTTTCTTGGTACCATCGCTCTAAATTTCAGATCTTTCTATATGGGACTACTGAAATCTGTAGCTGTGTCTTTTGGGCTGCTTGACTAATGGAAGATTAATTAGACCCAAACAAGGAAGCCATTTAAGATACAGCCAAGCCACAATAGGTTAAGATCATATACACAGCTACAGGGTACTGCTCCCAAGGCAGGGAGACAGAGCCAAGCAAATCAGGTAGAACGTACCATCAAGAAGCTTGAGGGCCTCAATTTGAGCCTACTATCATTTCAGACAAAACAGAGATATGGAGCTGGTTTCATGAAAACACATGGCTTAATGGCAGATAAAAAAGGTTAGGAGGTAGCAAGAACAGGAAATATATCTCAAGTTCTGAAGAAAAAAGGCATTTTACGTGTTTTAATAAATAAAGCACATTTCCATTCTTCACCATGCAGAAAGTAAAAAAATAGTGAACTTGCAAAGTAGTAATTACTATGGGTTGATTCTTACCCCCACCCCACTTCTTGGGGGGTTTCCTCATCGCCAAACCAGTGGGAATAGTGGTGCCAGGTGCCATTAATAAGAGCCTGCCTACAGCCTAGAGGAACTCAGCCATTCTCACTGGGACTTTCTACCCATTCTTGGACTTTAATTTTCATTCATCAAAAAATAATAAAACAAGGTTTCAAACACACAGAGTGGATTGATACATACACGTTTCCTCCCCAGCCCCCCGCCTTCCCCTTTAATGACTTTGCCAAAGGAGAAAAATAATTCAGTTGTGGCCAAGAACAGCATTTAAAAGTGTTGTTTTATAGCCATTCATTGTACTTAATTATAGATGTGTTATAGCTCGCGTGATCTCCTTCCCTTCCTGGAGTGAGTTACATAATCAGCCACCACCACATGCTTCCACCTACGACAACCATATTGCAGTGTAAGGGCCATATCATGCTAAATAGTCATTTCCCAGAGCTTATTACTGTGAGTGGTCTGAGGGACACAAATATGCAGATGCTCATCGCTATTCGTGATCCTCAGGAAGTCCGTCAGACAATGAGAAGAGGTAAAGAGCGTGCCTGCTTATAGACAGTCACTGGAGTGATCTGCCTGAGTTGTGAGGCTTTGTTCCCTGGGCTAGCCAGAAGGGCTCAGAGATTTCAGACACAGCTTCAGCTGCCAACCAGTGCTAAGGTTTTTATCCATCATGTGGTTGCAGACCCACTGACTTCTCTTGCAACATCCGATACTCAAGTCATGCAACACCAGTCTCCAGTCTTCCCACCTGAAGAGCTTAAGAGGCTTTCTCAGGTTAAAACTTCACTGACCTTGCAGATTTATGAGAAATTCAAGGGATACCACACTTCCATGTAAGTGCATCTAGGCACTGAACCAGACACATTATTACAAAAAAAATCACATGCCTTTCCATCATAAATGACCCCAGCCAAAACCACAAACAGAGTAAACAATTCCAATGTCACTACACCAAAAAATCACATTAAAGTAACAAACCTCCAAACCCATATTATCATATGGAATAACATACGAACACAAATATATCTGGCATTCTTAATTTCCTTTTGGTTTCTGACCATGCTTGTTGTGCCTCAGGTTTGTTTCACAAACAAGAGACTTATTCTGCTTTAGAAAAGGAGCAGAAGCTGCATGGAAGACACAGGACACCAGGAACTACAACTTTCTTGCAAAATTACAAGCCAATTCAATTATCTGCAACAGAATCAGAAAACCTGGCAACTTTTGAACTCTTCTAGAACGCAAAGATGCAGAGTGAGCAGATATTGCTGCTCATCCACAGCTCAGCTGAAACCTCTGCCAAGGCTGCAAGTCGATTATAAGTCAAGCGCTCAGTGCCAGCTGCACTGATGCTGGTCATTACTGTGCCAAAGACAGGTTACCTGGCCTGTGATCACTGCCGCAGAGAAAGCCCTGCCCTGTTTAAAGCCCTCCTGGAAGCAAAGAGGCTTCGAAATGTGGCAGTGACCAAGTCCCAGCTTAACTCTGGAAGGAGACATGCCTTTGAAGGGTAGACAGGCATGCACAAGGAAGCATGTGCACAGGTGCTCCAGAAGTCACGGGTACAACAGCCCAGTTACGACAGCAGTTGCCATTCCTGTACCAACCGGGGACAGAGGAGACTGATCTCTGCTTGTCACATGGATGCACTCAGTGCACCCAACTGCCTTACAGATTAATCAAAAACTTCAGCCTCCAGCCATGCCAGAGACTTCACAAGAGCAATTTATCACCATAATTAAAAAAAACATTACAAGGATTCTGGAGGTGGCCACTGGTCAAGGAGCAGAGAAGGGGAAAAAGTTTTCCCTGGAGTCAAACAGGTTTCCTTTTCTTAGCCTTCTCTCCACTAACAGATCATTTCCAGCAACATCAAGAGGAGACAGCTTCAGGAACCTGTCACATCACTGGCCTTTTGCATCATCCTTTTAGCTTTTCTTTTCTCTCCCTGCCTTCCTCACATCTCCATTCACTTTTTGCATTTTGTTTCAGCTATCCAACCAAAAGGGGAAGGAAAAAAGGATTAAGACATAAAAGTTTATTGATTGATTTAAAATTATGCTTTGAAACAAAACCCTCTGGATTGGAAAGCTTGTATTTCAGTGTGAAAAGGGATGGTGGAACACAGGAAACACACCACAAAATAAACAACCTCATCTCAGAGCATATATTTTGTCTTCATTATGCCCCTGAGAAGGTGTTAATATACAACGTACAATGTATTAATCACCCCTCTAACTTCCAAATGCGAAATGCATCATTAACATTCATGTTGTTTTCAATTAGTTTGCTGTATGGGAAGGAGGGGAACAAAGACAGGTTCCCTCACTAAATTTTGTTTCATTTGCAAAGCATGGGGATCGTAAAAAGCAGCCTGGGTGAAACTCCTGCACTCCCTACCACACACAAGGATCTGCTGACAGCAAGATGCAGAAAGGCTTTTAATTGATGTGGCTATTAGAAAAAGGCAATGTTATGGATAGTGTTTTCAGGCAAACAGGTAATTTAGAAGTTCCATTTTCAGGAGTAATTCAAGTACTTTGGGACGGATTTTCAAAGGATCTTGGCCTTTGAATTTTTAAGGGCCTTTAGGATTTTTAAGAGCCCCTAAACTAATAAAGCCCCTGACTCTTACTGATACTTTCATTTAAAAAGAAGGGCTTTGAAGCTTTTTTGATCCAAAGTCTTAGAAGTTCTCCAGTACAGATACAAGCTCTCCTATGGAGAAAATCTGTTTGTCTGTCATTTGTGAAACTCTCATCTTTCACAGACTCCTTTGCCAATGGACTGAAGGTTCAATGTTACTCATTTAGGGCACCATGCCTTGGTGATGACCTGTCCCTAAAGGCAGCTAAGTGCTTGCCCATGAGGAGATGTTACCACTTAAACTTGAAAGAATTTAGTTTCTGTGTGCTGACCACTTCTGAAAGAAGATGTGCACTCTTGAGAACTGGAAGGGCAACACCACCAATAGGTTACCTGGAAAAGTTTCCATCCAGCCAAACTCTTCCAAGTCTCGTGGCCGTTCTTTCAGGAACTCAGCTTCAGTGGCAAAGCTGGAGCAGTTCAAAGGAGCTTGTTGAAAAAAACAGGTGAACAGTGGACTCTTTTCCTAAACTGTCTCCCACTTACAGATCAGCAAGGACCCCTGTGGTTGTCCAGGCCCCCTTCCAAAACAACCAGCCATGGGCCTTCTTGAGCTCATTCCAATTTCAACTAAAGCACATCTTTCAGGAAAAGCATCCAATCACAATGTAAAATTGCCATTCATGGATAATTGACCGCAAGCCTTAGGGGAGGTATTACGGTTTCTAATTACTCTCACTGTTCAGAAACGTCTGTCTTATTTCTAGGCAGAGCTTCTTGAGCTCCAGTTACTTGCAAATGCCTTTTACTCTACTTTCTTAGACAAAAAACGGGAGTCACCTTGCCAGTAGGAAGAAAAAATAGGATTTTGTAAAGAGGAAGTCAGACACCCTGAGTCCAGGAGGATGACTCACATCTGAGATATCACCTCCAAAGGGAACACAGTCTAATACCTCTGTGTTGACTTAAGAAGGAGATAAGACTCCTCAGTGAAGGTTAAGTGGAATGGATCCAGGGCAAGGTGTGTGTGTGTATGAGAATTGAGCTCTCCCCCCCAAAAATCTAACCCATTGCCAACACAGACACATCACCACTCAGCCTCCACAGCGCCCTGCTGTTTAAGTAGTCCCATAGAAACTCCTTGGCTCAACATGGGAATTTAAAAGGATGCGCCCAAGGTCCAACAGCTGAAATAGGATGGAGACCACGTTCCGATTACAGAAGTGCAGCACTGGCTCTGCTGCATCCCAAGCTGCCATCGGTACCTGCAAAAGCAGAGTCACTGTGTACTGGTGACTCGATACAGAAGGCAACAGGATTCAGCTGTTGTTCCCCAATGTGAGAAGCAATAATCAAAAAACTCCCACACAGATCAAGGCAAAGACAAATACAGAGCCCTTATTATACAGAGCCTCCTAATTAACAGGAGTTAGGTGCATCTTCCTTTAATTACGGCAGCAAATTCCACTTAATCCCCCTCATTATATCACGTGAGCTGTTAAACAAAATAGCCTTTAAAAGTGACACTGCCAGTGACAGACAGAACTGCCTGCCTCAGTCTAACATCAGCACAAAACCATATCTCACCCATTCCCTACTAACCATGATCCTCTATAGATCGTTACTACACAGCAGCCCATGGAGGATAAGCCAAGCCAAAAAGTTGCCACGTGCTGGAGACCTGAAACCACCCAGTGGAATAGGTTGCTATGGTTGCCAAGATTTAATCCAAATTGATACAGGTAAAAAAAGAAAAATGTAGTGATTAAAAATAAATAAATAGACAAATCTGGGCCTTGTGCCATGAAAAATGTGAAGTTGTCCTTGACTCCAGTAGCAAATGAGGCATGAAATGTATCAAAATGTGATATTGAATATAAGGATGTATTTAATATTTTACAACACTGGAAATCTTGTTACAAAAGAGTTAGATCATAAATCAAGCTGAGAGAGGCCAGTTCTTCCCTTCTCTCCCCTCTCTTTACCTCTAATTGTGCTTAGAAAAGTTTGAGCAGCTGAATCATTTACTGGAGAAAAGAAAGCTGATCACTCACAAGAAAACTGGAGGTGCTTCATTTGTCCATCAAGAGCAATAAATTCTCATTAATCATCTATTCTGCTTTAAAGCCACTGCTAAATTTCTGAAGATGTCTATCCTCCACAGCTATTCCCTGCAAGCCTTCAGAAAGCGCATAAAGACTTGTGGCAAACCTCCACATAAAGGAGATCTCTGCCATCAGTTAATTTAATCAATTGTGTTAATTGTGTACCTCAGCTACAAGTTATCAGTTTATCACTTGTTATTTGTACAGAGAGATTTGTCACCCTGCTCTCCCATACCGATTTTGCCCCCTGATTTTTACTTCTTCGTTGGATGCTAAACCTCAAAGCTGGAGAACGCCAGCACCATCCCAACAGCTTTAGAGCTGGGGGAATTCATCTGGCAAACCACAGGTTCTGCAGACAGGAACTTGTCTGTATGGCTCCTAGGCAAGAGATGAAATACATACATCACTGCTCTTCCTTCTTATTGCCCAGACACACATACACTTTTCATTACTGCTTTTGTTTAAGCACACTCCTGAAAATGACTAACACTGAAAAGGTAAAGAGATTTTGAGGAAGATTGTGTCTACAGTGGAGAAATGGATCATTTTTTAATATACTGCATGCCATTTAACTAACCCTTTGGTAACTGCAGATATGGTACTTGCAAAACACAAGAACCGACACATTTAAACCCTACCCACTGGTCACAGTTAACCAGCAGTTTTAATTTAAGTACCATGCTCAGCCACCTTGCACACGAAGTCCTGTTTGCCACTCTGTTAATGGACATGTCTATTCACATGCTTCCAGAAGAAACCAACTCCCAAGGGAAAAAAATGCTCTTTCCTCCTCTCAGAGTCCAGAAACGGTGTCACTGACTCCACTAGGATCATAGCAAAGGTATGTCTTCCAAATTGTTCTTTACCCACCTATATTTCTAATCTGCTTTCCCATGGAAATGTGTTCCACTGAGCAGCTGTCTGTGAGCCTCCCACAACCATAAATGAACCCACTAGCCACCTGCAGCCACATCTGACAGAGCCAGCTCCCTCAAATAATTCGAGTTTCACAAAAACAGCTAATAGACAATAGCGAGTCTCAGCATTCGCATGGACAGGCAGGATGCAATGCAAGCTCACTTCTTATTAAAGAATTTACACACAATACAGCTTTTCTGAAGTTTTTTCTGTGGCCGGGGCATTCAGTCAAAGCTCACACTTGTTTAGTTATCAAAGACTCCAACCATAAGAAAGAAATCCATAGGAAACCAGGCTTCATTACTTTCATTGCTGATGATACTGCCTAGAAGACGAGGAGAAAATAGAAAAACATTGGGACTTCAAGTGATGGAGCTTCCAACACTTACCTTGAAATTTATTGCCCAGAGTAATTGAATTACTGGATTGGAAACTAAGACCGGCTCAAGGCTTAAAAAACTTCAGCAGAGGAAGAGAGAGGCTTTGCTCAAATGGCCACCATTGCACACCAACAAACCCCTGCGTGCCTTTTGCACCAGAGAGCAGCACAAGCTGTCTCTCCCATGGAGCCCCTCCAGCCCACAGGAGACACTCTGCTCCCCACACACTGCTCACCAGCTATTGGGAAAACACAGAATTGTTTGTTTCAGGCTGAATAAAATGCTTTGTTCCAATTTCAATATTTATAACCTTAATAAACAGATGAAACACATGTCAAAACAAAATTATTTCTTTATGGAAAACAATCAAAGCATGTTTTTTATAAGATGTCAAACTAGCACATTTACTGTTTTCTAGAGTTTTAGCTTTAATGTTCCATTTTTCTAAGCATTTGTTTTGTGATGAATTTACTGAAAACTTCTGACAAGAAGTTGTTCAATTCACCAGATATCAAACAGCGCTTGTGGAGCTCCTCTGTACTGTAATCACTAAGCCAGAGCCCCAAAGTGGTTTATACAGTTAGTTCCCACTGTAAGCAATGACATTAAGTATGGAGATATCTGGGCTTATTTCCATTTGTTTCCTTTCTCAGAAACAAACCTTGAGCTCCACGGGAGGAGGCTGAGATCCGAGGCAAAGCAGCAGCACGCTGCCACGCAGGTTCTGGTGCCTTCATGGTGATTCACCTTCCTCCCCTCCCACAGCGGCTCTTTTGCAGAACTGCTGCACCTTCGCTTCACTGCCACCCACCACAACCTGCAACAGGCTCCTTTCAGCAACGGTTCTAAACCTCCTTGCAATTTCCTGATTTCAGCAACACCTCTGTAAACCTAAACGCAACTTCATGCATCGAAAGGTTCGACATTTACTGGCTCTTCCTTAAACCTCTGTCCTGCATCCCTTCTGACAGCAACAGGTTCCTCTGCCCAGCGTCACTCATTCCTCCCTGGCTGGACATAGCTACTGCAACAACCACCACCCTTTTTTACTTCAATTACGCAGAGAAGCAGCATGTGTAGGGAAGCTGTATTTTGCAGGGGAGAGGGAACGGTTTGCTGTCTGGCTTTACAGCAGACCCATTCAGCTGTCCGCAATCTCTCTATGGGATCATCTCTGACTCCCAGTTTGTCACAGATTTGTCCTCTCTAAGGAATGGCATCCTCTCCCAGAGACCCAGAAGATGCCACATATCAGCTCTACCACTGCTTCTAATCCAGTACTCATGCAGTTCTTGCTGGAATAAAAACAACCCCCCTTTCCTGAAATTCAAAGTGCCATCTGACATCTTTATTTCTTTTTTTTTTAATTCCTTCCCATCTCCAGAAGACATTTCCACCCAACATTCTCTGCCTCAGCAACTCTAAGTAAAACATATGAAACAGTGTCTTTATTCACTTCTCCAAGAAGTAATTAGAAGCAAGAACAGAAGTCAAGAATGTAGACGTTATCCTTCCTAAAGGAAAGCAGATTTCTAATTAGTGAAGGAAGCAGCTTCTGTGGGATTCTTTCTCCAAACAGCTGTTACTGAGGGATCATCTGTCTTTCTTCTTTTCCCCTTTTGCAGTAAAAAGTTCATTTATTATAACATGTATAACTGTTGCAGTACCCAATTAAGGCAGACATAGCAATAGTAGAATCAAGGGACACCGTAGCAAAATAAAGACTACTATGAACCCTAAACCATTGCAGGAAGAAGGCAGCCAGCTCCCTAATCTCTGTAAGCAGCCACATAAAGCCAAATGGCAGTTTCTGTCTCTCCCTTCCACATAAAGTGGCTGCTGGTACCCCTGCACAGCCTTCCACCAGCTGATTTCTATAGCTGGCCCTCAACCTCACACACACATATGCCACTTAAACCATCCTATTTTTTCGTGCCTCACTAAATGAATACAAGAGATGGGAAAACAGTGCAAGGACTGGCTTAGCTCAGAAGCTGAGGGACAAAAGTACTCACAATGTTGTTGTGGCAAGGGAGTCTTTTCACCCATTACTGAGCAGATGCCTATACTGGCATTAATCATACACAGTTAAAATAACTACATAAAAATCCTCATACAACCATGACATCAAAAAAACCCTAAACCATCAGAGTCATGCTGTCTCCATGCTAAACGCAGCATTGCCAGGACAGGGGGTCACTCTGGCCACCCTTTGCCATGCCCCAAGGGCTGGACCACACTGTTGCTTGCTGAAGATGTTTTATGAAAGCATTCAAATAAAAAAGATTCTCAGATATCAGATATGGGAAGATGACATTTTTCCAGCCACCTTTTTTTAGGCCTCGGTCTAAAAGCTGCAGCCAGGTGCATGAAGTGCATGACTGACTGTCCCTCCTCTGGCTCTCTGACAGAGGTCAGACAACTTCCATCCAAAGCAGCAGACATGCTTTCTACTAGTATCATTTCCTTTCCTCACTTCCAGGACATGACAAAGTTGATAGGTTTTAAACCACGCAAAAATCAAAGCTGTGATATTACTTCACAAACACACAAATGCACACACACACAAGCTGGTCACATCAAAAAAGATGTTTTCCATTAAAGAACATTTTTCACAAGATGCCTCCTTCTTATCAATTGTATTTGTTTTTCTTCATTATCATTTTAACTTGGGAAAGGCTGAGAAGCTCTTTTGAAGGGGGGCTCTGTGGAAATGTAAACCATCCCCTGCAAAGCTGCAGTGGCAAGGGCACCTTTTTCACTTCATGCTGAAAGGGACTCTCAAGAAAACCCAACCCAAGTAAGCTTGCACTCACATGCTACCGTGATACACATGTTACTGCACAATTACAGATGAAGATTAGTTCACTGGACAACTCCTCTATATGACTATTTATGTCCAAGGATAATAATGTCACAAAACCTAATGGGGCTAAGCAAGTTCTGAATTAATTTAGGTTGGCGTTCTGAAGGCATTCCCATCTTTTAGAGCAGCAAGGATCTAGAACAGCCTTCCCAAAAACTAACAAGGGGGAAAAAACAATAGTAGTTTTCAGATGGTGCTTGCTAAGCTTTACCAAGGCAGGTACCTATGATTACAGGGACTGCGTGTCTCATAAGGTCCCTGTCCAGGCTTACATCCAATTTTCCTTCAACACATCACACAGAGAGAACAGAGCAACGCGTACATATATGCCACACACACAGTGTTTTCAGCCAAGCCCTCCACTTCTTCAAAATGAAGGTGGCTGTGGCATACACAGACATATTGTGCACTTAAGATACCATATAAACAAACACACCTACAAAGGCATTTCATGCTGAACTGGTTTCTCTCCAATCTGTATGCCACAGCTTCCTAAAGAAGCCCTAAAGAACCAGCACAAACAACCCAGCATCAAGTGTTGAAATTTAAATGATCACTCAATAATTCAGTCCAATTCAACCTGCTTCACTTCTATCTGGACAAACCACTCTCTCACTCTTGGTAAGGTTCGGGTCCCTCCTGGACTGCATTTTCTTGCCTGGGAAGGCAGGTAAGGGAGCTCGCAATTGTGAAACAAAGAAGAAACACAGCCCCCTGAAGGACACTTGCTATTGCCAATGCAACGCAGGTCTGCCAGAATAAGCCCCTTTTGCCAGCCCAAAGCTAGGGGGCAAAGTCAGACACAGCTGAGAGAGGTCTCATATCTGACTGCTGGGAAAGGTTACACAAACCACATTCAGTGGATGACCTCAGAAAGTCCATACATGCCTAAAGGCATCCAAGCTCCATCACACACAGGTTCCTGTTTGCAGAGAAATATTCATGTGCCCACTTAGAGAAGGGAAGAAAAGAAAAAAAAAAAGAAAAGAAAAAAAAAAAAGCTGTAAGAGTAAATGCAGTAAGAGAGAATTTCCAAGCGCTCAGTTAGGTATGAACTAGTACAAACACACGAATAAAAAGATGAGACCTGTATCAACGCTCTGGGACTGGCGCATCATGGGTACCACCTAGAAACTGATAAAGCCAAACAAGGGGGAGGGCAGAAAAAGCCACAAAACAAGAAGAGCTGTGTGCCAAAGGCAGAGCAGCCTAAGCTGTGTGCATCAGAGATGCTCCTCCTCTGCACACATATACGCACCACAGATGTCTCCTGCCTTAGCCTCAGAGAAACACTGACACTCTGCAATCATGCAGTACCATTGGCAGAAAGGGTCAAGAGACAGATGCAGCTACAAATTTTCCAATAGCTGAAATGGTGGTTGATCAAAGCAATGTCTTCGAAATCACTGGTGCATTGCTAGGAGAGAGCATAGGAGCAGACATTTCAAAAGTAATTCTTCGCTCACATCACACATCTCCTGCCAGAAGCCAGCACCTGGACTCCCTCCCTCCCTCCCTGTCTTCACAGACTGCCTCGACTCCAGTCCTTATTATTCAGCATATTTACATCAGGTTTCCTTTGCACTTCAGTTCACATTATACCATCTCAATCCAGTGTTATAAACCAGTCCATCATAAACATCAGCTTGATTACAGAGACTGCTGCATATAATAAATGTGCACAATGTATACGTAGGAAGCAAAAGACACCTCTATATTTTTGGTTTTGTAAAGACAAATAGCCTCAATTGTTTAATCAATAAAAATGCCTCTCCAACTCCTACTGTTATTACAAAGCTATTTCAGACAGAGTGAAAAAGAACCATTGCATCTATATTCCTGTCAAAGGAGACAGTGGCTCATAAGCCAGGGAACGAACTACCTGGACACATCCTCTGTGCTACTCTCAAACTCCTGAATTCTAGCACTAAGGAAGCTGAATCTCCACTGCATCCCAGTCTCTCCCTAGTACCATGGTTTCACCCAGTTTAAAGCACCCCGTTAACCTAAATGGGTATTCTTCCAGGAAAGGACGCCGCACATAAGCCAAAAATACGGAATCTGTAAATTATTCAGCAAATAGCAATTACAGTGAAGGGGAACATACTGGGTTTGAAAGGTCATATATGTTGACATCAACAGACCAGCAGCTGGTGGTCCCAGAGAGCTGGGAGAGGGGGAGCTAAGGAGGCAGGAAGCGATTCTGTGCCAGCAAGCTCTGCAGCAGGTCCTGGGAAGAGGAAGCTGGAACAGGTGCCACTCCAGCAGGGAGCACTGGTCCTGCAGCAGAGACCACAGAGATCCAGATGCCAGGAAGCCTTTTGAGAGGCAGGCAGAGCTGAAGCAGTTGTTCATAATTGCCAGCAATGCTTTCCTGGTAGGAACAGCAGGGACCAGCACAAAGTGAGGTATGTCACCATATGCCTTACAACTTGCTCAGTCCAACAACTCCAGCTTAGAGATGTAGGGAACTCTCAACTCAGAGAACAAAGAAATAGCATTTCTTATAGCTTGCTCTCCTCTTCCCCTTTGGCACATCTTGTCTTTAGGCTTCTTACTTCTGGGGACACCTGCCACCTTCTGGAAGAATGCAAGGTTTTCCATCACTGGATACGCAAGATCCATTTTGTCCCCCAACTCCTGAAGCTGATGCACACAGGTTAAAAGTCAGCCTTGGCTCTGAGGCAAGCAAGCATAACTCCCAGTGATTCCTTGAGGAACAGACCCTGGGGTGTACTTGGGCAAAGGCTCAGCAAATCCAGAAACTCTGTTGTACAGGAAGGCATCAGGAAAACATGGCACATGGCAAAGCTTGAAGCCAGACCAGAGAGCCAAGTTCTATCTGTCCCAGGGCCAGAAGGAGACACAGAAACAAGTCACCATGCTTCCCCACACACTTTGATCTCAGTGGGCAGGTACTGAATGGGGGATGAACCCCTTCAAATCTAATTTGTAGCAAAACCAGATACCCCAAGTCCCAGCTTCGCGCTGTAACTGTGAATAGCCTCCTGTGCAGGGTCCAGCTCTTGTATTTTTTCCACTATCTTTGTCTAACCTAGAACTTCCCCATGGTGGCAGGGGAGAGCTCCTGGACAAGGGTTTTGCTCTGGTGCCGGGAAAGATGCAATTTGCTTTGACTAGGACACCTAGGACTACTGTAGTAGAAAGAGGAGAAAACCTAGGAGTCAGGAAGATGCCACATATTTCCACACCACCATCAACTCTCTTCTATATCACTTGCTTCTTTGCAACAAAGACTTTTTTTTTCCCTTTTCCCTTTCCTCTCTTGGAGGCTGTAAATTAACTGTCAGTTCCCTGGTATTTTGTACACTGTTCTTTCTGGCTCTTTTCCAGATCTCCAGAGTGCCTTTTTTTTTTTTCTCCTTCTTGCTGCTCTCTTTTCTTCACCTCTCCAGTCCACCTCACTCTCCCCTGAGGTTTCTTTATCTCCACAGCTCCTGGCTGATGGGCTCATGACCACCAATGCCCAGCAAGGCTGATCTGACCCATGCCCCTGTCAGGTTGGTGTCTCCTTCCCCTTGCTCTTTGCACTCTGGGAATGGAGCTCAGTTGCCCTTTCTTCTGCAGGTGGCAAACTCTCTGAGGAAGGGAGGGGGAAAAGAGGGAAATATATCAACACAACCCACAATATCCCAAAGATCCCCTGTCAATCACAGCCTGAGCAAAACTGCCCTTCAGCCCTGTCCAAGTTGAGCTGTTGCTGGCTGGGGAAAAGAAGAACTCATTTTACTTATCAGTGCGGGAAGAGAGATGAGAGATGTTCTGGAGTCTGAAGGGAAAAATCAGTGAATGGAGAAAGAAAAGGTACTTGCAGAGAGGGAGAGGAGACACTTGCTTGTCAGGTACAAGTAGAAGCTAAGGGGAGAAAATCGGTTGAGAAGTGAAGAAGGGACAAGAGAAGGGGGAAGCCAGACTACAAAGAGAAGATACTGCGAACTATTCTGCCCCATACTTCAAACCGATTTTGAGTAAAGAGAAGAAACTGCCACAGGCAGCTTCTTTCTGATGCAGGCAAACAGAGCTTGAAGTACTCTAACATCAAAACCAGAGGGAGGTAGGGGAAACTGTATTCTCTCTCTCATTTACACTCCCCATTGCCATGCCCTCACATCAACCATCAACTGCAGCCCACCTCCTTCTCCCTGTATAGGCACACACAGGCACACACTTTCTCCCTGGCTCCTGGACCACAGTTTAGGCTCAGGAGATTTTGCAGCTTGCCAAGATGTTGAGAAAGCAGCAGACCTGACAGGTTCAGGTCTGCCCAAACCCACCCACCCAGTTCTTGAACAGTGTCCTCTCCATGCCAACCTTCTCACTCAGCCCTCTCCCCTCCCAAGAAACCTGCAGGGACATATGCAGATTTCCAGCCCCATTCCTGCCCCCAACATTACCCCCTCCTCCTCAGCCCACAGGCTCACCTCCTCCTAGCTCCCACACCCCAAAAAGCAGCCAGCCTCCTCCCCTATCACAGGGGATGCTTGCTGCCACGGACCAAGGGTACCAGGAGGATGTCCTGGCTGTGGCTGCAGCCTCTGGGGTGAGGGCTGCACACGCTGCCCCAGTTGCTGGCAGCTCAGGCCCTGCTGTGGCATAGCTCTCCTTCGTTAAGCTCCTGGCTATGCTGAGATACAGGCAGTTACTCATGCCTGGCTAAAATCTCAGCTGAAGCACAGCCAGAGGGAAGAGGTCTTGCCAACAGGTGAGACACAGCCCCTGGGATGAGCCAGGAGCAGGAGAGCTAAGCCACACCAAAGAGAGTGGTAGAGGGATGCAGGAGCTGGAGAGAAGAGGGGAAGAAAGGCAGGCAGTTGTGAAAGTAGTGGATACATTTCTGCCTGATGTTAAGTAGATGAAGTCAAATGCCTATCAAGGACCACCCTGATAAATATCTGAATATTTACAGTATCATTCATTCACACCATTTTCCATCTCACTCTGTTTAGTGCTGACCATCTTGGCACCTACACACCAGGCAGAGGGGTTCCCAGCTCCATGCACTGCTGGCTCAGACAGCCCTGACGGAGCAGAGAGGGACACAAAAGCCCTGATGCTGCTGCTACAGCCAGGCATGTGGCCCCAGGACCACTGCAGCCATACCAGCAGCTTTACTCTGGGCACCCTAGCCTTTCATGAGCTCCGCTCCATCCAAGACAGCCCTACAAATTCCCGCAAAGCAGCCTACATCAAAGTGTATCTGATCAACACAAAAAACCTCATATAAAAGGAGAGAGGAAAACAGAGTGGTTGGTAGCAGGCCTTGGAAGGGAAGAAAGTGAGCAACATAGTAGATTCAAGCCACGGTATTTCTGCAGGGGAGAGAAAGAAAAAAAAAATCTAACCTCATGCCTTTAAAAAGGAAGGAGTGGATAACACTTAGCTTATGAAGACTTCTCCCTCTGAAAAATTAATCCTGACAATGCAAAGACATACCCAAGAAAGTAACAACTCTCTGCAGAACACCCATGAAAGAAGAAGCCAAGTTCGGTCAGGAAAGATTATTACTTTAACATATTAAAGCCCCCCATGTATTTTGAGAAAACCTGTTTTGTGTTTTCTTCTACTGCAAGGCAGTAATATCCCCACAAATACTCAGCTACAATAAAAGCCACATCACAATAAACCAGCCAAAAGGCCATTATATGAAACATATTTTCAATTAAAAAAAAAAAAAAGAGAAAAAACAATAAAGCCAACATTTTCAGAGTGAAACCTCAGTGCCTCTTGCCCATCACTTTCATGGACACACTTGCACATTGCCTCATTTTTTAAAGACTTCTCTGTTTTTCACTTCAGGAATAGTTTTTTGCAGGTCATTAGCAGCCCTAAGGGAAACGTGCTTTCCCAAAAGCCTGCATTCCCAGGTAGTGCGTCTGGATGATGGCGAGAGAGGGCAAGACATTATTTTCTTGACCAATATACTGACATGGATGCAAACCATCCTTAACCGGTACAGCAGTGAGAATGGGGCGTATGATTTTCCTGATTTTTCCTCAGTTGTACAAAACAATCACGGTGGGATGCCATGAAAGGCATCACCTTCTGGGGTGGAGGGCCAGCAGATCATTAAGCTGAACATAACACTTCCCAACACCGACCCAGGCTCCCTTGGGACATACTAGTGGTCTCTTTGGTCTGGCTGTCAGGGCCTGACAGCATCCAGCACCAAGTGCTTGAGAAGAAAGTGCAAAGGTAGAGGAGAGACAGCTTGTCCTGAGTTTAAGTTTCTGCTCAGCTGTCATTAAGCAGAAGTTAGGTCATATCCTGAAGCATAAGAATTTATAACTTTCTATTCATTTATGCTTTTATACTTATAACTCCGTAAAACGCCTGATAAGCCACATAAATATCTACTCTCAGCTTCAATTATACTCTGTGACAATGAATACCACAGGCTATTTTTCCACAATACTTAGGAATTAACCCACGTCAGCAACTCAAGTTTGACTTTAAATTACCTTGTCTTTCCTGATGGTTTTGCCTGAATGATCCATCCACACATTTTTTTCTGCTCATCATGGAGGAAATCTTGCACATCAAATACAGCAAAAGGAAATTTTTTTGTGAACTTGTCTTATCATGTAGGGTTTGCTCTCCAGATCCCATTAGCAAACCTCTTCGGATACTAACACCATCACCCCACACAAGTACTGCAACCACTATGCCGCTGCACACTGTTTCAGAATGTCTTCCCGCATGCCCGGCAAACTGCAGATGAGCTAGTGAGCCCAGGGCAGTTCGGTCCACAGCAGACAAGAGCTTCAGCAGCCTCGTGCTCCCTGGCACCTCACAGAGTAAAGTCACACAGCAACCAGGTCACCTTCTGCACCAGCACCATCCATCGCAGCATCGCTGTCCTGTGCTAGGTTTCCTTGCCCAGAGCCTGACGTTCCCTAGGTCCAACACATCCATGGCGGAGAGGGAAAGCATGACAAAGCGAAGATGAGCATTGCACACTGGCAAGCAAGAGACACACACTGATCCTCCCTCCATGCTGTAGGACTCCTCTCTCTCATGTCATCCCAATGGCGAGCTCTGCTCTGGCACCTGACGCTGAGCCCACTGCGGCTATTGCTATTCCAAGCACACCTTATGTGTATGGCTGTGGAGTGGCAGAGCTGCTCCTTCTCTCCTACAACATTACTCCAATGGTCTCCTTAGCAAGGCTAGAAAGTTCACTGTAAACACCTTGTCTTCTACAACAGGGAAGGGCAGTGGAGGAGGAAAGAGGCAATGAGGGGACTACAGTCCCCTCGCGCCTCTCTGCAGTGCTCTGTGCATCAGGAGAACCACCCGTTTATTATTCCTTCAGTTTAAAAGTTATTGTCACAAGTTCTTACGATGTCAACAATGAAGAATCCCATTGTTCTCCTAATTAATTCAGCAATCTCAGTGAAATAATACAAGCTGCATTTGTAATTCCAAGCTCACCCCTCGACCACTGGAATCAACTAATTATATAACAATCAGCACTACTGCTTGCATTTAGAAGATGGACTATTCCTTTTTATTGCTGCAATTAGGGAATGCACTCAATAATTGGAATGACATACAAATTTACCCAGGAGCCCACTAAATTACGACCATTCATACTTTGCTTTCTTTTCATCCTAGCAAAAAAGATGGCAATTTTCCCCCTTCCCCGCTTCCTCAGTTAGAAAGGGCACTCTGGAGATGTAAGGCAGGTTACCAGCCGCAGACAGCCCTGCTGTGCAGGCGCCATCTTTTCTTCCTCCCAGTTAGGATAACCTCTGTCTTTTTGATCAAGGTCCCTCATAATCATCTCTGACTGCATCCTTTATTGAATAAATCAGCATGGGGCCACAGACACATTCACACAGAGATTTCGGTTGAGTAGGGAACTGTCCTGGTGTTACCAGTACTATGCAGCACACGTGCGCCAGCTGCCCTGCTGCAATCACCCTAGGTGACATCTCAGTAGAGACAAGGCAAGGCAATGACAGAGATTACTAGTAACAGTGACAATGGGCTGGAGAGACAGCAGTCCTGGATGCTCACCCAGGGAGACTCTCCATCTCTGGAGGTGTCACCCTCTATGCCACTCTGTCCACAGCCGCAAATTACAAATCCTTGCTGTCCTCTCCAGAATGGTACACCTAAGTGATGGTCAGATCACATTATTTCATGCAAGTGCTAAATATGACACACAGAGCAAAAACAGTACTTAAAGAACCTGGGAGGATACAGTTATCCATTTTAAAGGGGGATATATGGACATAACTGTCATGCTTTGAGTTTTTTCCTTCTTCTACACTACACCTGTACCTTGAGGCCAATGGCTATGAGGTCCTGCGTATTTGCACAGGGCAGTGCCGACATTTCCTTCCCATTTCCTCTAGCCTTGTTCCAGCTGAGTTGGAAAAATCCTCTGTGGAGACAAGTCAGAGTCCTAGACAAGTTGCTGCATCCTCTCTAGTGTGGCACTGGACACTGAACTGAAAGGGAACATGTCTCTCATCTAGTGAGGAGCACCTTGTTTGTTATTAACCTCTGGTTGAGGATTTCTGAGTACCTCAAGTGTGGGTTGTTGTGCATAACCTGCTGCCCTTCTGGGCCTTGCTATTCAGACTCTGCCTTCCCAACCCTGTTTTAAAAAGTAACAGCAGTCTGAAAAATGGAACGGTAGAGCAAGCATCCCTGTTGGCACATTAGTTACACTGACCAAATGAGCCCAAATTTCTCTGTTAAGAGCACATCATGGTCTCACTCTCTCCTCTTCTTAACTGCCAATCCTGCAAACTCAGACAGGAGCTGAAGACTCATGCTGGGTCCTTTCATTTTTGGTCATTATGAGTCATAAAGATCTCACAGGCCAAATGCGCCCTGTGAGGCCACTGAGCCCAGGAGAATCTGGCTCTGGTTTGGGGGATATAGAAGTGCAATTGCCTGGCCCTTCAGCTGAGACTTATTAGCGCTTCTGGTGATGCCTGAGCCGGAGCAGATGATGACTTCTCCAGCTGCTGTGCTGTCTCTGCAGCACTAGCAGGAGCAAGGAAGAGAATAAACACAGAGCGGCCTGACTAAAAGCAGACAGATGTCTTAGGAATGAAACCATACCAAAGTGACTATTGACTTGATGGTCACTGCCGTCAAGAGAAGCACACATCTGAGAGAATTGTGAGGTTCTGTGGCTGAAATGGAAGTGCTATGCCACACCAAGAAAACCCATGCTA
Source organism: Elanus axillaris (assembly GCA_026212715.1). NCBI lineage: Eukaryota > Metazoa > Chordata > Aves > Accipitriformes > Accipitridae > Elanus > Elanus axillaris. Next base: position 4,781,439 of record JANZLQ010000086.1, read on the forward strand.
ACCACTCTCCCCACATTCACAGTTAAAGCTTCAAAGAGAGCTGTTAAAAATGTCTTAACAATAAAGTTTCTTCTCTTTCCCAAATAGGGTAATCGGCACCCAGACTGATGCCTTTGCCACAGCTGCTGCACCATTAGACAAGTCTGCAGAGGAGGAATGTGCCATTCTCTCCATGGTACAGTCGACCAAACTCATGAAGGGACTTGTTTATATTGAAATCAACTTGACTTCAGCACAAATTTGTAGTTAAACTTATGCTTCAGTACTGTGGGGATCTGAGGTGTTTTCCCCCAGGACAGAAGGAAGCTGCGGCAGAGTCAACTCTGGGACCAGATCTGCTGGGTCCATGGAAGCCAGTTAGGGATGGGATGGGAGTCTTCAAGGCAATCATTCCAATAAAGGAAAGAGACACTCACTGCATAACCACAGAGATAACTGGCAAGGACAGCAGCAGCAGGAGGAGGTGTGAAAATTAAATTGGATAAAAGGCAGGTGTTCAGGGAGGAGTGGAGGCTGAGGGGAGGGGGGGAGGCAGGAGAGGTAGAGTAAGCAACTAAATAGAACAGTACCAGTATTGTACTGCTGTCACTGGCACTTCAAAACATTTGCAAAATGCTCATGTCTGCTTCAAGGGGAAGAAATAGAAAGAGCTTTAAACTGCATAATCAACCCATCACCAAGAGTCAAAGAAATACTATGTCTTCACTCTACTCTGGCCCTGCTGTAGAGGCAGAGGTCAGGCAAGCCGCACTCCCAGCCAGGCAGAGGTGCATTCAGTTGGGTTTGGGGAACCAGAGGACAGCCAGGAGCACAGCAGAAGCCAGAGGCCTTTCTGAGACAGAGCAAGGTGACGGCAGGAAAAGGTGCAGAGGGGAAAGAGGCAGGAATACTCCTGCTTCAAAGCAACAGGGCAGAAGCACATGCCTTAATTTTTTTTTAATTTTTTTTTTTTTTTTTTGCTTTGATCAGCTCCTATACCTTCCAAGAGCTTCATACAAGAAGGAATGAAGGTGGCAGCAAGGCGGGGAAAGTCAATAGCCATGCTCTGCAATAGAGCCAGGTCTAACCAGAGCTCCTCGTTGCTTCAAAGCACAACCTCAATAGCCATGCTGCTCTGGCCAGCCCATGCTCTGCTACACCATGATGCAGGTATGAGCGAGGGGGGTTGATAGCATCCCTGTGACCCTGAAATCTTGCAAAGCCCAATCTCCACCAGGCAAAGCATGCCATGTTTTATCGAGCCACCAGATTGTTCCCAGATTGCCTGCAGAGCTGAGAGGTCCGGGGTACAGGGGAGCCATCGCATCTTGCCGGTGGGGTCAGAGGAGGAGCACAGGTCTCTGCTGCCACCTCACTGAGGCATAATTGTTCTTCATGTGAGGAATATTTCAGATGAGGCATCATCCTTGCTTCAGAAATAATGAACTGTGATTACACAGGATGGTGGCCAAAACACATTATAGCTAGAGCCGGGAAGAATTTCTCAAATAGTTTTTGTCAAGAGAATGGCCTTCTTCCAAAAATTTTGCAATTCAGCCCCCTCACCAAGAAGTTTCCAATTTTTCCCACAAGCCCCTCAAGTAACACGCTCAGTTTCTATCTCCTTTGTTAGGGGTTATTGGAGAAAAAAGCTCTTACCAAAGGCGGGGGGGGGGGGGGCGG
>JANZLQ010000086.1:4785852-4811550 GCA_026212715.1 Elanus axillaris
ACCCCCCCCCCCCAAGGGAGAAAGACAGGACTTTTATTTTTTTCCTATTAAAAAATTGAAAACCAAGCTTTTTCCAATGCAACATCTTAAAAAAAAAATTCATTCTCAGGGGAGGGAAATCAGGATACATCTACAAGGAGAAGAAAAAGGAAATCCGAAGCACAAACCATACGAAAGCTGCTTCTGTCATCAATGTATTGAAAGCTCTAATCACAATCCCATAAAACAGTTAACTTGATTAGTCAAGCATAATTTAGGCAAGATTCCCCACACTGCTGTTCCTTGTTTCCCTGATAGGGTTTGATCTGTCAAATGCTTTACATTCCCTTTGCCAGAGAGAGGGCGTTTCAGCCAGGCAGGGGTTGTTACGAATTCAGGAGACACTGCACACCACTTGCCTCCTGTGTTTCACTCATCCTCTCTCCCTAATAAAGTTTGCCACACTAATACAATGCCAGTTTTTAGCAGTTTCTTTCCCCATATGCCCCCACTGATGCAGTTGGTACAACTTGTCCAAATTCCTGTCTGCTCATTAAAGAAAAGGAAGAGTCTGTGGATGATGAGGGAGACGTTCTCCTTGGATGCAACATCAAAATCTTTGCAGAGACTTTGTGCTTACTGTGACATTACCATAACCCCCATGCTGTAAACCACACTATTCCAGCCCTAATGAGGACACACATTTATGCTGCTAAAACCAAACAAATAAGCAAACAAATGAGCAAAACAACCCCCAACCATGGGCCGAGCCCAGCACCACGGAGAGAGCTACAACCGCCGGCAGGTGCGAACGGGGCTGGAGCTCCCTACAAGCCCCAAAGCCTGTTTGCTGGCCTTATTCACAGGGACACGTCTGCAAGAGGGTTCTTTCCCTGTGCCTACAGTACTTCATCTGGAGGATGGACGTTCTGATGATATACACTGAGTTGTCAGGGAAAATGGGCTTCTCGCCTAACTTTTAACACGTCTGCTGGGACGCTGATGCTGGAGGACAACATCCTCCAAGTCTTGCTGGATGGACTGACATCAGCACAGAGCCAATAACCTGCTACAAATCAACACCAGTACTTTGCTCTTGTTTAGGTCACACTAATTGCATAATGCAGCACGGTCCACAGGTGCCCAAGCAAGCTCTGCATGAGCTGCTTGGCTACAGCTATGCTCTCCACTTTGTATTTATATGCCTTGGGTACCATGTTGACAGGCCATCAACTGGGAGGCTACTGCTGTAGGAAGTGACGAGCATTTCTTCAAGACAAAGCGAAGAACACCCCACACATAATTAAACCTGTGGAGCTCCCTGCCACAAGAAACCAGCAAATGGCAAGAACTGAAAAGACTGACAGTTGCACAGGAAAGACCCAGACATTTGAAAAGACTGGTTAGCAAGTGTGGGAGAAACACACACCTTCCCTCTTTAACCAAACTCTACCAGGCAGGAGCAAAATAAGCATTTGGATCACCAATTACAAACAACTTGAAACAGATCCAACAGTCCCAGAGTACAGGTAACAATCGAAAAAACACGTTGGTTGGATTTGGTACTGCAACAGTTATAATTTTTCATTCCTCTCACACATTTGGTGAGAAACTACCCCTTTTACGTACACAAAGAAGAGATGTTCTGCACAGACAAAATGAAATATACAGACAAGCAAGGAGTTATATTGAAATCCTGGCCTTTTTGCTCTCCCCTCCATCTTCTGGCCATCCTCACAGCCATCACCAGACACCTGCATCATATGTAGTTATAAAGATTATTAATTTTTTAAAGTCTCATTTATTTTAGCTGCTTCCCTGAAAGCTAGCCCCAACTTGGAGCCCTTCTCCTTCTGCTGACACAAGGCCTTTCAAAAAAAGTGCCTTATTGTTGCTGTCGACGTTTACAAATTCTGCTGTATCCATCTGTCCAGTTAATTACTTTGTGCAGTAGCCTGTTAGCTTCCTAAAAAAAATGAAAAAGGACCCAATTATCATTCTGGGCAGCTCCCTCAATCCCAGGGAAGCAGCACATCCCCAGTGCCATAAATGCCTTTGTTACCGTTGTAAGCTGACAAACGGGCAGAGAGAGAGAAGTGCTTTGCAAGACTTTCTTTATTCTGGCGGGATGAGGGCAGAATTTCCATCTCCCGCTTACGTCAAGCTCTCCATCTCAGTGACAGTTCTTGGTGTTGCCAGCGGGTCTCCCTGCTCTTTCCTCTTCCCCAGTATCTGCCCCCCCCNNNNCCCCCCCCCCCCCCCCAGCCTCCCCAAGCCTTTGCCCCCTTTCCATGTCTGTTGGGGCTCAGCCACCTCCAAACACCAGGGATATGGCATGGGGCGAGCGACTCGGTGGCCCTGATTAGGATTCGGCTGTGACCACCGCTCCCTCTCTGCAGGGCACCTCCTCCCATGCTCCCCACCACACACGCACTAACTAATAAGTGCACAAATGGATGTTGGTGTCATTCAGCAGAATAAAGGCAGGAGGGTTTTGCTCCAAGCTCAGCTTCAATGAGAGCATTTTTCCTGGAACAAGGGGCTGAATTCAGCTGCTTGGTGCTGTCTGATCGCAGTTTGTTGCCAGAGTAACGGAGGCACTGGAGCTGCCAGGGCCACGCTTCAGGGGAAGGAAGGGACTGCTGCCTGACACCCCATTTGCCACCACCCTGAGGAGGGCTGGGGACACGGGTAAAGGGTCCCCCACTCCCTCTGCAGGGTGACCTTGAGCTCTGCCCCCAAAGCTCCTACGGAGTGGGAGAATGGAGAAGCCCCTGGAGATGCAGAATCAGCTCCTGGCATCTGCTGGAGATGTCCTCAAATGACTCTGAACCAGCCAATCCATCCCCCTGTGAAATGGGGATACCAAGCTGCCACTTTGTCACCCTGCTCCAAGCCCACCCTTAGGACCCAGCCAGGGCTTCACATGTCAGACCAGACCTGACCTGACCACATCACCTATCTACCTCTCGCTGCAGTCCCAGAGATTATAACCCAGGTTTTTCCAAATGTTTTTTCTCCATTTGAGGACCTGGATATACAACTGAACACCATCGCAGTAAGGATGCTTGACAGGTTAATGTGTCAGCTATCTCTCTGAGAATGTACTTCAGTCTGAAATAAAACACAACGATGTCTTCTGCTTTATATAGCAAAACCTGGCCTTAGGGATCCAGCAGACCAGCAAAAGCTGAACAGAAGTGGTTTTCTTCGACAGGGAGGACATAATTTGTGCTTTGTACACTGAGAGTGCTAACACAGCCCTCTAAGACAGAGAACGCAGTCTCTCCAGATCAAATAAAACACCCTGTGATTTTCCTTTTAAAGGGAGGACAAGTCAGAAGTTACCCCATCACATATCCGATCCTTAAGCTCTACAGTACACTCCAGCACTTAGCAGATCACCAGGTGACCCATGCATTTCTCTCCTTTACCTCTCCCCATGCTTATATATTTGTAAATTGGTTTTTCATCTGTAACCTACTGTTCAACTCCACAATTTACCTTTGTAGAGATTTTGTAGATTAATATATGCCCCTCAGTCTTCTCAGCACTCTCATAGCACTACAAAGACAAGGGAAAACACTCGTCAGTAAGTCAAATAACTGTAGACACAAGCAGGCTCAGCATCGCATGCCAAGAGCTTGCTGTTATCCTACGCTTGCAAACGAAGACCACAGCCGTGCCATAGCCAGGCTCTTAGACTTCTCTGAATATGAACGAGCTCTGTTTCTCTGCTGATTCCCTCACACAGTCTCTCTGAAGTCAGAAGACCCAGTCAACCCTGCCATGCACACCGACTTGCTCTTTTGCTGTCTGTTTTGCAATTTTAATCTCTCATCTTCCTAAACAGCACAAGATTTATCATGCTTTAGTCAGAAATATTTAACTTTCCAAATATTTTTATTGTTGTTCCAGGGTCCTGAAAGTCTTGAGGTGTAACATTTTCATATAACACCCATCCCAATTTATATAAAACCTGCTTGAAAAGAAAGGACTGCATATATATCAGAGAGAGCAGAACCACTCCCAGCATGTACAAGAAGGGGTGCAGAGGTGTTAATACACTGCCAAACTGGTTTATTACTGTAAAGTTTGGCCCTGCTTTTGTTCTCAAGAATCATGGGATACAAGTCAAGATCTTTTCCACTTTATCACCACTATCTCAATCTTCCGTGGACTGTAAAAGAACATAACTCATCTCAAGTCCCTAACATGGATGCCTCTGCTTGTTGTTTAAAGTTTGGCCCATGTTCAAGCGGTCAATATGACTTGCCCGAGGCTACATGGGAGGTCTCTGGCAGAGCTATGAATTAAACCTAAGTTTGTAGCAGCCCAGGGCTACTGCTCATGTATTATTGTCAATACCTGGCACAGACGCCTCAGCGGTCCGAGGACTAAAAATAAGGTACTAAGAGCAAGGTAACCCCAAATTCCCCATCTCCAGGGGTTTGCATGCCCCAGAACTGGACTGTGCCAAGCAGAGGTTAAGCGCTCTCTGTACAGCCTCAGCCAGGCACAGGAAGAAATACACCCACTGCCCTGCCCACCACAAAGGCAGTTCAGGCTGCCATGACACTGATGAAGGAACCATGGGAAACAGGGAGTAAATGAAGAGCTCTCTTAGTCCCCGTGTCCATCCAACAAGCTCAATCCTTCCAAGCCATTTGTCTAATCTGTTCTTTAAAATCTCCAGTGACAGATACTCTGCAAACTCCCTTAGCAATCTATTTTAGTGCTTCACTATTTTTACCGTTCAGCAATGTTTCCTGATGTCCAGCCTCAATTTTTCTTGCTGCAATTTATGCTGTTGAGAAGAGTTCATTCCTTTTCTCTGAGATTGTTTCTCTTTGATTCCTGTGGGCATGTGTTCAGTGCCGAGATGGCCACAGGTTTCCATGCTTTAATAAATCAAACATTACAGAACAGAATTGATGGACCATCTTATTTGAACTGCCCTCTGCAAGGCCAGCTCAGAGATTTGCTGTCATTGTATCACCATCCAAGCCTATGCATATGGCACAGCACAAATAGGAGCTCTGCGTATTAAAGTCTCAGACTGGCAACCAAAATTGAAAGAGTTAGAAACAGCCACTAAAGGCACTGGCCTGATTTTCCCTTACGCACCAGCCACAGAGAAGGCAGACCCCAGTACTCAGGCTTGGGCACCCAAAGAATCAGTTTCTGTTTCAGACAAGCTAATTACCTTCAGAGATGCAACAGCTGAAGTCATTTTTGTGCCTAAACTGCAGATGCTAGAGTTCAGCCTTAAGCTCCCAACTTTGAAACATTGGCTTGTGGCCTTGGGAAACCAGAAGGAGAGGAAAGCAGCACCATGCCAGATAGCTGGGACCTAGCAACCACCAATCAGGGCCAAAGCAACACAAGTTAGCTTTTAAACAAAGTAATAGATGGAAAAAATCAGAGCATGCTGGGAAGCAAATGAAAGAGAAGTTACTCTCTGAGTAACCACAAAGCAAATGAGACAGGCACAATCTCACACCTGCTGCTGAAGCAGAATTGCTGAGCAGCCTCTCTGCTCCTAACTCCTCCTTACCCATGGAGATTTTCCTTACTGATCTGGCTCTATGCCCCCTTCCTTCTGCGTACTCAGCTCTGAAAGGGGTGTGACTCTGCCGACCGGGGCTGCGCTCCAGCCCCATAGCCAGACCTGACTTCAAAAGTTTCGAGTGTGGTCCTGCGCAGAGTCCAGCTTCTTTCTTCCATCCTTTCTATTCCACCACAGAACAAGCATTGTGTGATGAAGGGAGCTGTCTACATCTCATCTATGAAGAGACAGCAGTGCTTTGCTGACCCTGTCGTACCCAGTCATCCAAAGGCAGCCCGTGGTCCTTGCCCTTCCCCATCAGGCCCTACTGAGGACTGCTGAGGTCACCGTGTGCTCCAATGCAGGGCAGAGCCGCGGTCCTCAACTTTGGCTAGCCCATAACACCAAGCAAGGTTACACGGTGTGTTCTGCAATTTCTTTATCTGTCCCTGGGTCCCAGCGTAGCAGGTCAGTACAACTCCAGGGGCACACAGATGACGCAGCCTGCACCCGGCTGCACCACGCAACTTGTGCCATGGCTCAGCTGGCTCTGCCACCCCTGCACTTAAGTACAGCCACCAACACCATGCTGCTTGGAGCTTCAGCAGGGCCTAGCCAACTCCACAACAGCAATAGGATTTTCCACTGCACCAGAGCTCCCTTGCTGGCCACAGCAGGAGCAAGAATAAGTCCTCAGCACGCACTCACACATTCCTGTATTTGCTGTTTGTGCAGCCCTCACCACCTCTCTGCAGCACTCTTCTGTTTAATGACATCTTTGCACAAGCCTATGGGATTGCTCTAGCAGTTCAGTTTGTCCTGCTTATTTGTAGCAGCCTCCCAGCAACCATCTCTGTGCCACGCTTTAAGGACAGGGAGGACACCTTCCAGCTCCCTGCAGCAGACACCAGGAACTGTACTTTTGGACAATATCTCAATACTGCTCCTAAACCAGTCAGTCCTGTCTTCTCCTGCCTGGCTTTCCTATGCCCAACACTGCAAGGACCACAGGACTCAAAAGCTTATCATCTTCATAGACAGCTGGGAAAAGAAAACAAGGCAGCAAACTGTCCTCCCCATTTTGTGTTCCAGAGGCTCGCTTTCACACACATATACTAAACATCTCACCAATAACTGCCTGACTGCAAATAGCTAGAATCCAGATAGATGCCTCCATTAGAATACTTCCCCCCTCTTTTTCATTCTTCCAGACTACTCTATAATGCTGTTACACCCTTTGTGTTGCTTCTTTATCTCTCTTTAGTTCATGCAACCTTCTTTTCCCTTCTTGCAGGCACTTTGCCCAAGAAGGATGGGACAGCAGGCCCTAACTAATCACCTAAGACATTAACAACTGCATATGCAATTATTTGCAAGCCCTGTTTCCCTGATGAATTCCATCCTGTGCCTCTGCAGGCTGTATCCATTTGTTCCCTGCCTTTTGCTCCCAGATCCCATAAAGAACTCTTCCCTGCATCATTAGGGCTGGTACCTTTCCATATTCACTAACTGGTCCCAGCGGCTCCATGTTAGCGTGTGCCTTTTTAAAAAATTCCATGTTACTTCATTTCAGTTGCAAAATAACAATACACCAAATACAAAACAATTCTGAGCCTTCTTGGACAGGAGTGGATACACAACATGAAAGCATACACACACACACAAGTACACCTCATTCTGCTACACTAGATCGGTAATGCAGACACACCAATCAAGCCACACTTACATGCTCCCTGTTGTTCAAATTAAGTAGACACATCCACACCTAGGGAAAGAAAAAAAAAAGCCAACACATACACAGCAGCTGGCTTGATAATTCTCATCCACTGAAAGCCATTTCTCCAATAATTACAGGTTTTAGATGCTCTAACAAGGCTAACACTAGTTCCACCCATAGGGCAAAGTTCAGTAAGAGAATCTGGAAAAAAAGTGAACAAAAAATGTGCAGTGAATTAAAACTCAAAAGCAGTCATCTCAGCGGGAACATCCAAGTACACAAGTCAACAGCTTCCTTTAATTAAAAAAAAGTAATCTCAATCTGTTTCCACTGCTTTTTTTTCCTTTCTTCTAAGGACAGGAAGTGTATTTGAAATTTTTAATAGAAATTAAGTAACGGCTGCTCGTCTACAGCTACCTGTTTCCACATCCCAAATTATTCACAGTTAAGAAGGGTGACACAGGGTCATACAGATCCAAATTCTCACACAGAAAACATCCATTATGAATATATATATCCATTGTTCTTTGAAGATGGAGTGAAAGACCACTCAAACTTGCAGCAGCTGCTGTTCCTAATGCTGTCAAGATCCTCAAATGCCACGAACCCAAAGCATACCACAAGTGTTAGTGAACGCAGCTTGTGTATCATTATAAAACTGAACTTCATAGATGTTTTTTAAAGCTGAATTCAGTTTTTTCCAACCATTTAATCCTTTGTATTGGGATCCCATGCAACCAGAGTCCCTCACTGGTGCTCAGAGCTCTCTGGTTTTAGGTGCTCTAGAGGCACAGGACGGCTGCTGCCCAGAAAAGCTCATGGATTTGTGTCCCAGTTCAAAAAAGATTCCCTGTTCAGAAAAGCTATTCAAAGCATAGCACCAGAACTCTCCCGCTCATGCACTTTTTTGAATCAGGACTTCAGGGACTGCTTGCAAAAACAGGAGAGAAAGAGCAAGAAGCAGGGCTGGGTTTCTTTGCTGAGGACCAGATTAGGATCTTATGCATGTTCAGCAGGGGTCAGAGGCTCTCAGAGCCTGGCCACGTATGCTTGGCCTCTACCTCTAACCCAGCTGATGCCATGGCAGAATTGGTGAAGGGGATCTTCCCAGTCTCCACCAAAGCTAAAGTCTTTATGTAGAGACACTCTGGCTTTGCTTACTCCTGTACTGTGGTAGCCCAATCTCACTCAGGGTTAGGTCATTCAATTTGGCTGCTAGAGCTTGTGTGCATGAAGCAACTAGTGAGACAGACAACAAGCAGCCAGAAGGCATTACAGTTCGCTGTTTACAGCAGGAGGTCGAGAGGTAGCATTGCAGGTTTGTGGGATGAGCAGGGCTAATTTTGACAGGCCAAGAGATGTGTGTTCAACCCTCAGTTCTGCCCCAGAGTTTTTCGTTTTGTCCCAGGCAGATCACATCATCCTCCTGCAACACCTTTGTGAAGAAAAGGGGTAAGGACAATCCCCTCATCTAAAGACAGTACATTTTTTGCAAACACTCCAAACCTCTGCATCTTCTGCTTGCTCACCTTCCCCAGCCCAGAGGCATCAACACTGCACAAACAACAGTCCATCTTCTTCTCCTTCTCCAACATCTCCATTGTAAATTCAATGTCTTCCAACTGTGAGGAAATGCCTGCGTTTTAGTCCAGGGCCTACTGCTCAAGGTGTCTCTAGTACCAAATCTTCTACTCTGTCATATGAAGGCATGCCACCTCCAGCAAAAAAAACCAAACCAGCTACTGCTGCTTTCTTGCTGCCCAATCAGCTCAATAGATTGTGATTCTGCATCCCCGGCAAGCTCCTTCACTCCAGTGCTCCCATCAGACCAAGAGGGGGGTTTCTGCAGAAACAATATCCCCATGACACGCAAAGCAGAGCTGTCCAGGCAAAGCAGCTGTGTTTTAGGAGCAGGGGAAATTATTCATATTTAAAGTACTGTTAACTTCCCTCCTCTTTCCTGTTGCTCACATCCTATCACCCTACCCAGGAGCATTCCCAGGGTTGACTGACTTCTGAAATACATGGTGCCAGGAAAGCATCAGTTCAACAAGCAAGAGCTGGGGGCATAGGGATGTGACCCAAACAGATGGCATAACAGACTCTAGGTGATCTGCTGAGCTCTCTTGCATAAAAGAGGCATAGAAAGATAAAAATTACGGCACCAACTCAGCATTGAAGCAGAAATAACTCAACTGTCCCCAACACAGGTGTAAGTTCCTTCATTTGACCTTGCCAAAATGTTCAGGGCCAGTGCTCATGACTGTGGCCGTTGCTAAACAGAAAACACCGATAATGTTTGCATTAAATGATCTCAAATAGCTCATCAGCTATGCTGGGAACAGGAAGAACATGCAGTGACACCAAAGACACCACAGTGGCAATAGCTTGGGAGGTAATGACCCTCACACACTGCAAAGCCAGGTCAGTTGCTGACAGGTTCAATGCTTCAGATTTTCACTTGAACAAAAGTTCACCCCTTCACCAAGAAAGTGACTAATATCTCTACCAGATTGGAGCTCTTCATTAAAGCACAAACACTCCAACAATGGAAATAAAATTAACTAGAAACCTTATTGCCGCTGCTCCAGGAAAAGGTAGCACATTTCATCAAACCCCTGCCATCCATCGCGAGTCCTAATAGTCCCATAAAACACAGCTCTCAGTCAGGGACTCCCGGGATATAAGATGGGGACAGTACTTTACCAGGGAATGCACTAGTCTGATTAGAAAGACCAGCCCACAGCATGCCACATCCAAACTGGAGACACCACATCAGCACTCCTGAATCACCCCTCCTGGGCTAGATGTGGGGGGAGAAAGGAGTCACAATTTCTCAGCTTACAGCTTCCCACTGAAAGCATCAACTATTCAGCATCAAATTTTGGTGGGGGGAAAGGGGGAAAAAATAGCCCCCCTTAATCCAGCTTGAGTCTCCATTCCATAAAAGGTCTGCAGCAAAACTCTTCATTAGTCATGGCTGGCAAACTTGAAAAGAATAAAAGGAACCAATGAGTAATGCAACACTATAAAAACGTAACAATCTCAATAATGGGAAAATCAAAACCCAGCACAAAACCTCCACGTAAACAAAGCTACAGAAACAGGAGTGCTTGAGCCAAGGTATATAGCTCAAAAATTCCATCTGTATAACTGCATTTTGAACATTTCATTTGAAGCTTTGCTATACACACCAGCTTGGAAATGGTGGGTTTCTAGTCCTGACATATGCACAAATGCATAGATACAACCATCATCTCCATCGTCTTGGGAATCCCTTCTAAATATTGCCATTCCAAGAAGAAGCAGGTGAGGGGTAGTGGCTCTATCTAGCATATGTGACAGCTTTAAAAGCTGCATTTATGCAAGCAAATGGAGCATATCAGCTGCACTGTATTAACACCGATGCCTGCAAATGGGATCCAGATATTTTTGTTGCTGTGACTGGAAATTTGCTCAACGTACAGTCAAAGAGAGAACTGCTTTGAGTTGTACTTTCAGAACAGCATTTCCACCTCCTGTAGCATCAACCCATTTTAATCTGCCACATTCTAGGAGCACAGTCTTGTCCACACTTTGCATGCAGAGAGAAGTGAGGAGAGGCTTTCCAGTATGGTGCCCCCCCGCAACCAACCAGCAAGTCTACCAGCACAGAGAGGAGAACGACTCCAACTGCTGTAATTGGCAGCGGGATGAACCCTGCAGACCGCTGCTAGCAATGCACAAATTCCATCAATTACCTCAGCTCAGGGCTATAAACAGCTTTAAGGCAAATCTGATTTCATCATTCAACTCATGATTTCTGATAAAGGCCCTGGATCCTCAGCTCAAGAATTTGCAAGAGAATCTCCACCTTCATTTTAACAGCCTGATGGAAAGCAAGTTTCTGGTTCTTGTGGCCCTGAAGAAAAGTTTAAAGCTGCACACCACTGAAAAACTGAATAGGCAAAATAAATAACAAAAACAAAACAATAAAAATAGATGGCACTGTTTTCTCTTTGAAACTTTAACCTCCCTGCCACAGGTTTCTTCCCAGTCTTGCCAAGCTCACCATGCACACCCACTGCCTCATCTGCCTTCCTCATGCGAGGGTCAACGCAGTCCACCGGTGCCCAGTGCAGGCACGGCCCTGGCACAGCCTGTCCGCTCACACCCTGCCGCCACAGCACTTTCCAAAATGAGGCTGGCGTCAGGACATAACCATGGAGTGGGGAGGAGATAGGCACCAGCATACATCCTGGGCATGGAAGATAAACAAGGCCAGATTAATTTGCTTGTTTCTAAGCTAATTTGCTTTTTCAGGGCCTTTTTGGGAGGCAGCAGCACTCACATTCTGCAGTCCGGGTAATCTCATACAAGGAGCCGTTCTCAGAGGACACCAATCAATATTTGGGCTGACCAAGCTCATCATTATGCAACACTGAAAGGCAGTGATGTGAATGCCCCACCTGAACAGTCACTTTGCATCATTTTCCAGCACCTCTCCCTGCCCTGCAGCCTCTGGAGGAAGACTATAAAGAGGGAGGCAAAGGTTCAGTGCAATGGAAAGAGAAGCTGAAGAAACATCACTGTGATGAGTGGTTTAGGAGCCTATGGTCCTGTAAGAAGTCTCCTTTCCTTACTTGTGTCTGCAGAATGGTTGAAAGAAGATGCCAGCCGGATGCACAGAGCCACTCTATAGCACCACGCTCAGACATGCTGGCAAAGCTCTGCAAGCCCTGACACACTGCAGGGGAGAAAGTCACCTGCACCCCAACTTTGGACCTGGAGAAGGAGGGAGAGCAACCAGGGAGGATGCAGGGACTGTCAGGACCACTTAGCAGCAAACCATTCTTTGCTCGGAGCCTATGACAAAGTCCCCAGCAGCCCAGGGTGGCCAGAGCCATCACCGCTATCAGGGGGCTGACATTAATAGTGCAATAATAAATCAGCAGAGAGGCTGACCAGTTAATTCCCAGTCCCTCTAAGATTTTGTCTGCATGACTATACTCATGAAATTAAAACAGGCTAAACCAGAAAAAGTGTTTGAGGACAAATTTGCTTCCCCATGACAGGTTTTCCATAGAACTTAATGGGCTCTAACTTACATATTTAACACCACACCTTTATTAAGTCATTTTCCTATTACTGAATGCCACTTGTAGATTTCTCTTAACTTGTGCTATCCTCCCAACTTTTTAACAGCTGGAATAAACCCTACAGGATTTTCCTCTTGACATGGTGATACTCCCAGAGACCTAAGAGCTATAGAGAGAATTCTTATACAATATAATTGACGCAGTCTCCAAAGGATAAACATGTCAGGATACAAAAATCATTTTTTTTCTTACTAATACAATGAAGATGTGATTGAAAATGTCATGTTCTGGGTACATGAGCAATATTCTCATAAATCATCATCTAAAATAAATTGTTCTATCATTTGTACTAGTTAGAAGATATTCCAAGTCAGACAAGCTGAAAGCAGAAGTTTAAACATACTCAGCACGGCAGAAAGAATATTAATTTCCCTCGCCCCCTACAGAAAATGTTAAATCATAGTCTCTCTAGGGTTAATTAATCTTTCAAAAGTGCTCAAGTCCACCAAACACACAGCAGAAAGATCTTAAAGACCAGCCTGTGGCTTCAGGAAAGACCAATACAAATCTTAAAGATTTTCTGCAAAATCTGGCAGAGAAGAAATAATTGAATATGCAAAACGGCACCATGTTATGCCATGAGTCTCATTCTTTGAGAAAAAAAATGCAATTACTTTGGACACGTTGGATCATACTGCAGATACAGAAGAGGAGGATCATCTAGTGCAGGGGATTACTGGAACATGCTGCCAGCTCCTCATCTTGTGTTACAGAAGTACTTGGAGAACTAAAGGACTTGTGGATCCGGGTGCTACGTCAAACCCTCCTGCTCTCCTGCCTGCTGCATCTGCCTGGCCCTGCTGCTGACGCGCCACAGAACGGCTCAGCCACAAGCTCCTGCACCAGCCCTTGCCTTTGCTCACTGTCTGTGTATCCTGCTTAAGAATCTTTCCACACCTGTACACTCACAGCCTCCCCAGGGAGCCTGAAGAGCTTCAATGAAGTGCTGGAAAAGGCTTTGACAAATCTTTCAGTGAAAAGCATCATGAGCACACAGATAGTCTCATTCTTACGTACCAGTTACTCCAAACGACTTGTCCATGATTATCTGACTACAGAGCCATTTACGTGAAAGACACCGTAAGAGAGCTAGGGTTTGGTTTTGCTTTTCCCACCCATTCCCATAAAATACTGTTCACTTCCATAACTGAACCTTCAGCAGCAAAGAACCTCTTACAAATGAAGCAATTTCTGGGGAAACTCGGACCCTAAATCCACGCAGACAACAGCTCTTGGACTGAGTTCAAATGCATCCCCTGCTTAAATTCTTGTCTCAGACCACTTAAAAACCCTGAAGTATTAGGTGCATTAAAAGTAATTGGGAGAGAACAAGGACGGCATGCAGGCTGAGATTGCTCCAAAGAGGAGCAAGAGGTGCTAATTATACCACTGGTAAAATGGAATCACTGGGGGAGAAAAAAAACAGTCAAGACAGTTAACTGGTGCAAGAGCAGTTATACTATTTAATCAGTGGTAGGCCATCCGCCTGAAAGGAGAATAACAGATTACATCAAGGTAGTGACAGACAATCAATGAACACTCAATTAACAGTTACAATACTACTAACTTAAGCAAAATGTGGTTTTGCAGATGATAATCTCTCCCTCGTACTGACGCAACCCTAATTTAATTTTCTTCAATGCACCAACATCAAACATTGAAACAAAAAAATTCAGATGCCACCATCTGAAAGGAAATACCCTTCGATTCTGCAAAGAGCCAAGTCAAAGGGGTGGAAGGAGACAAGACAAGGCTGCAGGATGACCACCTGGGAACACCTTCCATCTAGAAGTGGGAGGCAGCACAGTCCTACAAGAGGACACTGGCCTAACAGCCTGGATGCACAGACTCGGCCACCCCGGTGCTCCAATCACTTGTGAAATGCACTTTGTTTCAAGGTGCAACTGCATTTTCTTGCCATTACTCCTTTCCTGCTTCTCCCTTGCTTTGCAGCTTCAAGGTTGGTGAGGAGCTAGGTATTAGGTGAAAGTAAACTTCCTGAGCATACCACGTGCCCTAATTAATACACCAGCCACCGACTGAATGGTAATGATGCCTCTTAATCTCTCTCCCTGAGTTTGCTGAACATGCCTCAGGTGGTGGCATAAGGGTTTTGTGGTTGCAGCATCCTCTGCTTCTGTGCAGGCACATGCTGGAGGCTTTGAAGATTGGTGTGTCTCATGGAGGAGTAAGAGGAAAGTGGGTCTGATGAAAGCAGAACATCTGCAGCCACCCTGAGCACGTCCAAACACCAGCTTTCTCAGTAGGAAGAAAACCATGGAAGGGCAGGGGAGAGGGAGGAATCTTGCTGGAGAAGTCAGTCAGGGAAGGAAGACAGGCAATCCAGGGGTGAAAGAACTATACTGAAATTTAGTGCACAGGAAACTCTGGGACTGTGCTCTACATCACTGGCCGAAGGAACAGAACTTCCCCACCTCATACAGTCAACACATGACTCCATTCACCCCAAGCACCCTACAGGTAACTACAGTTACAGTAACCCCTACAGTTACGGGGTAACTGCAGATTTGTAGCCACCTTCTGCCCTCCATAGGGAGCAATTCTGGCCAAGACATTTCAAGTCCCAGCTGTAAAGTCATGCTAGAAGTAGGTCAGGTTTTGGACAAAGCTTATAGAATCATAAAATCATTTAGGTTGGAACAGACCTTCAAGATCATCACGTCCAACCATCGTTCATGCCCACTAGACCATGTCTTGGAGCTCCTCATCTATGCACTTTTTGAATACCTCCAGGGATGGTGACTCAACCACTTCCCTGGGCAGCCTATTCCAGTGCCTGACAACCCTCTCAGTAAAGAAATTTTTCCTAATATCCAACATAAACCTCCCTTGCCGCAACTTGAGGCCATTTCCTCTCGTCCTATCACCAGCCACCAGAGACCAGCCCCCACCTCACTACAACCCCCTTTCAGGTAGTTGTACAGAGCGATAAGGTCCCCCCCTCAGCCTCCTTTTTTCCAGACTAAATGCTGCCTGCTGTTGTCCTAACAGCAGTGGGAAGAGGGGATTCTTTAATTGTTAAAACAAAGCAGTCATCCTGACAAGCAAAAACTCAGCAAGGGGGACAATTTAGCACAGACAGCACTGTGCCATTATGGCCTGAGCTTCTGGCCAAGACCTAGAAATGGGCTCGGCTGACACCAGCCCAATCCCTCCTAAACTACAGCCCAAAGCCCTGCTGGATTTTGCATGCCCCTGCCTCAAAAAAAAAAAAAAAAATCATGACATAACTGAAAGATTTGAAGGACAGCAGTAATGACCATTTTGAAAATCTTGTTTTATTAGTTATTGACTCATGCTGAGTTTTCCCACACCAAGCCTCCACAGCCCACAGTTGACCTAAAAGAACTCCACAAGATATATCATTTCAATTCAAAAACAGCAAACGTACCAAGCCCTAGGTAATTTGCTCCTGTGCTTAAATATAAAGCTGTACAAAAATAAAACATGCCTTTGTCTCACCTGAATTTATCTAGCTTGAACATCCAGCCACAGAACCATGTCCTGCCTTCGTACCTTTGGCTAGCAGAAGCCTCTTCCCCTGGTTAAGTACTGACAGACAATAATCAAATCACCCCTTAACCTTCTCTTTGTTAAAAGAAACAGATTGAGGTTCAGTCTCTCTCTCCAGCACGCTTTACAGACCTCACATCATCCTTGTAGCTCTTCTCTTATCTCTCACCAGTTTGCCAACATCATTTTTAAGGTATAGATACCATGACTGCACACAATGCTCTTCCTACTTGTATTCATTATTTCTTTGCTTAGACAGCCGAAGAAGATAGCATTAACACTCCTGAGAATTCACAACACAGCCAAGACCAGCTAGTTATTGATAAGATAATGAAATTAAGCTCCAGCTTCTCACCTTGACTCCCAGGGGTTCCTGTCTTGAAGTGTGGGTTTTACTCCCTGCTTTTGTTAACGTGGATTAGTAAGTTATCACATGCCAGCCCTGCTGCAAGAGCTGTCTGTACATTTACCCTTTTTCCACTATAAATGCAAGATAACTTGACTAAACTTCACGCCCTTTCTCAAACCCTCACATTTCTCACAGTATGGGAACATGGGTTACCTTGGCTCAGATGACACGGGTAGCTGGTTATGCTGCAGACACCCCAGAACCACAGCCTGGTCCACCATCCATGAGTGAAGTCGCCTGCTGTCAGGGTCCCAGGCAGAAACAGGGCATTCATTGCCCAGACACAGCTGCAGGTCCCAAGCCACGCTTTGTGCTACTGCAGCAAAGCCAGCTCCCAGGAGCCAAGCAAGCTCCATCAGTCAAACCCAAGCAATGCCAGTATATCTGCGCTCCAGGCTCCTGCCAGAATAAATCTACCTCACAAGGACTACAGCATTTCACACCCCTTCCAACAGAGCTACCCCTACAACACAGCGCTTGTTCAGATGTAGCTCAAGACATACCTCAGGTCCTGCTTCTAGAGACATGCTCCTGCTTCTCTGACACCCACGGGACAAGGAGCCTGGGCCTTCGAGAGCCAGCAAAGCCCCTCTCCCCACACCCACTAGCCACGAGGTGCGTTCTGAGCAATGCTGCCAGCACATTGCAGACTCGCGCCACGGCACTGGCATCTGATGCCAGATGGAAATTGCAAAGTCATCCCGTGTTTGAAGGGATCTGGACCCAGGGATTTGCTTTAAGAAGCTTTCTCTCTCCCTATGCCCAGCCCTATCAGTTGGAAGCTAATATGTCTGGATTTTTCACCAACAGTTAGAAAAAAAATTTGTCATAGAAAATGTGCAAGCACTGACATCTTAAGACAAAAAAGATGCAGATTTCTCAACTGTTCACAGCACATTACAGAAATACATTCTTAGGGACTATTAAATATGGGGATTATTGACTAGACGAGCAGCAGCTCAATGGACTAGCTTGCAAATACGTCTTTAGACAATTCTTAAAATGCAGATTAATTATCTAACAGACCAGAACTCTTTTTTTTCCTACAGACTTTCTAATGATCTGTTGCACAAACAAACATCCAGACAGTTTTGTTTGCATTTCTGTTGGCTGGGATGTTCTTCAATAACTAAATAGTGACTAAGGAGACTTAAATCTTATTTAACACTCAGCAGGAACAGAACAAAAGGCATGTCAGTCCGAATCACTGAAAGACGTGTCTCCTTAAAGACCCCTGGGAGGTCCATCTACTGTAATACCAAAAGGACCTGTTTCCCAAACACAAAACTTCAGATATACCACAGAGCATTAAATTCTTTCCATGTTTATGCCATTAGGTTTCATTAAAGAAACTGCAACACTGACATCCAACGTTTAACAACTAGTATTCCCACCAACCCCTTTTTAAATGAGCAAGGCATATTTTGCTACAGATATTGTTCAGGGCTCTCTGCAGACCCAGCAAAATATCACTGTTGTCTAGCCATGGTGGAGTCACGTTCAGAAGATCTGTACAGCACGAGGAGGTTGAAGTTGGGGGAACCATTGCACTGAGCTCTGCTGCTGCTCTCACCTACTAATTCCTGCGCGATGATCTGAGCCATAAGTTAAAATTTTAAAATGCCATCTTGATCTTAGATTTGCCATTGATAAAGGATCGAGCACAGTGGTCATTTTCTCAGTAAGGGTAATTAACATGTTATTTGTACACTGTGTTTTCAGTTTCCAACTACTCCATTTCTTTATGCCTTTTCTGACAGGTTAAAATGCTGTCGGATATCAAAACCAATGCAAAGCAAGTGTGAAATATTATTATTCCAGTTTCACACCCACTTTCCCTTGGTGTGAACAATAATGCAAACTGCAAGACAGTGATGAATTGGACCTGGAGAGGACCAGCTGCTCTGTGAACATTAGTGCAGTCTCTGCCCCAAACATTTTTCAGTCTAAAAAGAGATGTGATAGCCTGCTTTCAAAGCTGTCCATGCACACATACAATCTTTTAACACCAGATGTTACGAGATCACACACAAGGTGGAGCAAAAATGGAAAATAACCAGAGACCAAACAAGAAAACAGCAAGAGCAAACAATAAGTGAGGGTAGAGTAAAACATATTTTGATCGACCTTTTCTGGAGTGAAAAAAGCAGATTTGGCACACGTAACAGTTTGCAGATCAGCACTGGTTTCAATGAACTGCATACTAGCAGTACTATACTGCAGCAGCGTGTTTGCAGCCAGGCTCTGCCCGTGAGTCAGTTACTTCCCAGCCTTGCACTTCACCTGAGACGAGCCACATTAAGAGCAACTCTATCAGACACAGCAATTTCCTTCTTCATCATAGTCTGTAAAGAGAAAGCGTAGGGCTGATGCCCAACACGAATCCCACTACAGATTCAAGCATCAGTGACGACTAGCCGTGCAGTCCCTCTGTCTCTGAGCAGGGCCAGAGAGCCATTTAAAAAACCCTCAGCATCAAAATGCAACGCCTTCTTCAGAAAAATGTCAATTTCTGTCACTGAACCAAAAACTCTCTGGTTTTCAGCAAAAAGTTAAAAAAAATGTTACGGCTGCACAAAATGTTGCACGGATTTTTAGCAATCCATCCCTTCCTGATGAGGCCCAGACTATCTTTGATATCAGATTCAGATGTCCGTGTAGGAAGGGGAGAGAAGGGTGCAGAGCCACGATCATGTAGAAAGAGCTGATTTTCTGCTGAAACAGCTGAGGTGCGATCACACAGTTCATCAGTCTGCAATGTTAATGACGTAAACCGCTTCAGCTAGAGCCATGGGAAGGACCCACAGTGACTCTCCCAAGGGAGGAGATGCAGGGGAACTGATTTTACGCTGCATGGAATAAACTGTTCGCCACCAGTCATCCTCATCCTAATCGTGCCCCCCCCCCCCCCAATGCACACACACACACAGATAGTCCCAGAAAGGAAAAACCTGTTTTTTAAAAATAGCAAAATCTTTAAGGAGCTGAGCACATGCCTGAGTGGGTGGGAAATTAGTATTATTATTACTTTGTGCTCACAGGGTCTAAGACCTCAGATGACTTGTTTGTGCCCAGAATGAATTTTTGCAGACTCATTATAAACCCTTGCAAAGCAGGGTTTATAAGGTCACAGAAGAATTTCCATTAACTGTAGCCTAGCTAGGGATTGCCAGTATGATCTATTTCTCTCATTTATGCATATGCAATGAGGCCAAGATGAAGCTCCTTTGCTTTATTTCCACATCATTGTGCTGATGCTGAGCTAACCAAATAAACAAACTGAAAAGCAAGTGGCAGGGGGCGGGGGGAAGAACGGCGAGACTAAGGGAAAAGAAGTATGCCTGGCTCTCTCCCCTCATGAAGGATGCAAATAAATTCTGCAGACTTTGAAGCCAGGAGATCTCAGCAGAGATTAAAATCTCCTTGCGCTGGATGGCTCACCAGGTGCTAAGTTGAGACATCGCTTGTGTGTCGTGTTATGCAGCCGCTTCCATGCAAAGGATGGCCAGAATAAGTATTGTTACCCTGCCACCTAGACTGAGACCTGGCTCAGGGATTGGCAATCGAGCAGCAGTGTGAACCCTCTGGGCTCTCTAACCTCCCTCCCAGCACTGTGGGACCACAGCCTCTTCAAAAACTGCACTTCAGGCACTTAAGAGTAACACTCCCCTTCAAACGCTGTAAACACTTCCCAGGTCTCTGGGTAAGGAGGCACCGTGGATCTGGGTAGGAAATTACCCCTGTAGATGGAGAGCTTATATCTTGGCTCCTTCTTCCTGATAAATCAGTAACACGGTCTCTATCCCCTTGGAAAGTCCAGGGGAAGGTCCCACCAGGCGGTCAAGGAAGAGCTCACCAGGACTCAGCAAAACTCCCCCCGCTTCATTTTAAAGCCAGCCAGTCCAGCTGGATGCCGGCACAGCCTGGATGCCCCCAGTCCCCGCTCCATCCAGAGCAGCGCCCTGGCTCCAGCAGCAATGAATCCCTGACCTGACACCAGCGGCTTTTGGGAAGAGCTGTCTGTCAGTGCTCTGTCACTGCAGATACTGCTCTCCACAGAGCCCCTGGACCACGCAGTGCCTGAGATCTGAGACGGAGAGCACTGTTTGCCAGAGCAGAGCACCTCCTGGGGCTCCCCTTCACCTGCGGCTTGCCCACACAGCCACAGGGCCGTGTCAGCTGCACACACAAACAACTCGTATCACTTCAGACCCCTGCACATGCTCCTGGCAGAATCCGAGATACACCCTGAGCCGAACCACTGGCACGCTCAAATCCAGCGGCCTTGTCTCTTAAGTCTTCCAAATGTTTAGCAGCAAAAGCAAACCCTTTCTGTTGGCACGCTCACTCTCTCTAAGCCAGCTCTGATCCATTTCCACCTCCAAATCATTAAAGATAATAAATAAGTCTAGCCTCAGTATGAGGAACCTTCACATAATCACCTATATGTGCTCTGATCAGCACTCCTCCATTATACTTCTATTTTCTACAGCTTAACTAGGAAAGCCGGCACCAAACTCTGCCCCTTGGCTATTTATTGCCCACATTCTTCTATTTATTTCCTAAAAATAGTCTCTTTCGGGTGGATCTAATGAAAAGTCCAAATAAATTAGGTCCATTGGTACATTTTCAGTTCCCATTTTATTAGCCTTCCAAACGGCAAGCGGCATTAGGAAGGTAGGCTTCCCTACTGCACACCCATCCTCTTTGTATAAGCTATGGTGATTCGACCCCCAAGGTTAGATCTGTCCAAATATTTGCGTGATAATTAGGCCCTCCCAGCTGACACAGAACAGAAGCAAAACTCACCTGCCCGATATCCTAGCTCTTGCTCAGATTTGATTTCTGTAAAGGCATTGCACGACAAAACTACTCCTGCTGTATCTGGCAGTTCCCTTTGCTTGGGTCCCTGCCTTGGTAACTTCCCAGCGAGGAGGAAGAGTCTTCCCTTTCATGGTAACACCTGCTGCTTTTTCACACTTTATTTACTTCAGGGCCCTCGGATGAACCATCCCCAGTCCTACTGATTAACAACACCCAGGTTTCTTCCTTTGGTCCATTACTTCCTCTTTAAACAATTCAATCACTACTAATTTACTGTAAATGGGGATTTCCTCAACATCCTGGTACAGGGAAATGACTCCACTTTTCCCCCAGCCAACTTTTCTCTCTGCCACAGCTCCTCATGCTTCCTGGGGCTCAGGGAGCCTCCGTTCACTACTGCAGCCCCTTGGAGGCATTTCGGCATCCTGCAGTTCCTTAGCCATGTTGGATGCCGCCTACGCAACGCTGCTTATGCCACACTGCACCCAGGAACACAAGGAGACTTTTCCCAGCCCCAGCAAGGTCTCCCACAGAGGCAGAGCAATGAGCAAACAAAGCAGAGGACAACGTTACAGCTGACAGGTCCCATGTCCGGCTCGCCTCATTTGGCACAGTCAGAGAGAAACTGGTGTCGAGAGAGCTGTGTAAATCACAGCTACGCCTCCTTTCTCATCTTTCGTGTAAGACACCTGCAGACACATGGCTGAAAAGTACCCAAGGAGTCCCATGCTCACTTCTTCATTTACATTAGCTCCTATTGACACTAGTTGAGCATTTTAAGGTACAGGAAACACTTCTGGGTTTACTGCCTTGATAGCTTTTGAACTGCTTGAAACTTGCCAGCTCCGTTCTACCCATCAGCCACTCACTGTTGACCAGCATGGAAATGACCCTGGTCAAGCTGGTCCTCACCACATTTTCCTTCACCTTCATTAAAAGTAACCGCCACAGCCACCCCCATCTCCCGTAGCACACTAAGTCTTCCACAACCACCAGAACAAACAACACAAAAAGCAGTGTTATATTAATACCACAAATCGTCCTTCCAAGCCATGTCCCACAGATCAGCTGAAAAGTTATTATGGAGATCCTGAAAACAGCTCCATTACTTCCTCACAGGTTTTACAGCTTCTTTTATCTCTCCAAGCCCCCTATTCTTCTTGTCAGAGAACTCACAACGGTGTTAATAGTTCCCCTAAGAGGGTGCAGCCAGGCAAACTGGAGTTTGTAGTCTCCAGTGCACAGGCACGACTCTGCAGTAGCGCTACAGTCTGTTTTCTGTACAAAGCCGAAAGCTAAGTTTTCCATTCCTGTACAAAGCTTTCATGATGGAGTCACTAATATCACATTAATTTCTCTGTATCATTCCCTCGAGTCTAAGAGACACCCTTCAAGCTGTTCTCATCTTGTTAGACCACAATTCCAGCATGTTCCTCCTATTCACACACAGCAAGAGGTTCCTTGTATTAACAGATACCTCAGCTTTGTGTATCCTGCCTTGGAAGCCTCTTGCCCAGAGCAGAAAACATTTCTGAGACAACTTGCAAAACTTCTGTCTCACCTTCTGCCTGGCTGCCTACAAGCATGAAAACTAAATAAAATCTGACCCTAACAAGTACTGCACAGGAAGATCTCCACCCAAAGTCAGCATGAATCAATATTCACAACCCAGGCACATCAGCAAGCCTTTAAAAAGGGCAAGACACTGACCACCTGCACATGCTTAGTCCCAAATGAATACAGCTTAAACCATCATAAAGAAAACAAGGTTTCTTGGATGAGGGAGTTCTCCTTTGTCCATATGGTCCAGCTATGTCCGATTCCAAGCATGCATCTGCTCCTTCCTGGTCCTTCAACACTTTGCGCTCCTCCTCTCCCCTGCTTTTCCCTCCTTCCCCTTCCTCCACTGACACAAAAGCCCATCCTTCCACCTGCCCACGCAGGCACTCGCTCCCCATGCAGGCTCAAGCATCACCCACTCTGCATGCACACCCAGTAAAAACACACAGCTGCTTCTCTTCCAGCCAAAAGGGCCCAAGGCCTTTCCTTGGTCTCCTCTGGCCCTATGGCACATGCAAAACCAGCTGCTTCTCCCAGAGAAAGAGGAATCTAGACCATCATGGTCAAAGCAGCTGTTGTGGCAGAAAGCAGAGATGCTACATTGCAGTCAGATGCTTTCCCACCAGAACTCGTGCAATCAGCCAGCATCTAGCTGAGGATCCTCCCCAAGTCCTGGGTGAGTTTTAAGTTCACTCGTTGCTTTTCCATCAAGCAAAGAAATCAGCGTGTGTGCACACACACAGTGGAGATGGGCTTTCCTGACACGCTTCAGCTTTCAGAATAGATAGTTTGGAAGCAGCGCTGCACATACCTGCCTTGCTGTTCCTTTGATGAGCTCTCTGAAGACCAGCTCCCTTGAATCATTTGCCATTCACCCACAGATTGCTGCATGCTCTTTGGCATCCAGATATTTAGGCCCTTGCCAGCCCACATGACTCCTTGGCTAATTTTCCTTGCACAGCTTGCAAAAGAAATCTCCAGCAAGACAACTTGCAGGCAGCAGCAGCACTGTCTCTGTGTCTCTCTCAGAGCTGCAGGCAGCTCCTCTAAACCCCCCATTTAGAGCCAACCTTTCGCAGGAGCCTCTTCTCAGGGAGACATTGATGCCTTTATCAGCCCTGCTCTCTCCCCTTCCCACTCACCCGGGCAGGGCTCCGGGAGACACACTGGCCTGCCCCGACCCACGGCCCTCCATGTCAGGGTTCGTCTTCCTCAGGCACCCTGTTCCCACCACCAAGAGCAGAGGCACCATCCCCTCAGGGGCCAGCCCACAACGGGTTAAGAGAAATGGCCATTTAAAGAGAAAAAAAGAGCATTCTGGTTTGCTGTGCTCACACTGTAAAGCCCTCCTTCTGCTCAACACAGGCTGTCTGCTCCCTTTCCCCTACACCCCAGGTACAGGTCTCTCCTCTCAGGGCACTAATTCATGCCAGACGCAGGGAAAGAGGCACCTGCAAACCAGAAAGAGCCACACAGCAACTTTCCCAACTTCTGGCTTTGCTAATCAGGCCCAACTCCGAAATGGAAACCACCAGGGAAGGGTTCAGCTGCTTACCATCTATCTCTCTACCCAGATGGTTCCCTTCAAATACACAGCCTAATATGCATAAATACTAAAGCAGCCTCGCATCGAGACACTTTCAAAATGCCTTGGCACGGTGGGAGCCTCGCTGCAGATCGCTTTCAGAGAGCACGCTTCTACCCCTGCGGGAAACGAAGACTAAAGCAAGCTATGGCAGAAAAGCACCGAGTACAGTTAACATCCACCTCCTTCCTACCTGTGAGCACACACGTCCTAACACCCAGGAACCGGTCGGTCACAGGAGCAGCCGCTGGCTGCTGGCGACAGCTCTACAGGAGCACCAGCGACTCCATGGGGATGCTCGCTCGCTCTCTGATGCTGTAGACCCTCGGCTCCCTGTCCAGGGAAGCCGGGAAGGCTCTGCTCTCGGCTAACTGCAGCGGTCACAGCCAGCTGGGATGCGGTTGCTGAAGCTCTTCTCGCAGAAAAGGCTGGCTCCCCTCAGAGAGACAAAAGGACTGGTTCCTGCTGGGGGCAAGGAGGGGAGGGAATCTCCCGTGGCGTGGGGCAGCCGGTGCCCAGCGTGCTCCGGCAGGAACGCTGCCCAGGATGCCGTGGCCGAGCGAGCCGTCCCTCAGGAGAAGGCCCCCAGGGAGGCAGGGCGCAGCTCTGGATCCTCCAGCAAGCAGCATCTCACCGCAAAGGAGGCACGTGTGGGAGAGGAAACGAACCTCATGTATGTCAACTTTCCCGAGGGTCGCAACCTTGAGGTCTCGAGCCTACCAGGCTGGGAAAGAAAGAAACCCGGTAGGTGATGGGAGCTGAAGAGCGCTGGCAGCATCTCTCACTTCCGCAGAGCGCCCAGTCAGAGCTGCAGGCTACGCCAGAGTTTATGGGTAAATAACACGGAATAAAGTTGGGCCTAGGGAGAGGTTTCTGCATGGAGTTTTCCCCCACTGCCCAGAATCGACACCGCTTGTTCATTAAAGGCGAATCCGTGTCAGCATCGAACCTGCACAGCTGTGCATACAATGAGTCCCTCGTATGTTCTCGGAGAAATTATTCACAAGCACAACTCCGCTAAAACGCATTCCGGAATAACGAACCCTTTCTTTCCAATCCAAAACCCGGCACAAAATACCTGTTAAACAGCATTTTCCTCACTACCTACGACTGTAGCACGCAGGCTGCGAACGCAGCAACACGCAAGTACCCAGGCAGCATCCATCCCAGCCAGCCCCGCTCCCGTTCTCCCGCACAGATGTCCGTCCCCCCCCCACGCTTCCACACGCTAGGGCCATCCCGGGAATTGTTCCCAGGTTATCCATAGGAGTTGTAGCCCTACAGAGTCGTCGCCGTCGTGTCGTGTCCCCCCCCCACTCACTGAACTTCAGCTCTCCTGGAAGCTGGAGCATGACATTTTGCAACTCTTACTACGCTAAAAGCACTGCGGCCGCCACCAACACC